>OU452188.1:12713344-13950844 GCA_911728515.1 Peribatodes rhomboidaria | reverse complement strand
TAACCTAACCTAACCTAACCTAACCTAACCTAACCTAACCTAACCTAACCTAACCTAACCTAACCTAACCTAACCTAACCTAACCTAACCTAACCTAACCTAACCTAACCTAACCTAACCTAACCTAACCTAACCTAACCTAACCTAACCTAACCTAACCTAACCTAACCTAACCTAACCTAACCTAACCTAACCTAACCTAACCTAACCTAACCTAACCTAACCTAACCTAACCTAACCTAACCTAACCTAACCTAGCCTAACCTAACCTAACCTAACCTAACCTAACCTAACCTAACCTAACCTAACCTAACCTAACCTAACCTAACCTAACCTAACCTAACCTAACCTAACCTAACCTAACCTAACCTAACCTAACCTAACCTAACCTAACCTAACCTAACCTAACCTAACCTAACCTAACCTAACCTAACCTAACCTAACCTAACCTAACCTAACCTAACCTAACCTAACCTAACCTAACCTAACCTAACCTAACCTAACCTAACCTAACCTAACCTAACCTAACCTAACCTAACCTAACCTAACCTAACCTAACCTAACCTAACCTAACCTAACCTAACCTAACCTAACCTAACCTAACCTAACCTAACCTAACCCGATTTTTAGAGTGTTTAAAAACTTTACTTATCTTACCGTGTGACACGTCGCTGGATTCGGCTCGACGAACTGCACCAGGATCTGAAACAAAAAACTGAAATTAACGCAGCACTTTAGAGAAAAACTGAAAAACATTCTAAATTTCACTAACCTAACATAACCCACACCTTTGGCATTGAATAACTTCTATATTTGGCATACTAGAATTTTTTAATTATTTTTACAGAGTTCAGAGGGTGATAGCGCATCGCGCCCCACCCTTTAAACAACGAATTTTGCACATTTTTTCAAAAATTTTCAAACCGAGGTTACCTTAGGGGTGATCATTTCTCATACATTCGATTTTTAGAGTGTTTAAAAACTTTACTTATCTTACCGTGTGACACGTCGCTGGATTCGGCTCGACGAACTGCACCAGGATCTGAAACAAAAAACTGAAATTAACGCAGCACTTTAGAGAAAAACTGAAAAACATTCTAAATTTCACTAACCTAACATAACCCACACCTTTGGCATTGAATAACTTCTATATTTGGCATACTAGAATTTTTTTAATTATTTTTACAGAGTTCAGAGGGTGATAGCGCATCGCGCCCCACCCTTTAAACATCGAATTTTGCACATTTTTTCCAAATTTTGGCCCGCCCACCCACCCATTTGTGTCATTGGGTATGAAGAATATCTCACTTTCGGTTCGGGGAATTCGTTGACGAGAATTTGATTATTTTTATTTTATGTTAGATTGACTAGCGTTAAGTTATACACATTGACAGCTGTATCAAAAGTTACCTACGTTTATATTTTTGGACCAAGCAAGGCTTGACAACTTGTATATACAATTTTACTTATATTTATATATAATTGGCATATTATCTTAGAATTTATTTATGACATTTTATTGATACGGACGCTCTTTACACGTCTTAATCATAATTTATTGACGAGTCCTACCTCCCAAAAAATGTTTGGACTTAGGACACCTGACCCAAAGCACCTGTTTGCTGTCAAAGAGGCTTCTAAGTCACGTGACGAAGGCAAAGTGACGACAGAGAAGGCTGGCCCCTCTGATAGGTGTGACGAACAGCCAAGTAAGGTTAGACTGAGTGTCGGGGAGATCGAAGCGCGCTCGTCAGAGTCACCACCCCCGCCGCGGCTTACCGCGAGCCAGCCAGCCACGGGCTCCTCAAAGACGATAACGTCTCCGACTCGCCTCGCTAGCAAGGGGGGCTCGCGGAACATCGCGGCGACAGCCACAACGACCTTGGCCGACAAATCCCCGACAACAAAGGCGGCTAAGTACCAGAATAGGACAGCGGAGGCGAAAGCTTGCCTCATGAGAGCCAAACTTCACCTGGGGAACAGCCGAAATCTGAAAAGCGAAATAAAAAATGAAGTTTCAGAAGCAATCCAAAGACTGTACGCGTTAGTGAAAGAAGCAGAAGAAGAAATGGCGGGAAAGAAGAAAACAGAGAAGACAAAAGGAAAAGAGGAAGAAAAAGAAGAAACGCCTCAAGAAACGAAAGAAATTTTGAAGAAAATGGAAGAGCACAGTAAACTTCTTAGCGAAAACAGAGCAGAAATGGTAAAACTGACAGAAACGTTAAAAAAGCAACAGGAATGGCACGAGGAAAGAGGCACTTATGCGAGTGTAGTGGCAGGCCCTCAGAGGAAACAGACTCCGGAAGCTACTGCTATGCACTCCATAATCGTGGCCTCTAGGGACGAGAACGAGACAGGGGAACAGGTATATGAAAGACTAAGAAAGGTTGTTAATGCAAAGGAGGAAGGAGCAAGAATTGACAGAATAAGAAGGGCAAGGGACAGAAAAATCATAGTGGGATGCAGGAGTGAAGAAGAAATTAAGAGAGTTAAATTAAAGATAGCAGAGAAGGAGGGACAGCTTAGTGTTGAGGACATAACGAACAAGGACCCCCTCATCATCCTATATGGTGTCTTAAATTGCAATACAGACGACGACATAGTGAGAGCAATCCGCGCACAGAATAAACACATACTGCGAGATGTGAAAGGGGAAGACGACCGTATCGAAGTCAGGTTCCGACGCAAGGCAAGAAACCCGCTCACATCCCACGTCGTAGCCAGGGTGTCACCCCGGATGTGGCAGTGTATTACTACCGCAGGGGCTGTACACATAGACATGCAGAGAGTCAGAGCCGCCGACCAGTCTCCTCTGGTACAGTGTTCCCGCTGCCTAGGGTACGGACATGGAAAGCGGTTCTGTCCCGACGCAGTTGATGTGTGCAGCCACTGCGGTGGAGCTCACTTAAAGACGGAGTGCCCGGACTACCTAACCGAAGTCCCCCCGAGCTGTACAAATTGCGTCAAGGCAAGGGCGACAAGGACAGACCACAATGCCTTTAGCAATGACTGCCCGGTGAGGCGCAAGTGGGATGCACTAGCGAGATCCACCGTGGCATATTGCTAAGGGCGTCGATGGAGAACAATACAAAGTCATACAAGCCAACCTAAAAAAGAAGCAGCTGGCGACTGACGAGGTCTTCATAGAAGCCACCCAACGCAAAGCCGCCGCTGTACTCTTGCAGGAACCGTACGTGGGTGCTCTAAAAAGACTAAAAACGTACCCGGGGGTGAGGATGTACCAGAGTACTGAGCAGGGAGAAGGAATGGTGAAAGCCGCCATAGCAGTCCTGGACCCTACGCTGGATGTCATCCAGTACCCACATCTAACCACCAACAACATCGCAGTGGTGGGAATTCGAACCAGTGCCTGGCAGGTGACTCTCATCTCTATTTACCTCGAGGGGGACAAACCTTTGCCACCATACCTCGATCACTTGTCTAAAATAATATTGGAGTTAGGGCCAAGAAGACTTGTCATTGGAGGGGACGCCAACGCCTGGAGCACTTGGTGGGGAAGCATCAGAACCAACTCCAGAGGTGAAGAGATGGTGGACGCTATCGGTGAATGGGGACTCCAGGTACTTAACTCTAACGACTCTATACCGACCTTCGATGACATTAGAGGCGGCAAACGGTACGCAAGTCACGTCGATATCACAGTCTGCTCTGACGACATGCTACCCCTGGTGGAGGACTGGACTGTAGTGGAAAAGCTGACGAGTTCGGACCACAACGGTATTACATTCAACATACGATTACACAAATCACACGGTACACACATCACACGCACAACACGGCTCTACAATACGAGGAAGGCAAATTGGGACCAGTTTCGTGAGAAACTGGCCGAATTCAAAGTAGAAAATAACCTCACAATCGAAGAAGTGGAGCACATACATAGCACAGAACAAATAGAAAGGACACTACACACATACACCCAAGTAATCACACAAACATGCACACTCACAATACCCACCAAAAAACGTACACAAACACTTACCATACCATGGTGGTCCGAAGAACTCGCACAGTTGAAACGAGAAGTCACCACCAGAAGGAGAAGACTCCGCTGCGCCGCGCCGATCCGGAGGCCGAAGGTCCTCGCCGAGTACCTGGAAAAGAAAACAGAATATGAGTTAAAAGCAGAAAAGGCAAGGACACAGAGTTGGAAGGAATTTTGTAGTAGACAGGATAGGGAGGGGGTATGGGATGGGATTTACAGGGTGATAGGCAGGACGAGGAACAGAGAGGAGGATCTACCGCTTCGGGTGGACGATAGGATGTTGGACGCAAAAGGCTCTGTGGAAGTCCTAGCGAATACATTTTACCCAAGAGACCTTGTGGAAAACGACAACGCCGAACACTGCAAAATCAGAACTGAAGCGGAGCGAGTGAACGATGGGCAACAAGATGGCTCTTGCGACCCACCCTTCACATTGACCGAGTTGCATAACGCAGTGAATGCCTTCAACCCGAAGAAGGCCCCCGGAGCTGACGGTTTCACGGCCGATATATGTCAAGAGGCAATTAAACATGACCCAGAATGGTTCTTGGCGTGTCTAAATAAATGCCTGGAATACGGCTATTTCCCCGAACCATGGAAGGAAGCTACGGTAATCGTACTGCGGAAGCCCGGAAAAGATACCTACACCACCCCTAAATCATATAGGCCCATCGGACTCCTCCCAGTTATGGGAAAAATCTTCGAGAAGATGTTGATCGGCCGAATGAAGTTTCACCTAATTCCAAGGATGAGTACTCGCCAGTTCGGATTCATGCCCCAGAAGAGCACCGAAGACTCCCTCTATATCCTAATGCGGCATATTTACGAGAAGTTAGACCGAAAACGAATCGTAACTTTGGTATCGCTTGATATAGAGGGGGCCTTCGACAGCGCATGGTGGCCGGCCATCAGAGTCCGACTGGCTGAGGAAGAGTGCCCTATAAACCTAAGGAGGCTGATCGACAGCTATCTTCAAAATCGTAAAGTCAGAGTCCGATACTCCGGAGAGGAGTATGCCAAGAAAACTGAAAAGGGGTGTGTGCAGGGATCGATAGGGGGTCCTCTTCTGTGGAACTTGCTACTGGACCCACTCCTCAAGGATCTGGAAAGAAGACAGGATTATGTGCAAGCATTCGCGGATGACGTGGTGCTTGTGTTCGATGGTGGGACCGCACTGGAGATCGAGGAACGCGCCAATGCCGCTCTCGAGCATGTTCGGGCGTGGGGAGTCCGAAATAAACTTAGATTTGCACCACATAAAACCATGGCTATGGTCATAACTCGCAAACTCAAATACGACTCTCCACGCCTGAACATGGGCGGGATCGACATTGAAATGTCCAATGAAATCAAAGTGCTCGGTCTCACCATCGACCACAAACTAACGTTCAACACACATGTCGCGAATGTCTGCCGGAAGGCGCTAGGCTTCTACAAACAGCTGTCGCGTGCAGCTAAGATTCACTGGGGCCTACAACCCGAAATTTTGCGTACGCTGTATACGGCTGTAGTGGAGCCTACAATCATGTATGCGGCTAGTGTCTGGGCCCCGGCAACACAAAAAATTAAGATTAGGAAAGAACTGGAGTCCGTGCAACGTGGTTTCGTCCAGAAAATTATAAAAGGCTACAAAACTCTATCTCTCAATTCGGCCCTGTTACTTGCCGGGGTGCTTCCACTGGATATAAGAATCCGGGAAGCAGCCTTGCTTTATGAGCTAAAGAGAGGTTACACCCGGCAGATAATAGGAGACCGAGAGATGGAGACACCTATGCTGTTCAAAACAAAGCCGCATCCAGCACTGCAGAAACAGCTGGAATTTACCTGCGTGGCGGACGGAGCAACACTCGAACAACACCTCGACGATAGCCTGAATATTTTTACAGACGGCAGTAAGATAGAAGGGAAGGTCGGCGCGGCGCTATCCATATGGACTGGTGCCGCGGAGACTAATACCCGTAAACTGAGGCTTGACGAGCGTTGCTCCGTCTACCAAGCGGAGCTGTTAGCTCTTGTTGAAGCGACAAGGGAAATCGCCAGGAGATCGAACTCCACGTGCAGCGTCTTTTGCGATTCTCGTTCCGCTTTAGAGTCGGTGATAAACATCGATTCCCTCCATCCCCTCGCAGCCAAAACCAGGAACAATATCTACGATCTCGAACGCCAAAATAAAACAGTGAGGCTTTTCTGGATAAAGGCCCACGTGGGAATGGAGGGGAACGAAAGAGCGGATGAGCTGGCAAAAGCCGCTGCACTGACCCTTAAAGTAAGACCAAAATATAGCAACGTACCTGTTTCATTCGCCAAGAGAGCCATTCGGTGTGGCTCACTTGGCGAATGGAACCAGCGATACCAGACTGCCGTACAAGGGTCCGTAACTAAAGCATTTTTCCCGGACGCGATAAGGGCATACCGTCTAGTTAAGAAGCTCGAGCTGGATCACATACTAGTACAATTATTCACAGGACACGGTGGATTCTCGTCGTACTTGTACAGATTCAAGTGCAAGGAGAGTCCATCGTGTATCTGTGAACCTGACGCCGAGGAAAGCGTCCTGCACATCGTCACTGAGTGTCCTGTATTCGGTAGACTAAGATACGAAACCGAAATTGCTATTGATAAGGAAATCAAAACAAAACACCTGCACGAAATCATAGAAAATAAAATAAGTAGATATAAGTTTATAGATTACTGTAAGAAGATAATAACAAAAGTTGTAAATAGAAATAAGAAGTAAAGAAAACAGGTGCACTACTATGCAATTAAGTTTGCACTAGATAGTGCCCAAATGATGTAAGAATAGAATTAGAAATAAGCTATGAACAAATAATGTAGTAGAATAGTATAAAAATAAGATATATTAAAGATAAGATAGATCAGGTCTCCGACATACTCGGAGGTAGGAATAAAAAATAATTATAAAAAAAAAAAAAAAAAAAAACCTAACCTAACCTAACCTAACCTAACCTAACCTAACCTAACCTAACCTAACCTAACCTAACCTAACCTAACCTAACCTAACCTAACCTAACCTAACCTAACCTAACCTAACCTAACCTAACCTAACCTAACCTAACCTAACCTAACCTAACCTAACCTAACCTAACCTAACCTAACCTAACCTAACCTAACCTAACCTAACCTAACCTAACCTAACCTAACCTAACCTAACCTAACCTAACCTAACCTAACCTAACCTAACCTAACCTAACCTAACCTAACCTAACCTAACCTAACCTAACCTAACCTAACCTAACCTAACCTAACCTAACCTAACCTAACCTAACCTAACCTAACCTAACCTAACCTAACCTAACCTAACCTAACCTAACCTAACCTAACCTAACCTAACCTAACCTAACCTAACCTAACCTAACCTAACCTAACCTAACCTAACCTAACCTAACCTAACCTAACCTAACCTAACCTAACCTAACCAGATCAGGCGACACTACTGCCAAAGTACCCTAATAGGGGGAGACGGCAACGCCAAGAGCACATGGTGGGGCAGCCCAACGGTGAACGATCGGGGCGAGGAAATGGCTGGAGCTTTAGAGGATATGGCTATGCAGGTACTCAACGTCGGCACAGTCCCTACCTTCTTTACTGTCAGGGGCGGACAAGTGTTCAGCAGCTTTGTTGACATAACGGCATGCTCGGCGGATCTGCTCAGCTTCGTGGAAGACTGGGAAATTGATGAGGGAATGACGAGCTCAGACCACAACACCATAGTTTTTAAAATTAGATTGACTAGAGCAAAAGGAATAAATATACAGAGAACCACTAGAATATATAACAGCAGAAAAGCAAACTGGCACCTGTTTCATGCGAAAATGGGACAGCTGCTAGAAGAAAATAACATAAATATTCCGGAAATAGATAAAATACAAAATAAAGAAGAGTTAGAAAGCATAATTAATCTCTATATAAATTTAATAATTGAAGCTACGAATGATAGTATTCCAAAAATAAATAGTAAAAAACAAGGAAACTTACCATGGTGGTCGGAAGAGCTCGCAAAACTGAAGAGGGAGGTCACCACGAAGAAGCGAAGAATCCGCTGCGCAGCGCCAGTCCGCAGAGCCAAGGTCGTCGGCGAGTACCTGCAAGCAAAAGAAAAATATCAAGAGGAAGAAAGGAAGGCACAAGTGAGGAGCTGGAAGGAGTTTTGTGAGAAGCAGGATAGGGAAGGAGTATGGGAGGGAATATATCGGGTTATAAAGGGGACTAGCAAGAGGCACGAAGACTTGCCCCTTGCTACGGAAGGTCGAGCACTGGACCCAAAAGAGTCCGCAGAATTGCTCGCGGAAACCTTTTACCCTGAAGATAGTAGAGAGACAGACGATGCAGAACACGAGCGCATCAGACTAGAAGCTGAACAAGTAAATGCAGCGGGTCATGATGAAACACATGACCCACCATTTACCTCTGCGGAGCTCGTGTCCGCCATCGAGACCTTCAACCCCAAAAAGGCCCCTGGCTCAGATGGTCTAACTGCAGACATCTGCAAGCGTGCCATATACCGGGCTCCGGATACTTTCCTATCACTGGCAAACAAATGCTTGGATCTGGGTCACTTCCCGAACGCATGGAAAGTCGCGACGGTCATAATCTTGCGTAAACCGGGAAAGGGAAGTTACACAGAACCAAAATCATATCGACCAATAGGTCTGTTGCCAGTGTTAGGAAAGATCCTGGAAAAAATGGTGGTGGCCCGTATAAAATGGCACATTATCCCCAGGCTTAGTTCCCACCAATATGGCTTTATGCCCCAAAGGAGCACTGAGGACTCCCTCTATGTCCTGATCCAACATATACGCGAGAAGCTCAGACAGAAGAGGCTCGTCACGCTAGTATCGTTGGACATAGAGGGAGCCTTCGATAGCGCATGGTGGCCGGCCATAAGGGTGAGGCTAGCCGAGGAAATGTGCCCCATAAACATACGCAGGGTTGTCGACAGTTACCTCGAAAACAGAAGGGTGAAAATAAGATACGCGGGTGAGGAAGTGACGAGAAATACCACAAAAGGCTGCGTACAGGGATCCATTGGCGGCCCGATTCTCTGGAATCTTCTTCTCGATCCGCTACTACAGGGTCTTCAAACTCGCGGAGACTACTGTCAGGCCTTCGCAGATGACGTGGTGCTTGTGTTTGATGGGGAGACAGCGTTGGAGGTCCAGAGACGCGCAAACGACGCCCTCGAGTATGTTCGGCAGTGGGGAGTCAAAAATAAGTTAAGGTTCGCACCGCATAAAACAAACGCAATGGTCATAACCAAAAAACTTAAATTTGACACCCCACTGCTGAGAATGGGAGGGGTCGACATAGTCATGTCGAAAGAGCTTAAACTCCTGGGGCTCTGGATAGATGATAAGTTGACGTTCAACACACATGTTGCCTACGTGTGCAGAAAGGCACTGAACATATACAAACAACTATCCAGAGCCGCCAGGATCAGTTGGGGCCTCCACCAGGAAGTGATCCGGACCATCTACACGGCGGTGATAGAGCCGGTCATAATGTATGCCGCGAGTGTCTGGGCCAACGCCACGGAGAAGCTCGGGGTCAGGAAGCAACTGAACACTGTCCAAAGAGGCTTTGCGCAAAAGTTGTGCAAAGCCTATCGTACGGTCTCCCTAAACTCGGCACTAGTGTTGGCTGGGATACTCCCTCTCGACTTCAGAATACAGGAGGCAGCAGCCCTGTACGAGGCCAAGAGGGGGGTGTCACAGCCGACACTAGGAGACAGGGAGATCGAGCGACCGGCAGCGTTCGTTGATACACCGCATCCAGCGCACCATATCAGCCTGGAATTCATTTGTCTGGAACACGAGCAAGACGTGAACACACACAACACACAGGCAGTCAGAATATTCACGGATGGCAGTAAAATTGAAGGTAAGGTTGGAGCGGCATTGTCTCTCTGGAGCAATGCTGCCGAAATCAAAAGCCGGAAATTGAAACTGTCATCCCACTGCACCGTGTTCCAGGCTGAATTACTGGCAATATGGAAAGCGACGGATGAGGCGCTTGATAGACCAGAAACGAGTTTTGGCATTTACAGTGACTCAAGATCGTCATTGGCAACAGTGGTCAATTACCGCTCTCTCAATCCCCTCGCAGTGAGGGTGCGCGATAACCTAATAGAGTGCAACAAGCGTAGCAAGCGAGTTGAGCTCTATTGGGTTAAAGCACACGCAGGGCTGGACGGGAATGAAAGGGCGGATCAGCTGGCCAAGGACGCAGCCCTAAAGACCAAGACAAGGCCGGAATACGAACTATGTCCGATTTCATTTGTCAAGCGTCAAATCCGAATGGGGACGCTTGACAAATGGAATCAGAGATATAAAACCGAGGATACGGGGAAGGTCACCAAAATGTTCTGCCCAGACGCGATAGCTGCCTTTGCCATATGCAGACAATTAACTCCATCCGGCGTTCTGACCCAAATAATGACGGGACACGGTGGGTTCTCCCAATACTTACATCGCTTTAAGTGTAAGGAGAACCCATCGTGCATCTGTGAACCCGACAAAGAGGAATCCGTAGCCCACATCCTGACAGAGTGCCCTGTATACTCTCGGGAAAGACTCGACACAGAGATACTCATCGGAGAGAGTATAACAGCAGAAAAAATAAGTAATATAATGTTAGATAAAAATATAAGAAATAAATTTTTGAAATATAGTATTAAAATAGCTAATAAAGTAATAAATAAAAATAAATAGATAGATAAAAAACCAATTGAATACCTATATTTGAAATATAGGTAAATCAATCATAGTTAAAATAAGATATAAAAATTAATTCAAAAATAAAATGAAATTTTTCTTCATTCTTTCTTTATTCGTGACAAATCTACGCTCAAACTTAAAAATTTTAATTTTCTAAATTACATGTATCACCTTTTTTAAACTTTAAAAATAAATATTGATACATGAAAACACCTAAAAAAGGTCCCGGACAGAGTCCGGGGAGTATTGGAGGAGGAGGTCGGCAAAAAAAAAAAAAAAAAAAAAAAACCTAACCTAACCTAACCTAACCTAACCTAACCTAACCTAACCTAACCTAACCTAACCTAACCTAACCTAACCTAACCTAACCTAACCTAACCTAACCTAACCTAACCTAACCTAACCTAACCTAACCTAACCTAACCTAACCTAACCTAACCTAACCTAACCTAACCTAACCTAACCTAACCTAACCTAACCTAACCTAACCTAACCTAACCTAACCTAACCTAACCTAACCTAACCTAACCTAACCTAACCTAACCTAACCTAACCTAACCTAACCTAACCTAACCTAACCTAACCTAACCTAACCTAACCTAACCTAACCTAACCTAACCTAACCTAACCTAACCTAACCTAACCTAACCTAACCTAACCTAACCTAACCTAACCTAACCTAACCTAACCTAACCTAACCTAACCTAACCTAACCTAACCTAACCTAACCTAACCTAACCTAACCTAACCTAACCTAACCTAACCTAACCTAACCTAACCTAACCTAACCTAACCTAACCTAACCTAACCTAACCTAACCTAACCTAACCTAACCTAACCTAACCTAACCTTTTTTTTTTTTTTTTTTTTTTTTTACCAGGGAAAACCTTTTATAGGTACCACCCTACCCCGGGGGGAGCAGTGTGGTGATGTGGGAGTCTCCGCCCTAGTGGCGGCTTACCCACTAAAAACCCTGGGGTGTTCCTCCTTTGCGCTATGTTCCGGGGCCCGGGAGCATTTCTCGTACTCTTCCGCAGCCCCGGCCTAGGCGCTGGTCCCCTGGGACCCCTCCTCGGGGAGCTTCTGCTCCACCCACCTTGTCACGATGTGGGGAACACCTCCCACATCGTGCCATCTCGGGAACTTTGTGGTGGACGCCGGTTCCCCCGAACCGACGCCCAAGTTCCCAGTCACAGATGGGCGCCTTAACCAGCGTCCATCCGCGACTCCTCTTCCCGTGCTGGCGGGGTGCGGGTTGGCGGCTTCTTGGCCTTGGCCACGACTGCAACCTTCCCGCCCTTCTTTTTGGGCACGGCGCAGGCCCTGCCACCCAACCGGTGGGTGGCTGGTCTGCCCGCTGCCGCGCACACCGAGCAATGAGGCTCGGACGAGCACTCACTCGCTTTATGGCCTTCTTGACCGCAGCGGTAGCATTCACCGCTGCGGTCCTTGTTTCCCTCTGCGCACTGCCCCCGGAGATGCCCCAGTTGGAGGCACCGGTAGCACCGCAGCGGCCTAGCCGCTAGGACTTTTATCTGGGCCGAGACCCAGCCCACCTTTAAACGTCCACAGCTAGCCACTTTTTTCGCCGCAGCCACCGGGCATCGAACGAAGGTCGTCCCGATGCCGGCAGCGTTGCGGCGGATGGCGTTCGCCTTTACGAGGTCAGCCTCGCATTCGCCAACTCGCGCAATGGCGGCGGCGACCTCCCTCTCAGTGGCCGAGTCATCCAGGCCGGTGACGCGCAGATCTACGCACTTCATTGGCCTGGAGACACGGACGTCATCCGGATCGAATATCTCCCGCAATTTCGCCGCGAGGGCGTCCGCCTTGTCACCGCTTGTCGCACCTGGCACCTCCAACATCCGGCCGCCACTGGCGGCTACGCGGAAGTTTATGGTTGATATGCCTAATTCTTGCATATCGAACCTCCTCCTCGCCTCCAATAATGCGGCGGCGTAGGTCGCGCCCCTCTCCACCGCCCCAGGCTGCAGTGTCAGGACGACAGCTGCGGAGCTGGGGACACGAAGTTGTGGAGCGGCCGGCTTCGCCTTCTTTGGGCGACGGCTTGATCCACCACCAGCTTGCGGTTGACGCGAACTGGCTTGCGCCTGCGCCTGTCGCTGCGGCGGTGCCGAAGCCGTCGAGCCACCCTTCTTTTTACCCTTTTTAGCAACCGTCGCCCAAGTTTCCTTGGGTTGGGCTGCGGGTGCCGGACGAAGGGTCTCCTGACTTGCGACAGTACCCTGTCCGTTCTTTGTCACATCTGTGGTCTTCCCCTTCTTACCCTTTCGGGCAATGGAGGAAGGCTGCGTCATTGCCGATGTTCCCGGAAGCCCTGGGTCCGGAATCGGAACCGTTGGGGCTTTCCGGGAAGTTTTGCTCTTCTTATCTGCGGCAAGAGGAGGGCGGGCATGCTGCTCGGGTAGGAGGCGCCCCTCTAGCGCCTGAAAACGAGCGTTGAGCATACCCCCTATCTGCCGCAGTATGGCCTGTTCCAGCTCCTCCGCTGATCGGGTCTCGCGTCGGATCTCAGATCCCGAGACCTGCGGAGGAGCGGAAGCTGAGACCGCTGTCAAATCTCTGCGGAGCTCAACAATCTCCTTCCGGAGCTCCGCTACCTCTTCACGCAGTCGCGCATTGGCGGCCTGCAGGATTTTGGTCTCCTCTGTCGAGGACCTTGCCTGCAGGTCGTCCACTACCTCCCTGATAGTGGACGCTGCCTCCTTCAATGCGCGCTGGAAAGTGCCCTTCAAATTACTAGACTTAGTAGCCACGTTGTTAATCGTGGCTACGCAGTCCAGGGCCGTCTTCGTCAAATCAGAGGCAGATTCCTCCGAGTTTGCACCCGATGCCTCGGAAAGCCGAGCGCTTGTAGGTCTTTGTGACCGCAGAGAAGTGGTCATCTCCTGGACCTCGCGCTCGGCCCTCAACTGCATCTCCTGCCTCTCAGCAGCTACTAATGCAGCTTTAGCTTTGGCGAGGCCGACATACTCGCCCGTAGTAGGCGGCCGGCCCCTGCCCCTCCTTGGCGCTGCAACTACCTTCGTAGCTGGAGCGTCTGCGTCATCGTCCGAATCAATAGGACTTCCCGCACTGCTCATCCTCTCGCTGGACCTCACCCTCTTTAACAGGGTTCTACTGTCCGGCGACCGAACTGGTGAGTCCGTCACCGACATCAAACTCCCAAGTGAAGAGTCCGACTCCCCACTCAGGTCCACCTCGGGGCCACGCCCCCTCTCCTCCTTCCGAACTGGGATTCTAATTTTAAGTTTATCCATGCAGTTCCCACGAGTATGGGGGATATACGTGGTCCACCCGGGCAGTGCCCCCTGTACCCGGGTAAGCCTAGGCGTCTCCCGCGCAGGGCTTCGGCTGGGCCCCCGCGGGGGTAGCAGTTGCGACCAACCTTCCCGGTGGCCATGCAGGTCCTCGCGCTGCTCCGCCGCTTGACCTTCGGGGTGATTTTTTATAGAGGATTTCTTCCTCGCGGCCCGGGCGGTTAAGCCAAGGCCCTCGGTCCCGCGCCTCGCGGCTAACGGGGTTCCGATCTGTGACACCTCGTCCGGTGGTGGGGTTAGCCACGCACCGGGTGTCCCTCCCATACGTCCGAGGACGGCCCCCATCGTCCAGGCCTCTCAAGCAAGAGCCTCTCCGAAGAGAGGTATACCCGAGATCCCGGACCGCCTTCTACGCGCGCTCCAGATAAAAGCTCTGGCACGCGCGGAGAAGGCCCCTCGAGCTCCTCGCTAGCACTTCTCCGAGGAGAAGCACGAGCGAGAGCTCCCCTGGGCTGCCTCCCAAAAGGCGAGCCCCAGCCCGCGTCGCCGCTACTCGGCATACGGCCGAGACGCCGACCGGGCCCCGCGGCCAACCAAGGCCGCCTAGGCTCGCACCGCCGCTTCCCGGAATGTCCAGGGCGCCGGTCGAGCCTCCACCTCGAGTTCCTCTTGGCAGCGGCCGCCGCAACTGTTGCGACCGCTGAGCCCCCCCGCCACGACAAGGCGGGAACTCATTCGGGGGGGAACCTAACCTAACCTTTTTTTTTTTTTTTTTTTTTTTTTTTACGTGGGGAAATGCACTTACGCATTCCCGCTCTACCTCCGGGGGGAGGCAGTGCGGGGTATGTCGGACTCGAGGCCCTAGTGGCCCCCATACCGACTAAAACCCCACGGTGTCCCTCTTCATCGACAGGGGCGTGGCCACGCGACCGTTGATTGCACGCTTTCGCAACCCCGCCCATGTCGCTGTCCGCGTCCGGACCCACCTCTTGAGGCCGTGCCTCAACACTTTCGCTCGAATGATGGCTGGGGACACCCAGCCATCACCGCTCAGTTGCCCTTTTCTAATCGGGAGCATCGGACGCCCCCGCATCCGACACTCCAGGGCCTCCCACCGGAGACGGAGTCCGGGCCCTGTTGGCCCTCCCCCGCGTCCGCCTTCGCCGTCTTGGATGAGCGAGAGGGGCGATCTCTCGCTCCCGCTCCTCTTCCTCTCTCCGCAGTATGGCCGCCTCCGCAAACGCCACCACTGCATCCCACGACCTCTCGTCGCCCACCATCTTGCGTATGAGAGTGGGCAAGGAGAGGTCGTTACCGACCACCTGTATCAGGGCCATCCTCAGCCCTACGTCTCCTGGACATGTCTCCAAGACATGTTGCGCAGTCTCTTCGGCGCATCCGCAGCTATGGCATTCCGGGGTCGGTTCCCTCCCGGCTACGTTACACAGATACCTGCCGAAACAGCCGTGTCCGGTCAGAATCTGTGTGAGCCGGTAGGTCATGACCCCGTGCCTTCTCTCAACCCACTCCCGAAGGATAGGCTTTATTGCCTCGAGGAGCCGTGTCGCTCCTGTGCCCCGCCTCGCAGGCCCCGTTAGTAGGCGCTCCTGCCAGGCCTCTATGGCCTCCCTCCTGGCCCTCCTTCGCCATCTCAGGACCTCTTCCGGCAAGGGGTGCTGGCCGTCCTCTCGCGCCTGCGCCCGTCTCCAGTATATCTGGGACAGGACTCTGGCCTCGAGGTCCCACGGCATCGACCCGGCAAGTACACATGCCACCTCATGGGACAGAGTCCTGTAGCCCCGGCATACCCGTATGGCCATAGACCTTTGTGGTCTGCGGAGCACGGCCTCCTCCTGCTGTGACAGTCCGGTGGCCCAAATGGGGGCTCCGTACAGCGCCATGGAGCGCACCACCGCCATGTAAAGGTGGCGGCAAGTGGCTCCGGCTCCCCCCAAGTTGGGCAATAGTCGGCCCAGGGCTCCAGCTGTACCAAGGAGCTTCGGCGACAGCTTCCGGAGGTGCTCCCCGAACCGCCACCTGCTGTCGAGTACCACGCCGAGATACTTCAGCGTGGTACCGACAGAGATGGCGGTCCCTCCCACGATTATATGTGAGCCTGCAGGTGGCGCCCGTCGCGGTCCATGAAAACAGATCGCTTCAGACTTGTGGAGCGCCACCTCCAGGCCCAGCCTCCGGATTTTTCCGACTATGACCGCTACTGCGGCAGTCGCCAAGACCGACGCTTCCCTGAAGTCTTTCCCCCGGGCGGTAACCATCGTGTCGTCGGCATAGCAAATGACGCCGACGCCACGAAGGGTAGCGCCTCGGAGGACCCAGTCGTAGCCCACGTTCCATAACAGGGGACCCAATACGGACCCCTGTGGAACCCCCCGCGTCATTGGGCTTCTCCTCTCCCCTAGCATCGTCGGGTAGACTACCTCTCTGTCGGAGAGGTAGTCCCGGACGAGGCTTTGGAGATACTGGGGCACTCGGTGGAACCTCAGCCCCTCCAGGATTGTGCTCCACGGCAGCGTGTTGAATGCATTCGCAATGTCCAAGGACACTGCTAGCATTACGCCGCCAATGGAGCACGCTTCTTCAGAGAGGTCTCTCAGATGCGCTATAGCATCGACCGTTGAGCGACCTCTCCTGAAGCCGTACTGTGTGGGCGCCAGGTCCGGCCCGACCCTCTCCAGGTGCCTCACTAGGCGGGAGGCGACGACCCGCTCCAAGAGCTTACCCCCTTCGTCCAACAGGACTATGGGGCGATACCCAGCGGGGGTGTCCACCGGCCGTCCCTCCTTCCTCAGAAGGACGAGTCTTCCGCTCTTCCAGCGTCTCGGAAATCGCCCTTCCCTGAGGCACCGACTGAAGAAGTCCCGCGTTCGGGGCTCGAGTGCTTCCTGAGCGAGGGCCCAGGCACGGCCGGGTATACCGTCAGGCCCCGGCGCCGTGTTCTTGGCCCTCATTTTGAGGACAGCAGCCCACAGTTCCCCCTCCGAGACCTCGTCAGGGTCGCCATTATCCTCGCCCACCTCAGCAGGCAACGCCATGGTGGGAGGGACAAAATCGGTCCCCGGTGACCCGGGGAACAGACCCTCGACCACCCGCTGGAGGACCTCCAGGTCGAGCGTAATGGTGACTGGGGGTGCCCAGGGGCGGAGCTTCTGCCTCGCCCACCTGTACGGCCGTCCCCATGGGTCCCTCTCCAGACCGTCCAGCAACATCTGGAAGGACTCCGCTCTCGCCTCACTGATGCCGATGCGGAGGGCCCGGCATGCCTGTCTGTATGTGGCGTAGAGCTCATCCAGCTCCCTGTCCAGCTCCTCCGAGCGAACCCTTATGCGGCGTTGCCGCTGGTAACGGCGGCGCGACGCAAGGCACGCGCGGCGGAGTTCCGCGATGTGCTCGTTCCACCAGTACATTTGCTTTTTGCCCTGTGGAGGCCTCGCGCGTGGCATTGCGGCATTGCACACGTGCACCATGGCCTTACACAGGGCATCAGCTTCCTCCTCCAAGTCAGGTGTGACCGACGGGAGGGCGTTCCACGCCTGGACTATAGCCGCCTCCAGCAGCTTATCTGAGTCCAGGCGCTTCAGCGCCCAACGCGGGCCAACCACCGGCGGGGGCTGGGTGTCCTGTCTCGCCGAGGACGTGGAGACGCTGAACCGGATATACCGGTGGTCGGAGAGCGTCTCCTCGTCAACCAGAACCTCCCAGCCTTGTACCCTCGCCACAAGCTCGGAGGCTGCCAGGGTCACATCCACCACCGACCCGCCCGCGCGCCGTACGCACGTTTGCGTGGAGCCGCGGTTCAGCACGCACAGCCCCGTCTCCACCAACCATTCGCCAACAGCTTCACCTCTTGCGTCCGTCCTAGGCGATCCCCACGCCGTTGATTTGGCGTTGAGATCGCCAAGGACTATCGATGGTCGCGGGCGGTTCCGGCCCACCAGGGTCCCCACCTCGCCAAGGAGATCCTCGAATTCAGCGATGGCCCTGTTGGGAGAGAAATACACGCCCACAACCACAATTCCGCTCATCCGGGCTGCCACGAACCCCCTACCTTTCACCACGTCCTCAAAGGGAGGGGACTGGGTTGGCGACTGCGTGGTGATTGCCACTAAACCGTCCAGATCCCCGACCCAGTCGGTTCTGGGAGGGACCCTGTACGGTTCGGCAACCACGCACACCTTGATTGACCGCTCTGCCATGTTCTGGAGTAGTAGGTCCTGAGCTCTGGCAGAGTGGTTGATGTTCGCCTGGAGAAACGTGACTGTGTCTGGCATTACGATTCCTCCATGCGCGTCACCTGCTCCCCTGAGGGCTGTGTCCGCTGCGACTGGGCCGTGGCCTCGGTCGCATTCGCCTTCCTACTCGTCCTTGGTTTGCCTGGGGGCTTGGTGCAAGCCTTGCCCCCAGTAAGGTGGGCCGCGGGTTTCCCTGCTGCAGCACATGATGTGCAGTGCGGGGTGGCGGAGCAGCCATTCGCCTTGTGCCCCTTTTGACCGCAGCGGTAGCACTCTTCGCTGCGGTCCACCTCTGCCTTACACTGGGCCCTTACGTGGCCAGGTGCTAAGCATCTGAAGCAGCGGCGCGGTCTCGACTCTAAGATCTTGACCTGCGCCGCCACCCATCCGACCAGCAGTCGGCCGCTCGCCGCTATCTTTTTCGCAGCCGTCACTGGGCAACGGACAAACGATGTGCCCATGCCCCCAGGACCCTTCTTTATGTCCCCAGTCTTAAAATCGCCTGGTGGACACCCTCCCGCTTTAGACAGCGCCTGCTGGAGCTCTGGGACCGTAACGGTGTCATCGAGGCCAGTCACGCGCACGTCTGCGGTGATGACCGGCCTGGACACGCGGATGTCCTGCTCCGCCCCTCGGAAGACCTCCTTGAGCTTATCGGCAAGGGCATCCGCCTTTTCCGCCTTATCAGCTCCAGGGACCTCTATGACTCGGGCGCCAGTGGCAGCCGTCCTCATGTGTATGGGCGGTAGCCCAAGCTCCCCCAGGTCTACTTTCGCCTTGGCTTCAGCAAGCACTGTGGCGTATGTAAGGCCCTTCTCTGCCGCCCCAGGTTGCAGGGTGATGACAACCGCTGCGGTGCGGGGAGGGCGGAGTTTTGCCACCTTCGGGGTCTTCCCGGGTTCAGACCGCTTTGGGCCTTTCGTCTTCGCTGCGGGTGGAGACCCACGCCTTGCCGTCGCTGGGGCCCTCTCGTTCCGTTTGGCTCCCCGCCGCACCACTTTAGTCCACTGTTCAGTGGCAGGTGGGGTTGGACGGGAAGCTGAGGTACCCGGGGTTGGGTCCGTTGCTGCTGGGCGTGTCAGGGTAGGCTCGGCCTTACCCGATGCCGCTTTGCTCTTCTTGCCTTTCCCTTTACCCTTTTTGGGTTTCGGGGCTGGAGCCGACGTCTCCATGGCAATAGAGCCTGCAGGGACACCAGATGGCCCCGGTGTCGGGTCTACCTCCGCAGACTGCGCAGTGGTCCTCGAGGCCAAGGCACTTCTGCGGTCTGCAGCCAGAGGAGGACGGATGCGTTTCTCCGGTAGGAGACGCTCTTCGAGCGCCTCAAACCGCGCACTCAACATTCCTCCCACCTGGCGCAGTATGGCCTGCTCCAGGTCCTCCATCCGGCTACTTCCACTCGGAAGCTTCGGGACTTGTGGAGAAGCGGAGGCTCGTAGCTTCGCCATTTCTGTGCGAAGTTCGGCCATCTCCTTGCGGAGTTCTGCCACTTCTCCACGGAGGCGCGTATTGTCCACCTGCAAGATCCGCGTTTCCTCTGTTGAGGACCTGCTCTGCAGCTTCTCCACCGCATCTTTGATAGCAGACGCCGACTCCTTCAGGGCACGTTGGAACGTGCCCTTTAGGTTTCCTGATTTGGTAGCCACGTTATTAATGGTTACCAAAGAGTTCAGAACCTGCTTGCTAAGATCGGCGCCTGATGCGTCTTCTCCTCCAGCCGACAGCTCCGAAAGTCGCGTGCCAGACGATGACCGCGATCGAAGCATCGCAGTCATTTGCACGACCTCACGCTCGGCCCTGAGCTCCATCTCTTCCCGCTCGGCCGCTGCTAACGCCGCTTTGGCTTTGGCGAGGCCGACGTACTCGCCTGTGGTAGGCGGCCGGCCTCTGCCTCGCCGGGCTATAAGCACCTTCGGAGCCGGCCCGTCCTCATCACTGTCAGAGCCAATTCCACGGTTGGAGTCGGCCTGACTCTCACGGGATTTCTCCCGTTCCCTCTCCCTCTTCCGTCGAATGCTGCCATCACGCGATCCCGCGGACGACTTTGCTCCCGACCTTACACTCCTGAATGAGGAGTCTGACTCCTCACCCATCTCCGCCTCGGGGCCTTGCCCCCTCCCCCTCCGATCCGAAGAAATTTTATGACTTGTAATATCCATAAAGTTCCCACGAGTATGGGGGATATAAGTGGTCCACCCGGGCAGTGCCCCCTGTACCCGGGTAAGCCTAGGGTGTAACCCGCGCAGGGCTTCGGCTGGGCCCCCGCGGGGGGTAGCAGTAGCGACCAACCATACCCGGTGGCCATGCAGGTTCTCGCGCTGTTCCGCCGCTTAACCTTCGGGGTGATTTTTTATAGAGGTTTTCTTCCTCGCGGCCCGGGCGGCTAAGCCAAGGCCCTCGGTCCCGCGCCATTACAGCTAACGGGGTTACGATCTGCTTCCTCCGCATCCGGTGGTGGGGTGAGCACACACCGGCTGCCCGAGCACGTCAACGACTCCTCTCCGAGGAGAGGTGCACGCGAGTGCTCCGTCGGGCTACCTTTAAAAAGGCCACCCCGACCCGCATCGCCGCTACTCGGCATATGGCCGAGACGCCGAGCGGGTCCCTCCACGGGCTCGCACCGCCGCTTCCCGGAATTTCCAGGGCGCCGGTCGAGCCTCCACCTCGAGTTCCTCTTGGCAGCGGCCGCCGCAACTGTTGCGACCGCTGAGCCCCCCCGCCACGGCAAGGCGGGAACTCATTCGGGGGGGAACCTAACCTAACCTTTTTTTTTTTTTTTTTTTTTTCGTGGGGAAATGCACTTACGCATGCCCGCTCCACCCCCGGGGGGAGGCGGTGCGGGGTATGTCGGACTCGATGCCAGAAGGGCACCCATACCGACTAAAACCCCACGGTGTCCCTCTTCACCGGCAGAGGCCGGGTCGCTGGCTCGCTTGGCGCAATCACGGCCGACCCAGCCAACACCGCTGTCCGCATCCGGACCCACACTCGGAGGACTGCGTCCTCCATATTCACTCGAGTGACGCCCGGGGACACCCGGGCATCATCTCCTCATGAGGCCTCCCTAGTTTGGAGCACCGGATACCCCCACGTCCGGCACCCCAGGGCCTCTAAGCGGCGACGGAGTTCGCGCGCGATTGGCTCGCCTCCGTACTCGCCTCCGCCTATTCGGGTGAGCGTCCACGGCTATCTCCCGCTCGCGCTCCTCATCTTCGCGCCGCAGAATGGCGACCTCCGAGAAGGTGGCCATCGCATCCCAGGCGCCCTCATCTCCGATCATCTTGCCGATTAGGGTCGGCAAGGACAGGTCCCGTCCCATCACCGCGACCAATGCTTGGCGCAGCCCAATGTCCCCCGGACATGCCTCTAGCACGTGCTGCGCAGTTTCCTCTGCGCAGCCACAGCTGTGGCATGCTGGGGTCGGCTCTCTTCCGGTGACGTTGCACAGATACCTACCGAAGCAGCCATGCCCGGTAAGCATCTGCGTCAGCCGGAAGGTGAGCGTGCCGTGCTTACGGTCCACCCACTCCTTTAGTAGGGGCTTAAGAGCTCCAAGGAGTCGGGTGGCCCCCATGCCCCGAACTGCGGGACCCGACAGGAGTCGGTCCTGCCATGTGCGTATGGCTTCGTTCCGGGCGCTTCTCCTCCACTGTTGGACCTCTTGGGGGAGGGGGCGCATGTCTTGCTCCCGCGCCTGTGCCCGGCGCCAGTAAACCTGGGCCAGGACATTCCCCTCGAGGTCCCACGGCAGCGACCCTGCCAGTGCGCACGCCACCTCATGCGAGAGGGTTCTATACCCCCTGCACACCCTGATCGCCATAGTCCGCTGTGGGCCACGGAGTATGGCGATTTCCTGTGGAGACAGGGAATCTGCCCAGATAGGGGCACCGTAAAGCGCCATTGAGCGCACCACCGCCATGTAAAGGTGGCGGCAGTGCGCTCCGCCTCCTCCCAGGTTTGGCAGCAAACGAGCCAGTGCTCCAGCCGCTCCGAGGAGCTTCGGGGACAACCTTTTGAGGTGCTCCTCGAACCGCCACCGACCGTCGAGCACTACGCCGAGATACTTCAGCGTAGCGCCGACGGGGATGGTAGTTCCACCCACTACGATTTGTGAGCCTGCAGGTGGCGCTCGTCTCGGGCCATGAAAACAGATGGCCTCCGTCTTGTGGAGCGCCACCTCCAGGCCCAGCCTCCGGATCTTCCCCACCACCGTTGAAACCGCGGCTGTCGCGAGCACTGACGCCTCCCGATAGTCCCGTCCCGGGGCGGTAACCAGCGTGTCGTCGGCATAACAAACGATGCCGACGCCACGCAGGGTAGCGCCCCTGAGGACCCAGTCATATCCTATGTTCCATAGGAGGGGACCCAGCGCCGATCCCTGGGGGACACCACGTGTCATCGGGTACCTCTCCACACCCCGCATCGTCGGGACGACTACCTCTCGATCAGAGAGGTAGTCCCCGACGAGGCTTTGTAGGTACTGAGGGACCTCATGGTACCTCATCCCCTCCATAATCGTACTCCACGGCAGCGTGTTAAATGCATTTGCAATGTCAAGAGACACCGCAATCAACACGCCGCCAGTGGAGCACGCCTTGTCTGACTCGCCACGCACGTGGGCGATCGCGTCGACCGTTGACCGGCCTCGGCGAAACCCAAACTGAGTGGGAGCCAGGTCTGGGCCAACCCTCTCTAAGTGCCTGACGAGGCGGGCAGCGATCACCCGCTCCAACAGCTTGCCCGCCTCGTCGAGCAAAACAATCGGCCGGTATCCAGCAGGTGAGTCTGCCGGTCGTCCCTCCTTCCGTAGGAGCACGAGTTTCCCGCTCTTCCACCGCCTCGGGAAACGCCCTTCCCGAAGGCAGCGGGTGAACAGGTCCCTCGTGCGCTCCTCCAACGCGTCCTGAGCGAGGGCCCACGCACGGCCGGGTATGCCATCCGGCCCCGGCGCCGTGTTTTTGGCCCTCATTCTCAGGACCGCTGCGGCCAATTCTCCAGGTGAGACTTCCTCAGGGGTGTCTGGGGATCCGTCATCGATGGGTCTGAACGCCATTGTGGGAGGGACAAACCCGTTTCCCGGGGCATCGGGAAACAGTCCCTCTACCACTCGGCGTAGCACTGCTGGCTCTAGAGTGCTGGTAATGGGAGGAGTCCAGGGGCGCAGAAGCTGTCTTACCAGCCTATACGGCCTGCCCCAGGGATCTCGCTCCAGCAACTCTAAGAGCTCCCGCCAGGACCTCATCTTCGACTCCCAAATGGAGCGTCGGAGGGCCTTATGCGCCTCCCTGTAGGTCAGATAAAGCGCATCCAGCTCGTCAGGGTCTTGGCTCCTCCTCCGGTGGTACCTCTGGTACGCCCGACGCTTGGCCACGCACACTCGGCGGAGCTGGGCTATCTCCTCCGTCCACCAATAAGCTTGGCGTCTGGAAGGAGGAGCCCTCGCGCGAGGCATGGCCGCGTCGCAGACGCGTACCAGGGCCTTACACAGGAGCTCGGCGTCCCTATCCACGTCGGTCTGTTCGGAAGGCGGCGCGTTCCAAGACTGGACAATGGCCGCCTCCAGGAGGACCTCGGGGTCCAATCGTTTCAGGACCCATCGCGGGCCGAGCTCGAGACCTCGTCCCTGCTCGCCGTGCGGTGTGGATGACAAGACACTGAACCGAATATATCGGTGGTCCGATAAGGTCTCGTCATCCACCAGCACCTTCCAGTCTCGAACTCGGCGCGCGAGGTCGGGAGTGGCAAACGTCACATCCACGATGGACCCCCCTTGCCGACGCACGCAGGTCCGCTCCGTCCCTGTGTTCAGGATGGTCAGTCCGGTCTCCACGACCCACTCTGTCACCGTCGTGCCCCGTGGGTCGGTCGTCGGGGAGCCCCACGCCAATGACTTGGCGTTGAGATCCCCGAGGACCAGGACGGGTCGAGGCTGATTCCGGAGAATCACCTCCCCTATCTCCCCCAAGAGGGCTTCGATGTCGGCTCTGCTGCTGTTAGGGGAGTGGTATACTCCCACGACCAGCAGCTCCCCGACGCGAGCCGCCACATACCCTCTGCCTCGAGTCACGATGCCAAGAGGCGGTGAACGGATGGGTGACTGGGTGGTTATAGCCACCAAACCCTCAGTGTCTCCCACCCAGTCAGCCCTCGATGGGATGCGGTATGGTTCCGCCACCACTCCCACGTGTATAGACCGCTCTGCCATGGTGTGCAGGAGCAGGTCTTGGGCCCCGTGGGAGTGGTTTATATTGGCCTGGAGGAAACTTAGGGCCATTACTCGGTTACCTCCATGCCCTCCTGTCCCGTCCTTGGGCCGGTCGGCTGTGACTTGGCCGCAGCCTCAGTCACAGTTGAATCTCCTCTCTTCCTTGGCTTGGCTGGGGGCTTGGCGCATGCCTTGCCCCCAGTAAGGTGTGTCGCAGGCCTGCCCGCAGTTGCACATCTAGTGCAATGCGGGGCCGCAGCACATCCACTGGCTTTATGCCCAATTTGACCGCAGCGATAGCATTCTTCGCTGCGGTCAACTTCTGCTTTGCACTGGGCCCTTACGTGGCCCGGTGCGAGGCACCTGAAGCAGCGGCGCGGTCTCGACTCGAGGATCTTGACCTGCGCCGCCACCCATCCCACCAGTAGACGGCCGTTCGCGGCGATTTTCTTCGCGGCCGTGACTGGGCACCGAACAAACGCAGTGCCCATGCCGCCGGGACCTCTCCTGATTTCCCCAGTCTTTATATCGCCTGGCGGACAGTCTCCTGCCTTGGCGAGTGCCTCCTTCAGTTCCAGGGCTGTCACCGTGTCGTCGAGGCCACTCACACGCATGTCTGCTGTGGTTACCGGCCTCGTGACACTGACGAGTTGTTCCACTCCCTGGAGCACCTCCTTCAGCTTTGCAGCAAGGACATCGGCCTTTGCTGACTTTTCTGCGCCAGGGATCTCGATAACTCGAGCTCCTGTGGCTGCCTTCCGCATGCTTATAGGAGGCAGACCGAGCTCCTCCAAGTTAATCTTGGCCTTTGCCTCAGCCAACACCGTGGCGTAAGACAGGCCTTGCTCCACCGCCCCGGTTCGCAGGGTAACAATAACCGCTGCAGTGCGGGGAGGACGGAGCTTGGCCGCCTTCGGTGGCTTCGAGGGTCTGGCAGGCTTGGGGCCTTGCGTCCCTGACGCCGCGCGAGTCTTTCTATCCCTCTTTGCTCCCCGTCGCACAACTTTTGACCACTGTTCCTGAACAGGGGTCGGACGGGCAGCAGATATACCCGGAACCGGGTCCGCCTCGGCTGGGGTAGGCTCGGCCTTACCCGGCGCTGCCTTGGTCTTCTTGCCCCTCCCCTTCCCTTTGGGTCTAGGGGCTGGGGAAGAGAGCTCCATGGCAGATGAGCCCGCAGAGACACCAGACGGTCCCGGTGTCGGTTCTCCTCCCGCAGACTTACGCACAGTACCCTTCTGGGTCAGTGCGGGCCTGCGGTCAGCGGCCAGGGGAGGGCGGATGCGCTTCTCTGGAAGGAGACGCTCTTCGAGCGCCTCAAACCGCGCACTCAACATGCCCCCCACCTGCCGCAGGATGGCCTGCTCCAGGTCTTCCCTCTGACGAGGCCCGTCTCGGGTCTGAGACCCTGGGGCCTGCGCTGGGGCGGAGGCTCTGATTGTGGCCATCTCCGTCCGAAGCTCAGCCATCTCCTTTCGGAGGTCGGCTACCTCCTCTTTTAGCCGCGTGTTGGCGACCTGGAGCTTACGCGTCTCCTCCGTAGAGGAGCGCCTCGACAGGTCTTCCACTGCCCCCTTTATGGCGACAGCAGCCTCTTTCAGTGCCTTCTGAAATGTTCCCTTCAGGTTGCCTGACTTGGTGGCCACATCGTTGATTAAAGCCACGTTCGCCAGCACCTTCCGGGTCAAATCAGAGGCTAGCTCCTCTTCACTCCTAGCGGAGGACTCTGAGAGCCGAGCGTCAGTTGATGACTGGGACCGCAAGGACCGCGTCGTCTCCGCTACCTCTCGCTCAGCTCTCAGCTCCATTTCCTGGCGCTCAGCCGCTACCAGGGCCGCTTTGGCCTTGGCGAGGCCGACATACTCGCCCGTGGTGGGCGGTCGGCCTCTGCCTCTCCGGGCCGCGGTCACCTTCGGAAGCGGCGCGTCCTCCTCCTCACTTCCAGAGCCCATGCCACGACTGGCATCGGCGACTCTCTCGCGGGATCGCTCCCGCTTCCGCCGAAGGCTGCCGCTTCGCGATGACGCTGGCGACACCAATGGCGACCTCAAACTCCTGAATGAGGAGTCCGACTCCCCACCCATCTCCTCCTCGGGGCCTTGCCCCTTCCCCCTCCGATCCGAAGAAATTTTATGATTAAATGAATCCATAAAGTTCCCACGAGTATGGGGGATATAAGTGGTCCACCCGGGCAGTGCCCCCTGTACCCGGGTAAGCCTAGGGTGTAACCCGCGCAGGGCTTCGGCTGGGCCCCCGCGGGGGGTAGCAGTAGCGACCAACCATACCCGGTGGCCATGCAGGTTCTCGCGCTGTTCCGCCGCTTAACCTTCGGGGTGATTTTTTATAGAGGTTTTCTTCCTCGCGGCCCGGGCGGTTAAGCCAAGGCCCTCGGTCCCGCGCCATTACAGCTAACGGGGTTACGATCTGCTTCCTCCGCATCCGGTGGTGGGATGAGCACACACCGGCTGCCCGAGCACATCTACGTCGCCTCTCCGAGGAAAGGCACACGCGTGTGCTCCCTCGGGCTACCTTGAAAAAGGCCACCCCGACCCGCATCGCCGCTACTCGGCATATGGCCAAGACGCCGAGCGGGTCCCTCCACGGGCTCGCACCGCCGCTTCCCGGAATGTCCAGGGCGCCGGTCGAGCCTCCACCTCGAGTTCCTCTTGGCAGCGGCCGCCGCAACTGTTGCGACCGCTGAGCCCCCCCGCCACGGCAAGGCGGGAACTCATTCGGGGGGGAACCTAACCTAACCTTTTTTTTTTTTTTTTTTTTTTTTTTTTTGCGTGGGGAAATGCCCTTACGCATGCCCGCTCCACCTCCGGGGGGAGGAAGTGCGGGGTATGTCGGACTCGAGGCCCTAGTGGCCCCCATACCGACTAAAACCCCACGGTGTCCCTCATCGCCAGCAAAGACGGGGTCGCGAGACCGCTTGCTTCACTCCCGCGCGACCCAGCCTATGCCGCTGTCCGTGACCGGACCCATACTCTGAAGGGCTGCTGCTCCTCCGTGTCACTCGAGTGATGCCCGGGACACCCAGGCATCATCTCCTCATGGCCACTTACCTATTCGGAAGCGTCGGACACCCCCGCATCCGACGCCCCATGGCCTCCAATCGGAGACGGAGTCCGAGCTCTGCTGGCTCGCCTCCGTGTCCGTCTTCTTCTACTTGGGTGAGCGAGAGGAGCGATTTCCCTCTCCCTCTCCTCTTCTTCTCGCCGCAATATGGCGGCCTCACAAAACGACGCTACTGCGTCCCACGACCTTTCATCGCCGACCATCTTTCTAATGATGGCCGGCAAGGACAGGTCATTCCCCACAACAGCAACCAGGGTCTGGCGCAACCCACTGTCGGCCGGACATGATTCCAGCACGTGCTGTGCGGTTTCTTCCGCACAGCCGCAGCTGTGGCATTCCGGAGTCGGCTCCCTTCCGGTGATGTTGTGCAGATACCTGCCGAGGCAGCCGTGCCCGGTCAGGATCTGCGTCATCCGGAAGGTGAGGACCCCGTGTTTGCGCTCTACCCACTCCCGCAGGATGGGCTTGATCGCCTCGAGAAGCCGAGTAGCTCCCGTGCCCCGCTTCGCAGGCCCCGTCAGAAGGCGCTCCTGCCAGGTCGTTATGGCCTCTCTTCTGGCACTCCTCCTCCACCGCAGGACCTCTTCAGGCAGGGGGTGCAGGTCTTGTTCCCGCGCCCGAGCCCGACGCCAGTACACCTGGGCCAGGACTTTCGCCTCGAGGTCCCACGGCAACGACCCGGCAAGTACGCACGCCACCTCATACGAAAGGGTCCTGTATCCCCTGCAGACCCTGATGGCTATAGCCCTCTGGGGTCTGCGGAGTAAGACCGCCTCTTTTGGGGACACGGCGTCGGCCCAGATAGGAGCCCCATACAGGGCCATGGAGCGTACTACCGCCATGTAAAGGTGGCGGCAGCTAGCTCCACCTCCCCCCAGGTTGGGCAACAGTTGGCCCAGTGCCCCAGACGCTCCAATGAGCTTAGGGGACAGCCTTCGGAGGTGTTCTGAGAACCGCCATCTGCCGTCGAGTACAACGCCGAGGTACTTCAACGTTGCCCCGACGGGGATGTCGGTTCCCCCCACCACTATGTTTGAGCCTGCAGGTGGCGCCCGTCGCGGTCCGTGAAAGCAGATCGCTTCGGACTTGTGGAGCGCCACCTCCAGGCCCAGCCTCCGAATCTTCCCCACCACTGCTGCAACCGCAGCCGTTGCGAGAATTGCTGCCTCTCGATATTCCCTTCCCCGGGCGGTAACCAGTGTGTCGTCGGCATAACAAACGATGCCGACGCCACGGAGGGTAGCGCCCCGGAGAACCCAATCATAACCGATGTTCCACAGGAGGGGGCCCAATGCCGACCCCTGTGGAACACCGCGCGTCATGGAGCTCCTCATCTCCCCCTGCATCGTTGGAAAGACTACCTCCCTATCGGAGAGGTAGTCCCCAACAATTTTTTGGAGGTATTTGGGTACTTTGTGGTACCTCAGCCCTTCTAGGATCGTGCTCCACGGCAGCGTGTTGAATGCGTTTGCTATGTCTAAAGACACTGCAAGCATCACGCCACCTGTGGAGCACGCTTCCTCCGACAAGTCCCGCACGTGGGCGATCGCGTCGATCGTAGATCGACCCCTTCGAAAGCCGAACTGAGTAGTCGCCAAGTCCGGACCAGTCCTCTCCAGGTGCTTCACGAGGCGAACAGCAACCACCCGCTCCAGTAGCTTCCCCGCCTCGTCGAGCAGTACAATTGGGCGGTACCCTGAGGGTGCGTCCACCGGTCGTCCTTCCTTCCTCAGGAGCACGAGTTTCCCACTCTTCCAACGAATCGGAAAGCGTCCTTCCCGAAGGCACCTGGTGAAGAGGTTCCTCACTCTAGGTTCTAAGGCGTCCTGAGCGAGGGCCCATGCACGACCGGGTATGCCGTCAGGCCCCGGTGCTGTGGTTTTGGCCCTCATTCTCAGGACAGCAGCCCTCAGCTCACCCGCCGAGACCTCTTCGAGATTGCTAGACTCGTCGTCCACCGAGGGAGATATTACCATGGTGGGAGGGATGTATTCGGTCCCCGGACTACCGGGGAACAATCCCTCGACCACCCGACGCAGTATCTCTGGCTCAAGAGTGCTGGTGACCGGGGGGGCCCAGGGGCGAAGCTTCTGCCTTGCCCACCTGTACGGCCGTCCCCACGGGTCCCTCTCCAACGACTCCAAGACATCTTGCCAAGCCTCCGCTTTTGCCGCACTGATAGCGACGCGGAGAGCTTTGCTCGCCTCCCTATATGTAGCGTAGAGGGCATCCAGCTCTGTGTCTAGCTCTTGGGTTCGACGCCTTCTTCTGCGTTGCCGCTGGTAGCGGCGGCGCTTCATCAGGCACTCGCGGCGGAGCTCTGCGATTCGCTCGTTCCACCAGTAGACCTGACGTTTGGACTGTGGTGGCCTCGCACGAGGCATGGCGGCGTCGCACACGTGCACCATCGCCTTGCACAGCCCATCGGCCTCCACGTTCAGGTCTACTGGTTCTGATGGAGGGGCATTCCACGCCTGGACTATTGCTGCCTCCAGCAGCACCTCGGAGTCCAAGCGGTTCAGCGCCCACCGCGGACCACTCGCATACGGTGACCGGTTGTCCTGTCTCGCCGAGACTGAGGAAACGCTAAACCGGATGTACCGGTGATCGGAAAGCGTCTCCTCATCGACCAGGACTTCCCAGTCCCGGACCCGCACCGCAAGTTCGGGAGTAGCAAGGGTCACGTCCACCACCGACCCTCCCAAATGCCGTACACACGTGTCTATAGAGCCACGGTTCAAGACACAGAGCCCGACCTCAACCAACCACTCGCCGGCTTTTTCCCCTCTTGGGTCTGTCCTTGTGGACCCCCACGCCGTGGACTTTGCGTTGAGGTCTCCGAGGACTATGATTGGTCGGGGACGGTTCTGACCAATCAGAGTCCCCACCTCGCCCAGAAAGTCCTCGAATTCAGCGAGGGGTCTGTTGGGGGAGAAATAGACCCCCACAACCACAATCCCACCAATTCGGGCCGCAACATAGCCCCTACCTCTGACCACGTCTTCGAGGGAAGGGGATTGTACAGGCGACTGTGTAGTGATTGCTACCAGGCCGTCCAGATCCCCGACCCAGTCTACTCTGGGTGGGACCCTGTACGGCTCTGCGACCACACAAACTTTAATCAACCTCTCTGCCATGCTCTGAAGGAGAAGATCTTGAGCCCTGACAGAGTGGTTGATATTCGCCTGGAGGAATGTCAGGGTGTCCTGCATTAACTCTCCTCCATGCGCATCTCCTGCTCCCCCGAGGGGCGAGTCTGCTGGGACTTGGCAGTGGCCTCAGTCGAAGTCGTCTTCCCTCTCGCCTTGGATTTAGCTGGGGGCTTGGTGCATGCCTTGCCCCCAGAAAGGTGATTTGCAGGTTTCCCCGCTGCAGCACAACGAGAGCAGTTTGGAGCAGAAGTACAGGCACTTGCTTTGTGGCCAGTTTGACCGCAGCGATAGCACTCTTCGCTGCGGTCCACTTCTGCTTTACATTGGGCCCTCACATGACCTGGTGCTAGGCACTTGAAGCAGCGGCGCGGTCTGGACTCAAGAATCCTACACTGCGCCGCCACCCATCCCACAAGGAGACGGCCACTTTCAGCTACCTTTTTTGCGGCCGTTAATGGACATCGCACAAATGCGGTACCCATACCGCCGGGACCCTTCTTAATGTCGCCAGACTTAATTTCGTCGGGTTGACACCCTCCTGCTTTGGATAGCGCCTCTCTCAGCTCCAGGATGGTCACTGTGTCATCGAGGCCGCTCACTCGCAGATCCGCTGTTATGACCGGTCTAGACACCCGAATTAGTTGTTCCGTGTCCCGAAACACTTCCTTCAGTTTGGCGGCAAGGACGTCGGCCTTTTCTGCTTTCTCCACGCCTGGCACCTCAATGATACGAGCTCCAGTGGCGGCCGTCCGCATACTTATAGGCGGCAGGCCAAGTTCCCCCAAATCTATTTTTGCTCTTGCCTCAGCGAGCACCTTAGCGTACGACAAGCCTTGCTCCACTGCCCCAGGTTGCAGGGTGATAATAACCGCTGCAGTGCGGGGAGGGCGGAGCTTGGCTGCCTTCGATGCCTTTGTAGGTCCAGCTGGCTTCGAGCCTCGAGTCCTCGCTAAGGGTGGAAGGTTTTCCCTGGATGCCACTGGCACCATCTCGCTCTTTTTGGCTCCCCGTCGCACCACTTTAGACCACTGTTCATGAACAGTGGCCGGACGGGGGGCCGATGGACCAGCAGTTGGTTCTATCTCCATCGCAGCTTCCCGGGTAGGTTTGGCCTTCGCCGGTGTCTTTTTCCCTATCCCCTTACCTTTCTTGGGTTTAGGGGGTGGGCCAGAGACCTCCATCTCGTTTGAGCCCGCTGAGACCTTATGTCGATCTGGTGTCGGCTTCTCTTTCCCAGTCCACGGAGCTGCAGCGCTTTTGCGGTCTGCAGCCAAAGGGGGACGTAAGCGCTTTTCTGGCAGGAGGCGTTCCTCCAGTGCCTCGAACCGTGCGCTTAACATTCCGCCTACTTGGCGCAGTATAGCCTGCTCAAGCTCTTCCACAGGACGAGGCTGTGGTGGAGCTAAGGTTCTTGCCGCCGTCATATCCTTACGGAGCTCCGCAATCTCCTTACGGAGCTCCGCGACTTCATCTCGCAGGCGTGTGTTGGCAGCCTGCAACCTTTGGGTCTCCTCCGTAGAGGACCGCTTTGAGAGGTCGTCCATAGCCTCTTTAATGGTGGTTGCCGCCACCTTCAGCGCCCGCTGAAATGTGCCTTTTAGGTTGCTGGACTTCGCAGCCACATTGTTAATGGTGGCCACGCTGTCCAGCACCTTCCTGGTCAAATCAAAGGCCAACTCGTCTTGGTTGCCCGTAGAAGTTTCAGAGAGCCGTACGTCTGTCGATGACTGAGACCGTAAAATCACGGTCATGTCTGCGACTTCACGTTCGGCTCTCAACTCCAACTCTTGCCGCTCGGCCGCTACGAGAGCCGCCTTGGCCTTGGCGAGGCCTACGTAATCGCCTGTAGTAGGCGGCCGGCCTCTGCCTCGCCGTGCTGCGACTAGTTTCACAGCCGGGGCGTCCTCCTCACTCCCAGAGCCTAAGCTGCGATTGGCATCGCAGGCGCTCTCACGGGATCTCTCCCTCTTCCGTCGGAGACTGCCGTCCAGCGATCTAGCTGGTGACCCGACAACCGACTTCATGCTTCTAAGCGAGGAGTCAGACTCCTCACTCAGATCCACCTCGGGGCCTTGCCCCCTCCCTTTCCGAACCGAAGAAGTGTGTTTAAAACTTTCCATATGGTTCCCACGAGTATGGGGGATATAAGTGGTCCACCCGGGCAGTGCCCCCTGTACCCGGGTAAGCCTAGGCGTCTCCCGCGCAGGGCTTCGGCTGGGCCCCCGCGGGGGTAGCAGTTGCGACCAACCTTCCCGGTGGCCATGCAGGTCCTCGCGCTGCTCCGCCGCTTGACCTTCGGGGTGATTTTTTTATAGAGGTTTTCTTCCTCGCGGCCCGGGCGGTTAAGCCAAGGCCCTCGGTCCCGCGCCATTACAGCTAACGGGGTTACGATCTGCTTCCTCCGCATCCGGTGGTGGGGTGAGCACACACCGGCTGCCCGAGCACATCTACGTCGCCTTTCCGAGGAAAGGTACACGCGTGTGCTCCCTCGGGCTACCTTGAAAAAGGCCACCCCGACCCGCATCGCCGCTACTCAGCATATGGCCGAGACGCCGAGCGGGTCCCTCCACGGGCTCGCACCGCCGCTTCCCGGAATGTCCAGGGCGCCGGTCGAGCCTCCACCTCGAGTTCCTCTTGGCAGCGGCCGCCGCAACTGTTGCGACCGCTGAGCCCCCCCGCCACGGCAAGGCGGGAACTCATTCGGGGGGGAACCTAACCTAACCTTTTTTTTTTTTTTTTTTTTTTTTTTTTTTTTTTTTTTTTCGTGGGGGAATGCGCTTACGCATCCCCGCTACGCCCCGGGGGAGGCGCAGCGGGGTATGTCGGACTCGGTGCCAGAAGGGCACCCCTACCGACTAAACCCCCACGGTGATCCTCTTCGCCGGCACAGGCGGGGTCGCGAGATCACTTACCGTATTCACCGCACGACCGCACCCACGCCGCTGTCCGCTTACCGGACCCAACCTCAGAAGAAGGGCTATTATCCCTCCTAACTTCTCATTTGATGCCCCGGATCACCAGGGCATCAAACTCCTCGGGAGGCCTTTGGCTAGTTTGGGGTGCCGGACGCCCCCGCATCCGACGACCCTGGGCCTCCTAACGGAGATGGAGTCCGAGCTCGATTGGCTCGCCTTCTAGTCCGCCTCCGCCTGTTGGGATGGGCCAACGGAGCGATCTCTCGCTCACGTTCTTCATCCTCTCTCCGCAGGATGGCTACTTCACAAAAAGTTGCCACTGCTTCCCATGACCTCTCGTCAACGAGCATCTTGCTGATAATGGTCGGCAACGAGAGGTCCGTCCCCACTACAGCAACCAGAGCCTGGCGCAGTCCGATGTCCCCCGGACATTCCTCGAGCACGTGTTGTGCGGTCTCTTCCGTACTCCCGCAGCTGTGACACTCCGGTGTAGGCTCCCTTCCGGCGACGTTACAGAGATACCTACCGAGGCAGCCGTGCCCCGATAGAATCTGCGTCAGCCGGAAGGTCAACACCCCGTGTTTGCGTTCTAACCAGTCCCTCAGAACAGGTTTAATAGCCTCTAAGAGCCGGGTGGCTCCTGTTCCCCGCTCTGCTGGCCCCGTCAAGAGACGGTCCTGCCACGTTCGTATAGCGGCGTTCCTTGCGCTTCTCCTCCACCGTTGGATCTCTTGAGGCAGAGGCCGCAGGTCCTGTTCCCGCGCCCGCTTTCGGCGCCAGTACACCTGGGCCAAGACCTTGGCCTCGAGATCCCACGGCAAGGACCCAGCAAGGACACCCGCCACCTCGTGAGAGAGAGTCCTATATCCCCTGCAGATCCTTATTGCCATGGACCTCTGTGGTCCGCGCAATAAGGTCTCTTCTCGCGAGGATAGAGAATTCGCCCAAATGGGAGCCCCATACAACGCCATGGAACGCACCACCGCCATGTAAAGGTGGCGGCAGGCAGCTCCACCTCCTCCTAAATTGGGCAATAGGCGGCCCAATGCCCCAGTCGCTCCAAGGAGCTTTGGGGACAGTCTCCGAAGGTGCTCTTGGAACCGCCATCTACCGTCGAGAACGACGCCAAGATATTTCAGCGCCGTACCGACGGGGATGTTGGTTCCTCCCACCACTATTTGTGAGTCTGCAGGTGGCACCCGTCGTGGTCCGTGGAAGCAAATTGCTTCAGACTTGTGGAGTGCCACCTCCAGGCCCAGCCTCCGGACCTTCCCTACAACCACGGCGACCGCGGCCGTTGCTAGGATTGACGCCTCCCGAAAGTCCTTTCCCCGGGCAGTAACCAGCGTGTCGTCGGCATAACAAACGATGCCGACGCCACGGAGGGTAGCGCCCCGGAGGACATAGTCGAACCCTATGTTCCACAGTAACGGGCCCAGAGCTGACCCCTGTGGAACGCCTCTCGTCATGGGGCTCCTCATCTCTCCCCCCTCCTGCATTGTCGGGAAAACTACCTCTCTATCAGAGAGGTAGTCCCCAACAAGGCGTTGGAGGTATTGGGGCACCCGATGATAGCGCAGTCCCTCCAAGATTGTGCTCCACGGCAGCGTGTTAAACGCATTCGCGATGTCTAAGGACACCGCAAGCATCACGCCGCCTGCAGAGCATGCCTCTTCGGAGAGGTCGCGCACGTGCGCGATTGCGTCAACTGTCGACCGACCTCTCCGAAATCCAAACTGCGTAGGCGCCAAATCAGGGCCAACCCTCTCCAGATGCCTCGTCAAACGGGCCGCGACAACCCGCTCCAGGAGTTTGCCGGCCTCATCGAGGAGGACAATTGGGCGGTATCCTGCAGGTGCGTCCGCCGGTCGTCCCTCCTTCCGTAAAAGGACCAGCTTCCCGCTCTTCCACCGCTTCGGGAATATCCCTTCGCGAAGGCAGCGGGTGAAAAGGTCCCTTGTTTGGGGCTCCAGAGCGTCCTGAGCGAGGGCCCAAGCGCGACCGGGTATGCCGTCAGGCCCCGGCGCCGTGTTCTTGGCCCTCATTCTCAGGACAGCTGCCGCCAGTTCTCCCGCCGAGACCTCGTCAGGGGTGTCTTGGGTGCCGTCGTCGGTAGCTCCAATTGCCATGGCAGGAGGGACAAATTCGTTTCCCGGGGCGCTGGGAAACAGTCCCTCGACCACCCGCCGGAGCACCGCCAGCTCTAGAGTGCTGGTTATAGGGGGAGTCCAAGGGCGCAGCTTCTGCCTGACCAGCAAGTATGGCCGCCCCCATGGATCCCGCTCCAGCGTCTCGAGCAGCTCTCGCCACGACCTCGCCTTTGACTCCCAAATGGCACGACGGAGTGCCTTGGACGCCTCCTTGTAGGCCGTGTACAGAGCGTCCTGTTCATTAGGCTCTTGTTGTCTTCTTCTGCGGTACCTTTGGTACGCCCGACGTTTGGCCTTGCTGTGACGACGGAGGTCAGCAATCTCCTCCGTCCACCAGTACATCTGCCTTGACTGGGGAGCTTTCGCTCGAGGCATGGCAGCGTCGCAGATGCGCGCCATAGCCTCGCACAGGCTATCAGCATTCCTATTCACGTCGGTCGGCTCGGGAGGCGACGCATTCCACGACTGCACGATGGCCGCTTCCAGGAGAACCTCAGGGTCCAGGCGCTTCAGAACCCAGCGCGGGCCGGATCCAAGAGTGCCTTTCTGCTCTCCATATGATGGGGTCGACAAGACGCTGAACCTAACGTATCGGTGGTCTGAGAGTGTCTCGGCATCCACCAGCACCTTCCAGTCGCGAACCCGGCGCGCGAGATCGGGAGAGGCGAAGGTCACGTCAATGACGGACCCTCCCCACTGCCGCACACAGGTCTGCTCCGTTCCCCTGTTTAGCACGCACAGGCCTGACTCCACGAGCCACTCAACCACGGTTGTACCCCGCGGGTCTGTCGTCGGAGATCCCCACGCTGGTGACTTGGCGTTGAGATCTCCGAGGACAAAGACAGATTGAGTTCGACTACGCTGGATTGCCAATGTCACCTCTTCCAGGAGAGCTTCCAGACTGGCCCTGTCATTGTTGCGGGAGTGATACACTCCCACAACCAACACATGACCAACCCGCGCTGCCACGAACCCTCTGCCCCTGGCAACTACACTGAGGGGTGGCGAGCGGATAGGCGACTGCGTTGTAATGGCCACCACGCCGTCGATGTCTCCGACCCAGTCAGCCCTCAGTGGGATCCGGTACGGTTCCGCAACCACTCCCACGTGAATAGACCGCTCCGCCATGGATTGTAGCAGTAGGTCCTGGGCCCCGTGGGAGTGATTTATGTTGGCTTGAAGGAAGTTTAGGGCCATTAATTAATTAACTTACCTCCATGCCCTCTTGCCCCGCCGAGGGGTTGGTCGGCTGTGACTTGGCCGTGGCCTCAGTCACAGTCGGCGTCCTTCTCTTCCTTGATTTGCCTGGGGGCTTGGTACATACCTTGCCCCCAGAAAGGTGGTTTGCTGCTTTTCCCGAAGCTGCACATATGGTGCAGTGCGGGGCGGCGGAACAATCTCTGGCCTTATGGCCTTTTTGACCGCAGCGATAGCAATCCTCGCTGCGGTCCACTTCCGACGAGCACTGGGCCCTAACATGGCCCTGGCCGAGACATTTGAAGCAACGGCGGGGTCGGGCGTCTAGAACCTGGACCCGTGCCGCCACCCAACCCACCAGTATCCGGCCACCATTCGCAACAATCTTTTTTGCGGCAGTGGCAGGGCACCTAACAAAAGCATTGCCCATGCCTGACACACCCCTCCTTATCTCGCCCACTTTAAACTCTGGTGCGCCGCACTCTCCAGCCTTAGCGAGACTTTCTAGTAACTCCGCGGGGCCGGTCGAGTCGTCCAGGCCGCTCACCCGCAGGTCCGTGGTGATTACCGGCCTTGACACCCGTATTTCAGCTTCGGCGCCTCGGAACACCTCCTGAAGCTTCAGGGCTAGAGAATCGGCCTTCTCTGTCCTCTCTGTGCCAGGCACTTCCAGAATGCGACCCCCGGTGGCCGCCACTCGCATCTTCAAGGGAGGGAAGCCTGCCAGATCGATCTGGCCTCTAGCCTCACCCAAGACCTTGGAGTAGGTCAAGCCCTTATCTTGCGCCCCCGGCAGCAACGTGATAACCACGGCTGCAGTACGCTGGGGGCGAGGCTTGACCTTCTTGTCCTTTTTAGGCGCTGCTGGGGCCGATTTCTTTGCTTGAGACCGTTCTGGTTGCACCGCTTTCGTGGGTTGAGATTCTCGGATCTTCGGCCTCGCCCCTCGTCTAACCACCTTCGTCCAGGGCTCTGTCAGAGGCAGTGGCGGCAGGGAGAACAGGTTGACTTCCTCAGACCTTCCGGCTTTGGGAACCTTTCCCTTAGCCTTGCCCTTGCTGGGATTGGCCTTCGGGGGTGGGACCAGTGCAGATGTCGCCGCAGTAGGGGATGAACCCTCCCGACTAGTACTGGCCACTGCCATATCTTCTCTGCGCCTGTCGGCTGCCAACGGGGGCCTCAACCGTTTTTCTGGGAGCAACCGGTCTGCCATTCCCTCGAAACGTGCATCCATCATCGCGCCCACCTGTATCAGTATTGCCCGCACGAGCTCCTCTGAGGCTGTGACAGGCGGAGCTACCGGAGTCGCTTGCGCCCGTGCAGAACGAAGTTCCGCCAACTCCTTGCGCATCTCCTTTAGCTCGGCTGTGAGTCTTGCATTGGCCGCCTCCAGGCGGCACAGCTCCTCCGGCACTGTACGAGCCCGCATTTCCCCCACTGAGACCCGGACCGTCGCGACCGCATCCTTTAGGGCCCGCACATACGTGCCCTTGAGGTTTCCGGAGGTCCTGGCAACCTTTTCGATGGTCTCCAGAGAGTCCTGCACAAGTCTCAGCAGGTCTGGAGAATCCTCGACTGAATCACTCGGTCCAGTTACTGACGTCTTCAGTGAGCTCCGGAGTACAGCAGCCGCTGTATCCCTTTTCTCTTTTGCCTCTTTGGCTAGGTCCGCCTCTGCCTCTAGCCGAAGGGCATCGGCCCGAGCAGCGTTGAGTTCGGCCTGAGCCTTAGCGAGACCTACGTACTGTCCGGTAGTTGGCGGACGCCCTCGTCCTCGCCGAGACGCAGCTACTTTACGCGAGCAGACGTCCTCGCCCGCAGCAGCATCGTCCTCCTCTTCTCTTTGGCGTTTCCGCCATTTCCGCGTCGACGACTTCTCAGAAGACCGAGAAGTCACCGATGCAAAACTTACATCTGAGTCCTCTTCCGATAGGTCGACTGGCTTTATCCTTAGCAGTTCATCGTCAGTCGACAGCCTCTCCAGTGAGACAGAGCAATCTCTAGCAGCCATATTGCTCCTGAGCGCCTCCTCTTGATCCTCGGGGCTATGTCCCCTTCTTCCCTCTCTTTCGGTGTCCGTTAACATGCTGTTGTCGTCGTTATTTTCGGTTTGGCGATTTGTGCCCCCCCCAGAGTACGTGGGGCTGCGTGCCGAAGCACGGCGGGATTCCTCCTTTCGGAGACCGGCCTGGGTAGTTCTTTCCAAATTCGCACTATTCATGGTTTTTTTTTTTTTTTTGCTTCATTGGTGGGTAAAGCTCCCCAGTGGGGGTCTCGCGGCCAACTTCCCGTTGACCATGCCCGGGGTGCGAGCCCGGAGCTGCGCCGCGTTAATACGACACAGCTCCGGACTCGCAATCCGGACACTCTCCTCGGCAACCCCCGAACCTTGAGACTTGGTTTTGCCCTGTACGGCGGCGCCCCGCAGGCCTCCAACGTCACCCTCACACCAAAAAAGTGCAAAGGCCGCCCACGGTGCACCGCCGCACAGAGCACTCCTCCTCGCTCGCCTATGCGAGCCCTTCGCTCAGCAGAGCCGAGCCCCTCACGACCGCCTTCTATGTTCGCTCCAGATACAAGCTCTGAAGCGCACGTAGAAGGCCCACCTCGAGCCCGTCAGCAAGAGCCTCTCTAGCGAGAGGCACAAGCGAGGGCTCCTTCAGGCTGCCTTTTGCAAGGCCAGCCCCTCGGATCGCCGCTACTCAGCATAAGGCCGAGACGCCGACCGAGTCCCGCAGCCAATCAAGGCCGCCTAGGCTCGCACCGCCGCTTCCCGGACTGTCCAGGGCGCCGGTCGAGCCTCCCATCCGTCCGAGGATGGCCCCCTCGTCCAGGCCTCTCGAAAAGAGCCTCTCCGAGGAGAGGCAAATGCGAGATCCCGGACCGCCTTCTACGCGCGCTCCAGATAAAAGCTCTGGGGCGCGCGGAAAAGGCCCCTCGAGTTCCTCTTGGCAGCGGCCGCCGCAACTGTTGCGACCGCTGAGCCCCCCCGCCACGACAAGGCGGGAACTCATTCGGGGGGGACCTAACCTAACCTTTTTTTTTTTTTTTTTTTTTTTTTTTTTTTTTTTTTCGTGGGGAAATGCACTTACGCATTCCCGCTCCACCCCCGGGGGGAGGCGGTGCGGGGTATGTCGGACTCGATGCCAGAAGGGCACCCATACCGACTAAAACCCCACGGTGTCCCTCGTCGCCGGCACAGGTCGGTTCGTGAGGTCGCTTGCAGCATTCGCGCACGACCCGGCCCACGCCGCTGTCCGCTTCCGGACCCATACTCGAAGAGCACTTGCCCTTCCATATCACTCGAGTGATGCCCAGGGACACCCAGGCATCATCTCCTCGTGGCCAATTTCCTAATCGGAAGCGTCGGATGCCCCCGCATCCGACGCCCTATGGCCTCCAATCGGAGACGGAGTCCGAGCCCTACTGGCTCGCCTCCGTGTCCGTCTCTTACGCCTCGGGTGAGCATGGGGGGCGATTTCCCGCTCCCGTTCCTCGTCTTCTCGCCGCAGGATGGCAGCCTCACAAAAAGACGCTACTGCGTCCCATGACCTCTCATCGCCGACCATCTTGCTGATGATGGTCGGTAAGGAGAGGTCACTCCCCACTACTGCAACCAGTGTTTGACGCAGTCCACTGTCACCAGGGCATGTCTCCAGCACGTGCTGCGCGGTTTCTTCCGCACAGCCGCAACTGTGGCACTCTGGTGTTGGTTCCCTTCCGGCGACGTTACAAAGATACCTGCCAAGGCAGCCGTGCCCTGTAAGGATCTGCGTCAACCGGAAGGTGAGAACCCCGTGCTTTCGCTCCACCCACTCTCGCAGAACTGGTCGGACCGCCTCAAGAAGCCGAGTAGCACCCATGCCGCGCTTCTCAGGCCCCGTCAGGAGCCGCCCCTGCCAGGTCGTTATGGCCTCTCTTCTGGCACTCCTCCTCCACCGCAGGACCTCTTCAGGCAGGGGGCGCAGGTCTTGTTCCCGCGCCCGCACCCGCCGCCAGTATACCTGGGCCAGGACTGTGGCCTCGAGATCCCACGGCAACGATCCGGCAAGGACGCACGCCACCTCGTGCGACAGGGTCCGGTACCCTCTGCAGACCCTAATGGCCATTGACCTCTGAGGTCTGCGGAGCAAAGCCACCTCTTTTGAGGACAAACCATCCGCCCAGATAGGAGCCCCATACAGGGCCATGGAGCGTACCACCGCCATGTATAGGTGGCGACAGGTAGCTCCACCTCCCCCTAGGTTGGGCAACAGCTGGCCTAGTGCCCCGGATGCTCCAAGGAGCTTAGGGGACAGCCTCCGGAGGTGTTCAGAGAACCGCCATCTGCCGTCGAGTACAACACCGAGGTACTTCAGTGTTGTACCGACGGGGATGTCGGTTCCCCCCACCACTATCTTTGAGCCTGCAGGTGGCGCCCGTCGTGGTCCATGAAAGCAGATCGCTTCGGACTTGTGGAGCGCCACCTCCAGGCCCAGCCTCCGAATCTTCCCCACCACTGCTGCAACTGCAGCCGTTGTGAGGATCGCCGCCTCTCGGTAGTCCTTACCCCGGGCGGTAACCAGTGTGTCGTCGGCATAACAAACGATGCCGACGCCACGGAGGGTAGCGCCCCGGAGAACCCAATCATAACCGATGTTCCACAGGAGAGGGCCCAGTGCCGACCCCTGTGGAACACCGCGCGTCATGGGGCTCCTCATCTCCCCCTGCATCGTTGGGAAGACTACCTCCCTATCGGAGAGGTAGTCCCCAACAATTTCCTGGAGGTATTTGGGTACTTTGTGGTACCTCAGTCCTTCCAGGATCGTTCTCCACGGCAGCGTGTTGAAAGCGTTTGCTATGTCTAAAGACACTGCAAGCATCACGCCGCCTGTGGAGCACGCTTCCTCCGACAAGTCCCGCACGTGGGCGATCGCGTCGATCGTAGAGCGACCCCTTCGAAAGCCGAACTGAGTTGTCGCCAAGTCCGGACCAGTCCTCTCCAGGTGTCTGACGAGGCGGGCGGCAACCACCCGCTCCAAAAGCTTCCCCGCCTCATCCAGAAGCACGATTGGGCGGTAGCCTGAAGGTGAGTCCGCCGGTCGTCCCTCCTTCCTTAATAGGACTAGTTTCCCGCTCTTCCAACGGCTAGGGAAACGCCCTTCTCGGAAGCAGCGGGTGAACAAGTCACGCGTTCTGGGCTCTAGTGCGTCCTGAGCGAGGGCCCATGCACGACCGGGTATGCCGTCAGGCCCCGGTGCCGTGTTCTTGGCCCTCATTCTCAGGACAGCAGCCCTCAGCTCTCCCGCCGAGACCTCGTCAGGAGACCCGATCTCCTCGTCCTCGAAGGCAGACAACATCATGATGGGAGGGACATTCTCGGTCCCCGAACAGCCGGGGAACAGTCCCTCGACCACCCGTCGTAGTACCTCCGGCTCGAGAGTGGTGGTGACCGGGGGGGCCCAGGGGCGAAGCTTTTGCCTAGCCCACCTGTACGGCCGCCCCCACGGGTCCTTCTCCAGCGACTCCAAGACCACCTGCCAGGCTTCCGCTTTCGCCGCACTGATCGCGACACGGAGAGCCTTGCGCGCCTCTCTGTAGGTGGCATAGAGGACGTCCAGCTCCGCGTCTAGCTCATCGTTCCGGCGCCTTCTTCTGCGTTGCCGCTGGTAGCAGCGGCGTGTCCTGATACACTCGCGGCGAAGCCCTGCAATCTGCTCGTTCCACCAGTAGACCTGACGTCTGGACTGTGGTGGCCTCGCACGTGGCATGGCGGCGTCGCACACGTGCACCATCGCCTTACACAGCCCATCGGCCTCCACGTCCAGGTCTACTGGTTCTGGTGGGGGGGCATTCCACGCCTGGACTATTGCTGCCTCCAGCAGCACCTCTGAGTCCAGGCGATTTAGTGCCCACCGCGGGCCACCTGCAGACGGTGACCGGGTGCCCTGTCTCGCCGAGACCGAGGAGACGCTAAACCGTATGTACCGGTGATCGGAGAGCGTCTCCTCGTCGGCCAGGACTTCCCAGTCACGAACCCGCACGGCGAGCTCGGGGGTGGCGAGAGTCACGTCGACCACTGACCCACCCGAACGCCGAACACACGTGTCTAGGGAACCACGATTTAGGACACATAACCCCGCCTCAACCAGCCACTCACTGACTGCCTCGCCTCTTGCGTCCGTCCTTGAGGACCCCCACGTGGTGGACTTTGCGTTGAGGTCTCCGAGGACTATGATTGGTCGGGGACGGTTCCGACCAATCAGAGTCCCCACCTCGCCGAGAAAGTCCTCAAACTCAGTGAGGGGTCTGTTGGGAGAGAAATAGACCCCCACAACCACTATTCTACCAATTCGGACCGCGACATAGCCTTTACCCCTGACCACGTCCTCGAGGGAAGGGGACTGGGCAGGCGACTGTGTAGTGATCGCTACGAGGCCGTCCAGATCCCCAACCCAGTCTACTCTGGGTGGGACCCTGTACGGCTCTGCGACCACACATACTTTAATCAACCGCTCTACCATGCTCTGAAGGAGAAGATCTTGAGCCCTGACAGAGTGGTTGATGTTCGCCTGGAGGAATGTCAGGGTGTGCTGCATTAACTCTCCTCCATGCGCATCGCCTTTTCCCCCGAGGGGCGAGTCTGCTGGGACTTGGCCGTGGCCTCAGTCGCAGTCGACATCTCTTTCACCTTGGATTTAACTGGGGGCTTGGCACATGCCTTGCCCCCAGAAAGGTGACCTGCCGGCTTCCCCGCAGCTGAACAGCGGGTACAGTTTGGAGCGGCAGTGCAGCTGCTAGCCTTGTGGCCAATTTGACCGCAGCGATAGCACTCTTCGCTGCGGTCAACTTCTGATTTGCATTGGGCCCTTACATGACCCGGCGCAAGACACTTGTAGCAGCGGCGCGGTCTTGATTCAAGAATCTTGACCTGCGCCGCCACCCATCCCACGAGGAGACGGCCACTCGCAGCCACCTTTTTTGCGGCCGTTACCGGACACCGGACGAACACGGTGCCCATCCCGCCGGGTCCCTTCCTGATGTCACCCGTTTTAAATTCATCGGGTGGGCACTCTCCCGCCTTGGATAGTGCCTCTTTGAGCTCCGGGACGGTCACCGTGTCATCGAGGCCACTCACTCGCATATCCGCCGTGACCACTGGTCTGGATACCCGGATGAGTTCCTCCGCGCTCTGGAATACTTCCTTCAATTTGGCGGCTAGGACGTCGGCCTTCTCGGTCTTTTCCGCACCAGGCACCTCTATAACACGGGCTCCTGTGGCAGCTGTACGCATGCTTATTGGCGGTAGGCCAAGTTCCTCCAGATTAATCCTACTTCTGGCCTCCGCGAGCACCTTGGCGTAGGACAAGCCTTGCTCCGCTGCCCCGGGTTGCAGCGTTATAATAACCGCTGCAGTGCGGGGAGGACGAAGCTTGGCTGCCTTCGGTGCCTTTGCAAGTCCGGCTGGCTTCGAGCCTCGGGTCATAGCTGAGGGTGGAGGTTTTTCCCTTGACGCCGCCGGCGCCTTCTCGCTTTTCCTGACTCTCCGTCGCACCACTTTAGACCACTGTTCATGTACAGTGGCTGGACGGGGGGCCGATGGACCAGCGGTTGGTTCTAGCTCCATCGGAGCTTCCCGGGTGGGCTCGGCGTTCGCCGGTGTCACCATAGTGGTCTTTTTCCCTATCCCTTTACCCTTATTGGGTTTAAGGGGTGGGCCAGAGACCTCCATCTCATTTAAGCCCGCTGAGACCTTATGTCGATCTGGTGTCGGCTTCTCTTTCGCGGTCCTCGGTGCCGCGGCGCTTTTGCGGTCTGCAGCCAGTGGGGGACGTATGCGCTTTTCAGGTAAGAGGCGTTCCTCCAGTGCCTCAAACCGTGCGCTTAACATACCACCCACTTGGCGCAATATGGCCTGCTCGAACTCTTCCATCAAATGGGTCTCTCTGCGGACGGAGGGCCCCGAAACCTGTGGTGGAGCGAGGGTCCTAGCCGTTGTCATCTCCTTACGGAGCTCCGAAATCTCTTTGCGAAGCTCCGCAACTTCGTCTCGTAGACGGTTGTTTGCTGCCTGCAGCTTCAGGGTCTCCTCTGTAGAGGACCGCTTCGACAGGTCTTCCATCGCCTCCTTGATAGTGGTTGCCGCTACCTTTAAAGCCCGCTGGAATGTGCCCTTAAGGTTGCTGGACTTCGCAGCCACATTGTTAATAGTGGCCACGCTGTCCAACACCTTCCTGTTCAAGTCAGAGGCCAGCTCTTCTTGGTCACCGGTAGAACACTCTGAGAACCGAACGTCGGTGGCTGACTGTGACCGCAACATCACGGTCATATCTGCCACTTCACGTTCGGCCCTCAGCTCCATCTCTTGACGCTCGGCTGCTACTAGAGCCGCCTTGGCCTGGGCGAGTCCGACGTATTCGCCTGTTGTAGGCGGCCGGCCTCTGCCTCGCCGGGCTGCGACTAGCTTCACAGCCGGGGCGTCCTCCTCACTCCCAGAGCCGAAGCTACGATTGGCATCGCAGACGCTCTTACGGGATCTCTCCCTCTTCCGTCGGAGACTGCCGTCCAGCGATCTAGCTGGCGACCCGATCACCGACTTCATGCTTCTGAGCGAGGAGTCAGACTCCTCGCTCAGATCCACCTCGGGGCCTTGCCCCCTCCCTTTCCGAACCGAAGAAGTATGTGTTAAACTTTCCATATGGTTCCCACGAGTATGGGGGATATAAGTGGTCCACCCGGGCAGTGCCCCCTGTACCCGGGTAAGCCTAGGCGTCTCCCGCGCAGGGCTTCGGCTGGGCCCCCGCGGGGGTAGCAGTTGCGACCAACCTTCCCGGTGGCCATGCAGGTCCTCGCGCTGCTCCGCCGCTTGACCTTCGGGGTGATTTTTTATAGAGGTTTTCTTCCTCGCGGCCCGGGCGGCTAAGCCAAGGCCCTCGGTCCCGCGCCTTGCGGCTAACGGGGTTCCGATTTGTGACACCTCGTCCGGTGGTGGGGTTAGCCACGCACCGGGTGTCCCTCCCGTCCGTCCGAGGACGGCCCCTTCGTCCGGGCCTCTCAAGCAAGAGCCTCTCCGAGGAGAGGTACACGCGAGATCCCGGACCGCCTTCTACGAGCGCTCCAGATAAAAGCTCTGGGGCGCGCGGAGAAAGCCCCCTCGAGCCCATCGCTAGCGCTTCTCCGAGGAGAAACGCGAGCGAGGGCTCCCCTGGGCTGCCTCCCAAAAGGCAAGCCCCAACCCGCATCGCCGCTACTCGGCATACGGCCGAGACGCCGACCGGGTCCCGCGGCCAACCAAGGCCACCTAGGCTCGCACCGCCGCTTCCCGGAATGTCCAGGGCGCCGGACGAGCCTCCTCCTCGAGTTCCTCTTGGCAGCGGCCGCCGCAACTGTTGCGACCGCTGAGCCCCCCCGCCACGGCAAGGCGGGAACTCATTCGGGGGGGACCTAACCTAACCTAACCTAACCTAACCTAACCTAACCTAACCTAACCCAGAGTCCCAAGCGGTTTTAAACAGACGAGTTGCCTCACAGGCATTTTTTAAATAATATTTTTGTGCGCGCGTTTCTCTTTAAAAATTCGCCAAAAATCGAAGAGTGAACCCCCAACATCGTGAGACGTGTCAGGAGACGCGCATTTCAAAGCTGCATACGACCCTGCAAACCGTTTTCAGTTTCGAATTTTTTCCACGAAGCTACAGTGAAAAAAGTGAAAATTTGTGAGTTTTAAAAACACAAAAAGTGAAACGCTGCCAAAACCAAATCTACGACCTACACCTTTTGTCGGGTCTTGAGAAGGCCCTTCGGGAGCTGCACCAGCTCGCATCACTTCCAGATTTTTAGGGAGCTCCCTCGCGGAGAAATCCCTAAAAAAAACTCCAAAACCACGTGTCACGTGGTCGGCGATCCAGACCCTAGCGGGGAACACCGATCACACACCAGACGGAGGGAGAGGGAAGCAGCCGGGAGCCGCTCCTGAAACCGAAAAACACCGAAAATCAAACGTAGGAGAACCTATTGTATATTTTAACTTTTAAACATCACAGAAAACCGAAAATTTCTCTAAATTTTCAGCGACGACCCATCCTGAAAAATTCAGTGCTGGTCACAAATTTTACGCCCTACTTAAATATACTAAAAGAAAAATTTTCGGTCAAGGCGTTGCTGAGATATTGACACTAATTTAAATACCACAAACTGCATTTAACATAAAATTAAACTTGTAACTTAAATTTTCCTATTTTCACATCATTTTCCAAAAATTTTTAAATCGTATCATATATAATAGTTCAATAGCAACGCCTCTGCCAAAACTCAGATTTTTCCGACATTAGGTCACTGAATTATAAGTAAAAAAGCAAAGGTCGGTGCTCATTTTGTCACATTTCTAAATATAGAACCACGACATTCCGATGTGGCGCCTAAGCGCATGAGCGTGGGAAATTTCATAAGACCGTGGGAATAATACGCAGCAATAAAACCACCTGTATCTCGGGAACGGCGCGTCAGAAAAATTTTTTAACAGCAATTTTGGCTTCTCCAAAATTTTTGCAACTTAACGTCCCCCTCCTCGTTTTCAAAATTTTAATAAAGATTTTTCTGACAAGCCGTGGGAACTTTGTAAGACCCGTGAGAACCTCTACGGACCCGTGGGAAAAATACCTGTAACTCGAGAACGGTGAGAGATAGACGAATTCTGACAGCAGTTTCGGTATATAGAATATATATTCTATTATTCCCCAAAAAACTACCCCCCCCCCCCATTTTATATTATTATATATAAATATATATATATCCACATAAAATTCAGAATCTTATCATAGTACTTACCTCCATTTACAATCCCCCCGCCAAAATACCCCCCCCCCCCCCCCCCCAATTTTTGGAACTTGCAAAATATCGAGAACTGCAAATAGACATCGTCTACCTCCCCCCACGAGACCGTACAGAAAATAAATACAGACCTACTGTCGTCACCATCGCATTTTACCACTTTTGAAACCCACTTTATGACCAAACCCGAAATATTTTCTCAGATCTAAACACGATACAATCCATTTTTAGGGATTGCACGAAAAACCCAATCAAAATATTTCGGGAAAATCCAAGGACAAAAAAGTGGATTTCAAAAGTGGTCGCGATCTATTCATCATAGCTGTACTCGGCGGACACTTGAGGAAAAATTCACAACTTAAAAACTAGAGCAGATAAAAATTATTCCAAAACACACCGCTGCTCCTCTTGAATCCGCCGACGTCCTCACCATCAGCTTGCCGCCCGGTTTTGCCTGGAAAATAAAATAAATATTGTTAAAGATAGAAAATAAGTTTTTTGGACGTATAAACGACGCTATTACCCACTGTGCACCGCTCAGCCGCATCTGAAAAATAAAATAAAAAATTAGTTAGGCTAGAAAATAGAATTAAGACACTTATGTACTATTAACTGTTACTTACCTGCACCACCCCGTGCCAATCGACAGGCTTATTGGCCAAATCTAACTTGACTCGGGATCCGAAATTAAAATCATAAAAGACGTTCGTTTCGAAGCTTTGCTCGGCGCTCACTTGACCACGCAGACTATTACACTGACCTGCCTACTTACCGTAGCTGACTCGCACGCCGTGCGAAGCACCTGAAACAAACAATATAATTAGAATAGGATCGTTAAAGTAGACTGACCGAATAAATACATATATTTATACAAATTTTACAAACAATTTTGACAAAAATTAATATATACAATTTTACCTTAATACTATAAGACAAACGGATTTACAACTTATACAAAACTTAAATAAACCCGCGACAGGTTTTCCAGGAGCAAATAAGTAGAAGTCCCGAAACACAAACATGTTCCACACCCCTAAAAGTAAAACTATGGACAAAACTGTCACTCTACCGGCTTCTAACACTCGAGAGGAAAGCCCACAACACGCCAAGAACGTCCGAAGCAGCATCGGAGAATGGGAAGCGGGAAAGCCGGGCCCTAGCCGGCCTGTCCAGAGGTCTCCTGCAGAACAAGCAGCGGCGCCGAAGCCCCCGAAGCCCGCAGCTATACGCAGACTCTCTGGTCAGTTTGCGGCGAGCACCCCAAAACCGAATCCGGATCCGACAAGCGAGATCGTCGAAGCGAGGCACCTGCAAACTAGGATTAAGCAGACGCTCTCCACCTCTCGGAATACAAAGAAGGAAATTGTAGAATCGGTCCTGAAGGACGTCGGCCGACTCTGCGACCTCGTTACGGCCACAAGCCGCAAAAAGGACGAAGAGCCCGCCGAGCTCCCCCAAAAGCCGAAACAAAACCCAGAACCGGAAGAGACAGGAGTAAACAACAAAATGCAGGAACTAGAGAGGACCATTGAAAGACACGCCGAACTTTTAAAAGAGAGCAACGAAAGGATGGAAGGATTAAAAGAGCTCCTCTCAAAGAAATCCTACGCAAGCGCAGCAGCGACAAGTCCTCGAAACCCAGTCCCCGAACAAACCGCGCTCCACTCGGTGGTAGTCTCTGCCACGGACGAAACGGAGTCGGGAGAACAAATTCTGAAAAGGATAAGGACAGTGGTAAATGCAAAAGAAGGAGAAATTAGGATAGAAAAAGTAAGGAAAGCCAAAGATAGGAAAATAATAATGGGGTGCCGAACGGAAGAAGAGAGAAGGAAGGTGAAAGAGGTTCTCACGCAGGCGCCCGAGCTGAAAGTAGAAGACATCAAGAATAAGGACCCACTTATTATGATGAGGAATGTTCTGCAGATACACAGTGACGACGAAATCCTCAAAGGTCTGAGAAATCAGAATAAAAATATCTTTAAGGACCTCAGCGATGAAAACTGCAGAACAGAGATAGCATATAAAAAGCGCACAAGGAACCAGCATACACACCACATCGTGATGAGGGTCTCCGCAATGCTATGGCGCAGAATGCTCGAGGCGGGCGCAGTACATGTCGATCTACAGCGGATCAAGGTAGAAGACCAATCCCCGCTTGTACAATGCTCGCTCTGCCTCGGGTATGGTCACGGCCGGCGCTTCTGTACGGAGCGCATCGAGAAGTGTAGCCATTGCGGGGGCCCCCACATGAGAGACCAGTGCACCTACTGGCTGGCCGGCAACGCACCGACGTGCTGCAATTGCCTACACGCAAAACTGGTAAAGACCGAGCATAATGCTTTCAGCTCGGAGTGTCCTGTGAGAAGGAAGTGGGACCAAATAGCGCGCTCCACCATAGCCTATTGCTAAGGTTGTCCCTATGGCAAATCGTGGTCAAAAAAGCGGAAAGCCATACCTCGTGGCTCAAGCTAACCTCCAAAGGAAACAGCTGGCAACTCACGACATAATCCTGGAGGCGCACAAAAAGAGGGTAGCTTTCGCTCTACTGCAGGAGCCGTACGTTGGGGGAAGAGGTAGAATGAGCAGCTACAAGGGAGTGAGGATCTTCCAGAACGACATTCATGGGAACGATCCAGTTAAAGCGGCAATCGCGGTCTTTGACGACAGTCTGGACGTCATTCAATGCCCAAGTTTTACTACAAACAACGTCGTAGTCGTGAAGATCCGAACGAAATCGTGGGAGATAGCAGCTGTCTCATTCTACTTCGAACCTAGACCAGAACAAATAGAGCCATACCTGCAGCAACTGACCAAGATTAAACAACATTTTGGCCACATGATTGTCATGGGAGGCGACTCAAACGCAAAGAATGCATGGTGGGGCAGTCCCACGATGGACGACAGAGGGGAGGAGCTCGCAGGAACCCTAGAGGATCTCGGATTCCAGGTACTCAATACAAACAGCATTCCGACATTCGACACGGTCAGAGGGGGGAAACGCTATTCTAGCTACGTAGACCTCACCGCGTGCACATCGGACCTATTGAGCTACGTGGACGACTGGACTGTTGACGAAGGGATGACGACATCGGACCACAACACAATTCTTTTTAAAATAAGTTTAATTAAAGCCAAAGGATTTGACATTAAAAGGACTACTAGAGTATATAATAGTAAAAAAGCAGACTGGGCTCATTTTCAAGAAAAATTAAAACAACTATTTAACGAAAACAAACTAGAAACTCCAGAAATAGAAAAAATCAACAATAAACCAGAATTAGAAGAAAATATAAATAAATACACAAAATTAATACAACAAGCATGCAACGAGAGCATACCTAAACTAAAAACTAACACAAAAATAAACTTACCCTGGTGGTCCGAGGAACTCGCAGCGCTGAAGAAGGAAGTCGCCACGAAAAAGCGGAGAATCCGGTGTGCAGCGCCAGTCCGTAGAGCCAAAGTCGTCGGAGAGTACCTGGAATCAAAAGAAAAATATGAAGAGGAAGCTAAAAAAGCACAGATCGCTAGCTGGAAGGGTTTCTGCGGGAAACAGGATCGGGAAGGAATGTGGGAAGGGATTTATAGGGTTATAGGGAAAACAAGCAAGAGACACGAAGACCTGCCTCTCTCAAAAAATGGGAAAATCCTCGACAAAAAGGACTCGGCAACCCTCCTTGCGGAAATCTTTTACCCGGAAGACTACAAAGCAGAAGACGGAAACGAGCACAAAAGGACAAGAGCAAAAGCTGAACAAGTAAATGTCCCGGGCCATGCTGAAAATCATGACCCAACATTTACCTCTGCAGAGCTGACGGCCGCAATCCAAAGCTTCAATCCTAAGAAAGCTCCAGGCTCGGATGGTCTGACCGCCGACATTTGTCAACGGGCCATAATCGCGACTCCCGGCGTTTTCCTGTCACTGGCAAGGAAGTGCCTGGAACTGGGACACTTCCCGACCCCTTGGAAGGAGGCTACTGTGATAGTACTAAGAAAACCTGGAAAGGATAACTACACAGAGCCAAAATCCTATAGACCAATCGGCCTATTGCCAGTGATGGGGAAAATATTAGAAAAAATGCTGGTAAACCGGATGAAATGGCACCTCATCCCGAAAATGAGCCCTAATCAATACGGCTTCATGCCACAAAAAAGCACGGAAGACTCCCTCTATGACCTGATGAACAGAATTAAAGAAAAATTAGCGGAGAAAAAGATAATCACGCTCATTTCACTGGACATAGAGGGAGCTTTCGACGGTGCTTGGTGGCCGGCCATACGACTCAGATTAGCGGAGGAAGGGTGCCCGGTAAACATCCGGAGAGTTATCGACAGCTACCTGAGTGATAGGACAGTAAAACTAAGATACGCAGGAGAGGAGGCGTCGAGAAAGACATCAAAGGGATGCGTCCAGGGCTCCATCGGGGGACCCATACTCTGGAATCTTCTCCTCGACCCGCTACTGAAGGGCCTCCATGCACGCGGTGAATACTGTCAGGCTTTCGCGGACGACATCGTATTGATGTTCGACGGAAACACGGGATCCGAAATACAAAGACGGGCAAATGAGGCACTCGATTATGTTCACCAGTGGGGCGTCCGTAATAAGTCAAAGTTTGCTCCACACAAAACCAACGCAATGGTCATTACGAACAAACTGAAATACGACGCCCCACTGTTGAGCATGAATCGAGTCCCAATCACGATGTCGAGCAAAATGAAACTTCTGGGGCTCTGGATAGATAATAAACTAACATTTAATCACCACGTCGCAAACATATGCACAAAAGCACTAAACATCTATAAAAATCTATCCAGGGCCGCAAAAGTCACATGGGGGCTTCACACGGAGGTCATTAGAACGATATACACCGCGGTAATAGAACCCGTCATCTGTTACGCTGCAGCAGCCTGGGCACCTGCGTCCAAAAAACTGTGCGTCCAGAAGCAGCTCAACGCTATTCAAAGGGGCTTCGCCCAAAAACTATGTAGGGCCCACCGCACGGTCTCCCTGAACTCAGCACTGGCGTTGGCCGGAGTTCTGCCCCTCGACCTCCGAATACAGGAGGCAGCCGCCCTGTACGAAGCGAGGAGGGGGATACTACGGCCGGAGCTAGGAGACAGGGAGATCGAGCGGAGAACAGCATTCACGGACACTCCTCATCCGGCGCGGCAAATTGACCACCAGTTCATATGCATTAACAACGCGGAGCAAATGAACGAACACGGCGAGCACGCAATAAAAATCTTCACCGACGGCAGCAAAATTGATGGTAAAGTTGGAGCGGCACTATCTCTCTGGAGTGGTGCCGCCGAAACCAAATACCGGAAATTGAAGCTGCCGTCCTATTGCACCGTATATCAGGCCGAACTGGTGGCAATTTGCACAGCGCTAGACGAGGTTATGAAGAGCAAAGAGCAAAGTTTCGGGATTTACAGCGACTCGCGGTCGGCCCTAGAGTCGATCACAAACAACGGCTCTCTCAATCCCCTCGCAGTCGAAACTCGCGGCAAAATTAACGACGCTTTAGTAAAGTCCAAAAACGTCGGTCTTTACTGGGTAAAGGCACACGCCGGACTCGAGGGGAATGAGAGAGCGGACGAATTGGCGAAAGACGCGGCTCGTAACACGAGATCGGCACCCGTGTACGATAAATGTCCGGTTTCATTCGTCAAAAGGTACTTGCGAACAGCGACCATTGACGAATGGAACCGGAGATACAAAAACAGTGAAACGGCCTCTGTCACAAAAATTTTCTTCCCAGAGGTAGCGGGCTCCTACGGGACTGTACGGTGGCTAAAACCAAGAGGTGTGATCACACAGATGTTAACGGGGCACGGTGGGTTCTCCCAGTACCTACACAGGTTTAAACTGAAGGACAACCCATCGTGCTTATGTGACCCAGATAAAGAGGAGACCCCCGTACACGCTCTAACAGAATGCCCAGTTTTTGGCCGAGAGAGGCACGACATAGAAAATAAGATTAATTATAGAATAAATAAAGATAACTTATGTAAAATATTTAGAAATAGAGAAATAAGAGATGCATTTTTAGAATACTGTACAAAAGTAACAAACAAAGTAGTAAATAGAAATAAAAATATAGTCATATAAGTAAAGCTGATTTTATATTTTGTAATATAAATCCATCAGCTTTAAAACTCCATTGTCCTAAAAATCATACAGCATGTATCGTTAACATAGAACTGTTAACAACCGGCCATAAGGTCAATTTTGTAAAAAACTAAACAGTAGAAAACATTAGAATTAGAACATCATTATTTTCAAAGAACTCTGTAACCCCTAAACAAGTAAAAATATTAGAAAATAAGAAACTATGAGAATAGGAATAAACATAAGTTAGAATAATACTGTAATAATAGGAAGTAGAAATATTAAAATAGAAACATACTAACTATAATTATATAATAAAGATAATTAAGAGAAAAGTAATAATAATTAAGTAATTATAAGTTAGAATAAAAACATAATGTATGTAAATAAAGACAGTCTAAAAACCCTGATTTGCGTTAGGGACCTAGCTCGCGGGCCGGGCCACACTGCGCCCGGACAGGATAAAAAAAAAAAAAAAAAAAAAAAAAAACCTAACCTAACCTAACCTAACCTAACCTAACCTAACCTAACCTAACCTAACCGATTTTTAGAGTGTTTAAAAACTTTACTTATCTTACCGTGTGACACGTCGCTGGATTCGGCTCGACGAACTGCACCAGGATCTGAAACAAAAAACTGAAATTAACGCAGCACTTTAGAGAAAAACTGAAAAACATTCTAAATTTCACTAACCTAACATAACCCACACCTTTGGCATTGAATAACTTCTATATTTGGCATACTAGAATTTTTTAATTATTTTTACAGAGTTCAGAGGGTGATAGCGCATCACGCCCCACCCTTTAAACAACGAATTTTGCACATTTTTTCAAAATTTTTCAAACCGAGGTTACCTTAGGGGTGATCATTTCTCATACATTCGATTTTTAGAGTGTTTAAAAACTTTACTTATCTTACCGTGTGACACGTCGCTGGATTCGGCTCGACGAACTGCACCAGGATCTGAAACAAAAAACTGAAATTAACGCAGCACTTTAGAGAAAAACTGAAAAACATTCTAAATTTCACTAACCTAACATAACCCACACCTTTGGCATTGAATAACTTCTATATTTGGCATACTAGAATTTTTTAATTATTTTTACAGAGTTCAGAGGGTGATAGCGCATCACGCCCCACCCTTTAAACAACGAATTTTGCACATTTTTTCAAAATTTTTCAAACCGAGGTTACCTTAGGGGTGATCATTTCTCATACATTCGATTTTTAGAGTGTTTAAAAACTTTACTTATCTTACCGTGTGACACGTCGCTGGATTCGGCTCGACGAACTGCACCAGGATCTGAAACAAAAAACTGAAATTAACGCAGCACTTTAGAGAAAAACTGAAAAACATTCTAAATTTCACTAACCTAACATAACCCACACCTTTGGCATTGAATAACTTCTATATTTGGCATACTAGAATTTTTTAATTATTTTTACAGAGTTCAGAGGGTGATAGCGCATCACGCCCCACCCTTTAAACAACGAATTTTGCACATTTTTTCAAAATTTTTCAAACCGAGGTTACCTTAGGGGTGATCATTTCTCATACATTCGATTTTTAGAGTGTTTAAAAACTTTACTTATCTTACCGTGTGACACGTCGCTGGATTCGGCTCGACGAACTGCACCAGGATCTGAAACAAAAAACTGAAATTAACGCAGCACTTTAGAGAAAAACTGAAAAACATTCTAAATTTCACTAACCTAACATAACCCACACCTTTGGCATTGAATAACTTCTATATTTGGCATACTAGAATTTTTTAATTATTTTTACAGAGTTCAGAGGGTGATAGCGCATCACGCCCCACCCTTTAAACAACGAATTTTGCACATTTTTTCAAAATTTTCGCCCGCCCACCCACCCATTTGTGTCATCGGGTATGAAGAATTCCTCACTTTTGCTTCGGGCAATTCTTTGACGAAATACAACTTTATATTAAACTAAGCAAGATTATTGCTTTTGAATATTTTGGCAGAACGGGACTGCTCTACATAGAGCAAAGTTCCAATTTGGTACAGTCGACTGCTCTACACGGTCTCTAGCCTAATAAGTAGTAATAGTAATAGTAAGTAATTTATGTAAGACATTGTTTCACCTTAATATTATAATTTCCTGTGATTTTTATCTCTGTTAAGATTTAACTTAGTTTTATCGACCCGAAGTGACGACTGCAGCTGCTAGCTGTGAATCAATAGGTACATTACTTTAGGACTTATTTATACATTCATCTGATACGGACGCTCTTTACACGTCTTAATTATATCGTTTGACAAATCCTACCCCACGGAAAAATGTTCGGACTTAGGACACCCGATCCCAAGCACCTATTTGCTGCCAAAGAGACTTCCAAGTCACGCGACGACGGTAAAGCGATGACAGAGAGAGCTGGTTCCTCTGACAGGTGCGACGAGCAACCAAGTAAGGTTCGACTGAGTGTCGGGGAGATTGAGGCGCGCTCCTCAGAATCACCGCCCCCGCCGCGACTCGCCGCGAGCCAGCCGGCTGCCGGCGGCTCGAAGATGATAACGTCTCCGACTCGCCTCGCTAGCAGGGTGGGCTCGCGGAGCGCTGCGGCGGCAGCCACGACGACCGGGGCTGACAAATCCCCGACAATCAAGACGACCAAGTACCAGAACAGGACAGCAGAGGCGAAAGCTTGCCTCATGCGTGCCAAACTTCACCTGGGAAACAGCCGAAACCTAAAAAGTGAAATCAAAAATGAAGTCTCAGAAGCGATCCAGAGGCTATATGCATTGGTGAAAGAAGCAGAAGAAGAAACGGTGGGAAAGAGGAAAACGGACAAGGTAAAAGGAAAGGAGGAAGAAAAAGAAGAAAGGCCACAAAAATCGGAAGAAATCTTAAAGAAAATGGAAGAGCATAGTAAACTGCTTAGCGAAAATAGATTAGAAATGGAAAAGCTGACAGACGCGTTAAGGAAGCAACAGGAATGGCATGAGAAAAGAGGTACATATGCAAGCGTAGCGGCAGGCTCTCCAAAGAAACAACCTCTGGAAGCAACTGCTATGCACTCTATTATCGTGGCTTCTAGGGACGAGAACGAGACAGGGGAACAGGTGTATGAGAGACTACGGAAGGTTGTAAATGCAAAGGAGGAAGGAGCAAGAATTGACAGAATAAGAAGAGCAAGGGACAGAAAAATCATAGTGGGATGCAGGAGTGAGGAAGAAATCAAGAGAGTAAAATTAAAGATAGCAGAGAAGGAGGGACAGTTGAGTGTAGAAGACATTAAGAACAAGGATCCTCTTATCATCCTGTATGGCGTCCTGAATTGCAATTCGGACGATGATATAGTGAGAGCAATCCGGGGGCAAAACAAAAACATATTGCGAGATGTGAAAGCGGAAGACGACCGCATAGAAATCAGGTTCCGACGCAGGGCAAGAAACCCGCTTACATCCCACGTTGTAGCCAAAGTGTCGCCCCGGATGTGGCAGTGCATTACCACCGCAGGGGCTGTACACATAGACATGCAGAGAGTCAGAGCTGCCGACCAGTCCCCCCTAGTGCAGTGTTCACGCTGCCTAGGGTATGGCCATGGAAAGCGGTTCTGTCCCGACGCAGTCGATGTGTGCAGCCACTGCGGCGGAACTCACTTGAAAACAGAGTGCCCGGACTTCCTCACCGACGTCCCCCCGAGCTGCACAAATTGCGTCAAGGCAAAGGCGACCAGAACGGACCACAACGCTTTCAGCAATGACTGCCCGGTGAGGCGCAAGTGGGATACACTTGCGAGAACCACCGTGGCGTACTGCTGAGGGCGTCGAAGGCGTTCAATATAAAATCATTCAAGCCAACCTGAAAAAGAAGCGGTTAGCGACTGACGAAGTCTTTATGGAAGCCGTCCAACGCAAGGCAGCTGCCGTACTCTTACAGGAACCTTACGTGGGGAGCCAAAGAAAACTAAAGACGTATCCGGGGGTGAGGGTCTACCAGAACATTAAGCAAGGAGAAGGAATGGTAAAAGCCGCTATAGCAGTCCTAGACCCTACGCTAGATGTCATCCAGTACCCGCATCTTACCACCAACAACATCGCTGTGGTAGGAATACGGACCAGTGCCTGGCAGGTGACTCTCATCTCTATTTACCTCGAAGGGGACAAACCCTTGCCTCCATACCTCGATCACTTGTCCAAAATAATTCTGGAGCTAGGACCAAGAAGGCTCGTTATAGGAGGGGATGCCAACGCCTGGAGCACTTGGTGGGGAAGCGTGAATACCAACTCCAGAGGCGATGAGATGATGGACGCTGTCGGAGAATGGGGACTCCAGGTACTCAATTCAAACAACTCAATACCGACCTTCGATGACATTAGAGGTGGCAAGCGATACACAAGTCATGTCGACATCACAGTATGCTCTGATGACATGCTACCCCTGGTGGAGGACTGGACTGTAGTGGAAAAACTGACGAGCTCGGATCACAATGGTATCACATTCAGCATACGGCTGCATAAATCACACGGCATACACATCACACGCACGACACGGCTCTACAATACGAGGAAAGCGAATTGGGACCTGTTTCGTGAGAAACTGGCCGAATTCAAAGAAGAAAACAACCTCACAATCGAAGAAGTAGAGCACATACACAATACAGAACAAATAGAAACGACACTACACACATACACGCAAGTAATTACACAGGCATGCACACAAACAATCCCTACTAAAAAACTCACACAAACACTTACCATACCATGGTGGTCCGAGGAACTCGCACAGTTGAAACGAGAAGTCACCACCAGGAAGAGAAGACTCCGCTGCGCCGCGCCGATCCGGAGGCCGAAGGTTCTCGCTGAGTACCTGGAAAAGAAAGCAGAATACGAATTAAAGGCAGAAAAGGCAAGGACTCAGAGTTGGAAGGATTTCTGCAGTAGACAGGACAGGGAGGGGGTATGGGATGGAATATATAGGGTGATAGGCAGGACAAGAAGCAGGGAAGAGGATCTACCGCTTCAGATTAACGGAAAAGTGTTGGACGCAAAAGGCTCCGTGGAAGCCTTAGCGGATACTTTTTACCCTAGAGATCTCGTGGAGACCGACAACGCCGAACACCGCACGATTAGGGCTGAAGCAGAGAGAGTGAACGATGGGCAACAAGATGGTCATTGCGACCCACCTTTCACACAGACTGAGTTGCATAGCGCAGTGAATTCCTTCAACCCGAAAAAGGCACCCGGAGCTGACGGTTTCACGGCCGACATATGCCGAATGGCAATTAAACACGACCCGGAATGGTTCTTGGCGTGTTTAAACAAATGCCTGGAGTACGGCCACTTCCCTGATCCATGGAAGGAAGCCACAGTCATTGTGTTGCGGAAACCCGGAAAAGACACCTACACAGACCCTAAATCATATAGACCAATCGGACTCCTTCCAGTTATGGGAAAAATCTTCGAGAAGATGTTGATCAGCCGAATGAAGTTTCACCTAATTCCGAGGATGAGTACTCGCCAGTTCGGATTCATGCCCCAGAAGAGCACCGAAGACTCCCTCTATATCCTAATGCGGCATATCTACGAGAAGTTGGACCAAAAACGCATCGTAACTCTGGTATCGCTGGATATAGAGGGGGCCTTCGACAGCGCATGGTGGCCAGCCATCAGAGTCCGACTGGCAGAGGAAGAGTGCCCCATAAACCTAAGAAGGCTGATCGATAGCTATCTTCGCAATCGCAGAGTCAGAATCCGATACTCTGGAGAAGAGTATGCTAAAAACACGGAAAAGGGGTGTGTGCAGGGATCGATAGGGGGCCCTCTGCTCTGGAATTTGCTCCTGGATCCACTCCTCAAGGACCTAGAAAAGAGACAGGATCATGTACAGGCGTTTGCGGATGATGTGGTCCTTGTGTTCGATGGTGGGACCGCACTGGAGATAGAGGAGCGTGCCAATGCCGCTCTCGAGCATGTCCGGGCGTGGGGAGTCCGGAATAAGCTTAGGTTTGCACCACAAAAAACCAAGGCAATGGTCATAACGCGTAAGCTTAAGTTTGACTCCCCTCGCCTGAGCATGGGCGGGATCGACATTGACATGTCAAATGAAATCAAATTGCTCGGTCTTACCATCGACTACAAGTTGACTTTCAACGCCCATATCGCTAACGTCTGTCGCAAGGCGCTTAGTTTTTATAAGCAACTGTCGCGCGCCGCTAAAATCCACTGGGGCCTGCAGCCTGAAATCTTACGTACATTGTACACAGCAGTGGTAGAGCCAACAATAATGTACGCGGCCAGCGTTTGGGCGCCGGCAACGAACAAAATAAAGGTCAAGAAGGAACTGGATTCTGTGCAGCGTGGTTTCGCACAGAAAATCATCAAGGGGTACAAAACGGTATCCTTCAACTCGGCTCTATTACTCGCCGGGTTGCTTCCGCTGGATATCAGAATCCGGGAAGCGGCCTTGCTTTATGAGCTGAAGAGAGGTTACACCCGGCGGATAATAGGAGACCGAGAGATGGAGGCACCCATGCTGTACAGAGCAAAGCCACATCCAGCGCTGCAGAAACAGCTGGAATTCACCTGCGTGGCGGACGGAGCAACGCTCGAACAACACCTCAACGATGGCCTGAATATCTTTACCGACGGCAGTAAAATAGAAGGGAAAGTCGGAGCGGCACTATCCATATGGACTGGGGCCGCTGAGACTAGTACCCGAAAGTTGAGGCTTGACGAGCGCTGCTCCGTCTACCAAGCAGAGCTGTTAGCTCTTGTCGAAGCGACTAGGGAAATCATCAAGAGATCGCACTCTACATGTAGCATATTTTGTGATTCCCGTTCCGCACTAGAATCGGTGACAAACATCGATTCCCTCCATCCCCTCGCTGCTGAAACCAGAAACAACATTTACGAACTGGAACGCCAAAATAAAATAGTAAGGCTTTTCTGGATCAAAGCTCACGTGGGGATGGAGGGGAACGAGAGAGCGGACGAGCTGGCGAAGGCTGCTGCATTGACTCTAAAAGTACGGCCAAAGTATAACAGCATACCAATTTCATTCGCCAAGAGAGCCATTCGGTGTGACTCACTTGTGGAATGGAACAAGCGATATCAGACCGCCGTGCAAGGGTCCGTAACAAAAGTATTCTTCCCGGACGCGATAAGAGCATACCGATTAGTAAAAAAGCTTGACCTAGATCACATCTTGGTACAATTATTCACGGGACACGGTGGATTCTCCTCGTACTTGCACAGATTCAGGTGCAAGGAGAGTCCATCGTGTATCTGTGAACCCGATGCCGAGGAAAGCGTCCTGCACGTCGTCACTGAGTGTCCTGTGTTTGGTAGGCTAAGATTTGAAACTGAAATTGCTATTGACAAAGAAATTAAAATAAAATACCTGCATGAAATCTTAGAAAATAAAATTAGTAGATATAAGTTCATAGAATATTGTAAACAGATAATAATTAAAGTTGTGAATAGAAATAAAACGTAAATAACAGGTGCACTACTATACAATTGAGTTTGCATATGATAGTGCCCAATTACTGTAAAAAGAGAATAAGAAACAAAAACTATGTATTATATATTTATGATTAGCACAAATAAGATAAAATTTTAAGATGTTGAAAGATAGATATAAAAATGTGTACGCCTAAAATTATTGAACCCGCTAAATCCTCTCTCCCTAAAATAAATATAAATTAAAAGAAACATATCATTATGATGATAACTATGCAGAAATTAGGAAAAGTAGTCTGGACTTTATAGTTCAAGAAAAGTGCGAAAGATGACGGATAAAAGAAAGAACAAGTATGTGGAATAAAAGTACGAGAAGCATAAAAGCGAGAACTGGAATGGATGGTTTAAGTGCAGATCAGGGCTCCGGTGTATCCGGGGGTAGGATAAATTAATTAAAAAAAAAAAAAAAAAAAAAAAAAAAAAAAACCTAACCTAACCTAACCTAACCTAACCTAACCTAACCTAACCTAACCTAACCTAACCTAACCTAACCTAACCAGTAGCACTAGAGGCATCCCAACCCTGGTTGCGAGCGGTCGAGTCCCAAGCGGTTAAAAACAGACGAGTTGCCTCACAGGCATTTTTTAAATAATATTTTAGTGCGCGCGTTTCGCTTTAAAAATTCGCCAAAAATCGAGGAGTGATCCCCCAACCTCGTGATACGTGTCAGGAGACGCGCACTTCAAAGGTGCATACAACTGTGAAAACCGCTTTCAGTTTGAAATTTTTTCCACGAAGTTACAGTGAAAAAAAAGTGAAAACTTGTGAGTTTTAAAACCACAAAAAGTTAAACGCCGCCCAAACGAGATCGAGATCGACGACCTACATTTTTTGTCAGGCCTTCAGAAGGCCCTTCGGGAGCTGCACCACCTCGCACCACTTCCGGATTTTTAGGGAGCTCCCTCGCGGAGAAATCCCTGAAAAACTCCGAAACCACGTGCCACGTGATCGGCGATCCAGACCCTAGCGGGGAACACCGAACACACACCAGACGGAGGGAGAGGGAAGCAGCCGGGAGCCGCTCCTGAAACCGAAAAATATTGAAAATCAAACGTAGGATAACCTTTTGTATATTTTAACGCTTTACCATTGCAGAAAACCGAAAATTTCTCTAAATTTTCAGTGATAACACATCCTGAAAAATTCAGTGCTGGTCACTTAACTTGCGCTCTATTCAATCACATAAAAAGAAAAATTTTCGGTTTAAGCGTTGCTGAGATATTGACAATAATTTAAATACCACAAACTGCATAAAGCATTATTTTAAATTTGTAATCCAAAAATTTCCTATTTTTATAAACATTTTTCAAAATTTTCAATAATATCGTCTACAATAGTTCAATAGCAACGCCTCTTCCAAAATTCAGATTTTTCCGACAAAAGGTCACCGAAATATAGGCAAAAAAGCAAAGGTCGGTGCCCCTTCTGTTTACAATTTAAAAATAGAACGCGACATTCCGATGTGGCGCCTAATCGCATGAGCGTGGGAAATTGTTTAGGACCGTGGGAATATTACGCAGTAATAGAACCACCTATATCTCGGGAACGGCGCGTCAGAAAAATTTTTTAACAGCAGTTTTGGACTCTCCAAATTTTTTGCTATCTTACGTCGTCTTCCTCGTTTCGGATTTCTGAGAAAGATTTTTTTTTTTTTTTTTTTTTCTGACAAGCCGTGGGAACTTTTTAAGACCCGTGAGAACCTCTACAGACCCGTGGGAAAATAACCTGTAACTCGAAAACGGTGGGAGATAGACGAATTCTGACAGCAGTTTCGGTATATAAATATATACTATATTATAATATTCCCCATATAACCACACCCAAAATCCCCCCCCCCCCCCTTCATTTTGTCTAAAGTAAGTATAAATATATTTATTTACATATACTTTCAGATTCTTACTATAGTACTTACCTCCATTTACATTCTCTACCGTCAAATACCCCCCCCCCTCAATTTTTGGAATTTGAAATATACTGAAAACTGCAATTAGGCATCGTCCACCTCCCCCCACGAGACCATACAGAGCCCCTATCACGTCTGAGCAGGCCATAAATACAGGCTAATACTGTCGTCACCATCGCATTTTAACACTTTTGAAACCCACTTTATGACCAAACCCGAAATATTTTTTAAGATCTAAAAACGATACAATCGGTTTTTAGGGATTGCACGAAAGACCCAACCAAAATATTTCGGGAAAACTGAAGGACAAAAAAGTGGATTTCAAAAGTGGTCGCGATCTATTCATCTAAGCTGCACTCGGCGAATACTTGAGGAAAAATTCACAACTAAAAAACTAGAGCAGATAAAAATTGTTTTGGAACGCAGCGCTGCTCCTCTTGAATCCGCCGACGTACTCACCATCAGCTTGCCGCCCGGTTTTGCCTGAAACAGAAATTAAATATTGTTAAAACTAGAAAATAAGTTTTCAGAAGTGCAAACGACGCACTTACCCACTGTTCACCGCCCAACTGCATCTGGAACATAAAATAAAAATTAGTTAAGATAGAAAATAGAACTTAGACACAATTATTAATTATTAATTGTTATTCACCTGCACCACCTCGTGCCAATCCACTATTGTGATATTTAAGACTACTGTGTATAAGCAGAACAGACAAGCTACGGTTTTATTGGTCGTAAGCTTTATTATTTGAATATATATTTTTTGAATTAAGTTAATTTTAAAATAATTAGACAACTGCGTATAAGCAAAGCAGACGAGGCACGGCTTTATTGGTCGTGACTTGGTAATATTGTACCTTGACAAATTTATTATACAGACTTTATATTTACTTTGTAAGTTGTACTGACACTACCGAAAGTTCTTTACAAACTTTTACCCGTTTACACAAATTTCTTTATATACTGACGAGACCCTCTAATTATGTTCGCTGCTACACGAACCCCAGCCAAGAAACAAATGGAGAGTAAAAACTCCACAGATGCTGCTCCTTCAAGGGTACGTACCAGTATCGACGAATGGGAGTCGGGGAGAGAATCTCCGAGCTTTTCTCTGAGCCCCCAGAATAAGACAGTGTCCTTAGCTGGATCACTAGTGGACGCCGCCACCACAAGGCCACCCGCAGCAACACACCCGGCATCCTCCGCGTCAGGACGCGCAGCGCCCTCCACCGCGACCACTCTGAAACCAAAACCGAAACTGACGAGTCCGGACAAAGAACGTGGGAATCGACGTCACTCGACTGATGACACCGGAGAGAGCCCGCATCCAAAACCGAGCTACAGTATTAGTAGAGTTGCTGAGGCGAGGGCGTGCCTGAATAAGGCCAAGCTGCACCTCAGCAACTCTAGAAATACTAAGACGGAAATAAAGGAAGGCGTGATATCGTCTCTGGACCGTTTATTCCAACTAGTGAAAGAATCAGAAGCGGAGGTAAAAGGAAAAATACAGAAAAAGGAACGGTGTGAGGACAAAATCACCGAACCGCTAGCTAAATCTCCCCCGCCTCAAGCTGTTCCCGCGCACGAGGAGCTACGCCTGATGCTGCAGGAACATGCCAAATTAATAGCTGAGAACAGTGAAAGTATGAAGGAGCTGAAAACAAAACTGAATACTCACCAAAAATCCGTGGAAGGGGCATCGTATGCGAGTGTAGTGGCAGGTAACGCTGCGAGGATACCCGCACAGCAAACGGCGCTCCACTCGGTGGTCGTCACCTCCAGGGACGCGACGGAGACTGGTGAAGAGGTCCTGGAAAAAATAAAAAAGGCGGTTAATGCAAGAGAAGGAGGCATAGTAGTGGACCGAATCAGGAAAGCGAAGGATAGAAAAGTGATTGTGGGCTGCAAGGATCAGGAAGAGATAGAAAAGGTAAAGAAGAGGATCAAGGAAAATGGTAGGCAGTTGGAGGTAGAGGTGATAAAAAACAAAGACCCCCTGATCGTACTCTACGGCGTCCTCCAGAGTAACTCTGATGAGGACGTCGTACAGGCGATCAGGAAGCAAAATTCACACCTCCTAACCGGAATAAGCACAGAGGAGGATCGAATTGAGATTCGCTTCCGGAGGAAAGCTAGGAATCCACTAACGGCGCACGTTGTAGCCAGGGTGTCACCACCGATCTGGCAGCGACTGACCCAAGCCGAGGCTATACAGGTCGACATCCAGAGGGTCCGAGTCGCCGACCAGTCCCCCCTAATACAGTGCTCGCGCTGTTTAGGGTACGGACATGGTCGGAGATTCTGCCGCGATGCAGCCGACGTGTGTAGCCACTGCGGAGGTCAACATCTCAAGGCAAAGTGCGCCGAGTGGTTATCAGAAACCCCTCCAAACTGTGTAAACTGCATGAAAGCCAAGATGCAGAGAGTTGACCACAGCGCCTTCAGCCAAGAGTGCCCGGTGAGACGGAAGTGGGAGGCCTTGGCCAGATCAACCGTGGCGTATTGCTGAGGTTGCCCTGGTGATACAAGTGCTGCAAGCCAACCTCCAACGGAGTAAACTAGCCACAAATGAAATTCTTATCGAAGCCACGAAACGGAAAGCAGGCATTGCGTTGCTCCAGGAGCCATATGTGGGCGGGGCTAAAAGTATGCGGTCGTACCGAGGAGTCAGGATCTTCCAGAGCGCTGACACAGGAGGAGGGACTGTGAAAGCAGCAATAGCGGTCTTTGACCCAGCTCTTGCTGTTACACAGTACCCGAAATTAACCACACACAACATCGTTGTGGTAGGGATCCAATCCAGAGCCTGGAAGGTCACATTGGTGTCCTATTACTTCGAGCCAGACCAGCCCATAGGGCCATACCTGGAGCAACTGACAAAGATTGAGAGAGAGCTAGGTCCTGGGAGGTTGGTCATAGGAGGAGACGCCAACGCTAAGAGCAACTGGTGGGGTAGCGCTAAGATCGACCACAGAGGAGAAGAGATGGCATCAGCTCTCGACGAACTCGGCTTTCAGGTACTCAACATCGGAGATGTACCGACCTTCGACACTTTCAGGGGAGGACAGCGATACCGCAGTTATGTCGACGTCACGGCCTGCTCGACTGACATACTCAACCTGGTAGATGACTGGACGGTCGAGGAAAATCTCACTAGCTCGGACCACAACGGAATCATATTTAACATCCACCTGGAAAAAACAAATAAAACCAAAATAAATAGAACAACTAGAACGTTTAATACTAAAAAAGCGAATTGGCAAAATTTTCGTGAGAAAATGACCCAATTAAAAACGGAACACAAAATTACACTAGCAGAAATAGACAAAATTGAAAGTAGAGAACACTTAGACAAAATTGTACAAAACTACACTAATATAATAATAGAGACATGTAAACACTCAATACCTGAAAAGAAAAATAAGGAAATACTTACGATTCCGTGGTGGTCTGCTGAGCTGGAGAAGATGAAGAGAGAAGTCACTACCAGAAAACGTAGAATTCGCTGTGCCGCGCCGATCCGGAAGCAGAAGGTCATCGATGAGTACCTGAAACATAAAGCAGAGTTTGAACTACAGGCTCAGAGAGCCCAGGTCGAGAGCTGGAAAGAGTTCTGCAAGAAGCAGGACAGGGAAGGACTGTGGGACAGCATATACCGAGTGATCGGTAGAACGTCGAGGAGGGAAGAGGATCTTCCACTGGAGTTGGGAGGAAAAGTGCTAGACGCGAAAGGTTCCGTAGAGCTATTAGCAAATACATTTTACCCGGAAGACCTAGATGATTGCGACAGCACCGAGCATCGCCAAGTACGAAAGAAGGCAGAAGAAGTGAATGGTGCTGAACAAGATGGGCTGTGTTACACACCATTTACCCAGACTGAGCTACGCATGGCGATGCATACCTTCAACCCTAAAAAGGCGCCCGGTGCCGATGGCCTTACTTCAGACATCTGTTGTCAGGCCATAAATAACGACCTAGGATTGTTTTTAGGGCTTGTCAACAAGTGCCTGGAACTCGGCCATTTCCCCAAGGACTGGAAAAAGGCCACAGTCGTCGTGCTACGCAAACCTGGGAAGGATTCATACACCACACCCAAATCTTACAGGCCGATTGGGCTTTTGCCTGTACTGGGTAAGGTGTATGAAAAAATGCTGATAACTCGACTCAAACATCATTTAATCCCAAGGATGAGTACTCGCCAGTTCGGATTCATGCCCCAGAAGAGCACCGAAGACTCCCTCTATACCTTAATACAGCACATAAAATCTAAGCTCGAAAAGAAAAAGATAGTAACTTTAGTTTCTTTAGATATAGAGGGAGCTTTCGATAGCGCATGGTGGCCAGCAATAAGAGTCCGTCTGGCTGAGGAAAACAGTCCCCTGGAACTAAGACGAGTAATCGATAGTTATCTCAGCGACAGGGAGGTCAGAATTAGATACGGCGGCGAAGAATACGGCAAGAGAACTAACAAAGGGTGCGTGCAGGGCTCCATAGGGGGCCCAATTCTTTGGAACTTAATCCTTGACCCCTTGCTAAAAGAACTGGAAAGTAGAGGTCACTACAGCCAAGCTTTTGCCGACGATGTCGTCCTAGTCTTCGAGGGCACAACTGCGTTAGATATAGAGCGACAAGCCAATGCCGCTCTCTCACATGTTCAGGAGTGGGGTGTCAAAAATAAATTAAAATTCGCACCAAACAAAACAAATGCAATGGTAATTACGCGCAAACTGAAATATGACACACCACACCTGAGCATGGGTGGGATCGACATTGGTATGTCAAAAGAAATAAAAGTGCTAGGCTTGACTATAGACGACAAATTAACGTTCAATGCACACATCAGCAACATTTGTTGCAAGGCAATAAATTTTTACAAGAAACTGTCAAGGGCTGCAAAAATCCAGTGGGGACTGCAGCCCGCTATAGTCAAGACTTTGTACACGGCCGTGGTCGAACCGACCATCTTGTACGCGGCCAGCGCATGGGCACCTGCCACGACTAAGCTAGGTATTAGGAAACAACTCGATGCAGTGCAGCGTGGCTTCGCGCAGAAGATTATAAAATCATATCGGACGGTCTCTCTAAACTCAGCACTGTTGCTTGCTGGGTTGCTTCCCCTAGATATCCGAATCAGAGAAGCAGCCTTACTTTATGCAGCAAGAAAAGGATACCCCCAGCAAGTAACAGTAGATCGAGAAGTGGAGAGACCAATAGCTTTCGTGAACTCGCCGCACCCGTCGCACTGCATGGAGTTGGGATACACTTGCGTGGGGGACGGTGCAGCATTGGAACAACACAGCCACAACGGACTTAGCATTTTTACCGATGGCAGCAAGCTAGAGGGGAAAGTTGGCGCGGCGCTGTCCATATGGGACAGCGGCGCGGAAACCGGTACCCGAAAGCTAAAGTTAGAACAATGCTGCACCGTCTACCAGGCAGAGCTACTGGCCCTGTTTGAAGCTACCGACATCGTCCTCCGCCGGAACTCGCAAACAAGCAACATCTATTGCGATTCGAGAGCCGCGCTGGAGACAGTAGTGAATAACACATCCCTCCATCCCTTAGCAGTGAGCGCTAGAGCGAATATCAGAATAATAAAAAATAGTGGAAAAGATATTCGGCTCTACTGGATTAAAGCACACGCTGGGATGGAGGGAAACGAAAGGGCAGACGAACTGGCAAAGTGCGCAGCTTTAAAGCTTAGAAGCAAATCGAATTATGATAAGTGTCCGGTTTCATTCGTCAAGCGACAAATCCGTTTGGACTCGCTCGACGAATGGAACCGGAGATATATCAGCGAAGGGACGGCATCGACGACAAAAGCTTTCTTTCCCGATGCCATACAAGCATTCAGAACAACCAAAAAGATTAAATTTGATGGTGTCATCACGCAGTTATTGACAGGGCACGGGGGATTCTCCTCATACCTGCACCGACTCAAGTGTAAGGAGAGTCCCTCGTGTGCGTGCGATCCGGACGCTGATGAAAGCGTTCTGCATTTAGTCACAGAATGTCCAATATATGCGCTAAAGAGGTTCGATCTAGAAAATGACTTAGATATAGACATAAATAAGGAAAATTTAAGTGTAATCATTGCAAATAATACAAGTAGAGATAAGTTTATTAGTTATTGTAAGTGTATAATAAAGAAAGTAGTTATAAAGAATAAAAGCAACTAAATGGGCGTACAATCTTGTATACTATACTTATACATGATTATGTACCCCAACATGTTTTGTGTAACAAATTATTGTAAAAAACAGTACAATCATTATATTATCCCCTTGTATTATGTCGTAAGTAAATAAGATAGGTACACAAAGTATAAAGTTAGCATTGGCATCCCACCAATATTATGATTGAATGAGATGAATGAAAGAAGACTATAGTATGAAGAGTGAAAGAGATCATAGTAATAGCGAGAACTGGTATGAAAGGTAGTAGCACACAATGTCTCCATTTAATTGGAGGGTCGAGAAAAAAAAAAAAAAAAAAAAAAAAAAAAAAAAAAACCAGTAGCACTCCGAAACTGCTCGGAATCAGTCGATTTTCACATTGTCTCCACGTTGAAAAATCATTAAAAATAGGAAAAAGTGAGTGTAGCACAGCGTGCTATATATCAAAATTTGCGGAATCGTGAGGCCGACACGCCTATGGTATCAGTTTTCCAAAAAGTGAATTTTCCGCGGAGTTACATAAGAAAAAGTGAAATTTTGGCTTTTCAAAAAAGTTTAAGTGCTTACGCTGCGAGATTAAGATCTATGACCCACTATTTTTACTTCACCAAAAGTTGGGCCCCCATAAGGTCTACCCTTTGGCACCGAGTTTGGATTTTCTCTGCCTCCACACACGGAAATAAAGGCAGAAAAACAAAAACCACGTGGCCACGTGGTCACTGTTCCAGGGCCACCCGGCTGCAACTGACCATCAGACTACAAGCGTCACCCAGGGGCGAAAAGCCCGACACCAAAATTTTGAAGATCGGACACGGGAGTCGGAAGGTAGAGACTTTTAAAATTTTTGCAGTTTTTCAAAACATCATAACTTCACATTAAGATCTTTGACACCTAGTTTTTAAAAATTGTACGTGTTAACAAAGTGCATCGCTAGATAAATCCAAATTTTAAAAATTTTTATACAGGTAGTTTCGGAAATATAAAATTTTGAAAATTTCAGTGACCCACGAGGTACCTGAAATAGTCATATTTTCAGTTAAAATTTTATGCTATTATTTAATGTGCTACTTGTGTGTAATTTTCAGATTTTTAGAAAAATTTTTCGTCAGGCGGTTGCTGAGTTATTAAATTTTTAAACAATTTTTGTAACTATTCAAAAACTATCTAACTTTAATTCAATTTGACACCAGGATTGGCTTTTGTGTAGCTTTTGGGACTTATTTAAGCCCAAACACAGGTCCTCTAACGCAAGGAACCACGATTTTGGATAAAATCCGCCATCTTGGTTTCTTGGTTGTGAAATTAAATCCTGTATATCTCGACAGCCGCTTGACGTAGAATTACCGTGTTTCCACTCTAGGGAACAGCATTACGTTGTTTTTCAACTGAAATTGGTTTCAGCTCGTTTTCAGGCCACACATTTTTCACTCCTGAAACCACTTTCAGGGAATAGACGAGGTCCAGCTCGGCTGCACAGTCGAAACCCGGGCTTTCTGCGACGAATGGTTCCGGAGTTACAGGGTCCCAAAGTGGACGTTTGACAGCTCGGCGGCCATTTTGTTTAGATTCAAACCGCCATAACTCCCAAACTAGTAGTCGTAGAGGGTTGCGGTTTTCGATTTTATAGTAAGCGGCCAAATTTCTTGACGACCCTGAAATTTCAGGAACTTTGGAGCCTGAAATTTTCCAGACCCTGAAAGTGTTTTCAGTACACGGAGTGGCTTAGGCCAAGCCTGACGAACCCAGACTCGAGTACTCTGAGACTCTTGGAAGCGGAGATATCGCTGATCAAAGTTCGACTTTGACAGCTGCGCCGCCATTTTGAAAATTTTCAAACTCGGTTAGCTCCACAACCAAGAGTCACAGAGAGTAGCAATTTTCACCGGTGCCTTCGCCCGGAGGTACTCTAGCCGCTAATCAAGTTTTCAGGCACTTTCGAGACTTCAGGATTTTTCAGGCTGAAAGCGCTGAAGCGAGATAGGTCTGATCGGGCTCTTTGTGACGGACCCAATCACGACGCGGATCGGCCTTGGGGTTCGGGAGATACAGCAAAAACCATTTTTTGGACGCCATCTTGGTTGTAAAACCAAAAATTCTAAAACCAGGTTATCTCCGGAACCAATAAGCGTAGAGAGTCGTGCTTGGGGTCGTTGAAGAGGTCTCGGAAAGATCTATCTTTCTAGAGTAAAAGTTTTTGCTCTACGTAGAGCAAAAATTTTTTCTACTTAAATTCATTTGTTTTGTTTGTTTTTAATAATGTTTATATTGTATAACCGATGTGTATGTTAGAATTAAGTATTAACGGAAATAGAGTCTGACTCTACTATAAATTTTTTGACCAAACTTGGACTAAAATTAATGATTGACATCTAATACATGTGTAATTAGTTAGGATTAAATAAAAATTTGCAACTCTAGGTAGAGTTGACCTTTTTGAACAAGTTTTACTTACCTGTGGCTGTGTAGACCTCCGTCGGACGCTGGACGTAGCTCCTCTGCTAGGCGCCAGGATCTGAAACAGAAAAACACAGATTAGTAAAATTTCAAAATAGGACAATATATTTAAGGAATTTTACACCTTAAATAAAGTAATTGTGATACGGTTCTATTGACCGAATAATAGGTTAGTGTTGACACTATCAAATCTTAAAATTTATTATCTATATTGACCCTACTGAAAGTTTTCTTTTACAACTTTTACAATTTTAATCAAATTTTAACTTTGACGAGACCCTCCAAAGCAGAATGTTCGCAGCCACACGAACCCCGGCTAAAAAGCAGGCAACAAGAAGGAATTCCTCAGATGCGGAACTTCCAACCGCTCCATCAAAAGTGCGCACGAGCATCGACGAGTGGGAATTGGGAAGAGAATCTCTGACCCCAACCCAGAGCTCCCCAAACAAGACAGTAGCCACAGCAGTAGCCCCAGTAGGAGCCACAAGAATACTCGCGATGACAAACTCGTCATCGTCCTCTGCGACAAATCGTGCGACAACTTCTTCTTCTTCTGCGGCTCAACTAAAGCTCAAATTAAAATCGGCAAGCCCGAGAAAGGAACAAGAGATTCGAGAACAATCCGCAGAGCAGACCACAAAGAGCCCTCAAATGAAGCCAACTTACGCTATTAGTAGAGTTGCTGAGGCGAGGGCATGCCTGAATAAGGCTAAGCTTCACCTTAGCAACTCTAGAAATACCAAAACAGAAATAAAAGAAGGTGTGATATCGGCCCTGGACCGCTTATTTCAACTGGTTAAGGAGAGTGAAGCGGACATCAAAGGAAAAGGACAAAAAAAGGAGAGGGAAGGGGGGAAAGAAACCGAACCATTGGCCCGGTCCCTCTCCCCTCAACCCGCTCCTGGGCACGAAGAATTGCGTCGAATGTTAGACGAGCACTCGAAACTAATCGTGGAGAACTGTGAAAGAATGAAGGAGCTAAAAGAAAAGTTGGGCACTCACCACAGGTCCTTGGAGGGGGCATCATACGCCAGTGTAGTGGCCCGCAGCGATGCGAGAACACCTGCACGGCAGACGGCACTCCACTCGGTGGTGGTCACTTCCAGGGATACGACGGAGACCGGCGAACAGGTCCTGGAAAGAATAAAGAAAGCGGTTAACGCAAGAGAAGGTGGTATCATTGTAGACAAAATCAGAAAAGCCAAAGACAGAAAAGTGATAGTAGGTTGTAGGGATCAGGAGGAGATAGAAAAGGTTAAGAAAAGGATTAGGGGAAATGGGACACACCTGGAGGTTGAAGAGATTAAAAACAAAGATCCTTTGATCGTGCTCTATGGCGTCCTCCAGAGCAACTCTGATGAGGACGTTGTTAAGGCAATCAGGAAGCAGAATGCGCACCTACTAACCGGGCTTGACGCTGAGGAAGATAGAATAGAGATCCGCTTCCGACGAAAAGCAAGAAACCCACTTACGGCACACGTAGTCGCCAGGGTGTCACCACCGATCTGGCAGCGACTAACCCACGCAGGGGTTGTACAGGTCGACATACAGAGGGTCAGAGTCGGCGACCAGTCTCCCCTAATACAGTGCTCGCGCTGTCTAGGGTACGGGCATGGTCGCAGATTCTGTCGTGACGTTGCCGATGTGTGCAGCCACTGTGGAGGCCAGCATCTTAAAGCTAAATGTGCCGAGTGGCTATCTGAGACACCACCAACATGCGTAAACTGTATGAAAGCAAAGATGCAGAAAATCGACCATGGAGCATTTAGTCAGGAATGCCCTGTGAGGCGTAAGTGGGAGACAATTGCCAGATCAAACGTAGCGTATTGCTGAAGTTGTCCCTGTGATCCAAGTGCTGCAAGCCAACCTCCAGAGGAAAAAACTAGCCACAAATGAGATCCTTATCGAAGCCACACAGAGGAAAGCAGCGGTTGCGTTGCTTCAGGAACCTTATGTGGGCGGGGCAAAGAGTATGAGGAGTTACCGGGGCGTAAGGGTCTTCCAGAGCACTGATATAGGAGAAGGGACTGTGAAGGCAGCAATAGCGGTTTTTGACCCCACTCTTGATGTCACACAGTACCCGAAACTGTCCACAAACAATATTGTAGTGATAGGAGTCCAAACCAGAACCTGGAAGATCACGCTGGTGTCCTACTACTTTGAGTCAGACCAGCCCATAGGGTCAGACCTGGAGCACTTGGCAAAGATCGAGAAAGAGCTAGGACCTAGGAGGTTGGTTATAGGAGGGGATGCCAACGCAAAGAGCAGCTGGTGGGGTAGCCCCAAGATCGATCACAGAGGAGAAGAAATGGCATCAACTCTCGACGAACTGGGGTTTCAGGTACTCAATATCGGTGACACACCAACCTTCGATACTATTAGGGGCGGCCAGCGATATCACAGCTATGTCGACGTCACAGCCTGTTCGACAGACATGCTAGACCTGATCGACGACTGGAAAGTGGAAGAGAATCTCACGAGCTCAGACCACAACGGAATCGTATTTAATATCCAATTAGAGAAATCCAACAATAACAAAATAATTAGAACAACACGAATTTTTAATACAAAGAACGCTAATTGGGACCAATTTCGTGAGAAAAGGGACCAATTATACCTAGATAATAATTTAACATTAGATGAAATAGAAAAAATTAACAGCAAAGAACACTTGGACAAAACAGTAGAAATGTACACAAAAATAATTGTAGAGGCATGTGAAAAAACAATTTCAAAAAAGAAAAATAAAGAAAAACTTACGATTCCGTGGTGGACCGCTGAGCTCGAGAAGATGAAGAAGGAGGTAACTACCAGAAGACGCAGGATCCGCTGTGCCGCGCCGGTCCGGAAGCAGAAGGTCATCGATGAGTACCTGAAACACAAAACAGAATATGAGTTGCAGGCTCAGAGAGCCCAGGTCGAGAGCTGGAAAGAGTTTTGCAAGAAGCAGGATAGGGAAGGTATGTGGGACGGGATATATCGCGTAATTGGAAGGACAACGAGCAGGGATGAGGATCTTCCACTAGAAGCGGGAGGACAGGTGCTGGACGCGAAGGGTTCCGTAGAACTGTTTGCAAACACTTTTTATCCGGAGGACCCAGAAGAAAGCGACAGCCCCGAACATCGCCAAGTGAGACAAAAAGCGGAACAAGTAAATGGTGATGAACAAGGTGGACTTTGTTACCCACCATTTACGCAGACCGAATTGCGTGTGGCGATGCAGTCTTTCAACCCCAAGAAAGCACCCGGAGCCGATGGTCTTACTCCGGACATCTGTAGCCAAGCCATCAACAATGATCAAGGTATCTTCCTCGGGCTCGTTAACAGATGTCTGGACCTCGAACACTTTCCCGGTATCTGGAAAGTTGCCACTGTAGTTGTGATTCGCAAGCCTGGAAAAAATTCATACACCACCCCTAAATCCTACAGGCCGATTGGGCTTTTGCCTGTACTGGGTAAGGTGTATGAGAAGATGCTGGTAGCCCGACTTAAACACCATCTAATTCCAAGGATGAGTACTCGTCAGTACGGATTCATGCCCCAGAAAAGCACCGAAGACTCCCTCTATACCCTGATACAGCACATACAATCGAAACTCAAGGATAAAAAGATAGTGACCTTAGTTTCCCTGGATATAGAGGGAGCCTTCGATAGCGCCTGGTGGCCAGCAATAAGAGTCCGTCTGGCTGAGGAAAAGAGTCCTCTAAAGCTGAGAAGAGTGATGGACAGCTACCTCAACGACAGAGAAGTCCGAGTAAGATACAGTGGTGAAGAATTCGGAAAGAAAACGAGCAAAGGGTGCGTGCAGGGCTCAATTGGAGGCCCGATACTGTGGAATTTGCTCTTGGATCCTCTGTTAAAGGAACTTGAAAGTAGTGGTCACTATAGCCAAGCGTTTGCCGACGATGTCGTCCTTGTTTTCGAGGGGAAAACCGCCCTAGAAATAGAGCGACAGGCCAATGCCGCTCTCGCCCATGTTCAGGCGTGGGGTGCCAGTAATAAGCTTAAATTTGCACCACATAAAACCAACGCGATGACTATCACGCGAAAGCTGAAATACGACACACCACGACTGAGCATGGCTGGGATTGATATTGGCATGTCAAAGGAAGTAAAAGTACTGGGCCTGACCATTGACGATAAACTCACTTTTAATGCGCACGTCACCAACATATGTCGCAAAGCTATTAATTTTTATAAGAAACTGTCAAGGGCTGCAAAAGTTCAGTGGGGATTGCAGCCCGCAATGGTCAGGACCCTTTACACGGCGGTGGTCGAACCAACTATCCTATACGCAGCAAGCGCATGGGCACCCTCGACAAACAAGCTGTGTGCTAGGAAACAGCTCGACGCAGTGCAGCGTAGCTTTGCGCAGAAGATTATTAAAGCCTATCGAACGGTCTCTCTCAACTCAGCACTGTTGCTTGCTGGGTTGCTTCCCCTAGACATCCGCATCAGGGAAGCAGCCTCACTCTATCTAGCAAGAAGAGGCCTTCCCCAGCAAGCCACAGGAGATCGAGAAGTAGAGAGACCAGTAGCTTACGCGAATTCACCCCATCCCGCACAATGGGCAGAGCTGCGCTACACTTGCGTGGGAGACGGTGCAGCATTGGAACAACACAGCCATGACGGAATCAGCATATTTACCGACGGTAGTAAACTGGAGGGGAAGGTTGGCGCGGCATTGACCTTATGGGACAATGGCGTGGAAACTAGTACCCGAAAGTTTAAGCTGGAACAATGCTGCACCGTATACCAAGCTGAGCTGCTGGCCCTGTTCGAGGCTACCGAAACCGTCCTCCGCCGGAACTCGCAATCGAGCAACATATATTGCGACTCGAGAGCCGCGCTGGAGACAGTAGCCAACAACGTTTCCCTCCATCCCTTAGCAGTGAAAACAAGGGAAAATATCCGTCGAATAAAGAGTTGTGGAAAAGATACTCGACTTTTCTGGATTAAGGCACACGCGGGGATGGAGGGTAATGAAAGGGCGGACGAGCTGGCCAAGCACGCAGCTTTACACTTAAAGACCAAATCGAAATACGACAAGTGTCCGGTGTCATTCGTCAAGCGGCAGGTCCGCCAGGACTCGCTTGACGAGTGGAACCGGAGATATGTCGATGGATGGACGGCATCGACGACAAAGGCTTTTTTCCCAGACGCAATAAAAGCCTATAGGATCACAAAAAATATTGCTTTTGATAGTGTCATCACGCAGCTTATGACAGGCCACGGGGGATTCTCATCATACCTACATCGATTCAGATGTAAGGAGAGTCCCTCGTGTGCGTGCGACCCGGACACTGAAGAAACTGCTCTTCATGTAATTTTAGAATGTCCCATTTATGCTGTAAAAAGATTTAATTTAGAATGTGAAATAGATTTAGATATTAGAATAGATAATTTAAGTGAAATTGTAGCAAATAAGGAAAGTAGAGATAAGTTTTTAATATATTGTAGGTATATAATAAGAAATGTAATAAATAAAAATAAAAGTATGTAAAAGGGTATACAATCATGTATATTATATTTATACATGAATTGTATACCAACCCACCAGAAGTGTAAAAATTTATTTGAGAAATAAATACCCTGTATGAAACCTCATAAAAAGTAGCTAGGTACACACTGTAAAAACAGTAAAAATTGGCATCCCACCAATATTATGATTGAAAGAGATGAATGAAAGATGATAAGGTATGCAGAATGAAAGCGATCATAGAAAATGCGAGAACTGGTATGAAAGGAACATGTACAGAATGTCTCCAATACGCTTGGAGGGTCGATAGTAAAAAAAAAAAAAAAAAAAAAAAAAAAACCTAACCTAACCTAACCTAACCTAACCTTTTTTTTTTTTTTTTTTACCAGGGAAAACCTTTTATAGGTACCACCCTACCCCGGGGGGAGCAGTGTGGTGATGTGGGAGTCTCCGCCCTAGTGGCGGCATACCCACTAAAAACCCTGGGGTGTTCCTCCTTTGCGCTATGTGCCGGGGCCCGGGAGCATTTCTCGTACTCTTCCGCAGCCCCGGCCTGGGCGCTGGTCCCCTGGGACCCCTCCTCGGGGAGCTTCTGCTCCACCCACCTTGTCACGATGTGGGGAACACCTCCCACATCGTGCCATCTCGGGAACTTTGTGGTGGACGCCGGTTCCCCCGAACCAACGCCCAAGTTCCCAGTCACAGATGGGCGCCTTAACCAGCGTCCATCCGCGACTCCTCTTCCCGTGCTGGCGGGGTGCAGGTTGGCGGCTTCTTGGCCTTGGCCACGACTGCAACCTTCCCGCCCTTCTTTTTGGGCACGGCGCAGGCCCTGCCACCCAACCGGTGGGTGGCTGGTCTGCCCGCTGCCGCGCACACCGAGCAATGAGGCTCGGACGAGCACTCACTCGCCTTATGGCCTTCTTGACCGCAGCGGTAGCATTCACCGCTGCGGTCTCGGTTGTCTACCCCGCACTGTTCCCGGAGATGCCCCAACTCGAGGCACCGGTAACAGCGTAAAGGCCGGGCCGGCAAAACCTTTACCTGGGCCGAGACCCATCCCACCTGCACGCGACCATTGCTGGCAACTTTTTTCGCTGCGGCCACCGGGCATCGGACAAAAGTCGTCCCGATTCCGGCAGCGTTGCGGCGAATGTCACCAACCTTGATCTGGTCGGCGTGGCACTCACCAACCCCTGCTATGGCAGCAGCAACCTCCTCCGTGGTGATCGAGTCATCCAGGCCAGTGACACGCAGGTCCGCGCACTTCATCGGCCTGGAGATTCGGACGTCGCCCTCGTCAAAAATCTCCCTGAGCTTCGCAGCCAGGGAGTCCGCCTTCTCGCCGCTAGAGTCGCCGGACACCTCCAACATGCGGCCGCCAGTGGCCGCTACCCGAAAGTTGACGGTGATGCCCATCTCCCTTATGTTCACCCTTCGCCTTGCCTCAAGCAACGCCGCCGCATACGTTGCACCCCTCTCCGCCGCTCCAGGCTGCAACGTCATGATGACAGCTGCGGAGCGGGGGACTTGGAGCTTGGGCTTGGCTACCTCCTTTTTGCCCTTCCGACGGCTTCTCCTACCACCGGCCTGCGACTGTCGCGAACCGGCTTGCGCCTGCGACTGTCGCTGCGGCGGTGCAGAAGTCGTCGAACCAGCCTTCTTGCGGCCCTTCTTGGTCACCGTGGCCCATGACTCCTTTGCAGGAGCTGCAGACGCCGGTCGAAGGGCCTCTGGGCTTGGGACCACACCGGGGGGTCCTTCCTTCGTAACTTTCTTGGCCTTCCCCTTCTTGCCCTTTTGGGCAATGGAAGAAGGCTGAGTCACGGCCGATGTTCCCGGGAGCCCGTGGTCCGGGATCGGATCCATGGCTCTCCGAGAACTTTTGCCTTTCAAGTCTGCAGCCAGTGGCGGGCGGGTGCACTGCTCTGGTAGGAGGCGCCCCTCTAGCGCCTCAAACCGTGCGTTGAGCATGCCCCCAATCTGGCGCAACACAGCTTGCTCCACCTCCTCCATTGAGCGGGCCTCGTGCCGGATAGTGGATCCCGAGGCCTGTGGAGGAGCGGAAGCCGCTGCCGCAGTTACGTCTCTGCGGAGCTCCACAATCTCCTTCCGGAGCTCCGCTACTTCTTCGCGCAGGCGCGTGTTGGCGACCTGCAGTCTCCGGGTCTCCTCTGTTGAGGACCTCGTCTGCAAGTCGGCCATCGCCTCCTTTATGGTGGAAGCCGCCACTTTCAGCGCCCGCTGAAACGTCCCTTTTAGGTTGCTGGACTTCGTGGCCACACTGTTGATGGTGGCCACGCTTTCCAGCACCTTCCTACGCAGGTCCGAAGCCAGCTCCTCCTGCTCACCGGCCGAAGACTCGGAGAGCCGGGGTTCCGCCGAAGTCTGTGACCGTAGGTTTACGGTCAGCTCCTCGACTTCCCGCTCAGCCCTCAACTCCATCTCAGACCTCTGAGCAGCCACTAGGGCAGCTTTGGCCTTGGCGAGGCCGACGTACTCTCCCGTAGTGGGCGGCCGGCCTCTGCCTCTTTTCGGCACCGCAATGACCTTAGTGGCCGGTACCTCCTCGTCGTCGTCGGAGTCGATCGGACTGCCGGCTACACTCATCTTGTCGCAGGATCGCACCCGCTTAAGATGAGTCCTGCCATCCGAGGACCCCGCTACCGACACCAAACTACCGACCGAAGAGTCAGACTCTTCAGCGGTATCCACAACGGGGCTACGCCCCCTTCCCTCTCCACGAACTTGGTACTTTGGTTTAAACGTATCCATATAGTTCCCACGAGTATGGGGGATATACGTGGTCCACCCGGGCAGTGCCCCCTGTACCCGGGTAAGCCTAGGCGTCTCCCGCGCAGGGCTTCGGCTGGGCCCCCGCGGGGGTAGCAGTTGCGACCAACCTTCCCGGTGGCCATGCAGGTCCTCGCGCTGCTCCGCCGCTTGACCTTCGGGGTGATTTTTTATAGAGGTTTTCTTCCTCGCGGCCCGGGCGGTTAAGCCAAGGCCCTCGGTCCCGCGCCTCGCGGCTAACGGGGTTACGATTTGTGACACCTCGTCCGGTGGTGGGGTTAGCCACGCACCGGGTGTCCCTCCCATCCGTCCAAGACGGCCCCCTCGTCCGGGCCTCTCAGCATGAGATCCCGGACCGCCCTCTGCGCGCGCTCCAGATAAAAGCTCTGGGGCGCGCGGAGAAGGCCCCTTCGAGCTCATCGCTAGCGCTTCTCCGAGGAGAAATGCGAGCGAGGGCTCCCCTGGGCTGCCTCTCAAAAGGCGAGCCCCAACCCGCGTCGCCGCTACTCGGCATACGGCCGAGACGCCGACCGGGTCCCGCGACCAACCAAGGCCGCCTAGGCTCGCACCGCCGCTTCCCGGAATGTCCAGGGCGCCGGTCGAGCCTCCACCTCGAGTTCCTCTTGGCAGCGGCCGCCGCAACTGTTGCGACCGCTGAGCCCCCCCGCCACGGCAAGGCGGGAACTCATTCGGGGGGGAACCTAACCTAACCTTTTTTTTTTTTTTTTTTTTTTACCAGGGAAAACCTTTTATAGGTACCACCCTACCCCGGGGGGAGCAGTGTGGTGATGTGGGAGTCTCCGCCCTAGTGGCAGCATACCCACTAAAAACCTTGGGGTGTTCCTCCTTTGCGCTATGTGCCGGGGCCCGGGAGCATTTCTCGTACTCTTCCGCAGCCCCGGCCTGGGCGCTGGTCCCCTGGGACCCCTCCGCGGGGAGCTTCTGCTCCACCCACCTTGTCACGATGTGGGGAACACCTCCCACATCGTGCCATCTCGGGAACCTTGTGGTGGACGCCGGTTCCCCCGAACCGACGCCCAAGTTCCCAGTCGCAGATGGGCGCCTTAGCTGGCGTCCATCCGCGACTCCTCAGGCCCCGCTGGCGGGGTGCGGGACGGCGGCTGCCGGGACTTAGCCCCGGTCGCGACCTTCCTGCCCTTCTTTTGGGGCACAGCGCAGGCCCTGCCTCCCAACCGGTGGTTGGCTGGTTTGCCCGCTGCTGCGCACACCGAGCAGTGGGGCTCGCTAGAGCACCCACTGGCTTTGTGGCCGTTATGACCGCAGCGGTAGCACTCACCGCTGCGGTCTGTTTTATCCGCCCCGCACTGCTCCCGGAAGTGCCCCAATTCGAGGCACCGGAAGCAGCGCAACGGCCGAGCTGGCAACACCTTAACTTGGGCCGAAACCCATCCCACCTTTAAGCGGCCATTGCTGGCAACTTTCTGAGCCGCGGCCACCGGACATCGGACGAAAGTCGTACCGATGCCGGCGGCGTTGCGGCGGATGTCGTTGGCCTTAATGTGGCCAACATCGCACTCGCCGACCCCCGCGATGGCGGCGGCGACCTCCTCCGTGGTGACCGAATCGTCCAGGCCGGTGACACGCAGGTCCGCGCACTTTATCGGCCTGGAGATTCGGACGTCGGCCTCGTCGAAGATCTCCCTGAGCTTTGCAGCCAGGGAGTCCGCCTTCTCGCCGCTGGGATCACCGGACACTTCCAGCATGCGGCCACCAGTGGCCGCTATCCGGAAGTTGACGGTGATGCCCAACTTCGTCAGGTCCACCCTTCGCCTTGCCTCAAGCAACGCCTTGGCATACGTTGCACCCCTCTCCGCCGCTCCAGGCTGCAACGTCATGATGACAGCTGCGGAGCGGGGGACTTGGAGCTTGGGCTTGGCCACCTCTGTTTTGCCTTTCCGACGGCTTTTCCCACTACCGGCCTGCGACTGTCGCGAACCGGCTTGCGCCTGCGACTGTCGCTGCGGCGGTGCAGAAGCCGTCGAGCTACCCTGCTTTTTGCGACCCCTTTTGGTCACTGTGGCCCAGGTCTCAGTGTCCGGGGCTGAAGGCACTGACCGTGGCGGCTGCGAGTCAGAGCCTGCCACAGGTTGGCCGCCCTTTGTCTTTTTCCCTTTCCCATTCCTCTTTCGGCTCTTTTGAGCCATTGAAGGAGGCTCCGTCTTCGTGGATGTTGCCGATGTTCCTGGGTGCCCCGGGTCCGAAGTCGGAACAGTAAGGGCTCTCCGGGAGGCAGCATTTTTCACGTCTGTTGCCAAGGGGGGACGGATACGCTTCTCGGGTAGGAGGCGCCCCTCTAACCGAGCGTTAATTATGCCCCCAACCTGGCGTAAAACGGCTTGCTCCAACTCCTCCGTTGAACGAGGCTCGTGTCGGGTCGTTGACCCCGAGGCCTGTGGAGGAGCGGAAGCCGCTGCCGCAGTCACATCTCTGCGGAGCTCCATAATTTCCTTGCGGAGCTCCGCTACCTCTTCGCGGAGGCGTGTATTCGCGACCTGCAGTCTCCGGGTCTCCTCTGTCGAGGACCTCGTCTGTAGGTCTGCCATCGCCTCCTTAATGGTTGAGGCTGCCACCTTCAGCGCTCGCTGAAAGGTACCTTTCAGGTTGCTGGACTTTGCAGCCACGCTGTTGATGGTGGCCACGCTTTCCAGCACCTTGCTCTGCAGGTCAGAGGCCAGCTCCTCCTGTTCTCCCGCCAAAGACTCAGAGAACCGAGTTTCTGTCGAAGACTGTGACCGTAAATTTACGGCCAGCTCCTCAACTTCTCGCTCGGCCCTTAACTCCATTTCCTGCCTTTGAGCGGCCACTAGGGCCGCCTTCGCCTTAGCTAGGCCGACGTACTCGCCCGTGGTGGGCGGTCGGCCTCTCCCTCTCTTTGGCACCGCGATAACCTTTGTGGCCGGCACCTCTTCGTCATCATCAGAATCGACCGGACTCCCGGCTACGCTCATCTTCTCGCGAGACCGAACCCGCTTCAGATGAGCCCTGCCATCCGATCCATCTAGTGACCCCGTCACCGAAACCATACTACCGACCGAAGAGTCGGACTCTTCGCCGGTGTCCACCTCGGAGCTCTTACGCCCCCTCTCCTCCCCACGAACTTTGAATTTTAATTTTAACAAATCCATATAGTTCCCACGAGTATGGGGGATATACGTGGTCCACCCGGGCAGTGCCCCCTGTACCCGGGTAAGCCTAGGCGTCTCCCGCGCAGGGCTTCGGCTGGGCCCCCGCGGGGGTAGCAGTTGCGACCAACCTTCCCGGTGGCCATGCAGGTCCTCGCGCTGCTCCGCCGCTTGACCTTCGGGGTGATTTTTATAGAGGTTTTCTTCCTCGCGGCCCGGGCGGTTAAGCCGAGGCCCTCGGTCCCGCGCCTCGCGGCTAACGGGGTTCCGATCTGTGACACCTCGTCCGGAGGTGGGGTTAGCCACGCACCGGGTGTCCCTCCCGTCCGTCCGTAGACGGTCCCCTCGTCCGGGCCTCTCAGCATGAGATCCCGGACCGCCCTCTACGCGCGCTCCAGATAAAAGCTCTGGGGCACACGGAGAAGGCCCCTTCTAACCTAACCTTTTTTTTTTTTTTTTTTTTTTTTTTTTTTTTTTTTTTTTTTTTACGTGGGGAAATGCACTTACGCATTCCCGCTCTACCTCCGGGGGGAGGCAGTGCGGGGTATGTCGGACTCGAGGCCCTAGTGGCCCCCATACCGACTAAAACCCCACGGTGTCCCTCTTCATCGACAGGGGCGTGGCCACGCGACCGTTGATTGCACGCTTTCGCAACCCCGCCCATGTCGCTGTCCGCGTCCGGACCCACCTCTTGAGGCCGTGCCTCAACACTTTCGCTCGAATGATGGCTGGGGACACCCAGCCATCACCGCTCAGTTGCCCTTTTCTAATCGGGAGCATCGGACGCCCCCGCATCCGACACTCCAGGGCCTCCCACCGGAGACGGAGTCCGGGCCCTGTTGGCCCTCCCCCGCGTCCGCCTTCGCCGTCTTGGATGAGCGAGAGGGGCGATCTCTCGCTCCCGCTCCTCTTCCTCTCTCCGCAGTATGGCCGCCTCCGCAAACGCCACCACTGCATCCCACGACCTCTCGTCGCCCACCATCTTGCGTATGAGAGTGGGCAAGGAGAGGTCGTTACCGACCACCTGTATCAGGGCCATCCTCAGCCCTACGTCTCCTGGACATGTCTCCAAGACATGTTGCGCAGTCTCTTCGGCGCATCCGCAGCTATGGCATTCCGGGGTCGGTTCCCTCCCGGCTACGTTACACAGATACCTGCCGAAACAGCCGTGTCCGGTCAGAATCTGTGTGAGCCGGTAGGTCATGACCCCGTGCCTTCTCTCAACCCACTCCCGAAGGATAGGCTTTATTGCCTCGAGGAGCCGTGTCGCTCCTGTGCCCCGCCTCGCAGGCCCCGTTAGTAGGCGCTCCTGCCAGGCCTCTATGGCCTCCCTCCTGGCCCTCCTTCGCCATCTCAGGACCTCTTCCGGCAAGGGGTGCTGGCCGTCCTCTCGCGCCTGCGCCCGTCTCCAGTATATCTGGGACAGGACTCTGGCCTCGAGGTCCCACGGCATCGACCCGGCAAGTACACATGCCACCTCATGGGACAGAGTCCTGTAGCCCCGGCATACCCGTATGGCCATAGACCTTTGTGGTCTGCGGAGCACGGCCTCCTCCTGCTGTGACAGTCCGGTGGCCCAAATGGGGGCTCCGTACAGCGCCATGGAGCGCACCACCGCCATGTAAAGGTGGCGGCAAGTGGCTCCGGCTCCCCCCAAGTTGGGCAATAGTCGGCCCAGGGCTCCAGCTGTACCAAGGAGCTTCGGCGACAGCTTCCGGAGGTGCTCCCCGAACCGCCACCTGCTGTCGAGTACCACGCCGAGATACTTCAGCGTGGTACCGACAGAGATGGCGGTCCCTCCCACGATTATATGTGAGCCTGCAGGTGGCGCCCGTCGCGGTCCATGAAAACAGATCGCTTCAGACTTGTGGAGCGCCACCTCCAGGCCCAGCCTCCGGATTTTTCCGACTATGACCGCTACTGCGGCAGTCGCCAAGACCGACGCTTCCCTGAAGTCTTTCCCCCGGGCGGTAACCATCGTGTCGTCGGCATAGCAAATGACGCCGACGCCACGAAGGGTAGCGCCTCGGAGGACCCAGTCGTAGCCCACGTTCCATAACAGGGGACCCAATACGGACCCCTGTGGAACCCCCCGCGTCATTGGGCTTCTCCTCTCCCCTAGCATCGTCGGGTAGACTACCTCTCTGTCGGAGAGGTAGTCCCGGACGAGGCTTTGGAGATACTGGGGCACTCGGTGGAACCTCAGCCCCTCCAGGATTGTGCTCCACGGCAGCGTGTTGAATGCATTCGCAATGTCCAAGGACACTGCTAGCATTACGCCGCCAATGGAGCACGCTTCTTCAGAGAGGTCTCTCAGATGCGCTATAGCATCGACCGTTGAGCGACCTCTCCTGAAGCCGTACTGTGTGGGCGCCAGGTCCGGCCCGACCCTCTCCAGGTGCCTCACTAGGCGGGAGGCGACGACCCGCTCCAAGAGCTTACCCCCTTCGTCCAACAGGACTATGGGGCGATACCCAGCGGGGGTGTCCACCGGCCGTCCCTCCTTCCTCAGAAGGACGAGTCTTCCGCTCTTCCAGCGTCTCGGAAATCGCCCTTCCCTGAGGCACCGACTGAAGAAGTCCCGCGTTCGGGGCTCGAGTGCTTCCTGAGCGAGGGCCCAGGCACGGCCGGGTATACCGTCAGGCCCCGGCGCCGTGTTCTTGGCCCTCATTTTGAGGACAGCAGCCCACAGTTCCCCCTCCGAGACCTCGTCAGGGTCGCCATTATCCTCGCCCACCTCAGCAGGCAACGCCATGGTGGGAGGGACAAAATCGGTCCCCGGTGACCCGGGGAACAGACCCTCGACCACCCGCTGGAGGACCTCCAGGTCGAGCGTAATGGTGACTGGGGGTGCCCAGGGGCGGAGCTTCTGCCTCGCCCACCTGTACGGCCGTCCCCATGGGTCCCTCTCCAGACCGTCCAGCAACATCTGGAAGGACTCCGCTCTCGCCTCACTGATGCCGATGCGGAGGGCCCGGCATGCCTGTCTGTATGTGGCGTAGAGCTCATCCAGCTCCCTGTCCAGCTCCTCCGAGCGAACCCTTATGCGGCGTTGCCGCTGGTAACGGCGGCGCGACGCAAGGCACGCGCGGCGGAGTTCCGCGATGTGCTCGTTCCACCAGTACATTTGCTTTTTGCCCTGTGGAGGCCTCGCGCGTGGCATTGCGGCATTGCACACGTGCACCATGGCCTTACACAGGGCATCAGCTTCCTCCTCCAAGTCAGGTGTGACCGACGGGAGGGCGTTCCACGCCTGGACTATAGCCGCCTCCAGCAGCTTATCTGAGTCCAGGCGCTTCAGCGCCCAACGCGGGCCAACCACCGGCGGGGGCTGGGTGTCCTGTCTCGCCGAGGACGTGGAGACGCTGAACCGGATATACCGGTGGTCGGAGAGCGTCTCCTCGTCAACCAGAACCTCCCAGCCTTGTACCCTCGCCACAAGCTCGGAGGCTGCCAGGGTCACATCCACCACCGACCCGCCCGCGCGCCGTACGCACGTTTGCGTGGAGCCGCGGTTCAGCACGCACAGCCCCGTCTCCACCAACCATTCGCCAACAGCTTCACCTCTTGCGTCCGTCCTAGGCGATCCCCACGCCGTTGATTTGGCGTTGAGATCGCCGAGGACTATCGATGGTCGCGGGCGGTTCCGGCCCACCAGGGTCCCCACCTCGCCAAGGAGATCCTCGAATTCAGCGATGGCCCTGTTGGGAGAGAAATACACGCCCACAACCACAATTCCGCTCATCCGGGCTGCCACGAACCCCCTACCTTTCACCACGTCCTCAAAGGGAGGGGACTGGGTTGGCGACTGCGTGGTGATTGCCACTAAACCGTCCAGATCCCCGACCCAGTCGGTTCTGGGAGGGACCCTGTACGGTTCGGCAACCACGCACACCTTGATTGACCGCTCTGCCATGTTCTGGAGTAGTAGGTCCTGAGCTCTGGCAGAGTGGTTGATGTTCGCCTGGAGAAACGTGACTGTGTCTGGCATTACGATTCCTCCATGCGCGTCACCTGCTCCCCTGAGGGCTGTGTCCGCTGCGACTGGGCCGTGGCCTCGGTCGCATTCGCCTTCCTACTCGTCCTTGGTTTGCCTGGGGGCTTGGTGCAAGCCTTGCCCCCAGTAAGGTGGGCCGCGGGTTTCCCTGCTGCAGCACATGATGTGCAGTGCGGGGTGGCGGAGCAGCCATTCGCCTTGTGCCCCTTTTGACCGCAGCGGTAGCACTCTTCGCTGCGGTCCACCTCTGCCTTACACTGGGCCCTTACGTGGCCAGGTGCTAAGCATCTGAAGCAGCGGCGCGGTCTCGACTCTAAGATCTTGACCTGCGCCGCCACCCATCCGACCAGCAGTCGGCCGCTCGCCGCTATCTTTTTCGCAGCCGTCACTGGGCAACGGACAAACGATGTGCCCATGCCCCCAGGACCCTTCTTTATGTCCCCAGTCTTAAAATCGCCTGGTGGACACCCTCCCGCTTTAGACAGCGCCTGCTGGAGCTCTGGGACCGTAACGGTGTCATCGAGGCCAGTCACGCGCACGTCTGCGGTGATGACCGGCCTGGACACGCGGATGTCCTGCTCCGCCCCTCGGAAGACCTCCTTGAGCTTATCGGCAAGGGCATCCGCCTTTTCCGCCTTATCAGCTCCAGGGACCTCTATGACTCGGGCGCCAGTGGCAGCCGTCCTCATGTGTATGGGCGGTAGCCCAAGCTCCCCCAGGTCTACTTTCGCCTTGGCTTCAGCAAGCACTGTGGCGTATGTAAGGCCCTTCTCTGCCGCCCCAGGTTGCAGGGTGATGACAACCGCTGCGGTGCGGGGAGGGCGGAGTTTTGCCACCTTCGGGGTCTTCCCGGGTTCAGACCGCTTTGGGCCTTTCGTCTTCGCTGCGGGTGGAGACCCACGCCTTGCCGTCGCTGGGGCCCTCTCGTTCCGTTTGGCTCCCCGCCGCACCACTTTAGTCCACTGTTCAGTGGCAGGTGGGGTTGGACGGGAAGCTGAGGTACCCGGGGTTGGGTCCGTTGCTGCTGGGCGTGTCAGGGTAGGCTCGGCCTTACCCGATGCCGCTTTGCTCTTCTTGCCTTTCCCTTTACCCTTTTTGGGTTTCGGGGCTGGAGCCGACGTCTCCATGGCAATAGAGCCTGCAGGGACACCAGATGGCCCCGGTGTCGGGTCTACCTCCGCAGACTGCGCAGTGGTCCTCGAGGCCAAGGCACTTCTGCGGTCTGCAGCCAGAGGAGGACGGATGCGTTTCTCCGGTAGGAGACGCTCTTCGAGCGCCTCAAACCGCGCACTCAACATTCCTCCCACCTGGCGCAGTATGGCCTGCTCCAGGTCCTCCATCCGGCTACTTCCACTCGGAAGCTTCGGGACTTGTGGAGAAGCGGAGGCTCGTAGCTTCGCCATTTCTGTGCGAAGTTCGGCCATCTCCTTGCGGAGTTCTGCCACTTCTCCACGGAGGCGCGTATTGTCCACCTGCAAGATCCGCGTTTCCTCTGTTGAGGACCTGCTCTGCAGCTTCTCCACCGCATCTTTGATAGCAGACGCCGACTCCTTCAGGGCACGTTGGAACGTGCCCTTTAGGTTTCCTGATTTGGTAGCCACGTTATTAATGGTTACCAAAGAGTTCAGAACCTGCTTGCTAAGATCGGCGCCTGATGCGTCTTCTCCTCCAGCCGACAGCTCCGAAAGTCGCGTGCCAGACGATGACCGCGATCGAAGCATCGCAGTCATTTGCACGACCTCACGCTCGGCCCTGAGCTCCATCTCTTCCCGCTCGGCCGCTGCTAACGCCGCTTTGGCTTTGGCGAGGCCGACGTACTCGCCTGTGGTAGGCGGCCGGCCTCTGCCTCGCCGGGCTATAAGCACCTTCGGAGCCGGCCCGTCCTCATCACTGTCAGAGCCAATTCCACGGTTGGAGTCGGCCTGACTCTCACGGGATTTCTCCCGTTCCCTCTCCCTCTTCCGTCGAATGCTGCCATCACGCGATCCCGCGGACGACTTTGCTCCCGACCTTACACTCCTGAATGAGGAGTCTGACTCCTCACCCATCTCCGCCTCGGGGCCTTGCCCCCTCCCCCTCCGATCCGAAGAAATTTTATGACTTGTAATATCCATAAAGTTCCCACGAGTATGGGGGATATAAGTGGTCCACCCGGGCAGTGCCCCCTGTACCCGGGTAAGCCTAGGGTGTAACCCGCGCAGGGCTTCGGCTGGGCCCCCGCGGGGGGTAGCAGTAGCGACCAACCATACCCGGTGGCCATGCAGGTTCTCGCGCTGTTCCGCCGCTTAACCTTCGGGGTGATTTTTTATAGAGGTTTTCTTCCTCGCGGCCCGGGCGGCTAAGCCAAGGCCCTCGGTCCCGCGCCATTACAGCTAACGGGGTTACGATCTGCTTCCTCCGCATCCGGTGGTGGGGTGAGCACACACCGGCTGCCCGAGCACGTCAACGACTCCTCTCCGAGGAGAGGTGCACGCGAGTGCTCCGTCGGGCTACCTTTAAAAAGGCCACCCCGACCCGCATCGCCGCTACTCGGCATATGGCCGAGACGCCGAGCGGGTCCCTCCACGGGCTCGCACCGCCGCTTCCCGGAATTTCCAGGGCGCCGGTCGAGCCTCCACCTCGAGTTCCTCTTGGCAGCGGCCGCCGCAACTGTTGCGACCGCTGAGCCCCCTCGCCACGGCAAGGCGGGAACTCATTCGGGGGGGTTCTAACCTAACCTAACCTAACCTAACCTAACCTAACCTAACCTTTTTTTTTTTTTTTTTTTTTTTTTTTTTTTACCAGGGAAAACCTTTTATAGGTACCACCCTACCCCGGGGGGAGCAGTGTGGTGATGTGGGAGTCTCCGCCCTAGTGGCGGCATACCCACTAAAAACCCTGGGGTGTTCCTCCTTTGCGCTATGTGCCGGGGCCCGGGAGCATTTCTCGTACTCTTCCGCAGCCCCGGCCTGGGCGCTGGTCCCCTGGGACCCCTCCTCGGGGAGCTTCTGCTCCACCCACCTTGTCACGATGTGGGGAACACCTCCCACATCGTGCCATCTCGGGAACTTTGTGGTGGACGCCGGTTCCCCCGAACCGACGCCCAAGTTCCCAGTCACAGATGGGCGCCTTAACCGGCGTCCATCCGCGACTCCTCTTCCCGTGCTGGCGGGGTGCGGGTTGGCGGCTTCTTGGCCTTGGCCACGACTGCAACCTTCCCGCCCTTCTTTTTGGGCACGGCGCAGGCCCTGCCACCCAACCGGTGGGTGGCTGGTCTGCCCGCTGCCGCGCACACCGAGCAATGAGGCTCGGACGAGCACCCACTCGCCATATGGCCTTCTTGACCGCAGCGGTAGCATTCGCCGCTGCGATCCTTGTTATTCTCCGCGCACTGCCCCCGGAAATGCCCCAGTTCGAGGCACCGGTAGCATCGCAGTGGTCTAGCCGCCAGGACTTTTATCTGAGCCGAGACCCAGCCCACCTTTAAGCGTCCAGAGCTGGCCACTTTTTTCGCCACAGCCACCGGGCATCGAACGAAGGTCGTCCCGATGCCGGCAGCGTTGCGGCGGATGGCGTTCGCCTTTACGAGGTCAGCCTCGCATTCGCCCACTCGCGCGATGGCGGTGGCGACCTCCCTCTCAGTGGCCGAGTCATCCAGGCCGGTGACGCGCAGGTCTACGCACTTCATCGGCCTGGAGACACGGACGTCATCCGGGTCAAAGACCTCCCGCAATTTCGCCGCGAGGGCGTCCGCCTTGTCACCGCTTGTCGCACCTGGCACCTCCAACATCCGGCCGCCACTGGCGGCTACGCGGAAGTTTATGGTTGATATGCCTAATTCTTGCATATCAAACCTCCTCCTCGCCTCCAATAATGCGGCGGCGTAGGTCGCGCCCCTCTCCACTGCCCCAGGCTGCAGTGTCAGGACGACAGCTGCGGAGCTGGGGACACGGAGTTGTGGAGCGGCCGGCTTCGACTTCTTTGGGCGACGGCTTGATACACCACCAGCTTGCGGTTGACGCGAACTGGCTTGCGCCTGCGTTTGTCGCTGCGGTGGTGCAGAAGACGTCGAGCCACCCTTCTTTTTCCCCTTTTTGGCGACCGTGGCCCAGGACTCCGTCCCAGGGGCTGTGGGCGCTGGTTGAAGGGACTGAGAGTCTGTGGCGGCACCAGAGACTCCATCCTTCACCACCTTCTTAGCCTTCCCCTTCTTGCTTTTTCGGGCATTGGAGGAAGGCTGGGTCACGTCCGATGTCCCCGGAAGCCCTGATTCCGGTATCGGAACCGTTGGGACTTTTCGGGGAACCCTGTCTCTCCGGTCTGCGGCAAGCGGGGGACGAGTGCGCTGCTCAGGCAGGAGACCTCAACCAACCTTCCTCGTCGGCAGTGGCGAGGTCACGGGGCCTCTCTCAGAATCTCCGTAACCCCACCACACCGCTGTCCGCAGCCGGACCCACCTCAGGAGGGGGCTCGCCCCCTCCCCAGCTCCGAAGCGATGCCCTGGACACCAAGGCATCGACTCCTCCAGCCTACCAGCAGCCGGCCACCGCCTGCCGCAATCTTCTTGGCGGCAGTGGCAGGGCACCGAACAAACGCAGTGCCCATGCCCGCCGCACCCCTCCTTATCTCTCCGACCTTCAGGTCCTGGGCGCCGCACTCTCCGGCCCTGGCGAGGCTCGCTTGGAGCTCCTCCAGGCCTACCGAGTCATCAAGGCCGCTCACTCGCATATCTGCGGTTGTGACCGGCCTTGAGACTCGGATGTCTCCCTCGGCACCCTGGAAGACTTCCCGCAGCTTTTGGGCCAGGGAGTCGGCCTTCTCCGTCCTCTCTGTGCCAGGCACTTCCAGGACTCGACCCCCTGTAGCCGCCACTCGCATTTTCAGCGGCGGGAAGCTCGCCAGATCAATCCGGCCCCTAGCCTCGCTCAGGACCTTGGAGTAGGTCAAGCCTTTCTCCTGCGCCCCCGGCAGCAGCGTGATTACCACGGCTGCTGTACGCTGGGGGCGAAGCTTGACCTTCCTGTCCTTCTTCTTTGGCGCAGGTGGGGCCGGTTGCCTCGCCTGAGGCAGCTCCGGCTGCGCCGTTGTCGCAGGCCGCAGCAGTCGAGCCTGAGGCCGTCTCCCTCTCTTTACCACCTCCGTCCAGGGCTCTGTCAGGGGTGGCGGCGGTGGAGCGTCTAACTCCATGTCCTCACGTCCGGCATGAGGGGCTTTGGTCTTCTTCCCGGTGCCCTTACCTTTACTGGGCTTGGGCTCCGGGCGAAGGACCTGCTCCGGCTCAGGACGAGGAGCTACTCCCCGACTGGTGCTGGTCACCGCTTTCTGCTTGCGGCTGTCGGCCGCCAGCGGGGGCCTCACCCTCCTCTCGGGGAGCAGCCGGTCCGCCATGCCCTCAAAGCGGGCGTTTATCATGGTGCCCACTTGCACCATGACCGCCCGCACGAGCTCCTCCGTAGCTGTGACAGGAGGGGCTGTCAGAACCGTTGGCTCCCGCGTGGCCCGAAGCTCCGCTAGCTCCTTGCGCATTTCCTCTAGCTCACGCGTGAGCCTCGTGTTAACCGCCTCCATGCGGATGAGCTCCTCCGGCACCGTGCGAGCCCGCATCTCTTCCACCGCGTCCCGGACCGTCTTTGTGGCGTCCTTCAGGGCCTTCACAAACGTGCCCTTCAGGTTGCCGGAGGTCCTGGCGACCTTCTCGATGGTCTCCAGGGAATCCTGCACGAGTCTGTGCAGGTCTGGATTGTCCTCGGGCGCCTCGCTCTGTCCAGCCGCTGTCCTCTTCGGTGTGTTCTGGAGAACAGCAGCTGCCGTCTCCCTCTTCCTCCTCGCCTCCCAGGCCAGGTCCGCCTCAGCCTCCAGCCGAAGTGCTTCGGCCTTGGCGGCGTTGAGGTCGGCCTTTGCCTTAGCAAGGCCAACGTACTGCCCCGTTGTGGGCGGCCGACCTCGTCCTCGCCGGGATGAGGCTACTTTAGGCGAGGTCACATCCTCTCCCACGGTAGCCTCGTCCTCCCCCTCTCGCTGGCGTTTCCGCCATCTTTGCGGCAGTGACTTTCCAGTATCCTGGGAAGTCACCGCCGCGAAACTGGTATCGGAATCCTCTGATAGGTCGAGTGACTTAGACCCAGAAAGGTCTTCATCACTCGACATTCTCACTGAGGTGACCGAGCCAGCCCTCTCACCTGACTCGCGCCTTGGCGCCTCCTCTGAATTCTTAGGGCCATGCCCCCTACTTCTCTCTTCATCGGTGTCAATTTTCTTGCGTGGGTCGTTGTTAATTTCCATCTGGCGATTTGTGCCCCCCCCAGAGTACGTGGGGCTGCGTGCTGAAGCACGGCGGGATTCCTCCTTTCGGAGACCGGCCTGGGTAGTCGTTTCCAAATCGCTGTAATCCATTTTTTTTTTGTTGTGCTTAATTGGTGGGTAAAGCTCCCCAGTGGGGGTCTCGCGGCCAACTTCCCGTTGACCATGCCCGGGGTGCGAGCCCGGACTCGGACTCGGACTCGCAATCCGGACACTCTCCTCGGCAACCCCCGAACCTTGAGACTTGGTTTGCCCTGTACGGCGGCGCCCCGCAGGCCTCCAACGTCACCCTCACACCAAAAAGTGCAAAGGCCGCCCACGGAGCACCGCCGCACAGAGCACTCCTCCTCGCTCGCCTATGCGAGCCCTTCGCTCAGCAGAGCCGAGCCCCTCACGAACGCCTTCTACGTTCGCTCCAGATACAAGCTCTGAAGCGCACGTAGAAGGCCCACCTCGAGCCCGTCAGCAAGAACCTCTCTAGCGAGAGGCACAAGCGAGGGCTCCTTCAGGCTGCCTTTTGCAAGGCCAGCCCCTCGGATCGCCGCTACTCAGCATAAGGCCGAGACGCCGACCGAGTACCGCAGCCAGTCAAGGCCGCCTAGGCTCGCACCGCCGCTTCCCGGACTGTCCAGGGCGCCGGTCGAGCCTCCCATCCGTCCGAGGATGGCCCCCTCGTCCAGGCCTATGCAAGCCCTTCGCTCAGCAGAGCCGAGCCCCTCACGACCGCCTTCTACGTTCGCTCCAGATACAAGCTCTGAGGCGCACGTAGAAGGCCCACCTCGAGCCCGTCAGCAAGAACCTCTCACGAGAGGCACAAGCGAGGGCTCCTTCAGGCTGCCTTTTGCAAGGCCAGCCCCTCGGATCGCCGCTACTCAGCATAAGGCCGAGACGCCGACCGAGTACCGCAGCCATTCAAGGCCGCCTAGGCTCGCACCGCCGCTTCCCGGACTGTCCAGGGCGCCGGTCGAGCCTCCCATCCGTCCGAGGATGGCCTACTCGTCCAGGCCTCTCGAAAAGAGCCTCTCCGAGGAGAGGCACATGCGAGATCCCGGACCGCCTTCTACGCGCGCTCCAGATACAAGCTCTGGGGCGCGCGGAGAAGGCCCCTCGAGTTCCTCTTAGCAGCGGCCGCCGCAACTGTTGCGACCGCTGAGCCCCCCCGCCACGGCAAGGCGGGAACTCATTCGGGGGGGATGGAACCTAACCTTTTTTTTTTTTTTTTTTTTTTTTTTTCGTGGGGGAATGCGCTTACACATCCCCGCTACGCCCCGGGGGAGGCGCAGCGGGGTATGTCGGACTCGATGCCAGAAGGGCACCCCTACCGACTAAACCCCCACGGTGTCCATCCTCGTCGGCAGTGGCGGGGTCACGGGGCCTCTCTCAGAATCTCCGTAACCCCACCACGCCGCTGTCCGCAACCGGACCCGCCTCAGGAGGGGGCTCGTCCCCCTCCCCAGCTCCGAAGCGATGCCCTGGACACCAAGGCATCGACTCCTCAGGAGACCCTCCTTAATTGGGAGCCCCAGACACCCCCGTGTCCGGCGCCCCTGGGCCTCCTAGCGGAGACGGACTGCGAGCCCTGCTGGCTCGCCTCCGTGTCCGCGCCCTCCGGAGCGGGAGAAAAAGAGGATCCCTTTCTCTCTCCCGCTCCTCGGTCTCTCTCTGCGACATCACTTCCTCGCAGAAAGAGACCATAGCCCTCCAGGACCCCTCGTCGGCGACCATCCTAGATAGGATGGTCGGCAGCGAGAGGTCCGCCCCTACAGCCGCGACCAACGCCAGTCGTGGCTCCGCCGCCCCCGGGCATACCTCCAGCACGTGCTGCGCCGTCTCCTCCGCGCAGCCGCACTGGTGGCACACCGGGGTCTCTTCCCTCCGTGCTACGCTGAACAGGTATCTCCCGAGGCATCCATGCCCCGAGAGTACCTGGGTCAGCCGGAAGGAGAGACCCCCATGCTCACGGTGGACCCATTCCCTAAGTACGGGCCGGACCGCCTCCAGAAATCGGACGGCCCCGGCCCCCCTCCTCCGGTCCACCGCGAGCCGCCTGCTCCAGGACTCCAGGGCAGCATCCCTGGAGTCTCGCCTCCACTGCTCCACCTCTCGTGGGGCAGGCCGTAGGTCCTGCTCTCGTGCCCGCGCCCTGCGCCAAAACACATCGGACAGGACCTCAGCCTCCAAGTCCCACGGGAGGGAGCCAGCGATGACGCAGGCCACCTCATGTGAGAGTGTGCGGTAGCCCCTGCACACTCTCACCGCCATGACCCTCTGGGCCCCGCAGAGCCGAGCGATCCCCCTGGAGTCCAGGGAGCCGGCCCATATTGGGGCCCCGTAGAGGGCCATGGAGCGCACCACCGCCATGTATAGGCGGCGGCAGCTCCCACCAGCCCCACCGAGGTTCGGAAGGAGGCGGCTTAGCGCAGCCGCCGTCCCCACGAGCCTCGGGACCAGCCTCTGTATGTGGGCTTCGAACCTCCACCTGCTGTCAAGTACGACGCCGAGATATTTCAGCGTCGACCCAACAGCAATGGAGGTTCCACCCACAACAATCGATGAGCCTGCAGGTGGCGCCCTCCGAGAACCATGAAAACATATGGCCTCGGACTTGTGGAGCGCCACCTCCAGGCCCAGCCGCCGAATCCTGGCTACCACAGCCGCAACTCCGGCTGTAGCCAGGACGGACGCCTCCCTATACGTCCGTCCCCGGGCGGTAACCAACGTGTCGTCGGCGTAGCAAACTACGTCGACGCCACGAAGGTTAGCGCCTCGCAGCACCCAATCGTACCCTATGTTCCACAGGGTGGGGCCCAGTACGGACCCCTGTGGAACACCGCGGGTCATGGGGCTGCAGCCCTCCCCGTCTTTCGTCGGGTAAACTACCTCTCTATGTGAAAGGTAGTCCCCAACGAGGCACCGGAGGTACTGAGGGACCCTATGGTACCCCAGTGCCCCCAATATCGCACCCCATGGCAGGGTGTTAAAGGCGTTGGCGATGTCTAACGACACCGCCAACATCACCCCACCGCCGGAGTACGCCCTCTCGGAGAGGTCGCGGACGTGGGATATGGCATCCACTGTCGAGCGACCTCTCCGGAACCCGAACTGGGTGTCGGCCAAGTCCGGGCCGACATCCTCGAGGTGCCTGACGAGGCGGACAACCACCACGCGCTCCAGCAGCTTGCCCGCCTCGTCAAGGAGGACTATAGGGCGGTAACCCGCCGGTTCGTCAGCGGGGCGCCCCTCCTTGCGCAGGAGAACGAGCCGGCCCTTCTTCCACCGCCTGGGGAACCGCCCTTGGCGCAGGCAGCGGTCGAAGACCGTCCTCATCCGTTCCTCCAGCTCTTCCTGCACGAGGGCCCACGCGCGGCCAGGGATCCCATCAGGACCCGGCGCCGTGTTCCTGGCCCTCATCCGGAGAACGGCCGCACCCAGCTCGCCCTGCGAGATCTCGGGCACCTCCTCCTCGACCTCCGCAGCAGGAACCGCCGCGGTGGGAGGGACGAACTCGGTCCCCGGACTACCGGGGAACAGTCCCTCAACCACCCGCTGGAGGATCACCGGCTCGAGGGTGGTGGTGACCGGGGGGGCCCAGGGGCGAAGCTTCCGCCTGGCCCACTGGTACGGTCGCCCCCAGGGATCCCGCTCGATCGAGCTCAGGAGCTCCTGCAATGCCTGCGCCTTGGCCTGGCTGATGCTCAGCCGCAAAGCCCTGCACGCCTCCCGATAAGTGGAGTAGCGGGCGTCCAACTCCGCCGCGTCCCGCTGCCTCCTCCTTCGGTAGCGCTGGTAGCGGCGTCGCATCGCCAGGCATTCGCGCCGGAGCTCGGCGATCCCCTCACTCCACCAGTAGACCTGGCGTTTGGACTGCGGAGGCCTCGCGCGTGGCATGGCGGCGTCGCACACGCGCGCCATGGCCTCACACAGCCCATTGGCCTGCACGTCCAGGTCTACTGACTCCTCGGGGGGCGCATTCCACGCCTGGACTATGGCTGCCTCCTGCAGCACCCCCACGTCCAGGCGGGTCAACGCCCACCGCGGACCAACCGCAGGTGCCAATCTCGCGCCCGGTCCCGCTGAAGACGTTGACGAGGAGACGCTAAATCGGATGTACCGATGGTCAGACAGCGTCTCCTCGTCCACCAGCACCTCCCAATCTCGGACCCGTGCCGCGAGCTCGGGGGTGGCGAAGGTGACGTCCACCACCGACCCACCCGTATGCCGCACGCACGTGTGCGTGGACCCACGGTTGAGGACGCACAGTCCCGCCCCCACCAGCCACTCTTCAACGGCCTCGCCTCTGGCATCTGTCCTTGGAGACCCCCACGCCGTGGATTTGGCGTTGAGGTCTCCAAGGACGATGACCGGTCGGGGAAGGTTCTGGCCGACCAGGGCCCCTACCTCACCGAGAAACGTCTCAAAATCGGCAAGGGCCCTGTTGGGGGAGAAGTACACCCCCACGACCACCATTCCGCCGATACGGGCCGCAACATATCCCCTACCCTTCACCACACCCTCAAAGGGAGGGGACTGGGCAGGCGACTGGGTTGTGATCGCCACCAAGCCGTCCAGGTCTCCGACCCAGTCAGCTCTGGGCGGGACCCGGTACGGCTCGGCGATCACGGCCACCTGGATCGACCGCTCTGCCAGGCTCTGGAGAAAAACATCCTGAGCCCTGGCAGAGTGGTTGGCGTTTGCCTGGAGGAAAGTTAGGCCGTCTGCCATTAACTTTCCTCCATACTGGTCGCCTGCTCCTGGGGGCGAGTCGGCTGCGACTTGGCCTTGGCCTTAGTCGCTGCCGTTCCTCGTCGCGCATCTATTCTTGACGGGGGCTTGGCACATGCCTTGCCCCCGGATAGATGGTCCGCCGGCTTCCCCGCTGCTGCACACAGAGTGCAATGGGGGGCGGCGGAGCAACCGCTGGCCTTGTGGCCTGCTTGACCGCAGCGATAGCAATCATCGCTGCGGTCAACCTCGGACCTGCACTGGGCTCTGACGTGGCCCAGGGCAAGGCAGCGGAAGCAGCGGCGGGGCCGGGCGTCCAGCACCTGGACCCTTCAGGTCCTGGGCGCCGCACTCTCCGGCCCTGGCGAGGCTCGCTTGGAGCTCCTCCAGGCCTACCGAGTCATCAAGGCCGCTCACTCGCATATCTGCGGTTGTGACCGGCCTTGAGACACGGATGTCTCCCTCGGCACCCTGGAAGACCTCCCGCAGCTTTTGGGCCAGGGAGTCGGCCTTCTCCGTCCTCTCTGTGCCAGGCACTTCCAGGACTCGACCCCCTGTAGCCGCCACTCGCATTTTCAGCGGCGGGAAGCTTGCCAGGTCAATCCGGCCCTTAGCCTCACCCAGGACCCTGGAATAGGTCAAGCCTTTCTCCAGAGCCCCCGGCAGCAGCGTGATCACCACGGCTGCTGTGCGCTGGGGGCGAAGCTTGACCTTCCGGTCTTTCTTCTTCGGCGCTTTTTTTTTTTTTTTTTTATGTAGAATAGGTCGGCGTTTGACCACCAACTCGCCTGATGTTAAGCGACGTTGTGGTCCAAGATGAAGCACGACGACCTATAAGGTACTTATTCACTCTAGCCTTGAAGTTTTGTAGAGCGAAGAAGTACAAAGACGGCAGTTGAGTGAGGCGCTACAAGTGCGCTACTGCTCAGACCCGTCTTCGGAACGGTTACACCGGACTACATCCCGAAACACGACTAGGTCATTTCACGGCATGGCTTGGTCCGGTGGGTGGTAACTAGCCCCGGCCGAAGCCTCCCACCAGAGTTTGCTACCCGGTTAGCACTACCCGGGGACCACGTGTAGGGAATCAGAATAGAGTACACTCCTACGGACGTGGGTAGCTCAGCCCCCAAAAGCTGGTGGGGCCGGTTTCCTTGCTCGTGACCTTTCTGGACCGACTGGACGCTCTGGACTCTTCGCAGGCCGCGACACTCGAGCCCTAGTCCGTGTCCCTTTCCTCACCACCTCCGTCCAGGACTCTGTCAGGGGTGGCGGTGGTGGAGCGTCTAGGTCCATCTTCTCACGTCCTGCTTCAGGGGCTTTGGTCTTTTTCCCAGTGCCCTTACCTTTACCGGGCTTGGGCTCTGGGCGAAGGACCTGCTCCGGCTCAGGACGAGGAGCTACTCCCCTGCTGGTGCTAGCCACCGCCTTGTGTTTGCGGCTGTCGGCAGCCAGCGGGGGTCTCAGCCTTTTCTCGGGGAGCAGCCGGTCCGCCATGCCCTCAAAGCGGGCGTTTATCATGGTGCCCACTTGCACCATGACCGCTCGCACGAGTTCCTCTGTCGCTGTGGCGGGAGGGGAAGTCGGAGCCGTTTTCTCCCGTGTGGCCCGGAGCTCCGCAAGCTCCCTGCGCATCTCCCCAAGCTCACGCGTGAGCCTCGCGTTGGCCGCCTCCATGCGGATCAACTCCTCCGGCACCGTGCGAGCCCGCATCGCCTCCACCGAGTCCCGGACAGTCTTCGCCGCGTCCTTCAGGGCCTTCACATATGTGCCCTTCAGGTTGCCGGAAGTCCTGGCGACACTTTCGATCGTCTCCAGGGAGTCCTGCACGAGTTTGTGCAGGTCTGGAGACTCCTCAAGTGCCGTGCTCTGTCCGGCCGCTTTCCTCCTCGGCTCATTCTGGAGAACTGCAGCTGCTTCCTCCCTTCTCTTCCTCGTCGCCCAGGCCAAGTCCGCCTCAGCCTCCAGCCGAATAGCTTCGGCCTTGGCAGCGTTAAGCTCGGCTTTGGCCTTCGCAAGGCCAACGTATTGGCCCGTCGTGGGCGGACGACCTCGTCCTCGCCGGGACGAGGCTACTTTAGGCGAGGGCACATCCTCGCCCACGGTAGCCTCCCCCTCCCCCTCTCGCTGGCGTTTTCGCCATCTTTGCGACAGTGACTTCTCAGTACCCTGAGACGTCACTGCCACCGAACTGGCATCGGAGTCCTCCGATAGGTCGAGTGACTTGGACCCAGAAAGGTCTTCGTCACCCGACATCCTCTCTAAAGTGACCGAGCAAGCCCGGTCACCTGAGTCGCTCCTAAGCGCCTCCTCCAACTCCTCGGGGCCATGCCCCCGTCTTCCCTCACTTTCGGTGTCCGTGTTCATGCTGTGGTCGTCGTTGTTTTCGATCTGGCGATTTGTGCCCCCCCCAGAGTACGTGGGGCTGCGTGCCGAAGCACGGCGGGATTCCTCCTTTCGGAGACCGGCCTGGGTATTCGTTTCCAAATTCGCACTATTCATTTTTTGTTTTTGCTTCATTGGTGGGTAAAGCTCCCCAGTGGGGGTCTCGCGGCCAACTTCCCGTTGACCATGCCCGGGGTGCGAGCCCGGAGCCGCGCCGCGTTAATACGACGCAGCTCCGGACTCGCAATCCGGACACTCTCCTCGGCAACCCCCGAACCTTGAGACTTGGTTTGCCCTGTACGGCGGCGCCCCGCAGGCCTCCAACGTCACCCTTACACCAAAAAGTGCAAAGGCCGCCCACGGAGCACCGCCGCACAGAGCACTCCTCCTCGCTCACCTATGCAAGCCCTTCGCTCAGCAGAGCCGAGCCCCTCACGACCGCCTTCTACGTTCGCTCCAGATACAAGCTCTGAGGCGCACGTAGAAGGCCCACCTCGAGCCCGTCAGCAAGAACCTCTCACGAGAGGCACAAGCGAGGGCTCCTTCAGGCTGCCTTTTGCAAGGCCAGCCCCTCGGATCGCCGCTACTCAGCATAAGGCCGAGACGCCGACCGAGTACCGCAGCCATTCAAGGCCGCCTAGGCTCGCACCGCCGCTTCCCGGACTGTCCAGGGCGCCGGTCGAGCCTCCCATCCGTCCGAGGATGGCCCCCTCGTCCAGGCCTCTCGAAAAGAGCCTCTCCGAGGAGAGGCACATGCGAGATCCCGGACCGCCTTCTACGCGCGCTCCAGATACAAGCTCTGGGGCGCGCGGAGAAGGCCCCTCGAGTTCCTCTTAGCAGCGGCAGCCGCAACTGTTGCGACCGCTGAGCCCCCCCGCCACGGCAAGGCGGGAACTCATTTGGGGGGGGGATGGAACCTAACCTTTTTTTTTTTTTTTTTTTTTTTTTTTCGTGGGGGAATGCGCTTACACATCCCCGCTACGCCCCGGGGGAGGCGAAGCGGGGTATGTCGGACTCGATGCCAGAAGGGCACCCCTACCGACTAAACCCCCACGGTGTCCATCCTCGTCGGCAGTGGCGGGGTCACGGGGCCTCTCTCAGAATCTCCGTAACCCCACCACGCCGCTGTCCGCAGCCGGACCCACCTCAGGAGGGGGCTCGTCCCCCTCCCCAGCTCCGAAGCGATGCCCTGGACACCAAGGCATCGACTCCTCAGGAGACCCTCCTTAATTGGGAGCACCAGACACCCCCGTGTCCGGCGCCCCTGGGCCTCCTAGCGGAGACGGTGTGCGAGCCCTGCTGGCTCGCCTCCGTGTCCGCGCCCTCCGGAGCGGGAGGGAAAGAGGGTCCCTTTCTCTCTCCCGCTCCTCGGTCTCTCTCTGCGACATCACCTCCTCGCAGAAAGAGACCATAGCCCTCCAGGACCCCTCGTCGGCGACCATCCTAGATAGGATGGTCGGCAGCGAGAGGTCCACCCCTACAGCCGCGACCAACGCCAGTCGTGGCTCCGCCGCCCCCGGGCATACCTCCAGCACGTGCTGCGCCGTCTCCTCCGCGCAGCCGCACTGGTGGCACACCGGGGTCTCTTCCCTCCGTGCTACGCTGAATAGGTATCTCCCGAGGCATCCATGCCCCGAGAGTACCTGGGTCAGCCGGAAGGAGAGACCCCCATACTCACGGTGGACCCATTCCTTAAGTACGGGCCGGACCGCCTCCAGAAATCGGACGGCTCCGGCCCCCCTCCTCCGGTCCAGCGCCAGCCGCCTGCTCCAGGACTCCAGGGCAGCATCCCTGGAGTCTCGCCTCCACTGCTCCACCTCTCGTGGGGCAGGCCGTAGGTCCTGCTCTCGTGCCCGCGCCCTGCGCCAAAACACGTCGGACAGGACCTCAGCCTCCAAGTCCCACGGGAGGGAGCCAGCGATGACGCAGGCCACCTCATGTGAGAGTGTGCGGTAGCCCCTGCACACTCTCACCGCCATGACCCTCTGGGCCCCGCAGAGCCGAGCGATCCCCCTGGAGTCCAGGGAGCCGGCCCATATTGGGGCCCCGTAGAGGGCCATGGAGCGCACCACCGCCATGTATAGGCGGCGGCAGCTCCCACCAGCCCCACCGAGGTTCGGAAGGAGGCGGCTTAGCGCAGCCGCCGTCCCCACGAGCCTCGGGACCAGCCTCTGGATGTGGGCTCCGAACCCCCACCTGCTGTCAAGTACGACGCCGAGATACTTCAGCGTCGACCCAACAGCAATGGAGGTTCCACCCACAACAATCGATGAGTCTGCAGGTGGCGCCCTCCGAGAACCATGAAAACATATGGCCTCGGACTTGTGGAGCGCCACCTCCAGACCCAACCGCCGAATCCTGGCTACCACAGCCGCAACTCCGGCTGTAGCCAGGACGGACGCCTCCCTATACGTCCGTCCCCGGGCGGTAACCAACGTGTCGTCGGCGTAGCAAACTACGTCGACGCCACGAAGGTTAGCGCCTCGCAGCACCCAATCGTACCCTATGTTCCACAGGGTGGGGCCCAGTACGGACCCCTGTGGAACACCGCGGGTCATGGGGCTGCAGCCCTCCCCATTTTTCGTCGGGTAAACTACCTCTCTATGTGAAAGGTAGTCCCCGACGAGACACTGGAGGTACTGGGGGACCCTGTGGTACCCCAGCGCCCCCAATATTGCGCCCCACGGCAAGGTGTTGAAAGCGTTGGCGATGTCTAACGACACCGCCAACATCACCCCACCGCCGGAGCACGCCCTCTCGGAGAGGTCGCGGACATGGGATATGGCATCCACCGTCGAGCGACCTCTCCGGAACCCGAACTGGGTGTCGGCCAAGTCCGGGCCGACATCCTCGAGGTGCCTGACGAGGCGGGCAACCACCACGCGCTCCAGTAGCTTGCCCGCCTCGTCAAGGAGGACTATAGGGCGGTAGCCCGCCGGTTCATCCGCTGGACGCCCCTCCTTACGCAGGAGGACGAGCCGGCCCTTCTTCCACCGCCTGGGGAACCGCCCTTCTCGCAGGCAGCGGTCGAATACCGCCCTCACCCGCCCCTCCAGCTCCTCTTGCACGAGGGCCCACGCGCGGCCAGGGATGCCATCGGGACCTGGCGCCGTGTTCTTGGCCCTCATGCGGAGGACGGCCGCGCCCAGCTCGCCCTGCGAGATCTCGGGCACCTCCTCCTCGATCTCCGAAGCAGGCACCGCCGCGGTGGGAGGGACGAACTCGGTCCCCGGGCTACCGGGGAACAGTCCCTCAACCACCCGCTGGAGGACCACCGGCTCGAGAGTCGTGGTGACCGGGGGGGCCCAGGGGCGAAGCTTCCGCCTTGCCCACTGGTACGGCCGCCCCCAGGGATCCCGCTCGATCGAGCTCAGGAGCTCCTGCCATGCCTGCGCCTTGGCCTGGCTGATGCTCAGCCGCAAAGCCCTGCACGCCTCCCGATAGGTGGAGTAGCGGGCGTCCAGTTCCGCCGCATCCCGCTGCCTCCTCCTTCGGTAGCGCTGGTAGCGGCGTCGCATCGCCAGGCATTCGCGCCGGAGCTCGGCGATCCCCTCACTCCACCAGTAGACCTGGCGTTTGGACTTATTATTCAAATTTATTATTATTATTAAGAAAGAAAAGTACATACAGGCAGGTTCTTAAATATGATTAACTAAATAAACTAGTACTAAACTAAATGTTGACAGTGAGTCCCAAACTAAGCTCTAGGCCTGTATCTTGGGGCTCGGTGCGAAGTTACCAGGAGACACTTTTAGGTAGACATTAAAACAGAAACGATAAGAATAAATATAATGTATGAGTGGACAACATGAATCTCAGCGTGTGTGTGTGTGTGTGTGTGCGTGTGTGTGTGTGTGTGTGTGCACGTATATACGAGCGTCAAGGATTAGTGCTCGTTGACAACAAGGAAAACAACGTTGTCAAGAAAACTCTCGTCTGACACTGACAAGCTTAGCCTGTGTGTGTAATTTACTACCGAAGAACTATTATTCACTATACAGACTGCGTATGAGGTTCTCAGTCTCATCGTAGGACAACGTTAGGAGCAGATGTTTCAATTTCTTTTTGAAGTCACGATTTTTGAGGTCGTCGCTTACGTTTAAAAACAGACGAACCTCATTATATGTACAAAGAAATGAGAAAGCAGGACTACGTTTCGCCAGTAGGGATCGAACGCGGGGGAGCGGAAGTATGTACGCCCTGTTTGATCGTCTAGACAATATGGCAGTGTAGTCTTGACGCGATTTTAGGCTGACATGGGTGCTAAGAGCCGCTCTGTAGATGAATAGCTGTCGTACTCGTAGGACTTGAAATTCGGCGTATAGTGAGTCGGTCGGGAAACGAAAGGGTTTACGTAGTACTACTTTGATCAGAGCCCGCTGTGCTCTCTCAATGGTCAACATAACCGTTTTTCCGGCACAACCCCATATTGTGATGCAATATTGGATGATCGACTGGCACAACGCAATATATATTTGCTTCAAGAGTGGCAAGGGCGCACAATCTCGGAGGTTTTTCATAACGTGGATCATTTTGCGTGTGCGAGAAGATACCTCAGTTATGTGCTGCTTGTATGAAAGATTTTGATCTATAGTTATGCCAAGGTATCTGATACTCTTTGTACTACATATGGATCTGCACGAGCAAGAAGGAAGGGGTGCCTGGGGATAAGAGGAACAATAATGAATTTTGAGGCATTGATGAGCGGGTGGCTGGGAAACACAAGTTTTAGAAAAAGCTATGTACTTGGTCTTTTCAGTATTAAGGGTTAGCAAGTTTTTATCAAGAGACTCAGCAAGTACAGACAGACCATTTTCTGCAAGATGGAACACTCTCTTCCACGTTTCTCCGTGAAAAATAATCGCTGTGTCATCAGCGTATGTGACGATGTCAGCGTTTGGGAGTATACTATTTACTATTTCGTTTATGTACAAAAGGAATAGAGTGGGGCCAAGTATACTGCCTTGCGGGACACCGTAGCTGATGGGCAGATGATCACTGCAGTGACCACAGACTTTCACAAATTGCTTCCGAGCGGATAGATAGCTTTTAAACCAATTGAGTGCCACTCCCCTTACTCCGAAGGCATCTAGCTTTTTCAGGAGCAAACCAATCGAAATTGAATCAAAGGCTTTAGCCAGGTCAAGGAAGACGCCGATGCATCTTTCTCCTTTGTCGACAAAAGACGATACAAGATTTACCAACAAAGCAGCGGCGTCTTCGGTTGACCTGCCTCTTCGAAAACCGAATTGCCTGTCAGAAATTAGTTCGTGCTTTTCTAAGAACTTGACAAGTCTAATGTTAACTAGTCTTTCTAAAATTTTGGACAGAACACTGAGTAGAGCAATAGGCCTGTAGTTATCTGGCGAACTTTTTGGACCATTTTTGTGAATAGGGGAAACTGATGCAACTTTCCAGCAGTCAGGGAAACTACCAGATTCTAAACTCAGATTGAAAATAAAAGTTAATGGGATGAGAAGAGCGGGAAGCGACTTTTTAATGAGTTTAACGGAGATGGAGTCAGGGCCAGGAGCACTGTCGGTTTTCAGACTGGAAACAATTTTAGCAATTTCATGAGGGTCAGTCGGGTAAAGGAATAGAGAGAAGGCGCAAGGGGAGTAAGTTTTATGAGATTCGGTCAGAGCATTTTCTGTTAACTTAAGTTTCGTTAGGATGGCATCCGCGAGTCTTTTACCGACTGAGGTGAAGTGTTGGTTACAGTGATTAAGCGGGTTATCATCACCATTTTGTAGCAGGTCAGAAGACACACCGTTAGCTTTCGAGGTATAACAAATATTCTTAATAGTCTTCCAGAGTCGTTTTGGGTCATCTTTGTTTTGATCTAGAAGCTGACTATAATACTGGCTTTTAACATTCCTCAAGAGCTTGTTGCAAAAATTCCTGTACCTACTGAAAATTAGGCGGCGTTGAGCGTCATTAGGGTGGTTTCTGCTGTCAAGGTGGAGCTTGTCTCGGTGTCGCATACACCTGACTAAACCTGGAGTGATCCAGGGTTTTAGAGTGGTCATTTTTCTGCCTGCTGTTACTGTTTTGGAGTGTTTAGCTATTATACTGTCAGTAATATCATATAGATTACGTACAGCAGAGTTGACACATAGGCTATTGACTACGGGGGACCAGTCAGCGCTATTCAAATCACCTACTACATCCTCAAAGTTGGACTTGAGGAACTGCCTTCGAGGGGTATTAATGTTTTCAATTTGTCGTCGGATGGCCGCTATAATAATGGAATGGTCAGTAACAGAAGACTTACAGATCAGGCCGATCGACTTGGATACAGATTTTATGAAGATATGATCAAGACATGATCTGATTCGAGTCGGGCAAGTAATTGCGGGGAGGAGCCCGTGTGATGCCATTAAGCAAAGATAATGGGAAACCTGCCTAACAGAGGGTTCACATAAGTTTATGTTAGCGTCGCCCGCCACGACAAGATGAGGCTTGCTCTTGAGATCACTTAAGATAGAATCTAGAGATAGTAAAAATGGTTCGATGTTGTCAACCGATGGAGAGCGATAGATACCCAGTATAGTTGTTTTATCATCTATTTGAATTGCCAGTGAATCAGCGTCTACTAGGTGTGGCTCGAAAGCAATAGAACGATAAAGATTTTTTAGATAGATTACTACACCTCCGTTCTTATTCAGTTGTCTATGAGAGCGGAAATGGTTATATCCAGCAAGAGGCTGCAGTAAAGTGTTAGCAGTTAACCAACACTCAGTTAAAATAAGAGCATCAAACTCCATGTTAAAGCGACTAAGTGAAACAATGAAATCATCGAAGTTACAGTTGTAACTTCTAATATTTATGCAAATTACCTTGAAGTTATAATGAGGGATATCTGCTAGAAATGAAGCACACGATTCAACCGACACATGTGTATGACAATCGATCGAGATCGTATCATCTATGTCATTTGTTACGTTATCTATAATCATCGTTGTAGCAGAGAAGTTGATGTGAATGTAGAGACAGAACCAAGCGTGTCCTTCTTGTTAAAGAAATTGCTGAAGGCAATGAGGATAAGAGACTGTGAAGTTGTCTGAAACAGAGAACTGTAGTAGATGATTATTTTCAGTAGAATGCAGAAGTGTGTGTGAAGAGTGTAAGACAGTGTAGGTGAAAGTATATAAAGTAAAACTGAGATGTGTAACAACAGCATAACATAAATAAATATTGTATTTTTAAAACTAAGACAAAGGTCGTTAAACATTAGTTGGACATCAGTTGATGGAAGGTGACCGCAGGATGGGCAAAAGCGAGCCCAGGTGGCGCTCCAGGTCTGTTGAAGATTTGATAGCGATGGCTTGGCTTCCTTCTTGCCTGCGGATATGGATAGTTCCGTTTCTGATCCAACAGTATTTGTATCCGGCCTCATTAGCCCGTAGTCTCGCGGAACGAAATAACTGCCGGTTTTCTTGGGTGAGGCGCTCGTTGAAATAAAGCTTTCTATGTGGGCCTTCTACGCCAATATCAGGGCTGGCAAGGTTCCGTCGGCTCTTGGCCGATTTTAGAAAATCATCACGTTTCTGGCGTCGGACAAAGCGGATGACAACAGGGGGCTTACCACAACCTCTTAAAACATCATTAATTAAGCCTTACTTCGTAATTTCGTACCATGACCACCCTAAAAGTATTCCTGCTACGTTTTGATATCGCTTAGCAGTTTTGATGACGTCACTCGATTTCGTTCATTCAATCCAAGGAACATTTGTTTAAAAACCGTACCACGACCTCTAAAGTATTCCTGCCGAGCTGTCAAAATAGCAGGAATGATACAAATTACAACGATTGTTAAAAAGTTGCTCTCCGTGTAACTTTTTCTATTTAATAATGAGTTTTTGCTGTGTTTCTAAGGTTCTATTTGTAATATTTAGCAAGATGGCCGATGATTTGGAAACTTTCGAGTTTCTCGAAGCAGATATTAGAAGCTCCATACTACAAAGGACGCCTTCAGACGGGCTCCAAAATAAATTTTAACCCTTTTTCACATATATTTTCTTTTGGCTAAGTCCGCTCCTTTCGATGCACTTGTTTCTTCTTAGAATGAGCCTTCGCCTGCAGACTCCTATTAAAGCCCGCAGCGATTTCACTGTGGGTTTTTAAAAAGTCTCACATGATATCGAACTGCTTCGCTGAGACTCTGCGGCCGCTGTGACAAATTATTCTAAGCATTAAATTCTAGATATCACCAAAATATTTTTCACAAACTTTAATTGTATAAGTACAGCAATTGAATTTTAATTTACCTTAGTGATCATAATAATGTAGATTTAATTTACGTTTTTGAGGGGAACCGAAAAGATGGTGTCATGATTTTGTATTATTTTCTAAAACGAAAACTCGCCTTTACTGAAAGAGGGAAAGAGGAGTGGGATTTATCTCATTTATCATCATCTTCATCAGAGATTTATTGAAAAATGTTATAACTAACATACGGATGACTAGGTGGTATGGCTATGTTGCCTCTAGCCTGCCCTATGGGAAAAAAAAAAAAAAAAAAAATTGACATTGTTCATACAACCAAGTGTCGCCAGATGTTTCTTAGGAGCGATTGTACGTCGGTGAGGAAAATAAAAATTCTTAGGGAAGAAAATAATAAGAAATCGTAGTGTTTTTACTTGCAACTTGTAAAAACCGTAAGTGTAATTTCCCTGTATCGATAGGATATTGTAGGCACGATTTCGCTATGCGGTCGTACTGTTGTACGACCCCGATTGTCCGATTTTTACACGGCAAAAATCGTATAATTACGATTGACATATATACATCTGGCAACACCATACTCGAAAATACTGGATTTAAGATTGATAGATGACATTCACACTGATAATGACAGTTCGTAACGCAAAAATACCACAGAGTGTGTAGAAGCACTTGTATCGTACATTCTTTTCCCATCACTATAGCAGGAGTAAAAACGTTTTAAAACATTAATGTTTTCAATGCTTGTGGTATGATACAAAACAATACTTATTAAGGAATGTATCAAAACGTTCCTGCGCAATGATGTTTTTGTAAAAGTTCATGGTAAGCCCCCAGGTCGGGGAAGTTTTGGAGAGGCATCACCGCTGTCATGTCGACGGGGGCCCACCCGCATCACGTAATCGATGTCTTCATTTTCCAAATCAACGCCAATTTTACTAGCTGTTACACGAACTGTGTGCGTTAGATTTTCATCCTTAAACTCCGAAATACCCGATATCTCTAGTTCATTTTTTAACCCTGCTTGCGCCCGAGAGTTCAGCTGATCACGCAGTTCCGTTACGGTATGTCGTAGAGAGTGTAGTTCCATCTCACGCGCAGCATCACGTTCCTGTAATTCTCGGCATTTAGTGCCAAACTCGTCTAATCTAGTGGCTATATGCTCGGATAGGAGAGTCATTTGAGACTTCATTTCACCCATGTCTTCCCGCATAAGTTTAATTTCAATGACCAGCGACTCAATTGGGTCTGGATCAGGAGTCACCGCAGGCGAGCACACCGGTGTATTTACCTTACGGTTGCCCGAGCTCGCCGGCGGCGGCACGCGCAGTTCGAGAGGCGCAGCCGCGCGGACCGGTGTGTTCGAGTTATCCGACCTTGGCATATTACTTTTGCATGCAGGGCAGATCCAAGCGGACTTTGCTACTTCCCCTAAAATACGGATATCAGTAACGTTCACACATATGGCGTGGAAGTAACAGGCACATATGGAGCATCTCATTTGCTGTGCGGTGCGAACAGATTTCGTACAAGCGGCACAATTTTTGATCGATTTTTCTGGGGCGCTTGACATTTTTAAGCAATGCGAAGCGCGCGTAGCTCGTAGTTAGTATTATCGTTGATAATTTTGTAGTGTCTCGCAAGTCGCAGTACAGCACCGTAGCGGTCCGGTTTCGATGCGCGTAGGTCGTAGCGACACGCAGAAAGTAGCACTCGTAACGTTGGTAGAACCGGTTACAGCAGGCGCACGAGCGGTGAGCGAAAGAGACAGGGAGTTTAAACTCGGAGTCCGTCTCTTTTACCCGAAGTGCGGCGGGGCTTACCTCGGCGAGTGGCGTGATAAGCTACTGTCTCTTAGAACTTTGTTGCAATAACGACCGTTTCTAGTAGGCACGCCACTATGACACTAGGAAACTTTGAATTTAGGGGTATAATGGAGTGTGGAGATTCGCTAATTTTAGTAAACCGCGCGATACACGTCTACTCGGAAAGCAGGTCACGGTCGCACTCGAACTCGGACTGCGGAGGCCTCGCGCGTGGCATGGCGGCGTCGCACACGCGCGCCATGGCCTCACACAGCCCATTGGCCTGCACGTCCAGGTCTACTGACTCCGAGGGGGGCGCATTCCACGCCTGGACTATGGCTGCCTCCTGCAGCACTTCCACGTCCAGGCGGTTCAGCGCCCACCGCGGACCAACCGCAGGTGACATTCTCGCGCCCGGTCCCGCTGAAGGCGTTGACGAGGAGACGCTAAATCGGATGTACCGATGATCAGACAGCGTCTCCTCGTCCACCAGCACCTCCCAATCCCGGACCCGCGCCGCGAGCTCGGGGGTGGCAAAAGTGATGTCCACCACCGACCCACCCGTATGCCGCACGCACGTGTGCGTGTCCCCGCGGTTGAGGACGCACAGTCCCACCTCCACCAGCCACTCTTCAACGGCCTCGCCTCTGGCACTTGTCCTTGGAGACCCCCACACCGTGGATTTGGCGTTGAGGTCTCCAAGGACGATGACCGGTCGGGGAAGGTTCTGGCCGATCAGGGCCCCTACCTCACCGAGAAACGTCTCAAAATCGGCAAGGGCCCTGTTGGGGGAGAAGTACACCCCCACGACCACCATTCCGCCAATACGGGCCGCAACATATCCCCTACCCTTCACCACACCCTCAAAGGGAGGGGACCGGGCAGGCGACTGGGTAGTGATCGCCACCAAGCCGTCCAGGTCTCCGACCCAGTCAGCTCTGGGCGGGACCCGGTACGGCTCGGCGATCACGGCCACCTGGATCGACCGCTCTGCCAGGCTCTGGAGAAAAATATCCTGAGCCCTGGCAGAGTGGTTGCCGTTTGCCTGGAGGAAAGTAAGGCCTTCTGCCATTAGCTTTCCTCCATACTGGCCGCCTGCTCCGCATGGGGGCGAGTCGGCTGCGACTTGGCCTTGGCCTTAGTCGCTGCCGTTCCTCGTCGCGCATCTACTTTTGACGGGGGCTTGGCACATGCCTTGCCCCCGGAGAGATGGTCCGCCGGCTTCCCCGCTGCTGCACACAGAGTGCAATGGGGGGCGGCGGAGCAACCGCTGGCCTTGTGGCCTGCTTGACCGCAGCGATAGCAATCATCGCTGCGGTCAACCTCGGACGTGCACTGGGCCCTCACGTGTCCCAGGGCAAGGCAGCGGAAGCAGCGGCGGGGCCGGGCGTCTAGCACCTGGACCCGAGCCGCCACCCAGCCCACCAGGAGCCGGCCACCGCCTGCCGCGATCTTTTTGGCGGCAGTGGCAGGGCACCGGACAAACGCAGTGCCCATGCCCGCCGCACCCCTCCTTATGTCCCCGACCTTTAGGTCCTGGGCGCCGCACTCTCCGGCCCTGGCGAGGCTCGCTTGGAGCTCCTCCAGGCCTACCGAGTCGTCAAGGCCGCTCACTCGCATATCTGCGGTGGTGACCGGCCTTGAGACCCGGATATCTCCCTCGGCGCCCTGGAAGACTTCCCGCAGCTTTTGGGCCAGGGAGTCGGCCTTCTCCGTCCTCTCCGTGCCAGGCACTTCCAGGACTCGACCCCCTGTAGCCGCCACCCTCATTTTTAGCGGCGGAAAGTCTGCCAGGTTGATCCGGCCCTTAGCCTCGCCCAGGACCCTGGAATAGGTCAAGCCTTTCTCCAGAGCCCCCGGCAGCAGTGTGATCACCACGGCTGCTGTGCGCTGGGGGCGAAGCTTGACCTTCCGGTCTTTCTTTTTCGGCGCTGGTGGGGCCGGTTGCCTCCCCTGAGGCCGCTCTGGCTGCGCCGTTGTCGCAGGCCGCGACACTCGAGCGCGAGGCCGTCTCCCTCTCTTCACCACCTCCGTCCAGGGCTCTGTCAGGGGTGGCGGCGGTGGAGCGTCGAGGTCCATCTCCTCACGTCCGGCTTCAGGGGCTGGGGTCTTCTTCCCAGTACCCTTGCCCTTAACGGGCTTGGGCTTTGGGCGAGGGACCTGCGGAGGCTCAGGGCGAGGAGCCACTTCCCGGCTGGTGCTAGCCACCGCCTTTTGTTTGCGGCTGTCGGCAGCTAGCGGAGGTCTCAGCCTCTTTTCGGGGAGCAGCCGGTCCGCCATACTCTCAAAGCGGGCGTTAATCATGGTGCCCACTTGCACCATGATCGCCCGCACGAGCTCCTCCGTAGGTGCGGCTGAAGAAGCAGTCAGAGCCGTTTGCTCACGCGTGGCCCGGAGCTCCGCCAGCTCCTTGCGCATTTCGCCTAGCTCACGCGTGAGCTTCGCGTTGGCCGCCTCCATACGGATCAGCTCTTCCGGCACCGTGCGAGCCCGCATTTCCTCCATCGAGTCCCGGACCGTCTGCGCCGCGTCCTTCAGGGCCTTCACGTACGTGCCCTTCAGGTTGCCGGAGGTCCTGGCGACCTTCTCGATTGTCTCCAGAGAATCCTGCACGAGTCTGTGCAGGTCTGGTGAGTCCTCGGGCGCCTCGCTCTGTCCAGCCACTGTCCTCCTTGGTGAGTTCTGGAGAGCAGCAGCTGCCGTCTCTCTTTTCCTCCTCGCCTCCCAGGCCAGGTCCGCCTCAGCCTCCAGCCGAAGTGCTTCGGCCTTGGCGGCGTTCAGGTCGGCCTTTGCCTTAGCAAGGCCAACGTACTGCCCCGTTGTGGGCGGACGACCTCGTCCTCGCCGGGACGACGCTACTTTGGGCGAGGTCACATCCTCGCCCACGGTAGCCTCGTCCTCCCCCTCTCGCTGGCGTTTCCGCCATCTTTGCGACAGTGACTTCCCAGAACCCTGGGAAGTTACCGCCGCTAAACTTGCATCGGAGTCTTCTGACACGTCCTTGGACCCAGAAGGGTCTTCGTCACCCGACATTCTTTCAAAGGTGTTTTCACCTAAATCGCGCCTTAGCGCCTCCTCTAAATCATCGGGGCCGTGCCCCCTTCTTTCCTCTCCATCGGTGTCCGTTTGCCGTAAGCTGTGGTCGTCGTTGTTATTATTGATTATGCGATTTGCGCCCCCCCCAGAGTACGTGGGGCAGCGTGCCGAAGCACGGCGGGATTCCTCCTCTCGGAGACCCGCCTGGGTAGTTTCCTTTAAATCGCTGTAATTCATGTTTTGTTTGGCTTCATTTGTGGGTAAAGCTCCCCAGTGGGGGTCTCGCGGCCAACTTCCCGTTGACCATGCCCGGGGTGCGAGCCCGGAGCTGCGCCGCGTTAATACGACGCAGCTCCAGACTCCCAATCCGGACACTCTCCTCGGCAACCCCCGAACCTTGAGACTTGGTTTGCTCTGTACGGCGGCGCCCCGCAGGCCTTCAACGTCACCCTTACACCAAAAAGTGCAAAGGCCGCCCACGGAGCACCGCCGCACAGAGCACTCCTCCTCGCTCGCCTATGCGAGCCCTTCGCTCAGCAGAGCCGAGCCCCTCACGGACGCCTTCTACGTTCGCTCCAGATACAAGCTCTGAAGCGCACGCAGAAGGCCCACCTCGAGCCCGTCAGCAAGAACCTCTCTAGCGAGAGGCACAAGCGAGGGCTCCTTCAGGCTGCCTTTTGCAAGGCCAGCCCCTCGGATCGCCGCTACTCAGCATAAGGCCGAGACGCCGACCGAGTACCGCAGCCAGTCAAGGCCGCCTAGGCTCGCACCGCCGCTTCCCGGACTGTCCAGGGCGCCGGTCGAGCCTCCCATCCGTCCGAGGATGGCCCCCTCGTCCAGGCCTATGCGAGCCCTTCGCTCAGCAGAGCCGAACCCCTCACGACCGCCTTCTACGTTCGCTCCAGATACAAGCTCTGAGGCGCACGTAGAAGGCCCACCTCGAGCCCGTCAGCAAGAACCTCTCACGAGAGGCACAAGCGAGGGCTCCTTCAGGCTGCCTTTTGCAAGGCCAGCCCCTCGGATCGCCGCTACTCAGCATAAGGCCGAGACGCCGACCGAGTACCGCAGCCATTCAAGGCCGCCTAGGCTCGCACCGCCGCTTCCCGGACTGTCCAGGGCGCCGGTCGAGCCTCCCATCCGTCCGAGGATGGCCCCCTCGTCCAGGCCTCTCGAAAAGAGCCTCTCCGAGGAGAGGCACATGCGAGATCCCGGACCGCCTTCTACGCGCGCTCCAGATACAAGCTCTGGGGCGCGCGGAGAGGCGCAGCGGGGTATGTCGGACTCGATGCCAGAAGGGCACCCCTACCGACTAAACCCCCACGGTGTCCATCCTCGTCGGCAGTGGCGGGGTCACGGGGCCTCTCTCAGAATCTCCGTAACCCCACCACGCCGCTGTCAACGCCCACCGCGGACCAACCGCAGGTGCCAATCTCGCGCCCGGTCCCGCTGAAGACGTTGACGAGGAGACGCTAAATCGGATGTACCGATGGTCAGACAGCGTCTCCTCGTCCACCAGCACCTCCCAGTCCCGGACCCGTGCCGCGAGCTCGGGGGTGGCGAAGGTGACGTCCACCACCGACCCACCCGTATGCCGCACGCACGTGTGCGTGGACCCGCGGTTGAGGACGCTTAGTCCAACCTCCACCAGCCACTCGTCAACGGCCTCGCCTCTGGCACTTGTCCTTGGAGACCCCCACGCCGTAGATTTGGCATTGAGGTCTCCAAGGATGATGACCGGTCGGGGACGGTTCTGGCCGACAAGGGTCCCTACCTCACCGAGAAACATCTCAAACTCGGCAAGGACCCTGTTGGGGGAGAAATACACCCCCACGACTACCATCCCGCCGATACGGGCCGCGACGTATCCCCTACCCCTTACCACACCCTCAAAGGGAGGGGACCGGGCAGGCGACTGGGTTGTGATCGCCACCAAGCCGTCCAGATCTCCGACCCAGTCAGCTCTGGGTGGGACCCGGTACGGCTCGGCGATCACGGCCACCTGAATCGACCGCTCTGCCAGGCTCTGGAGAAAGACATCCTGAGCCCTGGCAGAGTGGTTGGCGTTTGCCTGGAGGAAAGTTAGGCCGTCTGCCATTAACTTTCCTCCATACTGGTCGCCTGCTCCGCATGGGGGCGAGTCGGCTGCGACTTGGCCTTGGCCTTAGTCGCTGCCGTTCCTCGCCGCGCATCTACTTTTGACGGGGGCTTGGCACATGCCTTGCCCCCGGATAGATGGTCCGCCGGCTTCCCCGCTGCTGCACACAGAGTGCAATGGGGGGCGGCGGAGCAGCCGCTGGCCTTGTGGCCTGGTTGACCGCAGCGATAGCAATCATCGCTGCGGTCAACCTCGGACCTGCACTGGGCTCTGACGTGGCCCAGGGCAAGGCAGCGGAAGCAGCGGCGGGGCCGGGCTTCCAGAACCTGGACCCGAGCCGCCACCCAGCCCACCAGGAGCCGGCCACCGCCTGCCGCGATCTTTTTGGCGGCAGTGGCAGGGCACCGGACAAAAGCAGTGCCCATGCCCGCCGAACCCCTCCTGATCTCCCCGACCTTTAGGTCCTGGGCACCGCATTCTCCAGCCCTGGCGAGGCTTTCTTGCAGCTCCGCCAGGTCCACTGAATCGTCAAGGCCACTCACTCGCACATCAGCGGTGGTGACCGGCCTTGAGACCCGGATGTCCCCCTCGGCTCCCTGGAAGACTTCCCGCAGCTTTTGGGCCAGGGAGTCGGCCTTCTCCGTCCTCTCCGTGCCAGGCACTTCCAGGACTCGACCCCCTGTAGCCGCCACTCTCATTTTTAGCGGCGGAAAGTCTGCCAGGTTTATCCGGCCCTTAGCCTCGCCCAGGACCCTGGAATAGGTCAAACCTTTCTCCAGAGCCCCCGGCAGCAGTGTGATCACCACGGCTGCTGTGCGCTGGGGGCGAAGCTTGACCTTCCGGTCTTTCTTCTTCGGCGCTGGTGGGGCCGGTTTCCTCGCTCGTGACCTTTCTGGACCGGCTGGACGCTCTGGACTCTTCGCAGGCCGCGACACTCGAGCCCCAGTCCGTGTCCCTTTCCTCACCACCTCCGTCCAGGACTCTGTCAGGGGTGGCGGCGGTGGAGCGTCTAGGTCCATCTCTCGTCCAGCTTCAGGGGCTTTGGTCTTTTTCCCAGTGCCCTTACCTTTACCGGGCTTGGGCTCTGGGCGAAGGACCTGCTCCGGCTCAGGACGAGGAGCTACTCCCCGGCTGGTGCTAGCAACCGCATTCTGTTTGCGGCTGTCGGCCGCCAGCGGGGGTCTCAGCCTTTTCTCGGGGAGCAGCCGGTCCGCCATGCCCTCAAAGCGGGCGTTTATCATGGTGCCCACTTGCACCATGACCGCCCGCACGAGATCCTCTGTCGCTGTGGCGGGAGGGGAAGTCGAAGCCTTTTTCTCCCGTGTGGCCCGGAGCTCCGCAAGCTCCCTGCGCATCTCCCCAAGCTCACGCGTGAGCCTCGCGTTGGCCGCCTCCATGCGGATCAACTCTTCCGGCACCGTGCGAGCCCGCATCGCCTCCACCGAGTCCCGGACAGTCTTCGCCGCGTCCTTCAGGGCCTTCACATATGTGCCCTTCAGGTTGCCTGAAGTCCTGGCGACACTTTCGATCGTCTCCAGGGAGTCCTGCACGAGTTTGTGCAGGTCTGGAGACTCCTCAGGTGCCGTGCTCTGTCCGGCCGCTTTCCTCCTCGGCTCATTCTGGAGAACTGCAGCTGCTTCCTCCCTTCTCTTCCTCGTCGCCCAGGCCAAGTCCGCTTCAGCCTCCAGCCGAATAGCTTCGGCCTTGGCAGCGTTAAGCTCGGCCTTGGCCTTCGCAAGGCCAACGTATTGGCCCGTCGTGGGCGGACGACCTCGTCCTCGCCGAGACGAGGCTACTTTAGGCGATGGCACATCCTCGCCCACGGTAGCCTCGTCCTCCCCCTCTCGCTGGCGTTTTCGCCATCTTTGCGACAGTGACTTCTCAGTACCCTGAGACGTCACTGCCACCGAACTGGCATCGGAGTCCTCCGATAGGTCGAGTGACTTGGACCCAGAAAGGTCTTCGTCACCCGACATTCTCTCTAAAGTGACCGAGCAAGCCCGGTCACCTGAGACGCTCCTAAGCGCCTCCTCCAACTCCTCGGGGCCATGCCCCCGTCTTCCCTCACTTTCGGTGTCCGAGTTCATGCTGTGGTCGTCGTTGGTGTCAATTTCGCGATTTTTGCCCCCCCCAGAGTACGTGGGGCAGCGTGCCGAAGCACGGCGGGATTCCTCCTTTCGGAGACCGGCCTGGGTAGTTTTCTTTAAATCGCTACTTTTCATATTTTTTTTGTTTGGCTTCATTTGTGGGTAAAGCTCCCCAGTGGGGGTCTCGCGGCCAACTTCCCGTTGACCATGCCCGGGGTGCGAGCCCGGAGCTGCGGCGCGTTAATACGACACAGCTCCGGACTCGCAATCCGGACACTCTCCTCGGCAACCCCCGAACCTTGAGACTTGGTTAGCTCTGTACGGCGGCGCCCCGCAGGCCTTCAACGTCACCCTTACACCAAAAAGTGCAAAAGCCGCCCACGGAGCACCGCCGCACAGAGCACTCCTCCTCGCTCGCCTATGCGAGCCCTTCGCTCAGCAGAGCCGAGCCCCTCACAACCGCCTTCTACGTTCGCTTCAGATAAAAGCTCTGATGCGAACGTAGAAGGCCCACCTCGAGCCCGTCGGCAAGAGCCTCTCTACCGAGAGGCACAAGCGAGGGCTCCTTCAGGCTGCCTTTTGCAAGGCCAGCCCCTCGGATCGCCGCTACTCAGCATAAGGCCGAGACGCCGACCGAGTACCGCAGCCAGTCAAGGCCGCCTAGGCTCGCACCGCCGCTTCCCGGACTGTCCAGGGCGCCGGTCGAGCCTCCCATCCGTCCGAGGATGGCCCCCTCGTCCAGGCCTATGCAAGCCCTTCGCTCAGCAGAGCCGAGCCCCTCACGACCGCCTTCTACGTTCGCTCCAGATACAAGCTCTGAGGCGCACGTAGAAGGCCCACCTCGAGCCCGTCAGCAAGAACCTCTCACGAGAGGCACAAGCGAGGGCTCCTTCAGGCTGCCTTTTGCAAGGCCAGCCCCTCGGATCGCCGCTACTCAGCATAAGGCCGAGACGCCGACCGAGTACCGCAGCCATTCAAGGCCGCCTAGGCTCGCACCACCGCTTCCCGGACTGTCCAGGGCGCCGGTCGAGCCTCCCATCCGTCCGAGGATGGCCCCCTCGTCCAGGCCTCTCGAAAAGAGCCTCTCCGAGGAGAGGCCCATGCGAGATCCCGGACCGCCTTCTACGCGCGCTCCAGATACAAGCTCTGGGGCGCGCGGAGAAGGCCCCTCGAGTTCCTCTTAGCAGCGGCCGCCGCAACTGTTGCGACCGCTGAGCCCCCCCGCCACGGCAAGGCGGGAACTCATTCGGGGGGGAACCTAACCGTACCCAACCCAACCCAACCCAACCCAACCCAACCTAACCTTACATATTGGAGGTAGTAGAAAAAAAAAAAAAAAAAAAAAACTCGAGGGGAATGAGAGAGCGGATGAATTGGCGAAAGACGCGGCTCGTAACACGAGAATGTCCGGTTTCATTCGTCAAAAGGTACCTGCGAACAGCGACCATTGACGAATGGAACCGGAGATACAAAAACAGCGAGACGGCCTCGGTGACAAAAATTTACTTATAATTTAATTATTAAATTATTATTTATTAAATAATATTAAATTAAATTTACTATAAGGTGGCTAAAACCAAGCGGTGTGATCACACAAATGTTAACGGAGCACGGTGGGTTCTCCCAGTACCTACACAGGTTTAAACTAAAGGACAACCCATCGTGCATATGTGATCCAGATAATGACGAGACCCCTGTACACGCCCTAACAGAATGCCCAGTTTTTGGCCGAGAGAGGCATGATATAGAGCATAAGACAAATTGTAGAATAACTAAAGATAATTTATGTAAGATACTTAGAGATAGAGAAATAAGAGATGTGTTTATAGAATACTGTACAGAACCCTCAAAAACCCCGAAGGGAAAAACAAACTCAGTCTGTCTAGTTGTAAAAAAGTTTTTTATTTGAAACTCACAAGTCAACCTTAGTGAACATTACGAATGTTACGCGTGCGCGTGTTAAGACATCGTCGCCGCGCTCACAGCGCCATCTAGTAGAAAGTCTTGGAACTAACCTAAACAAATACTGCACAAAAATCATAAGTAAGGTAGTAAATAGAAATAAAAATATAGATTTATAAGTAAAGCTGATTTTATATTTTTTGTAATATAAACCCATCAGCTAACCCAAAACTGTAAATGTAATAATAAGAAATAGTGATTGTTTCAATAGTATTAGAATAAGAAAATGTAAAATAATAAATAAAAATAAAGAATGCCTAAAACCCTGATTTTCGTTAGGGAACTAGCTCGCGGGCCGGGCCATACTGCGCCCGGACAGGAAAAAAAAAAAAAAAAACCTAACCTAGACTGGTTGGCCACTATCTCGAAGGGCGGAAGGACCCTCGCCTATGTTCATGAATGGGGTGCCAAAAACAGACTTAAGTTCGCAGCGCACAAAACAAACGCCATGATTGTGACCAAGAAGCTAAAATTTGACACCCCAATCATGCACATGGGCGGGGTAGACATACCCGTCGTGGACGAGATAAAGCTGCTCGGCCTTACGATAGACAAAAAACTCACATTTAACAAACATGTGTCAAATGTCTGTCGCAAGGCCGCAAACATAATATATATAAGCAGTTAGCGAAAACGGCGAGGATTGAATGGGGGCTGAACCCAGAGATCATCCGAACGATATACATATGTGGCAGTGATAGAGCCGATTATTATGTACGCCTCGAGTGCATGGGCCCCAGCAGCCGAAAAGATAATGGTGCAGAAGCAACTCAACACCATCCAGCGTGGGTTCGCACAAAAGATCTCGAAGTCGTATCGTACGGCGCCTCTCAACGCAGTACTCGTACTAGCTGGATTACTTCCGCTGGACCTTCGGATCCGGGAAGCGGCCCAGTTGTACGAAGCAAAGAGAAGCAAGACAACGACGAACGGTTACGGCAAGAGAGAGACCGAGACGCGCGTTTCCTTCCTAAAGCCACCACATCCCGCGGAAGAGGAGGAAGTCGTCTTCGAATGCCTCGACAATATGCTGCCCGAAACCCTAGAACAACATCAGCTCCCAGAAATCCAAATTTACACAGATGGGAGCAAATTGGAGGGGAAAGTAGGTGCAGCATATTCGTACTGGAAGAGAGGGGAGGAGAAGAAGACGAAGAAGATGAAGCTCGAGTCATTCTGCATAGTCTTCCAGGCGGAACTTTACGCACTTCTCCAAGCAACGGATCTGTTGCGGAAAGGGAAGCCAGGCGCTGCGGCTGTGCTGAGCGACTCGAGATCTGCCCTCCAATTAGTGCAGAACCCCGATACGTTCCACCCTCTGGGTTTCGCGATCAGACGCAACATCGCCGCAACATTTTTTCCTTGTAAGAAGTTGTCCAAATTCCGGAAGAAATGGTAATCTGTTGGAGCAAGGTCCGGGGAGTACGGTGGATGTCGCAGACATTCCAATTGTAGCTCAGCTAACTTAGTGGTTGTTTGTTGTGCAGTGTGTGGTCTTGCGTTGTCGTGAAACAGCAGTGACCTAGAGCGATTGACCAATCTCGGTTGTTTAACAGCTAGTTCTTCCTTCATGGTTTGCAGTTGCTGACAATAGATATCTGCCGTAATCGTTTGGCCAGATTTAAGAAAGCTGTAGTGAACGACACCGGCGCTAGTCCACCAAACACTTACAAGTAACTTTTTCTGAGTCAATTTTCGTTTAGGGCAGGATTTGGCTGGGTCTCCAGGGTTCAGCCATTGCGATGAGCGCTTTCGATTATCGTACAATATCCACTTTTCATCACAAGTAATGATTCGATTTAAAATCCCTTCATTATTGTGTCGGTTGAGCAAAGTAACACAGCAGGCGACCCGTGTTTGCAAGTTCGATTCACTCAATTCATGAGGTACAATACAATACAATACAATACAATACATCTTTATTGCACACCAAAAATACAAAGTAAAACAAACATAAAGAAAATATTAAACAATAAAATATCATTCGGCAGTACAAGGGCGGCCTTATCGCCTAAAGCGATTTCTTCCAGGCAACCTTTGGATGGACAGGACAGAACGAAATATGACAAACGGTCGGTGGCATACATAAATACAATAGTAAACAAATAAAATATAGTAAAAATATATCTACACATATACCTTTAGGTACATATAATACATAAATTAATATATAGTTTGTAAATATATATACTGTAATAGCCAAGGTGCTGGACGGTGTGATTGATGTGCAGTTACGGAAGCATTTGAAGTTGCACGACGCGCAGTTCGGTTTTAGAGCTGAACTGTCGACAGAAACGGCTGTATTGCATCTCAAGCACACCGTTCAGTACTATACTAACAGAAGCACGCCTGTCTACGCCTGCTTCCTAGATTTGTCAAAAGCTTTTGACTTGGTGGCGTATGACAGGTTGTGGAAAAAGTTGGCAAGTGATACTGACCTACCGCGAGAGACCATTTCTCTTCTGAAGTTTTGGTACTCCAATCAAAGCAATTTTGTGAGATGGTCGGGATCTATGTCGGATGTGTACAGATTGGAGTGTGGTGTAAGGCAGGGTGGTCTGACATCGCCGGGCCTCTTCAATCTTTACATGGACCGACTGGTTCGTGAGCTTAGCGGTGCCGGTGTCGGCTGCTCCATTGATGGTGTTACCACCAACAACATCAGTTATGCAGACGACATGGTGCTGCTTAGTCCATCGCTTGGTGCTCTTAGATCGCTTATTGGCATCTGCGAGCGTTATGCGGAAGCGCACGGTCTCAGATACAATGCAAGTAAGAGTGAAGTCATGGTCTTCAAATCTGGCTCGAAAACCTATAACACTCAGTCGGTCATGCTTAATGGAAGTGCTCTCAAAATAGTTTCGCAGTTCAAGTATCTGGGACATTGGGTTACCGAGACGCTCGCAGATGACTATGACATGGAGAGGGAGCGTAGGGCGTTGTCTATCAGGGCTAACATGCTGGCTCGTAGGTTTGCACGGTGTACAGGTGAAGTGAAAGCAACACTGTTTAGAGCGTTTTGCCAGACATTTTACACCTGCAGCCTATGGGTCAAGCACACAAAGAAATCATACACCGCCCTGCGCACCCAATATAATAATGCTTTTAGGGCGCTGATGAAGCTGCCCCGTTACTGTAGTGCGTCAGGGATGTTCGCGGACGCACACATAGATGGCTTTGCGGCTATCATGCGGAAACGGGTCGCGTCCCTGATGCACCGCTTGCGGGGCAGCTCCAACAGTTACCTGCAGCTAATTGCTTTGAGGATGGATTTAGAATGCCCAATAATGCAGCACTGGACGAAGATGCATGTTGAGCATTCTGGATCCAAGCCTAAATATAGATTAAGATGACTTTTAATGGATTAAGAAGTAGACTGACATTGTATTATTACTCGTATTTATTTTTGTGGTATTTTTTTTTTTTTTAAATTTATCTTTGAATTTTAATGTAATTTTTAATTTTTAATTTTTTGTTATTAATTGTGTAATTTTAAATCTTTATTAATACTGATATGGACTTAAATCTGAAATAAATGACATTATTATTATTATTATTATATAAATAATATATATATATATGTACGTACCAATTAACAAAGAGAGAGATAATGTTTAAAAATAAGATTTTTGAAAATAGGCAATGATTCAGCCTGTCTAATGGTAACAGGCAACTCATTCCACAGCCGGGCAGCTTGCACAGTGAAACCCTTACTGTACGTTAAATTGATGTGGGAGCAGGAATGGAGTTGCAACTTAAGGGCACGAGAGGTTCTCAATGTACCAGAGTGACCTTGAGTAAATTCAAAGCGCTCTTTAAGATAGTGTGGAGTAGAGGGAACAAACAAAATTTTAAAAAGAAAGGAAAGGATGTGAGTTTTACGGCGAAGTCGGATAGGTAACCATTTGAGCTTTTGGCGGAATTCAGAAACATGATCATATTTCCTTAAACCGAAAATGAAACGAATGCAGTAATTTTGAAGACGTTCAAGTTTGTCAAGTTGCTCTTCGGTTAAATCCAGATAGCAGGCGTCGGCGTAGTCCAATATCGGGAGGAGCAGAGATTTTACAAGCGCAGTTTTGGTAGTGATAGGAAGAAAATTCCGCAGTCTCCTAAGTGAAGCTGCTGTACCAAAGATTTTGCGACTGACTTCCGCTAACTGTGAGCTCCAAGAAAATTGTCTATCTAATATTATTCCAAGATTTTTAACCGTTTCACTAATAGGAATGGGGATTCCATCAAAGATCACTTGAGGTAAATGGAACCAGTCGATTTTAGAGATCATGCGTGAACTCCCAATAATGATTGTCTTCGTTTTGGCAGGATTTACCGAAAGGCCGTATGATCTGCTCCAGTCACTTATCCGTCTTAAATCAGCGTTAGTAGACTCAATCGCCTGAGGCAGTTGCCCTAGAGGGGCTTGGGTATAAATTTGTAAATCGTCCGCATAGAGGTGATAGGAAGAAGTCAGCTGTTTAGAAATAGAATTTATAAAGATTGCAAAGAGAAGAGGAGATAAAACGCCGCCCTGAGGAACACCGGCAGAAATATAGCACCAAGTGGAGTGCGATTCATCGATACGGATTCGCTGCCGACGTCCAAACAGGTAACTTCGAAACCAATCAATAACCGTTGGAGATATGTTAAGAGAGCAGAAAATTGCTAACAAGACGTCAAAGTCGACATTGTTAAATGCATTGCTAAAATCCAGCAGCGATAGCACAGTCAGGCGACCGTGACCAATACCATCCCTTATGTCGTCGGTGATTTTCGTAAGAGCAGTCACGGTGCTATGACCGTGGCGAAAACCAGATTGGAATGGATTAAGGAGATTGTTTTTGAGTAGAAAGGAAGAAAATTGTTGATGAACAAGCCGTTCTAAGACTTTAGACAGGAAGGGGAGTATAGAGATTGGACGGAAATCTGAAAAAGAAACAGGATTCGATTTTTTGGGAAGCGGTGTAATTTGAGCTTCTTTCCACATTACTGGAAACGTGCCCGAGGAAATAGAGAAGTTGAGGAGATATTGGACGACTGGAACAACTTCTTCCAGGATAGGAATGATCATTTTACGACTTATACTATCACTGCCAACAGCATTAGACGATATTGATTGTAAACTTTTCTTAACATCACAAGCGGTAAATTGATTAAAAGTAAAAGAGTCATGATCGGGAGGTACAATAGAAGAAATAAATTTAAGAGTAGCCGCCTTCACTGGTCCATCAAAATTTGAGGACGAGCTAAAATGCTGATTTAGAAGGTTTATGTCCAAATTGTTCTGAAGAGTATCTTGACGAGATTTACCAACTCCCAAAGATCTGAGAAACTTCCAGACTTTCGCTGGATCTTCGTTTTCTACGGACTTATGGATGTATCGGCGTTGTGCATCCCTACACGCTCTATTGCAGACGTTGCGGCGATTTATGTACTTGTCAATATTCTCACCCGATTTGCGATATTTGAGCTTACTCTTAGCCACTTGTTTTTTGTGCATAAGGACACGTATTTCGTCATTTAGCCAAGGTGCCGGTGCATGTTTCAATTTAACTGCGCGGATAGGAGCATGGATGTCGTATAGATTATTTAAAATGCGATTAAAATGAGAAATTTTGTCATCCATACTAACAGCGTTTAGTACATCCGACCAATCTAATTCTAGAGCATCTTTGCGCAAATCGACTAGGTTCATACTACCAAAACTGCGCATCAAAAGAATTTTGGGCTTAACTTTAGGCGGGCGGACTTTATATGATAAAAAAATTAAATCGTGATGAGATATATCATCCGCAGCACACTGATCATGTTTAGCGACATGATTCGGAGAAGTTACCAGAATAAGATCAAGAAGTGAGGGGATACTGTTTGGAGGATTATGAGTAGCATTGAGAGGGAGTATGGAAAGATTCAAAGCTGTAGCCAGCAGCTCAAGTCTTCTAGATCTATGATCTTTCTTAAGTAAGCAGGTATTAAAATCGCCCATGATAATTGTGTGATTATAAGAGGTAGAGTAATTTACTAAGAGGTTTTCAAGAGAAGAGAAATAATTGACATCACGAGAATGTGGGTAATAAACCCCTAAAAGTATTTTAGTGTGATGCAGGACGACCTCAATAAGGAGATGTTCACCGGCATCTGATGGCGGCGGTTGTGCAGACATATTAACAATGGTAAAAGGAAAGTGCGTACGAATGTATATAGCGACACCGCCGCCACCTCGACCAATGCGATCATTCCTTATCAATCTAAAACCTGGCAACGACACTGATGAAGAGGGGAGAACCGGTTTTAGCCACGTCTCCGAAACTAATATAGCATGAATATTAGGATTTACAAACGACGCAAGCATTTCTGGAAAGTGAGCCGTAATACTCTGGGCATTAATGTGAAGTACATTGAAATTATTGGAAACATCAGCCAACAAGGACCCAATGTTGTCAGATAAGGAGGGCAAACTGCGAGAACTGTCCAAACTATCATCAGAAGAAATCGAAGAAGAACACGTTAAAAAATCATTGTCACTATTAGACATAAAAAAATGGTACTAAATTAAATTATGATAAATATAATAAATAAAATATATATGTTTATAAATAAATATAATTATACTAAAACAGAATAAAAACAAAATATATAGGTACTACAAATCGTCCACCTGCCAGTTGTGTTAAAACTAAAATAACAATTAAAAAGAAAACACTAGGTACACTATTAACAAAAAACCCAAAAAATTAAATAATAAGATACAATATCAAACCAAAAAACAAATTAGTTATTTAGAAAGAGTTAAAATTTACAGTTGTTAATTCGGGAATTAAAAAGGTCTTGTTTAGTGCGTAAAATACTAAATACCAAAAATTAAAAAAAAACATAAAAACATTTATGATGCCGTGGTTAAAAGATTTTGGCTAAATGCTTAAAACGTAAAGTGTTAAAAAAAAATAAAAAAAATTGAAGTCACTGACAGCAGAGAATAAACTTGACAATTGTAGACAATGACAAATGACAGTGAACTTCTCGTACATAATTAAGATTTTCAAGTCCAAAACAATAAGCAAAATGAGTGTACATTTACTGAATTCACTAGAAATGCGGTGGTTATTACAAGTTTTAAAACAAAGCTACCCTGTAAATCAAATAAATGTAAGAAAACATTACGAAAACATTTACGATAAGTTCCAACTCTAAAAACCCATGAAAGGCATTACTACTTTGTCTGAGATGAAAGGATTACTTCTTTACCGGACCAGCTTTTACTCTTCTAATTCTACTCGTCGGTTCTTCAGAGGCAACAACTGCTACTCGAACGGCCGGGGCCTGCGCCTTCGCTGCTTTATTCTGAATGGCGGCGAGATTCTCCATACAGTTGACTCGATGCCGAGCACCGTCGGGACCAAGAATGAAGATACTGCCTTCCCTAGTCCAACATTTTGTGATACCGAAACGCTGACGAGCTGCCAAAAACACATCGTGCCGACTCTTTGTAAGAAATTCGGAGAGTGTCAATCCTGTACCTTTGAGACCGGTTTTGGACGACCAGATCTTATCTCGAAGAGCGACGTCACGTAGTTTGAACAGAACGGGCCGCGGTCTATCAGCTGCAGCACGCCCCATCCGATGGCATCTGCTAATGTCACTAGACGACAAGCTTGTGAACTTCAACCGCTCTGCCAGTGCCGAAACAATAACCTTATGGGTTACCTCGTTCTCTTCTTCGGGAAGTCCATGCAACAGGAGAATTTTACGTCGCGCGCGCATCTCTCCTTGATCGATCTGCTGAGCCAGAATGCTAATTTGGCTTTGAACGGCCCGGAAGGTTGTCACAACGAAGGCTTTGAAAGAGGCAAATTCAGCAGCCAACCCTTCTGTACCAGGTGGTGGAGTATTCGGCAACTGCCCCTCAATAGTGTCCAATCGTTTGTGGAAAGTGTCCATCATTTGATTCAGTGATTGTTGAATGGCGTCCATCTTGTTTTGGGATAAGTGAGGCCAAAGTTAAACTTGATATATCTCAGTGCACAGTGTAGGAGATAAAGAGATAACACTCTGTGGCAGGTAGGGTGTGCTAATACATTGATTTAAGCAATAATTACATGTAAGTATACTATACTTGATTTTTAAAGATTAAAAAATTAAGAAGCAATTTTAAAGTGATGTTTCTATTTTTACACCTACCGCCCAAAGTACCCAAAGTACTACCGAGGTACCCATCGTTCGAGTTTTTTTACTTTCCCGATTTGCTTCAAGTGGATTAATACAGTTTTGTCACTTACCCCGAAGCCTGCTGTTATCTCTGAAGTGCTTTGTGATGGATCCGCTTCCACAATAGCCTTTAATTCTTCGTTTTTCACTTTGATCTCCGGCCGTCCACGGGGTTGGTTCTTAAGGTCGAAATTTCCAGAACGAAAACGTTGAAACCAAAAACGTACCATGCTATCTTTAGCGACACCAGCGCCGTACACATCATTAATTCTTCGAGCTGTTTCTGCAGCACTGGTGCCACGGTAGAACTCGTACTCGTAAATATACCGATATTTCATGTTTTCCATTGCGCGGTAATAAGCGACGCTAAAGAAAAAATAATGAGGAAAATAACAAATGAATGACTGTATTCCAAAGAAAAAAAAACCAGCTAAATGAATTTATTAATTTGAATTTCGAATTCTTAACAGAAAATAAGCCAAGTGTGTGATTTTCCAATAAAAAAGGAAGCAATTAATTATATAGCTCGTATCCCTACTCGAGTGCCCAACGCTGAGAAAACAATTTTGATTGCATTTCACAGCAGATACACAAAAGAGGAGTTTTTAACGAGATCGCGTAAGAATAAAAGGCTGACCTTAACTAACCTTGGCTTTAGTGGAGATGGAGTCGTATTTATTACCGACCACCTGACGCAGCGCAACAAACTACTGCTTAGTAAGGCAAGGTCTTTGGCGAAGGAAAAAAACTTCAAGTACATCTGGGTCAGGCACTGCAAGATAATGGCCAGGAAGAATGACACATCCCCTGTATTTTTTATAAAATGCGACAAAGATCTTGCCAAGATAGTGTAATTGCCAAGATAGTGTTTTTTTTTTTTCTTATGTTTGTTTTTTTCTTATGTGTTTTTGTTTTTGTTTCCAATTCACTAATCAATAGTTTGAGAAACGCCGTCATACTTAAAGTCTTTTGTTCTTCATATCGCTCGAGCGCAGTGGTTGCCGGTGAGCTTGTTAGGGTTATAATTCACGTAAGTCCACTTCAGTTTATACAACTTTCGCTTATACATACTTGCAGTTACTATACCAGAAAGGTCATAATAGCTTACGCAGACATTAGTTTACACTTAACCTTATTTGTAAGGAGTCTGACAACTTTGCAATTACCACTTCAATCTACCCTACTTTTATTTGTTTGGCTGTTTTTACTTATAACATTGAAGTTGCACACTAATATTGCAAAGAAAGTTTATTTGTCCAATGTTTTTCAACCAGCCCTGTTTTTAACTAAAACTTCAGGTAAAATAAAATACTTTTGTCTCACCTCATTTTTTTCGTATCATAGACTGCTATTCTTAATTAATATAAACATCAATTCGTTTCGCCTTTGTGACATAATAAACACAATAAATAATGGCTTCCAATGTTAATATTTATTATCAAAATACTCGAGGGCTACGCACGAAAACTCATTTATTCAAAAGGAATTTATTGTTGGATTCTTATGATGTGATATCCATTACTGAAACTTGGTTATTAGATGGTATTAATGATAGTGAACTATTTGATGATAGGTATGTTGTTTGGCGGAGAGATAGAAATTACCTAGCTACTCGCGAGAGGTATGGCGGGGGAGTTCTCCTCGCGGTTCGGCGCGAGCTCCGAGCGGTACTTAGGCCGGAGTGGTCATCTTCGGCTGAGGATTTGTGGGTAACTGTCACGTTTAAAAATAGTGGTACGGTCCCGATTGTAGTACACTTTTGTACTATTTACTTATGTAGTGAAAATCTAGGTAATACTTTCAATTTACAGCTTTCTAACTTTACTGACAAATTATCTATTATTGTAAATTCATGCCCCAACGATTACTTTCTCATTATGGGTGACTTTAACTTAAGTAACATACAATGGTCACTAGACAGTAATAATTCTCTGAGTCATGCAGGCGCAACAGGTGATGCACAATTAAATTTTATTGATACTATGTCAGCTTGCGACTTAACTCAGTTTAACTTTTGTCACAATGCTAATAATAGAATTTTGGACTTAGTACTGTGTAATAATCACTTACGAGTATCTGCATGCGATGACCCATTAGTACCTGAAGATTCTCATCATAAATCATTGAACATTACCTTAAACACTTTGACATCCGACTCATTGCAGGCTAACTCACGACTTAAATATTTTTATGAATCCGGAGATTACGATAGCATCATTTCTTCATTAAACGATTTGAATTGGGATGAGTGTTTGCTGAATGTTCCACTTGAAGATGCCATTAATGTCTTCTATGCATACTTACGTGACACTATAAAGGAATATATACCTCATAAGTTAATTACGACTAGATCTACTTTCCCACCGTGGTATAATACTCCGTTGAAAAAAGTCCTTAAAGAAAAGTACAAATTTTTGAAAAAATTCCGTAAATATGGCAACTCTTCAGATTACGAAACTTTTTCCTTCCTACGAAAGAGAGCGAAACTTTTAGAAGCAACGTGTTACGCTACTTATCTTAAAAAATGTGAAGATTCTATTATAAAATGCCCTAAAATGTTTTGGTCGTTCACGAAATCTATTAAAAAAGGTTCTAATACACTCCCCTCCTCTCTTTCGTATGAAGGTAAAGTGGCAGACTCTGGTAAAGATGCTTGTGACCTCTTTGCAACCTATTTCCAGACAACTTTTCTAAAACCCTTACCCTCTTCCTCAACAACTTCTACGACCACTCAATATATGACTCAGGAGCAACGTAGTAGTAATTATACTAATGCCTTAGGTGGCATTGAAATTACACCTGATAAGGTAAACAAGTTAATGAAAACGTTAGATTTAGCTAAGGGAGCAGGGCCAGACCAAATAACGCCTTTATTTATAACAAAATGTTCAGATGCCTTGACAAAACCTCTAGTAATACTATTTTCACGCTCGGTAACAGAAGGTATAGTTCCTAACATCTGGAAGTCTGCTTTTATAACGCCTGTTCATAAGAGCGGCAGTAAGAATGACGTTAAAAACTACAGACCAATATCTAAACTATGTATATTTGCTAAAATATTTGAACGTATTGTTTACTCGCAGGTCTACAGTGGTATGTCGGTCTTATTTATTTCTGAACAACATGGGTTTCTTAAAAAGCGCTCAACAACGTCAAATCTATTATCCTTTATAGACTACACTACCTCTCATATGGACTCAGGGGGACAGGTTGATGCCATATTCACGGACTACAGCAAATGTTTTGATCGTATTGACCACACTGTTCTCTTGCAGAAGCTCCTCAACGCTGGAATCCATGGAAATTTATACAGATGGTTTAAATCCTACATTGAAAACAGATCCCAGGCTGTTGCTATTAACGGCTTCTTATCAACATGGCAGCTAGTACCGTCAGGAGTGCCCCAGGGTTCCTTATTAGGACCTCTTCTATTTAACATTTTTATCAATGACGTAATTTCTTGTTTTACTAGTTCGAAATTTGTTTTATATGCAGATGACATGAAAATTTTTAAACATATTAATAGTTTAACCGATTGCTATCTTTTACAACAAGACTTAGATAGATTTGATAACTACTGCAAAGTAAATAAATTAGACCTTAATATAGCTAAATGTTATGCTATAACTTTCACACGTAGGACTAAACCAACTAATTTCAAATATAAGCTTAGAGGTCAAGTAGTTATAATAGTAGACGAAATTCGTGATTTAGGTGTGATACATGACTCAAAACTAACTTACGAGAAACACATAGATAACATAGCCAATAGAGCTAACAAGACCATGGGATTTATTATCAGGTCAAGTTATCAGTTCAGTAGCATTAAAGTAATTAAAATTTTGTATTGTTCATACGTGCGTAGTATACTCGAGTATTGTTCACAAATTTGGAATCCACGGTACGATGTTTATATTAATAGGTTAGAAGCTATTCAAAAAAAATTTATGAGACACCTACAGTACAAACGCAAAATATATGACGACAACTATGAAAACTATGTAAAAGGCAACATATGCTACCCCTACGGAAAAGACGTGAGATTGCAGATGTAGTAATGTTAATGAAAATAATGCAGTCTCAAATTGATTCACCTGAACTCCTCTCCAAGATAGGTATAATAACACCCTCACGCTCTCGTAGGCACCAAAAACTTTTAAATGTCCCCCAATGTGCTACCAACTATAGAAGAAATTCTTTCTTTGTCAGATCCACTTCCACTATAAATAGCATGGACTTATCTGAGTTTGACCTTTTCAACTCACCGGTATACAAAGTTCGCAATTCCATGAGTAATATTTGGTTTGACGGCGGCTCTTAGCTTCTTATATATAACCCCTTAAAGGACTAGTTTTGATTTCTACATTGATAGTAAACAAGTTGTGTACTTAGAATCTATATGTGAAAACTAATTAATGGTGCGTACTGTAATAGTAAATTAGTCAATCTATTTTTCTAATTTACTATTACAGTATGGATAACACTGTATGTTTTCCAAAAATAAATAAATAAATAAATTAAATACGATAAAGATATGTACAATACGGAAACTATCATCTTAAAAACTTACAAAAATTAAAAGTTTTTTAAATATAAAACCTAAAAAAGGTCCCCGGAAAGATCGGGGGAATTAAGTGGAGGAGGACGGATTAAAAAAAAAAAACCTAACCTAACCTAACGCGCAAACGGTTGCGGAGATATAAGCTCCCAAACTGGGTGTTTCACAGCTTGGGTTCATATCTCCTTAACCGGGGGTCGTAGGAGGACGCGGATTTTAACGCTGAGGTAAGGGCCACGTCTTCTCGTCGGCCAAACTGTCGAGCAGTTTTCAGGCTTTTTGGAGCCAAAAAAATTCAGACCCCTGAAAGTGGTTTCAGCAGATAGAGCGGATCAGGCTGAGCACGAATTATGCAAACTTGAGTGTTCTACGACCTCTGGAAAGGGAGTTATCGCCGTCCAAAGATAGACTTTGACAGTTGGGCGGCCATTTTGAAAAATTTTGATCTTTAATAGAAGATTAGATCTTTAATAGCTCCCGAACCAAGGGTCGTAGAGAGTAGGGATTTTCTCTAGAGCTACTGCCACGCCTTACTTTATGTTATAAAGCTACTTTCAGGCATTTTTATGCTGTTAAATGTTTTCAGCCTGAAAACGCAAAAATAGGATAGATCTCGTCGAGCCATCACGATAAGCCCAGGCTCGAAGTTGATCGGCCCAGTGGTTCAGGAGATATCTTAGAAAACATTTCCAGACGCCATCTTGGTTTTTTGAAACCATGATATTCAGACCGGGTTATCTCCGTAACAACTCGGCCTAGAAGGTCGACGTTGGGCTCTTTCGAGAGGTCTCGAAGAGGTCTATCCACTTAAGGCATAAAATCGACTCTACGTAGAGCCAAGAAAATTATTGTAAAATTTAGTTAAAAATCTGGTATATTACCGTCTGCCCCCGCGGCCTGCCCCCACGCGGTGGCAGACGGTAACACTTATGGCCATCTGCCCCCGAATATGAAAAACGGGGGCAGCCGGTAATACAACTATTACCGTCTGCCACTGCGTCAATGTCGCGGTGGCAGACGGTAAGCATCATGGGCCAACCGCCCCCGCGGGGGCGGATCCTAACTAAGATTATAAAAGCGAAGCCAGCTTGTATGAAATGAAATTATATGTGCACCCATCAAATTATATCAATATAAAATATTCAATTTATAATTATTATCAGTAATAAAATACAACAATACTAAAAAAAAAGTTAAAACAAAATTGTACAAAATCAAATAAAATTGCATTAAATTGAATTGTATGGTCGTTTATTTGTTTGTCTGTTACAGAAAAGGAAACTTTTTATCCCGACTAAAATAACGGTTCCCGTGGAACCGCGGGGGCAGACTGTTTTTTAGGCTAGCGGTATATACTCGTACTTGCCCTTATTTTAACAATTGCCCTTTTAACAAATTTAACCTTTTTTTAAATTAAAAAAAGATAATGTACGGTATCTACTGAGTAAAAGTAGTTTTAACGAAGATACGCCACAAATCTTAACAGTGAAACAAGTACCTCTGTTTGTTCGGGTTTACGGTAACAACACCACGATTGTTAAAAAGAGACAGCCTCAACCCGCCGACACTCTGCGCTGTCTCTTTCTTTCTCTCTACCTGGCCTTGGCAGTCAGTTGCACATGATGCATCCAAGAGAACGCGAGTGAGTTGTGTGTTGAAATAAGTGAAAATATAAGCACAAACAATTTGGTGAGTTTCTAATAAGCTGTTTAGAAATAATTAGATAGTGAATAATTTTATGTGAATTTGTTTTAATAACTATTTTACTTGTTGCTAAGCTTTCTTATGCGCATTTAAATTATCCAGTGACTCAAATGAAAATAAATAAAAACTATAAGATTTTTTTTTTGATTCTATCTAGCTACCCAGCTATAAATAAATATTTCTAAACGATTTCTGAATATCTTTACTTAACTATGTATTTTTATTTAAGGCAAAGGCCTGTAATATAAGGTTGTCTTGTAGAGCAGTAGTTCTAATTAATTTCTAAGTTCTTTTCTAGTAGTTATTTAGTTAGTTTTCTAGTAGTTCAACTAAAAAAGATCAATATTGTGTCAATGACCAGTAACTGATTTATATTTTCAAATTATTGTAAACGACTTGATTAAACTGTGATAGTAGTTAACTAATAGGTATATTATGTTGTGTTACTACAATACTCTTTTGAACTAGGAATGTAGTTTGAGTAGTTCAACTAAAAAATATCAATATTTTGTCAATGATCAGTAACTGATTTATATTTTCAAATTTTTGTGAATGACTTGATTAAACTGTGATAGTAGTTAACTTATAGGTATACTATGTTGTGTTATTATAATAATCTCTTAAACTATGTAGTTCTAAAAGTAGTCTAATGATTTTTTTTATCCTATATGTTGTTGATTTTATATAATTTAAAACTGTTTTTAGTGTGTATTAGTCGTTAAAAACAATTGTTTTTTTCATATTTAATTTTAATTACTTTCTTAATTCTCATGTATCTGTTTTTCTAAATATTTTGTCTTTTTTGTAAATTTAATTTTCTGTTTATTTAATGAAACTAATAAATGATCTATATATATTTATATATATCAATAACTGTCAGTATTTCATTTCATTACCTACTATTTAGCATAGAATAGTAATTTAATAAACAAAGACATCCCTAAAATTAATTTTTATCTTTACAAAACTTGATTGTGAGGTTGAAAGAATCACAAATTATCGCATGTCTTTCTGCCACGGTTTGCCACACGTGGGGGCGGATAGCCAAATAAGAGTTACCGTCTGCCACTGCATAGGTTAATTGGTGGGGGCAGACGGTAATACATACTAAACACTATGGTCAACCACCCCCGCGGGGGCAGATAGCCATAAGTGTTACCGTCTGCCACCGCGTGGGGGCAGGCCGCGGGGGCAGACGGTAATATACCAAAAATCTTATATCTATGTATACTTAACATATATTTATTATACATATATTTCTTATATTATTATGTGAATCTATGTAACCGTGACTAACTCTATCTGTGTAACTGTGTAACCTGTGTATCGTGAGTGTAATAGATTAAGAACGCATGTAGAGCTAGACTCTACAATTTTGTTTTGCGGTCAAATTGGACCACTGTGTATAAGTAGAACGGACATACGGTTTTTTTGACCGTTTAGCATAGGATTAGTGCTGACGCCATCAAAACAAATATTGACCTTACAGATAGACACTATACTGTTCATATTATACAACTTTTACAAACCTTAAATTAATATTTGATGAAACCCTCTAAAATGGTCGCCGCCACACGAACTCCATCCAAGAAACCAATCATTAGAAGGAGCTCAATTGACATAGAGCCCCCAGCCATTCCTACAAGGGTGCGAACTAGCATTGAAGAATGGGAGGGAGTCTTTCCAATCTTCAAAGTCTTGAACATTTTAAAGTCTTTCGTAATACGGAGAATAATAGTTTAGAAGAATATTCTAGCTACTAGGTACTTTTGACAATAACTATTTGAAAATTGGGCATCTATAGTGAAATAATCATGTTTTTAAACAACTAAGACGAAGATGGTACCTAATTTTATATCGAAACTAGCTGCGCCCCGCGGTTTCACCCGCGTTTAAAAAGTATCCTAGAGTAAAGTATCCTAAAGTATTCGAGACGATAATCTATCTCTGTGCCGAATTTCATCCAGATCTGTTCAGCCGTTCTGGCGTGAAAGAGTAACAAACATCCATTCCATCCATTCTTATCCATCCATTCTTACAAACTTCCGCGTTTATCTTCTTAATAAATATAAATTGCGTGTCACGTTGTTTGTCCGCTATAGACTCCTAAACTACTTCACCGATTTCAATCAAATTTGCACACCGTGTGCAGTTCGATCTAACTTAACAGATAGGATAGCACACACGAACGCGAACGAAGTCGCGGGGTGACAGCTAGTAATATTATATAGTGAAATTATAGATTATCTCATTCCTATAGGTAGTCTCGTGTCGCAAAAAAAACAAGCTTGTGTCATTCAAAATTCTAATTAGAGCAGTATGAAATAAGGTCAAAAATGTATGTAGTTTTGTGCAGAATTTCGCACTAGTCACGTGGGGAGTGCACTAAAGATGCTTATAATTCATCAAATTTATTTGATTCGGACATTGTTACATAAAGACTGTTTTTCTAAAGAATTACAGTAAAAAATAAAGCTAAGATACACCATTTCTTACTCCCTTAAAGAATCGATGTTAACTTTAAAAAACAATTTTAAATGATATAAATAAAAATAAGCAATATTGTTTGAATACTACTAGAATCATAATATTGTAAAAAAATTGCACGACTAGTGTCGTTAATGGCTGAACATTAATTTTAATTCTTTTAACCTTATTTAACCCATTGACATGCAAATAAAATGATTCGATTGATTGATTTGATTTGCAATGATTTCAATATAAAAGTACTTGCTTGTCAAATGTAGCACTTTCTTTTTGTAGATTTGAGGTGTTTGATTTTTATCGCACACGTCCACAGCACATGACATTATTCTGGAGGACCTCACGCAGTAACACCGATACTCATACTGTTATAATCGACTAGCGCCCCGCGGCTTCGCCCGCACTCAAAAACTGTCTGTCCTGTGTGCTATTTTAGACTATAATCTATCTCTGTACCAAATTTCATCCAGATCTGTTCAGCCGTTCTGACGTGAAAGAGTAACAAACATCCATCCATCCATTCTTACAAAGTTTCACTTTATAATATTAGATGGCGCTAAAGTGGCAAAATATTGATATTTTTTGTCAAAAATGTCAATTTTTTGTAAAAAAACATTTTTTTAAATAAAAAGTACCCTATGTTACTTCTACTACCTCCCAGAATATGTGTACAAAGTTTCATGATGATTCGTCAACTAGTTTTTGCGTGAAAGCGTAACAAACATCCACGCTTTCACATTTATACTAATAAGTTAGGATTAATGGAGTAGTTTTTAAAAACGCGGTAGATTTGTGAGTTTTGTACCTTGGCAGAGGGGAAATCACATACGAGGCTCGTCCTTTGGTTGGACGGTCTAAGACCATGACCCTCTCACTCATCATCTTAGATAAAAATAGTAATCTATCTGGTTGAAGGACATAGTATCCATGGTCCAAAAAAAGTCTAACGTCATAAACGTCACGCTCCCGTGTGACGTACAGTAGCGTTTGCATAAATAATAACAATTTGTCATTGATTTATTTTTACTTAAGAAAACAATATTTTGCCAAGGTTTTACGTAAAAACATGCGCGTCGGGTGGCGTGATCACACGATGCGGTGAAGGGGCTCGGACGATATAATCTGACTTGACATACACAGTGGCACACAGTCGCGGGCGCGATAACACGTTACACGACTGCTCGCTCCACTAATTCGTTTATTGTTATTACGTGATACGGTGATAGCGCAAGCGCGCGCGAAGGGCCGTAGTATTTATTTACTTCTCACGTGTGGCTGTTATATTGTGAAGTGGTTTGGGCACGATGTCAGCGGGCGGGCAGTGGCGGTTGCTACGGCACTATCTGTCGCTGAGCAACTTGCATGCCGAGGTAGAGAAGTTACTCCAGCGCGTCAAGCCAGCCGCCTCGCCTCAACAATGGGACAGTACGTACTTAAACACTCAAGCTTTAAACCTTCTTTCATTAACGACCGGTTAGAAGTTTGTACTGTGGGTCGGGAGTCGAGTATACCTACCACACCCACGAGTCTAAGCTACTGCTACGATGTAGTTATGATAAGTGTTAGTTGACGTCGTGGTCAAACAAAAACTCGCCTTGAATGGAATGGCTACTGGCCCTCCAAACTCCATACTGAACTGACTAGAAAATGTATGACTGTCATCCTGCAAACAACACCATTTTACCTCCTCAACTCATAGCATTCGAATCACTTACTGTTAGTCATCTATTAGATTGAATATCTGCTGTGGTCTTTTCAATGAATTTCTCAGATGGCTGTGGGTCTCGTTAAATTTGCTCTAAAGAAGACTCACCACATCATGCCCTAGTATAATTCATTCAACACAATGATTTTCTGATCAGAATTAGAAAGCTTGTGTGATCAATTCTTCAAGTACTCTATGAATAACAAAGTTTGTGTTTGTCTGTATATCTACTTAGTTCCTACTTAGCAATAGACAACTGATTTGAATAACAGTAAATATGAATAGTTCTTATGGGATTAGCAAGCAGGTGAAATGGAGGGGTGCAGCTAGCCTCACAAATACAAAGTGTTAACCACACTAAGCAGTCATTTTATAGGTTGGAAAAAGTAAACTCCGGTCTTATAGCTAAACTTACAGGCATTCTTTAAATATGAGTAAATTAAAGTAGAGTAAAGTAAAGCGTAAACAAACAATGAAAACACATTAAACAGAGCCAACTTTTAGATAACTTCAGGCATCATACTATGTCATCATCATCATCACAGTCTTTTTCATTCCACAGTGAGGACACTGACTTACCCTATGTTGAGAATGACTGAGAGTTGGTGGAAGTCCCATGTATTTTGAATTATTCTTTTAGGACATGTTGATTTCCTCACTGCCTATGGTGCCATATCATATCATACTAATATAATGTGTCACATTCTAGATCTGATCCAGAGGTTCGAGAAGGCCATATCGGTGCGGCTGTCGCAGGAGAGCAAGGAACTGGAGGTGAACAAGTCTGCGATGAGCACGACCACCATCGAGTCCACCACCACACCTGCACCCGCACGGGTTGACAAGAAGGAGGAAAAGAGGCCTGAAGACACTTCCCTTGCTGAGCCCAGTGCGAAGCAAGAGTTGAGTGTGGGCTCAGATGTGAAGGATATCACAATAGAAGGGCTGCTGCAGGGGCTCAAACGTAAGAAAGATTTGCACTTCGGGAACATCTCCCAACCCAGTTGGAAGAGCAACAAGCCTGTTGTTAACAAGGTAACTATTATTCACACAATTTCAATCAATCAATTAATCAATGAGCTTTTTATGTATTATATCAAACTTTTCTATTATATCAATCTATATTGAACTTTTGTTGTGACTGACTTGAACAGTGTGTGTCTCTTGGCATAGGTCTCCTCTAGCACCTTCTATTGTTTTTCTACTTCTCCAGTTGGGACCTGCTTATAATTTTGTCTCATTGTTTTATCTCTTCCCATGTCTTCCTCATTGTCACAACTTAACAAAAGGCAACTTTTATTTTCTAGCTGAGATCTAGCTGACAGTAATTATGGTTTTAAAGAAATTTCACAAATGAATTAATGTAGAATGTTTTTTTTTTTAGGGACATACATAAAAAGCAAGTTTTAAATAGTGTAAATATGGCAGAAATAGTGGCACTGTATGTGAGTGTGCTGAGCTCAATGACTGAAAAACTCAACATAACAGATAACAGTTGAACAAACAAACTCAATATGAGTAGTTTATGCAATATTTTTTTATTTATAGTTGCACGCAGATACCTAAATTATGCATATAATGGTGCTATTATGTGTTTATAAGAATAGCAATCTTATCTTGAAAAATAATAATTAGATATGACTAAGTAGTTGTTTGCCTGAACTGTCTTTGTAACCTCTCATCTGATGTTGTTCATTTTAATTTTAATAAATATTTTTGCATGAACCATGGTCTGGTCACATACTTAATACTCTGTAAAATGCCATAAATTATATAGATGGGGTCAAGATAGGAAGGAGAGGTGTTCTTGAAACTATGTATCTATTTTGCCGACTTGAAAAAGGAGGTTTTATTATTTATTTATTTATTACAATACAATACAATATATCTTTATTGCACACCAAAAAGTACATGAAAAACTTAAAAACTAAAATACATTTTTCGGCAGTACAAGGGCGACCTTATCGCCTAAAGCGATTTCTTCCAGGTAACCTTTGGATGGACAAGAACTTACAGAAATACGAAAAGGGTAGGTGGGGTTTATTATGTTTGTTCCGCGATTACTTTGCCAATTACGAATCGATTTTAAAGATTTTTTTTGTTTAGTAGATCATACTTTAGAGGTGGTCCCTTACACATTTTATCGAAATTGGTCAAGCTGTGTTTGAAATATCAACAAAAGTCCAAAAATTGTTTTAATGGAGGATGGGACGTTTGTGTTTTAATAATTAAGCTTTGCTTTTTATATAATTTTAAATTTACAAATGACGACTTAAGTTTCCGGAGATTCAGGCACGCTTGGTTAATGATTATTTAAAATTCTTTGAGTAATTAACTAATTATGGAGTCTGTGGATTAATTCGTTACTTGAAATAACAATTAGCAAATTAATAATTACAATATCCAACATCCATACTAGTACAATAGATCCATACCAATCTTTCTTAAATAGAATTATGTGAACGAATGCAAATAACATAATATCTACAAAGGAAAACAAGAGCTATCTCCGTATGTATGTTAATATTGTTAAATGTCAAGATAAGAGGAAGTTTCTAGCTCGCGGCTGTGATAATGCCACTATAGTCAGTCGCCCTGATACAGGCCTCATCGAGTTATCGGGCACGAGGTGGTCTTTGATGATGTAGCGCCCCGCGGGGGTTTCCGATATTTTAGTGAAGTATAGCTTCGGTAAAATATCGGAGAACACCGCGCGTTCTCTTTTTTGAAGGATATTAAAATGACTAGGTTGTTTCCTGCGTTTTTTCCCCGGGTAAAAAGAATCCTATCTGCCATTCCAGCCAGACTAAGCTATCTCTGTGGCAAATTTCAAATAGATCCGTTCAACTGTTCTGGCCTGTTTAAGTAACAAACATCCATCCAAAATGTCGCATTAATAATATTACTGAGATGATTATCACACGGAAGCCAGTAAACCCAACAACAAGTCACACCCGACACTCCTCATAACAATATAAAAAGCAAAACCTTATTAACCGAACTCCCGTCCTCCATTAAATCAATTTTTGAACTTTTGTTGAAATTTCAAACACTGCTTGACCTATTTCGATAAAGTTTATACGGGACCACCTCTAAAGTATGATCTACCAAACAAAAAAATAATCATTTAAATCGATTCATAATTGGCGGAGTAATAGCGTAACATACAATACAAAAAAAACATAGCGACGAACTGAGAATGTTCTCTTTTTTAGAAGTCGCTTAAAAAGAAAACTCTCATTTTTAGTATGCTAACTTAGCGTGGCAATGCCCGTGCAATAGAAAAAACAATAGATTGTTAACTGTCCAACAGCCATTAATACAGTTTTAGCACTCTAGCTCGCCTAGCGTACTGCAAATTGGATTATGTAATTACCGCTTTAAACAGACAGCTGTTTGGTACTTTTGTATTGGTATTACTTTCGTAGTTATGATATTAGCGCGGAACCGTGAAATGCGCATTTAGTTATTTAGCTACGTGAGCTACGCACGATGCTGAGTGAAGTTATCGCGCGCTCTCGAGACCTCGGGCGAGCCACTCAGGGAAACAAGTCGCACTGAACTTGTTCACACTCTCGTCTGTCGCTCCTGCGGCCGCGCTACAACGAGCTGCGCGCCGCCGCCGCGCGGCGACTGTAAACACAACATGTTGTTGTTTATTGTTTACAGTTAACGGTGATTCATTTTGTTTTGTTAGTTCCTAGACTTTTATTGAAAATATTTTTTGTAAATATTGTAATAGTATTTGCGTAGACGATGCATGACACAATAATAATAGATATTCGGAACATTTTTGCACACTCGGTCGCCTGACCCGAAATTAAGCAAAGCTGCCAGAGACTGATAAAAACCTTATACATCCACAACTACTTCCATACTTACAATTATGAAATCGAAACTAACTCTCCCTGCCTGTGTGTAGGCCTTTCACGGCTAAGCGGCTAAACAGATCTTGATGAAATCCAGCTTGATGAGCCGCATGATCGCCTATCATCGCGAGAGACACCGTTTGAACGGACACCTATACTTCACGACTAGAATCAAATCATTATAATTAGATAGTGTTGTCTTAAAAGGCCTCAATTCCGTCGCGTTCGTAATCTAATATGCGCACTAGTGAAATACCGAGCCGATCATGCAGCCATGAACTAAACCATGATCTAAACTGGGAATGGTAAACATGCGCATGATTATCATTCGTACTCGGAACATATCGGCGTACTTAACATACACAACAAATACATTAAATTTGCATCGGTACTTGGAATGTACGCTATATCTTATTTATAGACAAAGTTGTGTACTTATTGATGTGTCACTCACACTAATCCTACTTTAATAATACTAGGTCTTGTGCCAGCGGATTCACTCGTGTCTCTCAGGGATAATGTAGCATTAAATTAATTTTAATGTAGCATTTGTATTGTCTGTTTTCCCTGTACAATAAAATAAAATAAAAATAAAGTAAAAAAAATCTGAAATATTTTTTAGAATCAGTTCAGAACCTTCCGAACCTTACAAACTCATAAATATGCTTACCTCTTTATAATATTACTAGCTGTTATCCGCAACTTCGTTCGCGTTTATTTAGAGAATAGTATCCAAATCCCTTCGTCGTGATGTACTGTAACTAATTATCAAATTTCATCAAGATCCGTTCAGCCGTTCAGCCGCGACAAGCCGACAAACAGACAGACAGACAGTTACTTTCGGTCTTATAATACTACTAGTATGGATGACAGAAATTGTGAAAGTTTGTTTGTATGTTTGTTCGTTACTTCTTGACGCTCAAACCGATGGACGGATGTTGATGCAATATGTGAAGGTAGCTTACCTACTCTTTTTTTATGATAAATTCCACTGCAGGGACACTGACCTCGCTTACCTATTGCCTTTAACCATGGGCAATTGAGTCGTTATCCACCACGCTGGTTGAGTGCGGGCTGGAGGAAATCATTAATTCTAGAATAAGCTGGATTCGTCACGATATTTTCCTTCACCGTCAGACCACGTGTCAAATATGCTCATAAGCTTTTATACTAGAGAAAAGCCTGAGAATGAACGTGCCACGTGCCAGGCCTCGGCCTGGGTCGAACTCACGAGCTCCAGATGGGGAGGCGCGGTTCACGAAAACTAATAGTAGTGTGTGTTTCCAGTCGTCGATCCACTCGCGCACGGCGTACGTGATCTCGGCGCTGGTGGGCGCGCAGTCGGGCGCCTGCCGCGCCAAGCGCGCCGAGGACTTCATACACCACATCAACCAGTACCCCGAGGCGCGCGACTACGCCATCAAGGTACGGAGGTGCCTCCCCCAGCCGCCGCACACTCAACCACGCGACGAGCTGTGGATAAAACTTTATATGGTATCGACGCACCCCGCTCGCTCGAATGGCTGCTTCCGAGCCCCAGGCTGCGGGAGCAGAACTCCACCTTACGCTTCCGGTAGCCCAATATGCGGCAATTCCCAAAGTCTGGCTGAACCATCGAACTCGAAGAAGCCCGAGTTCGATGAGCTACTTAAATGTGAATATTGACGGTTCCAATGTGCGCAGGAGGGCGCGGTGCGCGCGCTGCTCCGCGTGCGGCAGGCGCAGCCCGGGGACGAGGAGGTGCGCGGGGTCGTCAACGAGGTATGCTCGCCTGGTGCTGCGGTACCGCTGCGCACACACATACACACACATCGCGGTAACACCGACAACGAGTCGAAGTTCAATAATATATTCACAACAATAATCATTTAATAGACTCTTATTTTAAAACAAGTGAGTGATAAAAATATTTAAAAAAAAAACCGACTGCACACCTATCTAAGAACATTTGGGTTTTAAGACGAATATAAAGATACCATACGTAACTGTTGAAATCCATGCAGCAGTTTGGGATATTTATTTGTTTATTGGTAGGAAAACAAACAGCTGTTTAACAGAAGTCGAAGTACACAAACAAAATAAAACAAATAAGCCTAAACAGTTTTCACTGATAAAATACGATAAATAAATTGACGAAAGAAAGAAAATTACAAACCTACGTAAAAAATACGCGCAAAAAATAAGCTTCAATGTCGTAAAAAAATTACTTACACCTACATCTATAATCATCTAAAGATACTACTCTTATCATGATGTTCAACATAGAAATAAACCAAAATTGAACAAAAAATATTTCTTTGTGCATTTTTCAACTTTCCTAAAACTGATCCTTTAATAAATTGATAAATGATATTGTTAAGTTCACTATTAAGTTATTTGCTGTTCTATCTGTTCATTGTTGCTTGGGGTATTGTGGAAGGGTTGCTGCACCGGGAGTTACTGGCTCTATCTCAATAAAACTGATGTTTCCCAAAATAGACTATTTATTTTACTTTCTAATAAAATTGGCCCCAATCTAATACACAGACAACCGCTCTCTAGGCCAGTGCGCAGTAACTGGCGAGCGCCTTGCATACTTCTCGCTTGCACACAAAAATGCTGACACAAACTCATTCATCCTATGTCCCTACATCAATCCCCCCAAAATTTTACAAAAAAAATTTTAAAACTATCTTATTCATAACTTACATTTAAAACATTACAATAGATAGTCCGAGTCACAAGTTGTTATCGTCGTGCAGGTGCTGAATCGACATTCCACTTCGCGCCGGCCGGCTGCTACGTGGAAATCTGATCGCACCTAGACTGACCATGTGCATGTGCACGCCGATAACAACCTATCCATGATTTAATAAAATAAATCTGATGGTTTGATTTATTTTATGAAATCATTTCTGACTGTTCCTTAACAACAATAAATCCAATTATAAAACATTTTTAGAATTTTAAGAGCACAATATTAAAAAAAAATTAAGTGTAGTTCATTCAATTTTACGTCACAACTGCACGCACTCACGCATACTGGACCGCAGTCTGCTGTTGAGCTACGGGCTGAGCGCCCCCAGGAACTTTGTCGGTCGAAAACACCACTGCAGAATTCAGCTCTCTGCGTGCCCACTTTTTAACACCTCTGTTGCATCGCTTGTACAGTAAGAATATCACCGCCAGCAACAGCAGGGTGGTGATGCTGATGACAACCACGCCGTATATCTCTATCTTTTGTTCCCAGGTAGATTGTTGCGCGTTATTCGCGCCGTTTTGGGCGATGATTATTTGTTCCTCCTTCTTCTCTTCTTTACTATTGGGCTTCCCCATTACGATTTTAAAAATAATGTTGGATGATGTTATTAGACGTGGCCCGCGAGTGCAGTGGTAACGTAATGACATTAATGACAAAAATATTCACCTTAAATACAAAATATAATGATTTGCAACGTACGCAGTTGTAGTACAGTACCTGTTGGAATTATGTTACAGAAATCGATCTATAGATTATACATTGAGTCACCTGTGCTCATTACGTAAAATAACAACTTAAATCTGAAATCCTTAATTATAAATTAAATCTAACTGGAGGCCTTATAGTGCGTCCACTACTTGTCGTCTTATTCTCTATTCTTATATTACTAGACTTACTTCCTAATCTTTGATCACTGACATCATAACCTTTGTTTGTGTTTTCATTTTCATTTGTATCATTAATGACGAATGCCGGTTTTAATCTATCGACTGAAATGTTCGATGTTCTGTTCGGCAGCTGTATTTTATATACCTTCCTATCTCTGCTTATGATGCGATAAGGACCATCGTAGGGTGGTACTAACGGTTTGCGAACCGCGTCATTGCGAATGAATACAAACTCACAATTTGCTAATTCTTTATGAACGAATAATGTACGTGAGTTCCGCGATGATTTTGGTACCGGTTTCAATTTACTTATGTTGTACCTAAGCTGCTCTAAAAATGCATTGCCTTCACTCAACTCTTTATCTGAGACATTATAGAAGTCTCCAGGTAAACGGATTGTTTGGCCGTATACGTATTCCGCAGGACTCACGCCATTATCGCTCCTACCTACCGTACGTAATCCTAACATAACTGTCGGCAGCTCCTCACACCATGCCTCATTTTCAGATAGGCGTGCCATTAAGGCTTGTTTTATACTTCTATGCCATCGTTCTAAAATCCCGTTACTCTGTGGATGATACGGCGTAGTACGTAACTTTTTAATACCCATTAACTTTAGTAATTGAGTAAAAAGATTACTTTCAAACTGTCTACCTTGGTCAGTTGTTACTTTAAAAACGTTGCCATATCTACAAATCCACGACTCATAAAATACTTTAGCGATTACTTCTGCCGTTATTTCCTTTACTGGTACAGCTTCTGGCCAACGCGTAAAACGATCTATCATAGTCACGAGATACCTGTGGCCATCTTTGCAAGGAGGTAAAGGGCCGACTATATCTAAATGCACATGGGTCAATCTCTCTGCATCTGGAAATTGTTGTAATTCCGATACTGTGTGCCTACCTATTTTCGCTTTTTGACATCGAATACATGCTTTCGCCCACATACCTACGTCACGGTTTAGGGCTGGCCAAAAAAATCGTTGCTTCACTAATTTACGCGTTGCCCTGACACCTGGATGACTTACATCGTGAACAGAATGAAAACCTATCTTCCTGAAATTCTGAGGTAAGTAAGGCCTACATGTTTTCAACTTGTTTTCACAGTAAATCGGTTCACTACAGTCTGGCATGAAAATTTTCTGTAAAGAAATACTATCATTACCTTCGTCTAATAAACGTACCAACTCTTCATCCTGTTGTTGCGCTTTAGCTAATTCCGCGTAGTCAATCGCTGTCGGGCAGTGTATGGTTTCAATTCTCGAAAGCGCGTCAGCAACCGGGTTGCTATCTGCTTTGACATACCTAATATCCGTTGTAAACTCGCTGATGTATAATAACTGCCTCGTTCGACGTGGCGTTTCGCAATTATTTGCAATTTTGTTGAATGCAAACGTTAAAGGTTTGTGATCTGTAAAAATCGTTAGTTCTCTACCTTCGTACATGCATCTGAAATATTTCATAGCCAAAAATATTGCCGTAAGCTCCCTGTCATATGTAGAATACTTTCGCTGAGCTGTGGTAAGCCCTTTTGAAAAGTATCCCAGTGGAGACCATTTACCATCCACCCACTGCTGAAGTACTGCCCCTACGCATGTGTCTGAAGCGTCTGTCATAATCGATAATGGTACATCGCCTACTGGGTGAACTAATGTCACAGCGTCCTTAAGATCGTTCTTACATAGTTCAAACGCTTGAATTGACTCTGGAGTCCAAATAACTTTCGTTTTATCCTTTTTCTTTGCATTTTTCAGGAATGTGTTAAGCAGTGATTGGTGGTCAGCTGCATGAGGAATGCTGGCCCGATAAAAATTTATCATTCCTAAGAATCGCCGAAGTTGTTCTACGGTTTCTGGCCGAGGGAATTCTACTATGGCCTTGACCTTGTCGTCAAGCGGTCGAATGCCGTCGGTCGAAACTTGATAACCTAAGAATTCAATACTTTCTTTGCCAAATTCACACTTTGATAAGTTCACCGTAATGCCAAATTTTGAAAATCGCTCAAAAACTTTCCGTAAATGCATTTTATGATTTTCCATGGAATCGCTTGCTATTATGACGTCATCAACGAAACTAAATAGAAAATCAAGTCCTTCCAGCACCGTATTATTCATGAATCTCTGAAAACTTTGACTCGCGGTTCTTAAACCAAAATTTAATCTAACAAATTCGAATAGCCCAAATGGCGTTATCACCGCAGTCTTTTTTACATCTTCTGGAGCAATTTTAATAAAATGATACGCTTTGTTGATATCTATTTTAGAAAAATATTTCTTACCTGCCAATATATACGTGAAGTCATGTAACCTTGGTACGGGATAGCGGTCCGGCTTGGTGATGGCGTTTAGACGCCTGTAGTCACCAACTGGCCGAATGTCCCCATTCTTCTTCGCGACAACGTGCAGCGGACTGGCCCACTCGCTTTTCGATGGCCGACATACTCCCATCTCCTGCATTAGCTGAAATTCTTTTTTAACTTTATGATACCTATCTGGCGGCAATGGCCGCGCTTTCGCATGAACTGGCGGACCTGTGGTTTCAATATGATGATAAATACCGTGATCTACGTCATCAGCTATGCCCTTAAACGACACAGGCTTAGTTATGTTCGGAAACTCTGCCAGTAAATCTACAAATGGATGATTACAATCTACTGTAGTTATTGATAATTCATCACAAGTGGTTATGCTGCCGAGTGTCAGTAAATTAGTTTTCTTATCTATTAACTTACGCGCACTTAAATCTACGACCAATGCATGATGTTCCAAAAAATCCGCGCCTAATATTGGCTGGTTAACATCCGCAATCACAAAAGTCCAGCGATACGACCTACGAAGCCCTAAATTTAAGTACAAGGTCTTTAAGCCATAAGTTTTTATTTCACTACTATTAGCTGCAAATAACTTATAGTCCGTATGCTCCCTTGCTAACTTTTGCTTCTGCGTGGCCGGTATCACTGAAATGTTTGCGCCCGTATCTACTAAAAACTTTAGTCCGTTATCTTTATCAAAAATACTGAGGCGGTGGTTGCTACCCGGTACAAATTTACCTGCCGCCACTGTTTGTACCGCATCTAGTTTTCCGTCGGGGGTTTCCATGCGCAAGGTTTTTCGCACGCCCTTGCTCTGGTCCGATACCGAAAGTGCCACTTGCATAGCCAATCTGGATCTGCTGGTGTCCTGGACCTCGATCTGGATCTTCCTCTGTATCCTCCTTGTCCCCGGAACCTCGTCGTATCTCGCCGATGTTCTTTAACCTCCTCTCGGAGTGCAGCTACTTCCAAATTCAATCTGTGCATCTGCGCTAGAACGTCGCTTACTGGAAATGTCACACCGCTGGTTGATGCTGCTGCGACCTCTGCGATCTCGCCTCCTCTGATATTTTCGTTGATTTTATCTGCTATGTTCGCCAGATTTTCTAATGTTTTGTCCTGACTGACCGTCAATACTGTTTTTATTGACATCGGCATACGCGCGAGCCACAAGTTAGTTAGCGCTGTTTCAGATATTTGGGCGTTTCGCCCTAAGTCCCTCATTCTGCGCAGAAGCTGGGATGGCTTCTGCGTCCCTAGCTCCATTTCACCAACCAGTTTTTGGAACTGCCTCTCCGCGCTCTCTTCGTACACTTGTAACAATCTTTCTTTGATAGCTTTGTACTTATCACTGTCCGGCGGCGTTAGTAGAATGTCGCTCACCTGTTGCAGTGGCTCCCGCCCTAATTTTGCTACAACCAAGTTGAACTTATTGTCATCGCTCTGTTTCTGTGGGCCTAAGATGCTTTCAACCTGCGCGAACCATAATCTGGGCATTTCGGCCCAGAATTCTGGCAGCCGGGACTGAACACTTATCGCGGCGAGTTCAACACTAGTGTTAACGTTGGCACTGTTACCGTCTGTCACTATTGGTTTATTCATGATTGCCTCAAAGTTCACACTCTGCATTAACCGGTGCAAATGTCCTTAGTAACCCCCTCCACAAGCTAAGCAAAAACACGCAAGTCTTTCCGTTTCACTGTTTAAACGCGGGGTCACCACTGTTAAGTTCACTATTAAGTTATTTGCTGTTCTATCTGTTCATTGTTGCTTGGGGTATTGTGGAAGGGTTGCTGCACCGGGAGTTACTGGCTCTATCTCAATAAAACTGATGTTTCCCAAAATAGACTATTTATTTTACTTTCTAATAAAATTGGCCCCAATCTAATACACAGACAACCGCTCTCTAGGCCAGTGCGCAGTAACTGGCGAGCGCCTTGCATACTTCTCGCTTGCACACAAAAATGCTGACACAAACTCATTCATCCTATGTCCCTACAATATGTCCAGATGGACTGAAAAAACATTGCATGGGCCAAAAAAATAACAGCCAATAATTTTTAATTATAAATATTCAACTGTGACGTGTAACTATAGGAGTTATCAATAAATTTCTGATTGCTGAACAAAATGTATGACGCAATCCTAGTAAAAGACGTACCTACCTGTCACGCGCACTAGTATCAAATACTTGGCCTGTCACTTTTCAAAATTGTTACTTGAACTAATATCTAGTGTAATTCCGCGTGTAACTCCGAGTGTAACTCTCCGAGCGCGTGGCCGAGAAGAGTCAACACGTCCTGAAGATGCCTCGTGGAGAGGCGAAACACGTGTCGACGAAGTGCTCGCGGAATAGGGATTTTTTTTTAATTTTTTAATTGCTGTTTTATTGTATAATTTTTTTTTTGTAGTAATTTTTCGATAAAATTTTGTTGTAATTTTCATAACATTATTTCTGTTAATTTTTTTATTGAATTAGCTTCATATATCAAATTGTATAAAGTTTTTTAGTAGGTTTCATTAAATTAGGTCTGTTAAATTCGTTAGTTGAAATATCAAATTGTATAACGTTTAAATTAGATTCAAATATCAATTTGTATGAAGTTTTCTAGTAAATGTCATTAAATTATTTTTTTAAATTCTAAATTAAGAATAGAATAGAAAATTCATATTCCTTGATGTACTTAATGCGACGTTAAAGCGGAATTACACTAGATATTAGTTCAAGTAACAATTTTGAAGATGAACTTCCGCAAAGTGACGCCTGATTCAATCAACTATCTGTCACTTTTCGTTCTTAGACAGTACGGAACTCTCTCTAGACATATAGTATAGGTAATCATAAAACTGATCCTATAACGATCTTAATACAGATCCAGTCAGCATCATTGACTAAGATACCATTAGCGTTTTTCTCGCAATGTTCAGTCATTGCGCTACCACTTATCAAAACACCGAATCCGGAAATGTAAGCTGACCTATATTTGGATCCGAGCGTTGCCCGTAAATAAGTCATGTAGTACTAGACTAGAGCGATCGCGCGATCATTGTGCTAATAACTCGGCGACGAGTGGGCACGCCGCCAGCGCCGGCCGATGCGATCGTACGATACCTAGTCGCGTTATCAATGACGTATCTTTACAAGACTAGTACCGGCGTGGGGGCGCGTGCTGCACGCGTCGCGCGTGCGAGTGTTTTGACACATTTTATCAGAACGCTTCATAATTCACCATGGCTTTTGCAGTATATGTCTCTAAACTGGTCCAAACTTACTAATACTCGTATTATAAAATCGAAAGTAACTCTCTCTGTGTAAGCTTTTCATGGCTAAACAGATCTTGATGAAAATTTATAATTCGTTAGAGTATACCTTAAGGAAGGTTATTTGAATAGTATTTTCTGAATAAACGCGAACGAAGTCGCTGGTGGCAGCTAGGAAATTATAAATACGAAATTGAGTTAGTTTATTTGTTTGTTTGTTACGCTTTCACGCCTGAAGTACTTAACCGATCATCACGAAATGTTGCATACAGGTTGTCAGACTCAGAGGCATATCCCTGACAAGATGTATTTGATGTGATTTCCTGTAGGAAAGGACATAGGGTGTCCTTTATCCCGAAATAATTAATGGTTTCTCTGACGCCTCTTTCCAGTAGGGCCGTAGGGGTAGGCTGAGACCACCCGTCTCCGCGTGCTACGATCCTGGTACACATGTTTCGCTCCTTCCACTTCCATGAGTGTCAGTAGTAGTAATAAGAGGTGTGTGGTCGGGCGCAGGCGCTGGCGCTGATGGGCTACACGGGCCCCACGCGCGGGCCGGGGCCCAACATCCTGGCGCTGGACGGCGGCGGAATCCGGGGCCTCATCTCCATCGAGATCCTGCGCCACCTGGAGCGGCTCGCCGGCCGCCCCGTCAACCAGCTCTTCGACTACATCATCGGCGTCTCCACCGGCGCCATCATCGCCGCCGTGCTCGGTACGACCCCAGTGTAACGTGTGGCCGCGCCGGAGACGGGCGCAGTGTGACGTGTGGGGGCTCCGCCGGGAGCGGCGAGGGCGTGCTGGAGACGGCGAGCGCCATGTGACACCGTGTGTAGTGTGTAACGTGTGTAATCCCCGCAGGTAGCGGCTGGGGCATGCTGGAGACGGCGAGCGTCATGTGACATCGTGTGTAGTGTGTAACGTCTGTAATCCCCGCAGGCAGCGGCGTGGGCACACTGGAGACAGCCAGCGCCATGTACCGCACGCTGTCGCGCGAGATGTTCGGCGGCACGTCGCTGCTCGGCGGCACGTCGCGGCTCGTGTGGACGCACTCGTACTACGACACGGCGCAGTGGGAGCGCATGCTGCGGGACCAGCTCGGGGACATCACGCTCACGCACTGCAACCGCAAGGACAACCCCAAGGTGCGGCGCGACGACGCACGGCACGAGGCGCTCGGCGGACGTCGCCGTGCTCGCGGGAATGACTGGACCTCGCCGTCCGCAGGTGGCGCTGGTGTCGTGCGTGGTGAACGCGGGCTCGCGGCTGTCCCCGTTCCTGTTCCGCTCCTACAGCATCGGCTTCCGGCGGCGCGGCGCCGTGCGCGGCTCGTGCGGCGCGCGCGTGTGGCAGGCCGTGCGCGCCTCCGCCGCCGCGCCCACCTACTTCGCCGAGTTCAAGCTGGACGGGGACGTGCACCAGGTACCGCGGGAGCGAGAGAGACGCGCCGGCCTCTCAGACTTGGCAGCTCAAGCTGGCATGTGGAACAGCGGGAGATGCTGGCCAGCTTTCTCAACTCGCACGTAGTTAGGCACGCGAAAAAACGCGCTCTGTGTTAAATATTGCGTCATCCAAAAAAATGAAAAAATAAAGAAAAGCGAACGAGTCACTTTCTCCGAGTAAAGTGAGGCTTTCGAATAAAAAACGGGAAAAACACACATAATTCAGGACCTCGTGCTTCTGCGTTAATAATAACCGGTCGACAGACCGTGTGATTGTACACTGTTGGTGCGGTCGCAGGACGGCGGCATCATGGCGAACAACCCGTGCGGGCTGGGGCTGCACGAGGCGCGGCTGCTGTTCGGCGCGGAGGCGCTGGCGCGCGGCACCGTGCTGTCCGTCGGCACCGGCCAGCCGCTCGCCGCGCCGCGCGCGCCCGCGCCCGACCACGGCACCTCGTGGCGGGACAAGTTCTACAAGGTACGTGCCGCCTCGCGCCGCTGCCGCCCTGGTACCTCCGCCGCGCGCGCCCGGCGACGGCACCTCGGGGCGGGACAAGTTCTACAAGGTACGTGCCGCCTCGCGCCGCTGCCGCCCTGGTACCTCCGCCGCGCGCGCCCGGCGACGGCACCTCGGGGCGGGACAAGTTCTACAAGGTACGTGCCGCCTCGCGCCGCTGCCGCCCTGGTACCTCCGCCGCGCGCGCCCGGCGACGGCACCTCGGGGCGGGACAAGTTCTACAAGGTACGTGCCGCCTCGCGCCGCTGCCGCCCTGGTACCTCCGCCGCGCGCGCCCGGCGACGGCACCTCGGGGCGGGACAAGTTCTACAAGGTACGTGCCGCCTCGCGCCGCTGCCGCCCTGGTACCTCCGCCGCGCGCGCCCGGCGACGGCACCTCGGGGCGGGACAAGTTCTACAAGGTACGTGCCGCCTCGCGCCGCTGCCGCCCTGGTACCTCCGCCGCGCGCGCCCGGCGACGGCACCTCGGGGCGGGACAAGTTCTACAAGGTACGTGCCGCCTCGCGCCGCTGCCGCCCTGGTACCTCCGCCGCGCGCGCCCGGCGACGGCACCTCGGGGCGGGACAAGTTCTACAAGGTACGTGCCGCCTCGCGCCGCTGCCGCCCTGGTACCTCCGCCGCGCGCGCCCGGCGACGGCACCTCGGGGCGGGACAAGTTCTACAAGGTACGTGCCGCCTCGCGCCGCTGCCGCCCTGGTACCTCCGCCGCGCGCGCCCGGCGACGGCACCTCGGGGCGGGACAAGTTCTACAAGGTACGTGCCGCCTCGCGCCGCTGCCGCCCTGGTACCTCCGCCGCGCGCGCCCGGCGACGGCACCTCGGGGCGGGACAAGTTCTACAAGGTACGTGCCGCCTCGCGCCGCTGCCGCCCTGGTACCTCCGCCGCGCGCGCCCGGCGACGGCACCTCGGGGCGGGACAAGTTCTACAAGGTACGTGCCGCCTCGCGCCGCTGCCGCCCCGGTACCTCCGCCCGACTGACACTCTCCATTCCTCCAGATCCTGGACTCGGCGACGGACACGGAGGGCGTGCACCTGCTGCTGAACGATCTGCTTCCGGCCGGGACGTACTTCCGGTTCAACCCGCCGCTGATGGAGCCGTGCAACATGGACGAGATCGACCCCAACAAGCTGCAGAACATGATCACGGACACCAACGCCTACATCAGGTACGTTCCGACCCGACCTCCACCCGAGTCGGACGCCGCCATCGCTCAAACACCGATCAATGTAGAACCGATGTCGTGTTCTGTCGCAGACGCAACCAGCACAAGTTCGAGCAGGCGGCGGCGCGGCTCGTGCGGCAGCGCGGCGTGCTGCAGCGCGCGGGCGACGCGCTGCAGCACCGCGCGCTGCTGCTCGGCCTCACCGCGCACCACTGACCGCCCGCCGCGCGGCGTGCTGCAGCGCGCGGGCGACGCGCTGCAGCACCGCGCGCTGCTGCTCGGCCTCACCTCGCACCACTGACCGCCCGCCGCGCGGCGTGCTGCAGCGCGCGGGCGACGCGCTGCAGCACCGCGCGCTGCTGCTCGGCCTCACCGCGCACCACTGACCGCCCGCCGCGCGGCGTGCTGCAGCGCGCGGGCGACGCGCTGCAGCACCGCGCGCTGCTGCTCGGCCTCACCGCGCACCACTGACCGGCCGCCGCGCGGCGTGCTGCAGCGCGCGGGCGACGCGCTGCAGCACCGCGCGCTGCTGCTCGGCCTCACCGCGCACCACTGACCGCCCGCCGCGCGGCGTGCTGCAGCGCGCGGGCGACGCGCTGCAGCACCGCGCGCTGCTGCTCGGCCTCACCGCGCACCACTGACCGGCCGCCGCGCGGCGTGCTGCAGCGCGCGGGCGACGCGCTGCAGCACCGCGCGCTGCTGCTCGGCCTCACCGCGCACCACTGACCGGCCGCCGCGCGGCGTGCTGCAGCGCGCGGGCGACGCGCTGCAGCACCGCGCGCTGCTGCTCGGCCTCACCGCGCACCACTGACCGGCCGCCGCGCGGCGTGCTGCAGCGCGCGGGCGACGCGCTGCAGCACCGCGCGCTGCTGCTCGGCCTCACCGCGCACCACTGACCGGCCGCCGCGCGGCGTGCTGCAGCGCGCGGGCGACGCGCTGCAGCACCGCGCGCTGCTGCTCGGCCTCACCGCGCACCACTGACCGCCCGCCGCGCGGCGTGCTGCAGCGCGCGGGCGACGCGCTGCAGCACCGCGCGCTGCTGCTCGGCCTCACCGCGCACCACTGACCGCCCGCCGCGCGGCGTGCTGCAGCGCGCGGGCGACGCGCTGCAGCACCGCGCGCTGCTGCTCGGCCTCACCGCGCACCACTGACCGGCCGCCGCGCGGCGTGCTGCAGCGCGCGGGCGACGCGCTGCAGCACCGCGCGCTGCTGCTCGGCCTCACCGCGCACCACTGACCGGCCGCCGCGCGGCGTGCTGCAGCGCGCGGGCGACGCGCTGCAGCACCGCGCGCTGCTGCTCGGCCTCACCGCGCACCACTGACCGGCCGCCGCGCGGCGTGCTGCAGCGCGCGGGCGACGCGCTGCAGCACCGCGCGCTGCTGCTCGGCCTCACCGCGCACCACTGACCGGCCGCCGCGCGGCGTGCTGCAGCGCGCGGGCGACGCGCTGCAGCACCGCGCGCTGCTGCTCGGCCTCACCGCGCACCACTGACCGGCCGCCGCGCGGCGTGCTGCAGCGCGCGGGCGACGCGCTGCAGCACCGCGCGCTGCTGCTCGGCCTCACCGCGCACCACTGACCGGCCGCCGCGCGGCGTGCTGCAGCGCGCGGGCGACGCGCTGCAGCACCGCGCGCTGCTGCTCGGCCTCACCGCGCACCACTGACCGGCCGCCGCGCGGCGTGCTGCAGCGCGCGGGCGACGCGCTGCAGCACCGCGCGCTGCTGCTCGGCCTCACCGCGCACCACTGACCGCCCGCCGCGCGGCGTGCTGCAGCGCGCGGGCGACGCGCTGCAGCACCGCGCGCTGCTGCTCGGCCTCACCGCGCACCACTGACCGCCCGCCGCGCGGCGTGCTGCAGCACCGCGCGGCGTGCTGCAGCACCGCGCGGCGTGCTGCAGCGCGCGGGCGACGCGCTGCAGCAGTAAAACAATGATTAGTTGTCTGACCACACAGTACATATTATATGCAGCACTAGAAAGCCTGGCGAAGTTTTCTCGCGACCAAAAGATTGAAAGATGCTTGAACGCTCGAGAGCTAGCAGCGAAGTGAAGTGTGACCGCAAGGCTGCACTTGAACGAAACACAGTAGTGATGTGCGGCGTCTTCTCCAAACATAGTAATAGAACTCAATGGTTACTCGATGAGATGTAAAGATAAAATATGAGTTTTTATCTAAAGCATGATTGAAAAGTGTGATAGAATTTTGTGACTTAATTCAATCGCTTTATGGCTCAATTTGTGATAAGCACTGTCAATGTGATTAAGATTTTTTTTCGATTTTGGCTTTGTTTTTTTTTTAACTAGAAATATTATAAAAGCCAATACTTTCTGTAGTAACAATGTTATTATAAGTCGCGGCACGAGAGTTTAGCGCTGAGGGTAATGTGGAGGGGATATCTGCGCATGGGTATAGTCGTGAACATAATACAATTATAACTTTAATTAAAAAACACATTTGAATAAATAGTAAGTCTATCACTAAGCAAAATCTGAATCTTTAAAGAATTAATCAATTCATTGGTTTCTTTTTTAACAAAACAATGCACGTCATACACCATTTTTCGAACCTGACTTTCAAAAACAGTATTTCTTTTAGGCATTTTCACTATCGATTAAAAATATACTAGTATAATAAAAACTTTCAATAAATAACAAAGGAACTGAACAAAAAAAACAATAACAATGAACGGCAATAACAATACCCTTTAGAACGCGACTGTACAGTGAGAAGTCTGCGGAGCGTCGTATCGGGGCGGGGGACGGAGTACGACTGGCTGCCAATCGGCGCTGCGCACGCGCAACCTTCGTCCCTGTAGCCCCCCTGTGATACCTAATTTTTGACTTCTGCGCAATAACGGTCAGCGCTAGACTTTCGTGCCGCTAACTATAAGTATTTAAAAATCTACTTAGCGATACAATGTTCTAAGATAATTATTATAATATTTACCAAAAAAATTATAAGACAATAATTTACAGGTATGTTTTAAAAAAAATCGCGCTTTAGTCATATGGCATCGATTCTGTTTCGTTGTTTACTAATCTCAGGACTAAAATTATATGCATCTTTTCTTTGCTTCAGAGAAAAGGAATGCAAAAATTTTAGAGTGAAGGCAAATTAAAATTAGGAAATGGTAAAGAGAATTAACGCCTTTAAAAATGTATTTACGCTATCGTACAGAAAATATGTTAAAATGTTATATTTTTTCATGTTAAACATGTTTATTAAGTGCAAAACTATGAAAATGCTCTTAGCGCGTAAGTACCTATATTTTACTTAAATAACGTTACATCGTTCATCTGTAGTTTAACTATCGATAGAATCGCATTTCATTGATATTAAAGTAAAAATAATGTTACTTATATTAAATATTTATAAAGGTTAGGCAGCAGTTAGTTTATGTTCGTAGGGAGGTTACTAGAAACCTGTAATGTTACTGTATAATATATACATTAAAATGTTACTCATATTATTGTTAAATCTAGTCACTAAAGCTTAATTTGTTAGTACAATATTATGCCGAGTAGACTTGCAAGGAACTTGCACAAGTTTTGCTTACTTATTTTGGCAAGCTTTAGCATGATTGTAAGTAGAAAATTGCAGGAAATTCTTGCGAGTCTATTTGGTACACGCATGAACGGAAGATGCAATTTTATTAATTATTATTTTGTAAAACGTTATTACTTTGTAGCAATAAAATAGATGTTGAGACGGGTAGCCTTGGGCTCAATATTAGTGAAGTATTGTTAGAGGTCGTGACAATCTACACATATGCCGCTCCGGGTGACTACTACACCACACACTCACTTGTAACTCTGGTTGTTATCTATTTTTAACCGACTTCAAAAAGGAGGACGTTCTCAATTCGGTTATTTTTAAAATGTTTTTACGGAATAATCTGTTACGTGTAAATGAACCGAATTTGGAAATTGTTATTTTATTTGAAAAGATATATGTACCTTTTTTTTTTTTTTTTTTTTTTTTTATGTAGAATAGGTCGGCGTTTGACCACCAACTCGCCTGATGTTAAGCGACGTTGTGGTCTAAGATGGAGCACGACGACCTATAAGGTACTTATTCACTTTCGCCTTGAAGTTGTAGAGTGAAGAAGTACAAAGACGGCAGTTGAGTGAGGCGCTACAAGTGCGCCACTGCTCAGACCCGTCTTCGGAACGGTTACACCGGACTACATCCCGAAACACGACTAGGTCATTTCACGGCATGGCTTGGTCCGGTGGGTGGTAACTAGCCACGGCCGAAGCCTCCCACCAGAGTTTGCTACCCGGTTAGCACTACCCGGGGACCACGTGTAGGGTATCAGAATAGAGTACACTCCTACGGACGTGGGTAGCTCAGCCCCCAAAACCTACAGATTGGTCCCATTACAAAATGCAATTCGGAAGACAGAAAGTCGGTTTTTTTATTTGTAAAATATACCTTCGAATCGCTCTCAGCTAGTCATGCCCAGGATAACGATAAATTGAATTTTTTAGTTCGCTAGGTGGCGTGGGCGAATTTTGAAAACAAAAGTCAAAGTGTTTTTTTCAATTCGGTATTGAAGATACACGAACGTCAAAGTTAAAAAATATTCTTAACCGCCTTTTTCGGAAAAAGAGACATTAAGAAGAACATGCAAGAAACTGCGTTTTTTTTTACAAGTATTAGTGAAGTAAGTAAGTTGTTGATGTGGATTATCTTCACAAATACTGGTCAATTATCATTAATTACGTCTACTTAAATTCTATTTATTTAATCATTCTATTTGTGCGTCAATTCCTTTTTTTTCTATTATATTTCTTAGAAGTGTCTCCCTGTAAATGACTTTTTAGTAAATATATTAAATTTACTACTTTGTTATTGTAAGGTTGTTGGTTGACCTGAAAGGTAAAAATAAAATAAATAAAATTATTATTTTGATCACAAAAAAGCAGTGACGCGATTTGTGTGTAGAGCGGTTGTACACTTTGCACGGACTATAACATCTTGTTACTTCTCGTGCATAAATACTATATTAATGTAGGCTAGTCTCGGAGCTATGTAATAGCTGATTTTAAGCACATTTTGTGATTTGTATAGCTTTTTACATAACTTGTTAACCTCAATTGTGATATACTTAAGTAAATAAAACATTTAAAAAATTAGAACGGTTATTTTACTTGATGACTCTGAGGTAATTTGTGATTAATCCTACTAATATTATAAAAGCGAAAGTTTGTAAGAATGGATTGATGGATGGATGTTTGTTGCTCTTTCACGCCAGAACGGCTGAACAATTTGGATGAAATTTGGCACAGAGATAGATTATAGTCTAGAATAGCACATAGGATACTTTTGAATCGCGGGGCGCAGCTAGTTTTAAATAATATTATATCCTGAGAGAGGCGGCTCGCGCCCAGGCGAGGTGCCGTCATGTTACGGTAATATACTTTCACTTGAACGGCCTCTACCGCGCCCGCACGCACTTGATACTTGGAACGGAACCAGTACAATGTTACAATGGAATTATCAAAACTTATTACAATATAATTCGGAATTTTATAATTACTTACATCCTATACTTCTACACTAACATTATAAAGAGGAAAGATTTGTATTTTTGTATGTTCCGAAACTACTGGTGTGTAACTACTGGACCGGTTTCAAAAATTCTTTCGCCATTGAAAGCTAATGTAGCTTCTTTGTGCAAAGCTAAAGTAATTCTTGAGTGACTTAAGCTATAAAACGCGAGCGAAGCCCGGGGCAAAACAGCTAGTATTTTATAGAGGCGAAGGGTCGTGTGTGTTTGTTACTTTTTTACGCTTAAACGGATCGACGGATTTTGATGTGGTATGAAGGACTGAAGGGAGCTCTTACCCTGGAGTACCTAAGCGCAGCCAGTAGTTTATAAAGTCAAATGCGGAAGTTGGTGAGAGGGAATAACTAAGCTAGCTAGACCTTATCCCGAAAAAATAAATTGTCTTGTACGGCAGCGGGACGGACGCCGCTAGTAATTCATGCATTTTAAAAATAAAAAATCATCACGTTTTTTTAAAATTAAATATTTGATCAAACCTATTTACTCGTACTTACATATTCGTTGATTTAAAAGAAAATCAAAATGCCAAAAAAAGAATTGGTACAGTCCCGTGTGAAATATGTATATCGCAAGACAAAATCATTTTCAAAGAATAATCTATAAAGTTTTAAGATTGTTCGGTCGTGCTAACGAAGCCAGGCATGTCAACCCAGACAGGCAGACAGGGACGTCCGAGTCAAACAAAGTATGCCGTAATGACACCTTTGAACCCGTTGTTCGAACCTGAATTAAATGAATCATTAATAGCTTAGGATTGCGCTAACTACTACATGTTTTAGCTGTACAATACTACCTATCATAGTTACTGTAGTTTTTAAAACTTAACCGTAGAGTCGGACAAATGATGTAACTAAAACTTCTTAAAGGAGATTTGGATGATTTGTTTAAAATTTACGATGGTGGCTCCCTTGATCAACTGTTCAGATAAGGTGGCAGCGCGTACTCGTAGCTGCATCATTAACATTCTACTCGGGCTTTCGCTTCCACCACCACTGTACGTTTGTCCCGTAAAGAGAAGAGTAGTGTTGCGCTAGAACTAGAACCCTCCGCTCGCGTACGTTCGCTATCGTTTCATTTTATTTTGTTTCGACAAAATTAAATATTAAGCTGATTCTTTTTAGTGAGAAGATCCCAGGAAAAGATGGCGTTCATTAAATATCTTTTTGCTATGGTAAGTAAATTTCTATAGTAGGTAAATGAAGTGTTGTTTCGTTGAGTTTGTGTTACGAAAGTTTAGTGTGAGTGTTGCGACTGCTGTGGGTCACAGGGGCAGGGAACGTGACATAACTCGCGGAGCTGTTGGAGAATATTCTACCAAATATAATATTTAGCAGTTTGTTTACATTAACATAGAATAAAATTCGCGTTCTTACCTAAGTAGGTACCTATCTAGTGAGTATATTCATAGTAGTATTTATCTGAAGTACGTAGTATGCGGTAGGTAGTTGCCTGGCACAGATCGCTCTATGCGATAAAGCCACCCGTATTCTATCTACCGAATGTTTGGTTTTATTTGTGGTGTTTTATCAGCGATTAGTCCGATAGAGTGTGGCAATGTAATCAAGAGGCGTTGTGTTCCGTGCTAGCTGGTGGTGCTAGGCGCTTGTAGGCTGACCTAAATGCACTACCACACCGTCCGCACCACAGGCTTAATTTTTTTTTTGTTATAATCTATAGTCAACACCAAGAGATTCAAGAGATCTACATACATTCTGTCCATAGGCGGCGGCTGTCTGTTTATTTGCAAATTTAGAATTTAAAAATAAAATGATTGGAAATGATTATACATCTCATGTTAGCGACATTATACTAAATTTATTTATTTAACAGCTTTATAGTTGTTTAGAATCGTCGTAAGTAATTCCATTTCGTTCCGTATGTGTGCAGGTGGCGCTGGTGTTTTGTTTCCTACTGCCAGCCGAGAGCACGGTGCAGCCGCGCGCTCCCAACTTCCAGTACTTTGAGAGGTCAGTTACAGGAAATTTCAAAATAATTTCATAGAGCACATTTATAAGTATTCTACAGTTGTTCTCTTAGACGGGCCATACTTTTACTGCAATGCGTGGCTACAATAATATTGTTAGCAATATTGCGACAATGTTTAGGGTGAGGCCCCGCCAGCTAGTCGTACACTTCTAGAACGGCAGGTGATTGCCGGGCTACTGTCGGCAATATTGCAGGAACACATTGCAGTAAGTTATGTAATTATGTATGTCCTGTCTAGGAACACCTTTTAGTAGTAGCTAGGTATGTGGGTGTCAGTTGGTTGTTGACAATGCTGGTTGTTTACAAACAACGATGCCTAACTCGTGATGTTGTCGGCTCATGTTTTTGGCAGTCTGGCTTGTTGTTTGTTGTTGTGTAGTGTCGTTGTTGTCGCAGGCCCAACTACCGCTACCCGTACTACGACGGCAGCGGCAAGGGCAAGCTGCTGTACGGGTACGGCGGCGCCGACCTCTACCAGTACCGCTCCTACTCGCCGCTAGAGGGCATTCACTGAACCACGGCTCTCCTCTCCGCCTCTACACCTCCACCAAGCAGTTTACCTAGCACGAGATAGACTATTCTCATTCTTATGGTGACAAATAGACAAATCTTTCCTTTTCACCCCTATGGTAACCATTCATCACCCTGCCTAGCATCCTGCACGTCATTGCCGCTTGATGCAGGATGGTGAAGGTTATCGCGTCCGGGCAAAGACGCGTCCCTCTTGCCTATCATCCTGCACGTACATACGAGTATGTGCAGGATGATAGACAGGTTTGTGAGCTACATCCTACTTCGTAGTCCTGCAAGCAGTGCTGCAAGGCAGGATGGTGACCTTTTATGCTGATTCTACACTGCTGCGGTAAACTGCGGTTACGTGGCGATACTATGCAGCTAAAGAGAAATTACAGACAGAGCGAGATGCAAGTATCGCTAGTTACCGCGTACTGCCTCGTCAGCCTGGAATCAGCGATAAAAATCATTACTTAGGTAGCACCATAAAACTTCAGTCGCAGTCGCACATAGGTAAATCTGAATTTCACAAAACTAAAATGCAGAATCATTTATTTTCATATCAGTAGTAAATTATTTAATAATTACACACTTATAAAAATGTTTAAATAATTATGTAATTGACTATTAATTAATGATTTCATTTACTACATTTTTTAAAGGTTTAAACAATGAAATAAATGCAAGTGTCACCCGCTCCATGTTGCAGTAAATAGAGTAGGTACCTATAGTGGGTGCTTCAGTCCAAATAAACCATTGTTTTTACTAATGCTCATTTACGAATTGTTTAACAATAGATATATTTATATAAGGTCAATGTGGGGAAGTCCGTCTACGAGGTAAGACCGTCTAGCGGCAATAACTTCCGTGTTTGGATAACTTCGCAGTTTATGGCTTAGTCGGCAAAACAGTGCTAAGGTAATAATTCAAAATAAAATACATAGATGTCGCTAAGATCATTGTTTTGGTACAAATTTGACCGCCATTTTTTATCGCATTTTGTTCTCGGTGGTGGAGTGTAGCGTCCATAAAATAAATTTAAAAAAAAGTGGAAAACTGAAGAAGTTTTGGCTGTTGCTGTGATTATGTAAGTTATTTATAGATCTATAAATATATTTCTGGTGTTGAATTCGTTTATATCGCTTGAGTTTCATAATTATACCTGCTGCAAATTTCTAACCTCAAAAAATAGTAGTTGGGAAGTCCGTCCATCATGGCGACGGAAAGTCCGTCATATGCCGGTCTTACATCAATGCCAGAGATAGTCAAACTTTTGAACAGTGCCTATTTAATCCATTATTTTACTACTTTTTGCTAGGTTCTACGTAGTAAATGTACCCAGTGATGGGCCACTGAGGACTAATATAATTTCGTTACCATAAACCGGTAAAGGGTATATATGTATATAGGAATGGTGTTGGGGATGTATTAATCTTTCTAATCTTAGGTAATTATGTCAAACAGGTAGGTAGTTAGGTACCCTACAGTTTAAAGTACCGTTGCACAGACGAATAAAGGTGGGACTACTACTCATTAATTCTTACTATAACTTAGCTGTAGGTACATCTACGCCTACACTGTAAATAGATACTGGAAAACATAAAACTAACCACAATTTTTTTTTTTCATAGGCTGTTTCAAGGCTGTTTCCGGGTTTATTAAATTAAGCAATATTGGCACTCGTCGACGGCATAATGGTCGTAAATAATAAATTGGTTAGCTTGCAATCATGGTAAGCAATTATACAAGAAAAACGTACAAAGCATCATATAAGCTGTACGTAATAAAAGATTTTTAATTAATAATTTGTTTTTTACTGTTAAAAAGTTCACTTTTTTTTTCTTAACATTAATGTTGAGAACCTCTGTCAGCAAAGATATGCCGGACTTTCCTTCAAATAAAATAAACTAAAATATCTTTGAAATTAAGCCTTGTGGATAAACACGTAAGGCACATAATTTCAACGCCATTATTACATTATTGTCTGAAACTGTTTTCATACGTCATTATCTAAACAATTGTGGTTTTATTGCTACTAGATGGACTTGCCTCCAACAGCAAGGAAAGTCCGTCTACACGCGGCGTTTTAACAAAATACTTGTATCCAAAATATTACTATAGTTAATCCGATTTCTGTAACTTTAGAACGTAAATAAATATATTTTTCACCATATCCGAACACACATGTTTTAATAGAATGCATATTTCGATTCATTGAGGTCAATCAGATTTAGATATTAGAAAAGTATGCCGGACTTCCCCACATTGACCTATTTAGAAAATATATTATATATTTATCAAATAAAAAAATACCTGTTTGACTTGCGGAAACAAGAAGGAAAAAATATTTTCATCGCAACTCGAAGGGATCTGGCTTTCTCAAGTTCCTAAAAAGGTTTTTTTTATTGGTGGGGTGGTACCTATATTTGCTCAATAATTTTATATCTATAAACTAAATGTAAATTTTTCACCCCTGTAAGATTATGTGTAAGATTTATGTGATGGTAAATAATAATTAGTATTTAGTGTGATATCTAGTGAGTACTTTGTACTATTGTAATTTGTAAATAGAGTAATAAATTTTTTGTAACATCTTTTTACAGTGTATTAACTCACACTGCGTCACAACTTAATGAATGCGGATGAAGGCGCTGTGTTTTGAAATATTATGCCACAGCTTTAGTTGTGTGATCCAAAGGTCCGAACAGAAACCTTATTTTGTAATCACGCGTCATCCCGCTCGCGATAACTAGTCGCGACATACGAGCGAGCGTGAGGGCACATGACGACCATTGCCACTGGTTGTTGCTCATTAAAGCCACCTGACCACGAGACCCGACACGCACCATCTCGCCTCGTGCGGTTAGGTATTCTTTAAATGAACTTCAATAGATATTCGCTCCCTACATCAACTCCGGATAGCCTCGGCGTAAGCTGTCAACGTGCGGACGGCGCGTGGTCCACTCGGTGACCACCCGCCGCCCGCGAGTAATTCACGCGAGGACAAGACTAAGGCCGCGCGAAGTTCACTCGTTGACCACGAGAGGTTCACTGGTCCACGCGGCGTCCACCCATGGACCGCCCGTTGACGAGTCGAGGCGGTCCCTAGTGGCTCCAATGAGTTATAACCCTAAGGGGTTTAATTGGTCATTGTCGCATCAGTGGCGGATCTAGGATTTTATTTTGGGGCTACAAGGACATGATATAGGTAGCTGAGGGTAAACTTTGTCAAGGTACGTAAACACATAAAAGTGGGTTCTAAAAAGATTTTAGACTAATATTATGGGGGAATTAGCTTTTGGGAGGGCTTGAGCGCCCCTCCCCGCCATCCTGGATCTGTTAGATACTGTGTTGCATAAACTAGGTCTTTACTGTAGCATTCTATGGTCTACCGCTGTCCTCTACAGAATTGCGCGTATTTATGATCACTTTATTAGACAAAAGAGCAATTTATTCTAAACTTTAGTTTTATGACTCCGTCGAGAGACTATTCTAGTATGTGTATTTATTATTATCTCATCGTCCTAGACTCCTAGCGGCCGCTTCATACGATGTTATGGCAGCTGATATTCAATGACCACTTATAGTTTTAAGGCCATTCACAACTTTGAGTAAAAAGTCTTATCGTAGGTATGTTGTTTAAATTGTATGTAAAAATATCTAAATTCATAATACTTGTATTATGAATTTAGATATTTTTACATATTTTTACCTAGTAGTAAACTAATTGCACCGAAGAGATCTCTTCAACTTTTAGTGATGCCCGTTGCCAAAGCGAAGCATGAGGATACCTATGTAATACATGTAAAATATCAAACAGGTACCCAGAATTCTCCGCGGGTATGATTGTCCCACTGCTGGGCAAAGTTCTTCCTCAATTTCTTCCAGCTTTGGTAGCGGGTGGCGTGAATAAAACATAAAACAGTTTTAATTTTGCTAGCTGTAGAAGTGCAGCTAATAGCAAGTAGGAAGGTAGGTTCATCTGAACACTCTGAACAGGCCCTAACTAAAGATCACGGGCGCGTCATAATCCTTGAGTTGTTAGCACTGCGCTCCGCAAACAGATCTGTTTGTTCACAAACCGTGTATGTAGGCATAATGCCCGTACAACTTAGCAGTACAGTTGGCCAAATGAGGTTATAGAAAATCTTCTACGGCCAGCTGTCGGGTTTGTTCAGAAAAGACGATGGTGGCTCCTCCGCTTAACTCTAAATTCGAATCGGTCACATTGTACTTATATGATTATGTCCATGTTCGCGCATCTTGTTTATAACTTTAATGTGCTTCCTACTGTCCGCGACCGTTCTCGTACATACGCCGTGAACGCGATAAATACAAATTTATTAGTAACTCGTTCGGGGCTCACAGCGAAGTTCGTGTTATTTACTTGCTCCTCAAAAATACATTCTCGGAGACGCGCCCTACCACTTCCCACTCAGAGCGCAAGTTTTCTTCTTCGTGTCGCAGCGCAGTACAAGTGTGTGATTTTCTGCTCTTGATTAATCGGCTAAGTACCTACATATAATAAAAAAAAAGGACGAGACATGGCCGAGACTCGGACCATTTCAACACTTTCATACAAAATCAATGAAAGAGACGCGACGCAACCACCAGCGAAGACAGGGCGCGGACGGGACGCGGACGTGCTCCGTCTGCTTCTTTCCATGTTTTTTTCTGTCTGGCCAGCGCCTTACCAATAATAATGAATTAACTTAAGTTTGTACCACATACAGATACGGCACAATAATTTCCGCACTCATGGACGTCATTACAGACCGCTATACTTTGGTACGAGTACATTAACTTTCATTGGTATATTACTAGGCGCGGTTGGGCGAACTGGGGTGCCCAATAATGTCCTCTCTGGGATAGGTACCTAATAGCAATAGCCGTGGGCGGTCCTAATTTTAGGTTCCTAATAATTAAGTTTAAAGCGCTCATAACACTTACCAATTTGCAGTGTGCTAATTTAGCGTGGCAGTGCCCGTGTGATAGAAATAAATTGGATTGCTAACTGTTTAGCAAACTAACTCAGCTAGCGTACTGCAAATTGGAAAATGTAATGACCGCTTTAATAACACAAACCACGTTGTAAGCCCAGAACTAATTTTATGTTTGACAAGCAAGGCAGCGCAGTGCCAGCCAAAACAACAAAGTGCAAAACAAAAGATACGAACATAATATAGAAATGCTTCTCAAAATCCTACTCGTCCTGTCGGTCGCGGCGTGGTGTGAGTGCGCGTACTTGTACTCTAGTTTCTACGCGCCGCTTGTGAACCCCCGCATCCTGGGATACCGGGTCGACGCCAGGTATGAGACATCCCTTGCTAATAATATACTAGAACCATGGTCATAAGTTTAACAACCCACACATAGCCAACGGTTTAAAAACTACAGTTAGTCATCATCATCACGTCAGCCCGCGGAAGACGATCACTGCTGTATAAAGGCCTCCCAATGATCTCCACAATGACCGGTCTTGCACTGGCCGCATCCAGCGGCTTCCCGTGACCCTGGCCTCAGTTCAACTTGTGAGAGGCCTTGCCACCCTGCGTCTTCCGGTGAGTGGTCGCCACTCGAGAATCTTCCTTTCTCAGCGGCCGTCAGCGCTACGAGCGATGTGTCCGCCCTGCCCACTGATGCCACTTCAATTTGGCAATTCTCCTGGCTAAAGTAACAGTGTCTTTTTACATTTGAGATTAACTGCGTGGAAACCACTATAACGTTGTTCTGCTGCTACCGCGCGTAAACCGCCAAATGTGGAAAGGCTCTTAATCTCAAACAATTTAATCTCAATTTAATCCTTTTGGTTGAATTTGTTTCAAATGAGTCCTGCGTGTGTAGGTTCGACGAAGAGTCCGGGCGGCGCGCGAGGGAGGGCTACCAGAGTCGGTACGGATACCGCGGCCAGAACCTTATTGAAGACCTGGGGAACGGCAGAAGGCCGAAGGATGCACTGGTCGACAATAAGGTTATTTATACCTACTACTGTTAATGCTAACTAATAATTATAACTGCTAAATTGAGTTCGTTTGTTACTTTCACGCCATGAATCATCATGAAATTTTGCAAACACATAGTCATAAACGATAAAAACTCCGTCAATATAAAAAGCCAGACTAAGTACGAATTTTATTAAAAAATCAAGACTCTTCAACCACTCCTAAGGCGCTTAGACGGGCCATTTTTACTGCAATACTGGCTCGGCAGTACTGGCAATATTGCCGACTGCAGCCCGGCCATCATCAGCCATGCTAAAAAAGTATGACTATATGGCCGGGCCACACTCAAAATACTGTCGCAATAGTGCTGAGCTAGTATTGCCGGGAGTTGGAGTGTAGGACGCAAAATTCCTGACATAACTGCAATAGCAACTCTAATGCGAAGCACATTGCTACCGCTCCACGATTCTATCCTCTATTGCCTTACACTTTGAAAAAGTCAACATCGTCTCTTTGTATTATTATTATAAATTTTAAATCAACTGAAATATTCAATGTATTTTGTAATTTCTTTAAGCCAGTATAGCAGTAAGATATACATTGAACATACCCATTTCTCACATGGCACCCATTCCGAAATCGTTTTTTTGGTTATACCTATTAAGGGTTGTAAAATCTAGTTTTATTACACAAAACTAGTTGTTGTTTTACCAATGATTTACTGTTTAGAAAAAATATATTTTAAAAGGTGTTATTTTCAGGTGTACAGTGGCGTGAAGTTCTACTACACATACCCCGGAGCGTACAATAGTCAAGTCCAATAAATGACAAAAGTACTAAATTGCTAAGTTTTATTTCATACCTTATCAGAAATCTTAGTCTAGAGCAATTAGCCTAAATATTAGTAAAACATGCCATACTTCAACTACTTTAGTTTATGAAGATACTTATAAATTGTACTTAGTAAAGAGCTAGTGTGAAAAAATTGAAAAAAAATTAGTTTCAAAAAAAAAACCTAATGATTCATAAAATGTGGCACAGCCACGACTTTGCAACATTGTGTGGTGTTTCTCAGTATGTAGCACAATGACCATTTACTGAATTTGAATGTCTTTTCACATTTGCAATTCAATCGCGTGGTTCGCGCGGGCCATTGCTAAATGTAAAAAGGCTCTTGAACTGTAAAAATTACATTTTTGAAAAGAAATAAATGAAGTATGATAATGCCATAGTTTATATAATATGTTTAGTTTGCATAATGCTATATCCTACGTTTCTGTGTGGAGATGTAGAGGACATTGTTTCCCCGAAGGAATGCATCCCCATACTTGTTCTTGAGCTGTCCATTGACATACTCCTCTGTTTGCTCGAGGGCAATGTTCATGTATCCGTCCAAGCAGGCCAGCACACCTGTTACAAGTTTAGAGCAACAGTTACAAAGTGAATTTGATACTTTAATATTCTATACTAACAATATAAAGAAGTAACATTTGTGAGTTTGTAAATTTGTTTGTCGGGAAACAACAGAACAGATTCTCAACATTCTTCCACTGCTAGAAAGCTACATTATACCTGAGTGACATAGGCTATGACAAACGAGCAAAGAGCTGGTATCTATTTATAAAAATTACTCCCTATTTCCCTTGGTCACAGCAAAACTTGAGAATGACTACCAATTTCACCCATTTATTTTTCATGTTTTGTAGAAGGTTCTTTATTCTTAACTTCTTACGAAAAATAAAGAAAAGATAGTCCTGAAAGCAACCGCGGGGCGCAGCTAGTATCAGATTAATATTAATAGATTGATACTATGACTAAACACAATCGCTTGTGTTTGTACTTATGTACAGCCCTATTCAAGGAAATTTCCTGTGCGGTAGGAATTGGTCGGTTTTTAAAACCTTTCGTCAAATACTTTGAAGCATTTCAGCTGAATAGTGATTAAGGCGCCGCTGATAGTACACCTACAAAACTTAACCTCCAAGCCTATGGTTGGTAAAGTAAAATAATAAATAAATATTATAATTACGCAAGGATAAAACGAAAACCACGAGTATTTAAGTCTACGAAGATTACAGTGCGATAATTATTTTAGCTTCGCTAGATTCTAAGAACGTAACAAATACTAACCTCTATAATCTACGCCACTGTTTAGTTTTACGACGACAGGACGCCCATGGATTTGTTGGATAAAGGAAGATAAGGCTTCCTTGCGACTCATTGTGAAGATTAAAGAACTGAGTACAATTATTAGTAAGTTTTTTAACTTCACTTTGTTTTGTTTACGAAAACGAACGGAATACGGATCGACGGACGATCGAACGAAGGGAATGACATTGACAGCAGTTTTTTTTTATTACATTTAATAAATAATAGGATTGCGTTTGGCCGCTAACATGCCTGGGGCCCTATTCGGAGATTTGAGATTTTCATCTCACCTTTTTTCATCCTTGTTGCTCTCATTTAAAACGCGCTTTAAAACTCTGAGATGAGATGAGATTTTATCTTGGTCACTCTCACACCTATGACGTTTTAAATGAGAGCAACAAGGATGAAAAAAGGTGAGATGAGAATTTCAAATCTCCGAATAGGGTCCCTGATGATAAGCAGTGATGCGGCCTACGATGGAGCACGCTTGCCTAGAAGAAACCGATTCATTCGAGACTTGAACACACCCAGGGGGGTATTCCTGCGCGTGAGATGAGATGAGATTTTATCTTGGTCACTATCACACCTATGACGTTTCAAACTAGAGCAACAAGGACGCAAAATGGTGAGATGAGAATCTCAAATCTCCGAATAGGGTCCCAGGGGGGCTATTCCTGCGCATGAGATGAGATGAGATTTTATCTTGGTCACTCTCACAGCTATGACGTTTCCAACGAGAGCAACAAGGACGAAAAAAGGTGAGATGAAAATCTCAAATCTCCGAATAGGGTCCCTGAACACGCATGTTGTGTAAAAACAAACATCACATCATGGAAGTAAAGGGCTCATTACACCACACTATATCTGGCCCCTATTCTTGTGCGTGAGATGTTTTCTGCATAGGTGTTCACATCACTCGGAAGCGTTTCACATCGGATTCCGTGAACTTCAAAACCAAATATTGTTCGATTGTCTACTTTTATGTCATTCTTCTAAGACTTTCATAAGTTTTGAAATTAGGAATCAAACACCGCTGGCATTGGCTCTCTCTTTTTAGTTTCTTGCCTGTTCTTCTGAGAAGAGGCTCTTTATCCGAAGAAGGCTGTCGAGTCTATTTAAAAAAAACTTTGACGTTCTTATGTGTATCTTTGATACCCAAATTGAATAAAAACATTTTGACTGACTTTGTTTGTAAAGTCATAGAAGTGAAGATTTAGTTAATCCTACAGTAGGATTAACTAAATCTAATATAGATAAAATCAGTAGGATTCCTACTGATTATCTATATTTGCTACTGATGTTATTTTTAAGTATGTTAATCTGTAAGGTATTTATTTTCTATGGGCCTCTGTAACTTGCTTTGTGTGCGAGTTATATTGCCTGAAATAAATGGATTATTATTTAAGTGAAAGTGACTAGATAAATCTTAGGGCCGGTAGAGACTATAATATGTACACTGCGCTACCTATTAGAAAGCCAGGGGGGCTATTCCTGCGCGTGAGATGAGATGAGATTTTATCTTGGTCACTCTCACACCTATGACGTTTCAAACGAGAGCAAGAAGGATGAAAAAAGATGAGATGAGAATTTCAAATCTCCGAATAGGGCCACAGACTACAGATCGCATGGTGCAATAATCCCTTATTTGCATTTTTTGTGATCATTTTAAAAGTACGAGTGCGTTTAAATTATGTAGTAAATTTAGAATGAATTATAGTAAAAACCGTTTTAAGACTAGTGGGCCTATTCCTACACGTGAGATGAGATGAGATTTTATCTTGGTCGCTCTCACACCTATGACTATTCAAACGAGAGCAACAAGGACAAAGCATGGTGAGATTGAATCTCACTCCGTAAGAATAGCCCTCTAGATCCTTCAAACAATGTTACCCTACAATAATTATTTTAGATAGGGTGCTCCTACACGGTCCATATTTTCAGTACAATACTGGCCACGTGAAACCCGCATTGATTTCGTGCTTTGTTTTTCGGTTGCTTTATTTTCGACAGTTATTGAAGCCTAACTACCTATTACTTTTATTGTTGTGATTTTTTATGATGCTGTTGAAGCTTAAGTTAAGGGTCGCTTGAAGTTCTGAAATTTATATCCAAGCATGGTATAATATACTCCGTTAGGTATAGCATTCAGCTACACGTAGATACGACAATCGATGCCTATATGTAAGACCGATATATGTCACTTACAAAAAGTTCGAAAGAGACGGATGTCGATGACGTCATTGCGTGTTTGCTGAATATCTATGGCTGAGCTTGTTCTTTGGACCGTGTATTAAAACACGCGCCAAACTTGGGAACTATTCATCAGATTCTGATTCATTCATCAACTAAATTATTCAATCTTAAATGTCGAGATTTAATTAAAACAAAGACAAATATTAAATATTTTCTTTAATTTTAATAGATCGAAAACGTCCCGAAAACCGGGAAAAATGTAGGAGCAATCAATTGTCCACATTTCTACTTCGTTCTCAAAAGTTTAGGTAAATTAGCACTAAGTACCTATTCCGGTCTCTGATTATAAGTAAAACAAAATGTTCTGGAAGATCCACATGAACAACCTCGCACAGAACTTGCGCTAAGAAGACGATCACTTATTTCTAACGCTGGGTACAGACTTACGCAATGTACCATGAAATTTAACATGGAAGGAGCATTTAATGAGTGTGCGCACGAACCGAATTTGTACTAGCATATAGTATTTTCCCGGTAGAGGTAGCGTCAGTTTGCTGAAAACAAAAAAAAATGAAGTGGGATGAAAAAGAAATGAAATGATGTAGGAACCTACCGTGACATCTTATTGCCGTGATGGTTACGTGTTATTGTCGACGCTGCGCGGCCGCTAGTCGTGTCGCTGTCGCGATAAGGTCCATGGTCGCGCAGCTTCGGAAACATCATGGCAATAAAATGTCATGGTAGGCCCCCAGTACAGGACTCAAACACCTATCTGTGTCAGCTCGTGTGGCGCGCCTCGCTCTCACCGGCTCCACCAACGATTTGAGATATTCTAGTGCTCAGTTCGTGCGCACGAGGAGTCCAAGGCGCTGGTGCGGATGGACAATTCTTTCATTTCATGTTAGTGTAAGTCTGTGCGCGGCATAACTACGAAAACCGCTCATGAGCGTGGCATTACACGCGCTTGACCGACTTTTTTATTTTATTTCAAATTGTGTATGTCAAAAACCGAAGGGCGAACGCAGCCAACGTGCAACCACGACATATCAGCTTGCTTAGAAGACAAATTCGAACATGAAACACTGAGTGACTGAGACAGAATATTATAGATACCACATTACGAGTGGTTGAGCTGCTGGGCTAGCATGACCCTTGCACAAACTGTTATGTCACAGTTGTTCATCCCGAGAGAAAGACACAAACAAATGTATCCATATTTTAGCTTCGTCACATAAAAACGTGTCTCCGATACATGCTAGCCCTGCTGCACCAGTCTTTAAGTTATCTTTGACTAATATTGCTTAAATTCACAAAAAAAGATATGGTTGCTTTAGAAAACATTGAGCCCAGTTCATCACAACTCTGATGGATTCAAGCCATATCCCATCTAAAGTTTACAAAGTCCGTTTGGCTCAAGATAATGTTAGTGAACCAGGTTGCCTCCTGCACGAGCTGTACAGAGTACTAGGTCCGTTCCTTGGGCTCCATGGAGGTCCAGATGAAGCCGCTGTAGTCGTGCAGAGCCGACTCCGTGGGAGGGAAGGGTGTTGTGCTCGACTTGTAGTAGTCGGATGGAGCATGCATCACAAACTCCATGTAGTCCAGCTTGCGGGGCAGATCTTCTTCTGGACCTGGGGATATAAAATTATGAGATTATTGGCATTGAACTTTTTTATTTTTTACAACACTTATTACAACAATATCTTGTAATATTTTAGTAGAGTAAGGAACATAAAATCTGCCAAAGCGCAAAATTGGAAAAAGCGAAACTAAATCCCCGCTCGCGAACCGGTCTCAAAGCTCGCGGCTGACGGTCGCAAGCAGCGGTCGATCGCTCGGCACCTCGGTAGTCAGGGTGGGCGCTACGAGCAATACCGCGCCCGTCGCGGGCGAAATTTTCATCGTGATTTCTGCTTCAATTTTTTACATACATTTCAACATTATTCGCAATCAATGCAGGCGTGTCAAATTGCTCCGTAAGCCTAAGAAGGCTCACGACGCGATTTTCGCTTACAGCGTTCGCTCACAATTGCTCGCGGCTCCCGCCGAGACTACTGCGCGACACACGACCAACCCGCATACTTACCACGAGCCAACCACATTTTTGCCAATTTCTCGGGTTATTACTCTAAAGAACAAAATGATGCCATGGGTTTGGAAAGTATGTCGTGTGACGTAAAAACACCCTAAAATTTGATCTGAAATAAAAGGTTTTCTCATGTTCCAGCCAATTTCTACCAGTAAATTTGATATAGATGATATAAGCGGAAATGTGTAATTGGTGCATAGTTATACAACTGTTAAATTTATTAAGTCTGTTCGCACTGTTACATTTCCCGAACAAAAAAAAAAAAAAAAAATAGACTAGGTATATGACTAGTTTGCGGGCCTTGTCGCAACCGCCGCCGGTGATTACGTGATCACTAAAATCGTCGATGCCGGGAGTTAAAAAAAAAACAGTGGGCCTGTAGTTGCCACGGGGACAGGTGAAAAACTATCTGTGAGTTCCCAGTCATAAGTGTAAACCAATCCTTTTTCCTGAAGCCTGAATTTTTAGAAAATGGATAGAAGAGAGAAAATAAATATTATTTCTTTCTTCCATTGACTGATTCTGATTCTCTATTCCATTGATTGCAATTACGGGGTAGTAATATTACGCCAAGAGCCGGGGGTTTTTTTTTTAATGTATGGGTACATAAATACCGGTACAGGTAAATACCCGGTTATTATTATTTTTTGAATATGTGCAGGGGTGTCCCAGGAATGTAAATCCAAGTTGACGCCGGGAGTCAGCCGCCATCTTGAAAAACGCGTTTTATCGAATATCTCGCGAACCGCGCATCGTACGACAAAAATTGCAGATCATTATTGTAGATAATAATATTTCCCATCCTTTTTTTTGGAACTTCTTTTGTATATCGCATGGATTTTTAATTATAGCGCTACAAACTTTTTTCAATATGGTTTTTGTTAAATATTAAGTTAATGGTCAATGATAAATTAAAAATGTTGGCAACTGAATCATAGAGCATGAAATTTCCTATAAATTTCATTGGAAACTTTTCCCGTAGCAGTTATAGTTTAGGAGGTATTACGCTGTAAATGAGATTATAACGAGATTCACCGAAAATAACGTTGATCCGAACATAATTGACCACGCAGGGTCGCCGCCCCAGCGTATTGGTATTACATTTAAATGTTCGATACACAGAAGGTTATGTAAATTTAAATTATTAACATGGAGCGGTATGTCAAATGTCTTTTATTCGCCGTGAGCGGTATTGAAATGAAAATATGCCAAAAATATTTCGATCAAGTATGAAGCACACGCAATAACTGCAATAAGGATAATATATCTGTTATTTTTTTAAAGGTAGGGCTTTGCCTTTCAATGCTCTCCCTAGCTACCGCCCTACAAGGCTCTATGAACTGAAGACCTCGCGAGTCTGTAAATCTGTATCTCTGCCCTTTTGTTGAATTTCGAAAAATCATCTGCATCAACAAAAAATATTTAATTATCCAACCTGCTCACAAAATTTTACAAGAATCCGTTGAGAAATGCGACTTGTAGACGAGAACAGCTGGACAGACCCAGGATATATGAAAGCATTATTGCCAAAGCACTTGACTTGTTAACATTCACTTGGTCAATAATTAATTTATTTATCAGTTAATCTGCAGATTGATAGCCTAATCAAGATTGAAGTCAGTAGTAGGCTTACCAATGATATAGGTAGCAGGATCAAAGCACTGCTCAGGCGGCGGGCTGGCCTTGGTGGGCAGCAGCCAGGTGACCGCAGCACTCTTCTCGCAGTACTGGTCGGTAAGGAAGCCACGCACCTGCGCATAGTACGTGCCTCCATCCATGCCAAGCATTGAGACGATGTCGCCCACTTGCATGTACATACCCTGCAGATATCACACTTGTTAACAACCACATGTTGATGTTGTTGCTTGCAAAACTTACATTGGAAAGGAAGAAATAATACAAAAGTCTATAATCTAAGTACGTATTTGAACCACTTACTTGATGTGACGTTTCGAGTTTTGTATCAAACACTTAGTCATCTTATGCCTAATAGACATTTATATCGTCTATTTATCTATTAATATTGCATTGTCAAGTAAATTCTATATTTTATTTTATCATCTAGTAAGCAAGTGGTCGGTCGATAAGTTAAAATATTTTATAATGAGTGGAGTCGACTTTGTCTACCTTATAAAATATAGAATCACTCGAGACAATGGTGGCGGTGGCGGTCGGTGCTTTGAGAGGCGGTCGCTTGAAGATGGAGCGGCGGCCGCGGCCGCGCGGGGCCGCGGGTCGCGGCGGGACCGCGGCCACGGGCGTCTTGGGCTTGTACCGAGTCGCTCGCGTACTCTTCCTTGTTCCTTTTCCAGTCGCCTTCGCCGGTGTTGTTTCTGCTCCGTTTCTGCTATCCTCATCGTCTTTCAATTCACTTTCGCTCTTAACTTCGGCCTTCGCCTCTTTGCTGACAGTGTTGGCGAGGTAGCATTCGTTGCATATTTGACCACTTTCCTGGTTTCGCCAGAGGAGGGAGTCGTTGGTGCTGCATTGGATGCAGATCGGCTTTGGCATTTTAGCTGAGATTTAAATGGAAATCAACAGTTTAGTACGCTAAATTCGATTGTAAACATTGCACAAAGAAACAACCACAATGAAATGACCACAAACAAAACAGAATTGTCGAATGTCGACTGTCGTTTCGTTTCGTTGGTTTGACAATGACAAGACAAGTGCGTTCCATTCTACGATTTCTGCAGTGCACTCGTAGTTTTGATTTTCTTAACAAATTATTTCATAGTATTGTTTTTCTGCATTTAAAACCTAACTCATACTAGGATCAGAGATTAAATTGAATTTTTTAACAGAGAAATAAATGCTATGACAAATTTTTGATTATTATTTTAATCAAGAAGGCCCAACTCGGCATCCTTTTCATACAAACGCTCGTATTAACACAATATCCTTCTCGATTTTTTGCACTATTAGGTAGCAGGTGCATTTTATCTAGGTTTATAATAAAGTAGAAATTAAAACTTGGAGAATCAAATCAAAATTCAGTGTAAGCCTCTAAAAACCTCCTTTTTATTTGAAAAAATTGTACCTAAACTTTGTCTGTTCTTAATGACGTACTCGCAAATTCTTAAAATAAAGAACTTAGCACACATAATGAAGATTTTATTTGATAAATTTATTTCATAGACTTGTGTGGCTCTCAAATACACGAATCTGCGGAACAAATTTTATGATAAGCTGGTCGGTTTGGGACACCTTAAAAAAATTGGGCGTAGAGTCCCTCCGCGTGGAAGAAGTGAAACTTTTAAGTGTCTTTCTTGGGTATTAGACGTTGGAATATTGGACGCTACACGTTGCTAACGCTCGCGCTGGCCTGTAACAGGTATACTATGTGCATGCGTTCGAGTGCCACGCATTTTCTCTCCCTCTGTCTCTTTCTATCCTCCCTCCCCAGGAGCGTTAAACGTTTAACGCAACTTTGATGGATGTGGCATTAAAAGTTTCACTTCAACTAGGTATAACGAAACGTTAAAGTAGCTTGCAGCGCCCCATTAATTTTTTTTTTACTAAATGTAGTGACAGCGCTTAGCGCCATCTGTTGACGAGTAGAAAATGTATTTTGTTTCCAAATTATGAATTTGCTCGTGCTCCTAGCGCTACTCTACCACAAAAAACGTTAAACGTAAAGTTTTGAAAAACTAAACTTCAACCAACTTTGTCGAACTTGGAAAAATGATATTCCAAGGTTACGAAATAAATAAAATTGTGACTTCAGATTAGGTACTGATAAACGTTTATAGAACTTTTATACAAAACTTCCAAGAATTTTAGCGCAAAGGCCGTCAGTTTTAGATTATTGAATCTGTTTTTTATTACTTATGACCTATGTATTTATGCTATTTATGGTAGAACAATGATATGATACCTGTTATGTAAGTAATGAGATATTTTGTCAATATCTACTTCGTAATTTATAGTACCTACCTAGGTACTTAGTTAAACTTGTAAACAACCGACGTCACTATCAATCATTGAAACCCCTCGAATTAGCATGCGAACGTCGTTTCAGTGAGTTACAGGCAGTATCTGGCGCGTTGCGTGTAACCGCGCAAATACATTAGTGCGCCCGGGCGCGGATAAAACACGATTTATTGAACACGCTGACCAAGTTGCTGCTGCAGTTGATGAAATTATAGAACTAAAAATTTTACAAGGTTGTTTTTGAAAAAATAAGCAATAAGCAAGCAATTGGGATGGTCACAGTCTTGATTTGTCCGTTAACAAATATTCATGATTTCCAGCTAGCAATCAAATCTCCACCCCAGTCAGGTTTGTTAAAAAAAGCGATGGTGGCTTCCTCGTCCAACTGTAATGATAAGTTAGTCGCATGTGGCACAGAGAAATACTGTAAACGCCGGATTATCGGTTCGGCGGCGCCACGCGGCCGCTTCTAACGAATTGCTGATTTAATTGATATCTCTTGTTATTAATGGACGGGTGCAAACTGTACTGTTGCAATTTTATCTCACAATTTTGGAACAGAATACCTAAGAAATTTAAGATAGGTAAGGTAAGTTCTTCTAGGTAAGCGTGCTGCCGCCACATAGTTAATTAAAATAATATGTCATGTGTATGTTGGTCTGTAAGTTATCTGAGACCCGCGTTGTTATTTTACAACAACCAGCGCCTGAAATAAACGATTACTTTAATAGTAATCGTTTATTTCAGGCGCTGGTTGTTATAATAAGGCGAGCGAGGTAGCGGCCAAACGCAAGACTTTTGTCAAATTAAAAAAACCGGCCAAGTGCGAGTTGGACTCGCGCACGAAGGGTTCCGTACCATTATCTCTAAAAGCGACAAAAATCATAACTGTTGTATGGGAAGCCCCTTTAGATATTTGTTTTATTCTGTTTTTAGTAGGTATCTGTAGTTATAGCTGCAGCAGAAATGGGTGCGTTTCAATACCGCTCACGGCGAATAAGAGACATTTGACATACCAATCCGTGTTAATAATTTAATTTTACATAACCTTCTTTGTATCGAACATTTAAATGTTAATTTAAATAATACCTACCAACGTTTGATATAAGCTTCAGCCGAAATAACATTAGTTTACATACCATTATTATGACATAACGTTTGGATTACATATTATTGTTTGAAATAATAATTATTGAACATACCATACTCTTGCAAGAATTTTGATTACAAAATAACTTCTTCGATAGTTAATTTGTTTGATTGTTTTGATGGTTATGTCAAAGAGAGTGACTGCCATAAAAAGACTGTGGCTAGGTTAAGTTAAGTTAGAACCGCGACAACGCACGGCGCGAGCCGAGCGAGCGAAGCGAGCGTGCCGCGGGAGCGGCCGGCGAGCGCTAGAGAGTCACTGTCATAAAAAGACTGTGGCTAGGTTAGGTTAAGTCACAACTGCGACACCTAGAGAGTGACTGTCATAAAAATACTGTGGCTAGGTTAGGTTAAGTCACAACTGCGACACCTAGAGAGTGACTGTCATAAAAATACTGTGGCTAGATTAGGTTAAGTCACAACTGCGACACCTAGAGAGTGACTGTCATAAAAATACTGTGGCTAGGTTAGGTTAAGTTACAACTGCGACACCTAGAGAGTGACTGTTATAAAAATACTGTGGCTAGGTTAGGTTAGGTTACAACTGCGACTCCCCCGAGGGTTCCCGCCTTGTCGTGGCGGGGGGGCTCAGTAGCCGTGGCTTCGTCAACCACGGTGAAGCCAAGAGGAATCCGAGGTGGGGCCGCTTCTTAGGGCTTTTAGCTCCAAAGCCCACATGGAAGCGGCCTAAGTAGGGTGTGGGTCTGTATGGGCAGACCCACAACCGAAGGCTGGGGGCCGCGGCGGGAGAGGACTGTTGGTGTGTCGTTGCCACTTTCCCTACCTTCCGCGGCCCAAACGGGGTTGCCACCGTTTTGATGGCGGACGCGGTGGGGCCGCAGAGGAAGAGGCGTGTCGGTGTGTCGTTGCCGCTCTCCCTATCCTCTGCGGCCGAAGTGGCAGGCGGCGGGGCCACTCATCTGACCCGTCGCATGGGGACCATGGGCGCTTAGGCACGGGTGCTGGCTGGTTGGTGCCCACGGGCAAAATTGGTCCCCGAGGAGGTGGATGAGGACGATGTGTCTGGTGTTTGACACATCGTCATCGAGAGGGAGAGAGCGCAAGCTCGAGGTGGTGCCCGAAGGGGCTGGTGCTGTCGGGGCTGCGGAGGAGTCCGGAAGCGTACCCGTTGCCCCGACATTTTGCGCCGAGGTGGAACACCCTTGGGTTTTTAGTGGGTAGGCCGTCAGTGGCGGGATTCCCACATAACCACTCTGTGCCCGCACCCGGGGCTGTTGGTGGTATCCATAAAGGATTTGCCCAAGATGAAAAAAAAAAAAAAAAAAAAGGTTACAACTGCGAGAACACACGGCGATAGCCGAGCGAGCGAAGCGAGCGTGCCGCGGCAGCGGCCGGCGTAAAAAGACTGTGGCTAGGTTAGGTTAAGTCACAACTGCGACACCTAGAGAGTGACTGTCATAAAAATACTGTGGCTAGGTTAGGTTAAGTCACAACTGCGACACCTAGAGAGTGACTGTCATAAAAAGACTGTGGCTAGGTTAGGTTAAGTCACAACTGCGACACCTAGAGAGTGACTGTCATAAAAATACTGTGGCTAGGTTAGCTTAAGTCACAACTGCGACACCTAGAGAGTGACTGTCATAAAAAGACTGTGGCTAGGTTAGGTTAAGTCACAACTGCGACACCTAGAGAGTGACTGTCATAAAAATACTGTGGCTAGGTTAGCTTAAGTCACAACTGCGACACCTAGAGAGTGACTGTCATAAAAATACTGTGGCTAGGTTAGGTTAAGTCACAACTGCGACACCTAGAGAGTGACTGTCAGAAAAATACTGTGGCTAGGTTAGGTTAAGTCACAACTGCGACACCTAGAGAGTGACTGTCATAAAAAGACTGTGGCTAGGTTAGCTTAAGTCACAACTGCGACACCTAGAGAGTGACTGTCATAAAAATACTGTGGCTAGGTTAGGTTAAGTCACAACTGCGACACCTAGAGAGTGACTGTCATAAAAATACTGTGGCTAGGTTAGGTAAAGGTCACAACTGCGACACCTAGAGAGTGACTGTCATAAAAAGACTGTGGCTAGGTTAGGTTAAGTCACAACTGCGACACCTAGAGAGTGACTGTCATAAAAATACTGTGGCTAGGCTAGGTTAAGTCACAACTGCGACACCTAGAGAGTGACTGTCATAAAAATACTGTGGCTAGGTTAGGTTAAGTCACAACTGCGACACCTAGAGAGTGACTGTCATAAAAATACTGTGGCTAGGTTAGGTTAAGTCACAACTGCGACACCTAGAGAGTGACTGTCATAAAAATACTGTGGCTAGGTTAGGTAAAGGTCACAACTGCGACACCTAGAGAGTGACTGTCATAAAAATACTGTGGCTAGGTTAGGTTAAGTCACAACTGCGACACCTAGAGAGTGACTGTCATAAAAAGACTGTGGCTAGGTTAGGTTAAGTCACAACTGCGATACCTAGAGAGTGACTGTCATAAAAATACTGTGGCTAGGTTAGGTTAAGTCACAACTGCGACACCTAGAGAGTGACTGTCATAAAAAGACTGTGGGTTAGAATGCGTCAACACACGGTAGGTGTGTGTGTGTGTGTGAGGTGAGAGCAGAGAGCAAAGAACAGAGAGAGGCAAGAGTGTAGGTGTTTTGATAGGTATTGTTTATGACATTCGATTAAAACATTAGTATGTGTGGTGCATTTTATCTTTACTTATCGGTACGTCGTTTGCAGAGACATTACATTTTATATTTATTGAGTAGTATTACGTTGTTTTGAATTTTGAAATTCGATCAAATGAGTTGTATTTGTTTTGATTGTTATACCTCTGTTGATTATGTCAAATGTTGGTAATTCCTTTATATTCCATTATAGATATCGGTATTTAGAATTTCGATGATAAATTACTGACCCAATAGAAATACATCAAAAATTGTTTGATAATCGTTTAATGCGCAGCTTGACCGTCAGCGATCTGTTTACATGACGCGACTATATACTCGTATATAGGTACTTATTGATTTATATACCTACTTCTTGTATACTTCTTGTAAATACTTGCCTACTAGTAGCTCTATGACCTATAGAGGAAAACAGAGATCCGAACAGGATTCGGACGAAGCTAAGGCATAGACGCTTTGCTTGCTAACGCTCGCTCGGTCGGCTTAGTCTACGTGTTTGGTTCTGTTTCACAATTAAAAAGGTAGAGGTAAGTATTTATCAGGTACACGACCGACTGCATCACGCCGAACCTTGTTTGCAGCATCCTTCACCGTAACGTATCGTTGTCGGGAGTGCGGCGTCGCGTTACACGAGTAACCACCCAACCACTGCCCAGCACCCAGCACCTCTCTAGATAGCTTTAGAACACTCTTTTCTGTACAGATGAATGGGGGAGCTACCATTGCATTTTGTGAACAAACTGAAAGTGTCCTAAGGAAGATTATAGTTCCCTCATTTGAACGCGTTCAGAAATAAGTTGGTTGCCATATAGAGGTTCAAGCAGGCTAGTGTTACAACAAGACAGTTACCGAGATGGGTTTATGTTCAGTTTTTAGAGACTGGCGGTGAGCAGTCAGAGGTAAATTCTTCTCTAGGTAACCTGATGTGATGTTGATCTATGGACAACGAGGTAGGTAACTTAATTCTCTTGAATCTTAACTATGTACTCGTAATTAAGTAGGTAGTTCAAAAGTTTCAATATGTGTAGAAATATTTTCTAGACTTGATCTGAATTATAGTATCGCGTTTGTTCGTTCGCTTTGTGGGCACAATTTGCGCTTGGAAGGCATAAGGTTTAAGTCGTTTTTATAATTTTTTGGTTATAGTTTTTGAGGGTTTCAGGGTATCTGGTCCATAACCAATCTACACATATGTTTTATTGCTTAGTTTTCCCTTCATCCCGATCACCAAAATAAAAACATCATACCAAATAGATATCTACTAATTAAAAATCTCCGCGAAATGTAATCCTTCCAGCTAGACGGTAGCCATTAAAAGTTGAACGGAAGGCATCATTAAAAGTTCTAAATATCAAACGTACGCGGCGCGCGCTCCGTATATAGAGAGGTAGAGCCCACAGGTTGCGCTATACTTGATGCAGAATGTGTGGGCTAGAGAGGAGAGACGCCGGCAATGGGCAAAACTTTTAATTGGCCTAAGTCTGCCCGCTGTATGAAATACTAACTGCGACGCGCGGTTTTACCCGAGATTTAACAGTTTCTAGTATAAAATAGTGTCCTAATTTCAACGTTGGAATGAATATTTCTTCTTTTCCAAACTAGAGGATAATCTTCCAGTTTGGCAAAGAAGAAATATGAATTCCATGTAAGATGGAAGTATTTGTGTTATGGGAATAACCAGACAGTCAATTTCGTAATTCGTGTAGGTATAGGTAAGTCTGTAAGTGGAAGGGCTCAGATCAACCTAAAGGAAAAGATGGAACACTGCGTTATATCTCGCTGAAGCCACTTCTTTTTAAACTTGTGTGCGTGGTAATGTTGCCATGAAAAACATTTACAATTACACAAAAACTAAAATTAATTCCCAAACTCTACGTTAATCATTTCCGTTCCAATAAACAACTTTAGTAGATTTAGTGTTCTAAAACTGCACATATTTGTAAGAGTTTAATGTTACGGCTTTTTCAAAATTAACTTGTAAAATAACTGCACAGTTTTTAAAAAGAACCTCAAAATGTAGTCCTGGCCACACTTTTATAATTCACTATGTATAACAGCTAGTCTGGCCATAAATATTGTTACAATACAAACTCCTTTGTTTATTTTTTTTCTGCATTTAAATTTGGAATGCGTTTATTATGTTGAAAACTATAATCAATTTCCCGCCACTTTACATATATTTTTCGTGATTATTATTAAATTTAAAACATGGAATAGGGTGTTAAAGAAAACAGGATTGCCGTGATTGCGTTGCACAAAGTGGATATGGAACTGTCGGTGATTTTCAAGATTCTTCAAAATCTTGGTAAAAGCCGTATGTTCGTATATCGTAGTATCGACAGATATACCGACTCTTCCTCTATTGAAAACCATAAAAGATCGGGGCGGCCGCGTGCGATGAGAACTGCTAAGGCTGTTAATGCTGTTAAAGCCAGAATTCCCAAAAAACCCAATGAAGAAACAAAAAATCTTATCGCGAGAAATGAAGATACCCGCTAGGACTCTATCGTGTATATAATAAAACAAGACTTGAAGCTTGGTGCTTATCGCCGATATACAGGACATGCCCGCAGTCAAAGAGAGAGGATAGATCAAAACGTCTTCTATCCCGTTACGCAGGTGAAAGTTACAGAAATATTATTTTTACCGACTAAAAAATTTTCATGATAGAAGAGCACTACAGCAAGCAAAACGACAAAGTGTACGCTCACAGCACTAGAAAAGCTACGGATATGGTCGGAAAGGTACAGCGTGGTCATCATCCTACGTCAGTCATGGTTTGGTGGGGGGTATCCTATCACGGCGTCACAAAGCTTCATATTTGTGAAAAAGGGGTGAAAACTTCAGCCAAAGTGTATCCAGCGACCGTCTTAGTTGGTGTTGTAAAACCCCTTAGCAATACACTTTTTAAAAATCTACCGTGGAGTTTCCAACAAGACTCTGCACCTGGTCACAAGGCACGAACTACCCAAGCCTGGCTGGATGTTCCGGACTTTATAAGGGCTGAAGACTGGCCCTTCTCTAGCCCAGATCGAAACCCCCTGGACTACAAATTATTGTCAGGTTTAGAGGGCATGGCCTGCTCTAAACGACACGCCGACATAGAGTCACTTAATAAATCTTTGTGGCTAAATTTTCCATGGAAACAGTCCGTAAATCCACAGATTCTTGGTCAGACCGACTAAAGGCCTGTATAGCCAAAGAGTAAGACCAAAGGTGGTAATTTTGAATAAAATAATAGTTATATTTTTGTTAAGACTTCAATACATGTGTGCATATAACTTTTATTAACATTACATTACTGTACAAAAAAATAAATGCAATTTCATTTGTAACAGAACTTATGGCTAGACTAGGTATTTACGTACACGAAATTATACCATAAACCAATGTACATAATGTCGAGGTAAGAATGACCAAGCGAGTAGATAGATAGATAGTTGTGTGTCTCCCTGACTGTGTATTTCTGTATGTATTTTTAGTGTAAAAATAACGTTTCTCTTCTCTCATGAGCATAACAAAAAAAAATTGTTTCAATTTGCGAAAACAGATAACTATTTAATTTATTAGTAATCTTGGTACATAACACTGTATGTTTTCCCAATAAAATAAATAAATAAAATAAATAGATAAACTCTTTATTGTTCACACCACAGATAACAAAACAACAAGAGAAAAATAATGATAAAACTTATTATATACCTAGTGTAACAACTGGCGGCCTTATCACTAAAAGCGTAAAGAGTAGCATAGTTTTTTTGCGTCAATGTGTGCATGTTGTTTACTTATACGACAGTAGCGTAGTTTTTGGATGGTTTTTGGCTTCACTTAGATCATACGCCGTGCGCCACCTCATTTTCTAGGTTGATCTGAAGTGGAAGGGTAAAAAGTGTATCCACTTCAAAACTAGCTCTGTGCGATCTAATAATTTTAAGTTCATTATTGGCTTACCATGAGTTTTTAATAGCTAATGTAAACTTTATTCGTTTTCGTTTAGCTCCAGTTTCCGCCAAGGGCGCTTTTTTGAAATGTATGGAGCCAAACGAAAACGAAAAAAGTTTTCGTAACTACCTATATATATTAAAACTCATGGCAAGGGTGCTGTACGATCTAATAAATATAAGTTTATTTAAGCATAGTTGAGTTGAGTATCGTACACTACATTGTGGGTCAAGAATCAGACGCCACTAGTTCATTCGGTAGTTACCTTAAACGAAATCTATAATGAAGTGATCATTTATTAGAACATTCGCAAACGGAGCGAACATGACTAATTAACTTAATTAGATATCTTTATTCTATGTTGATGCTCGCTCTTTTAGCTGAGCGTCCAGGTTTAAGGTTGAAATAAAATAAAGAGTTTGCATTGTGAAAAATTTATTTTAAAACAGCGTTCGTGTAGACGTGAATAAGTTAAATTAATAAACCCTACGGAATGTCGGCACATCGGTTATGAAGCCAGGGTTTGCTGGGATAGAAGTACTTACATATAGCGGCTACAATTGTACAATGACGATTCAACAAGCACTCATTCAAACACCGAATAAATAATAGTATACAGATTTATTCTGTGTTTTAATGACTTCATCAATTGAAGCAGAATCTTCTAGAATGTTGACAAGATAGGAAACTTTTATTTCAAGTCTCTGCAATGATGAGGCTCTGCGCAAACTGGGCGGGGTGCGGCGAACAGACTGAGACTTTAGGAGATAACAAAAATTATGTCATAAGTACAGTTGAAAATACCGGCTTTCAATGCAGCTTGACAGCTTGCCGCACGGCGTTTGCTTAAATTTAATTTTAGCATGTTATCAGCCGTATGCCGACATATCGACATTTAAAGTTTAGTTTAAAATGTTATATTCTTCGGCTCACATGCTAACAAGATGCTCAGTCATGAATCTCGATTCAAGACTGAACATCATTTTAGCATGCGGGCCTTAGTCTCTTCGCTGCGCCTTGCCTGGTTTGTGCTGGGCTTATGTTGTATATTTTGATTGAAAACATAGATAGTTATTTGATTGCGTGTTATCTTTGCTCTTATCTAATGTAATGATTGTTTTAGATTTAAGCGTGGATGATTATTATTGTTGTAAGTTTTGTAAGGAGGTGCACTCAAAGTGCTATAAATAAGTAGACACTCTATCCTAGGAAACCATAGCTTGTAATTATTAAGTACTTACAGTAACATTAATACTTTTTAAAGCCTTGTTCTTACATTAAATGCTTCTTAATCTAACTACGAGTATTAGTATGTTTAGGCTTAGAGACATCGTATTTACAGAAATAAAAAGCGTTTTTAGTGCATGTGCATCAGGCCACTGAACTGGGTTATTATTCAAAATTACCTGTTTTACCTGTGTTTGTTTTTAAATGAAATGAAATTGTTTATTTTATTTGCTTTCTTCAAAATATTTCAATATTAAATATCAAATATATTATCTAATGATTCAAATTAAAATACAATATAAAAAACAAAAAGTATCGAATTAAATAAAATTGAATAAATCGAATAAAATGAATGAAAGTTGAATAAATAAAACAAAATGGAGTAAAACTGAATGAATTTTAAACAATAGTTTCTCTAACAAATACCTAATTCATTGTCAATAGTAAATTTACATAATCTGGGGCAAGGAAGTGTCCCCGCCACGTCGAGCTTACACAGGCACAGTCGTAGCGTCCTTCTCTCGAAGCTTAACTTTCCTCTGTGCCAGTTAGTGTGTTTGCTGAAATGTTTTTGTTTTCATTACGTTTCAAATGAAAACCATTAAATTAACCATGAAGTGCCTATCTGCACAGAAGTTTGATAATTAATTAATATTACTTACATCTAATGGAAAGTTATTTGAATAGTAGTTATTATACAAAACAACAAAATTAAGTACAACTTCGTGCGTCAGGAATGTGTGAGTATAATACATTATGACATAATTATGACAACCACAAATTATTGCATAATGTATTACATTATGCAATAATTTGTGGTGCGTAAGTAAAATGTATGAAAAACAATGCAGGTCTGTTGCACTAATTATAGGAATTGCCTAAGTCCTTGCTTAGCTAGTTCTGCGCTACTTCTAGCTAAGCTCTTACCTACATTTTCTGGCACGAAGCTTTAGCATTCCTTAGGAGACTCCTAACTTCACGCGCTAGATAAGCCAATATTTCGCTAGAACTAGTGGTTTGAAATAGTTAAGCAAGGACTTAGGCAATTGTTATATTTAGTGCAAATTGGCATTAGACTTCAGTGGTTAAAAACGGTCGAAAAGAGCGTTGGTCGATAGCTGCGTGTCTCGCTATACTGAAATGACGTTAGAGTTGGTGTCACATCTTTAATTAACTAGAATACATTTGACAAAATAAAATATACACGAATATTACACGAATGTAGGATGCCAGTTGCAGGTATGTTAGTTATCACACTTACACCGCATATGATTAAAAAAAATATTTCGGTGAGTTTTTACAAATTTGAAAAGACACAGTCCGACTTTGATCCGTCGAAGTTCGTAAGAGTTTGTGCCGACGACATTTTTTGAAGTAAAACCACGCGAGGCAGAGACGTGGTTGTCAGTTGCAGACGTGGAGCTCGGTGCGCGCGAGGCAGGTGTCGCAGCGCACGCTGCAGCACCAGCGGAACGTGCAGCGACACTGCACGCGCTCGGCGCGCCGCTCCGTGCTGTAGCCGCGCCCGCAGCACAGGCTCTCGCACCCGTCCTCGCCTGCCCACACACACAACGTGTTATCGTCAAAGTCGGAGTCTAAATGTCTCTTTTTCTATGGGATATCGAAGATACACTCATGAACGTCAAAGTTATAAAAATGACTCTACCGCCTTGTTCGGAAAAAAGCCCCTGCCCAGAAGACCAGGGAAAAAACTGACGGGGAAAAATGTGAGACGATTTTTTGGGGGAAAAATAACTTCCAAGTAGGGTGTTACAAAAACCTTGTTAAATGCTCGAGGTGCGTCCTCGTATTGGCTGGAGGGTGCGATTACGTAAGTTTAAATTAAATATTGACTTTGCATCGCGCACACATTGCGCTGCCTCCTCCAAAAAGCGCGAAAGCAACCACTAATCGCATCGCAAAATAAAAGCCGCTAACATATTGTGATATAGTACCTACATTTTTGTAAAATTTCCTTTTTTTTTTCTTGCGTTCCTAAACCGGGCATAGCTTTTGCTATTTTAACTTTTTTGTTTGTTAATAAATAATGTTGTTGATTAATTGAGGCTTCTACAGCGTATCGGACTTGAGACGAGCGCGGATGGCGCAGAGCCTTGAGACAAGTTGGTGTTTACAAACTAAGGGCGACTAGCACAAGGGCACCATTAAGGTACGAACTTTTGCGTGGGATGTCGCTGAGGAGGGAGATTCGATTTGCCCAGCAACCGAGGAGGTGTGCTCTTGAGCCCTACTAGTTTGAATTGAATTGACTATTTGGAATGAATCTAACCGATCTTCTAACAGATCCTGAGAACCTTCGGCCTCGACGAGGGAACGATAAAGAAGAGATGTCAATGTGTATTGTTAGTGTGTATCGGCATGTCTCATTGAAACCTCGGGAGGTGTTGTTGCAGCGCCGCGCGTGCGTGCCCGGCGCGCCGGCCGCGGCGTCGGGCTCGCAGTAGGTCGGCGAGGGCGCCAGGAACACCAGCTCGCTCTTGCGCGCCGCGCGGCCCGCGCCGCCCGCGCGGGGCCTGCGCGCACACACACGGGTTACATCATGTCACCACAGACATAAAAGATAATAGGGAGTACAATGTGAATGGAACGTTGTTTTGTTATAGTCCCCCTCCATAGGAATTTGCCACCACACGTCTTATGCATTTGCCAGTGTCAAGTATGCCTATGCCCAATCTCTACTTCCGTAGAGATGGTGGATGCTTTGCTGGAACTTTAAGTGGAGTTTTGGTTTCGCAATGTTTGCACCATTTGTCCACACTTGTGTATGTTAACAATCCGATAAAAGTTAATAATCTCCACCATTATTACACTCTTGAAGAATCACGAGTTTTCACGAGTTTCGACGCTCTTTTCGGTTTCTCGCCAAAAACTCCAACTTAGTTTGAAAAATTAAATACTATCCGGCTATCAATTATGTGAAAATGTATCGTATTAAAACGACTTCTCGACTAGTTTCAGGATCTTACGGACCCCTACATCATGTTCGCGAAGTGACCTCTGCGTGCACTCTCACAAATTTTAGTAAAGTTTACAAGGACAGGCGTTACTTTTAATATGTCATCGACCATGCGCACATAGTGTGTCATCTGTCATGCGCATGACACAAATAGGTATTAGCATGGTAGTAGGTGCATTCACCTGCATAAAACTCTTACAACAATCTTTATTGTTTGTCTGATTTATTTTAATTGATATTATGTACTTACTCACAATTATTATAAAACTAGCTTCTGGCTGCGGCTTCGCCTGCGTGTCTACAGGAAACATGGTCTAACTTAGCTCTCGGGTAGAATTTCGAAAAACAGTTTCTTAGTGGATGCCTACACTTCACACAGAACACACCTTCAAAATTTCATGTTTCTAGGAGTGCGTTGAAATATCAGTCAGTCAGGATTTAGAATTTTATATAGATAGATAGATAGTTGTTTAATAATGTTACCTTTTTACAACTAACTGTATATTGACTCTACCGTCGTCTGTCGTGCCGCGCTCCACTGGACTCACCTGAAATTGAATTTCATTCATTCAAATTGAAATTGTGTCCCAGAAGTGAATGAGCTTGTGACGGTCTGGGCTCGTAGCGTGACATCTTATTGCAATGATTTTTAGGTTCAGCCGCCGACGATGCGTAACCATGAACCTTATTGTGCGTCGATACGATTTTGGGTCGCGCATCGTCGGCGGCTAACCAAAAACTCGGTACCCACGGGCTCTGAATGCATTCGATCTGCGTGTGCCATCAAGGAGCCTGTCAAATGTCTCCTCTGGGATAAATGTCTGGTGACAGAGTCCCATTGATGTATAAATAACAGGAGAGTCCTCAATGAGATGTTTTGATTGTTTACGTTTTTATTGGATTGTTTTTTTTTATAACGTTATAATAGCACATCGGTTTTTCCTTTACATCCCGAATTACACTCCGTAACAGAATCCCCACAACTCTGTAACAGAATCTTTTGTTTCTTCTCTTTTAAGTTGGTAATGTGTGAGTAGAGTGTGCGTGTAAGTTGGAAAAGGCTAGCCTCTCAAACCAGGGGAGTGGGCTCAATCGCATCAATTTCTTCAATGTGTGAAATGTGTGCGTATTTAATATCACCTGTTACATAACTGGAGCCCGGTGTATAGCGACAGGCTCGCACCCTGTCATTTTTGGGACTGAATATCCTCAAAGTCGGCAAAGTGTGGATGTGCAATGCACCTCTGCCAGCCCCATCGGGGTATGGCGTGATGCTGTGTTATGTGAGTACGTCCGGAGTGCAGTGTGCGTACCATCTTGGCGCGCAGGTACTTGTCCCGGAGCGCGGCGCCGAGCGCGCGCAGCGGGGGCAGCGCGCGCCAGCACGTGCGCACGGCGCACGAGCCCGACACGCCGTGGCACTTGCACTCGCGCCGCACCAGCTCCTTCACCATCTGCACACGGACAACGAGATTCATGTACCGCGTACTAGGGAAGCTGATCCAAACAAAAACACCTTTACACAACGTAATGAAGTGAAGGGAGCTGCCCACCCTGGGCGTTGTTGCAACGTTGACTACTGAATTGCTAATTTACGACCGTCCAGGTTTACACTTTAATACCAGTAAATTAGCGCCGCTTCGTACACAACCACACTGCACGCGTGTCAGGATCACATTAATGCAGGGTGCAAGGATTTCAGTGCATTGGAGTGGACGAAAATTTGTGTTCGGATGATGAAGTCGTACATGACGTGACGTAATATATGTACGTATGATGACGTCGTACATATTTTGATGCTCACGGATTACTTCTGCAGGCCTAGCGTACGCAACGCGACAACGGTACGTCGACTCTTTTTATCGAGACAGACGTAGTTTCCACATAGCTGCGTCACGTTCTCACACGACAAAAAGAGACGAGAAGACTTTTGTCGCGAGCGCATGATAGGCCTGATCACCAAGCGTCTAGGGGTTTTAACGGCGTTTGTTCGTCTAACGTTACTTGACTACCTACTTGTGCCTACCGCTTAAATAAGTCCTCGCTTGCGCGGTATTCGTCCTTTTTTCCTTTTGACTTTCCTTTGAGGCTATACCCCCGAAAAGCGTCAAAGGAGCAAGGTAGGAGCGGGAGGCAGGGCTTGCCCTGCGCTCTTACCGCGATCTCTTTCCACGCCTTATTTCCACGTCCCTGTACCGGCCGGGACAGTACTCATTTAAGCGGTACCACTACACTGTTCATTCGACCTTAATACAATTTTGCAGGCCAGTTAGTAATGCATACTCGTATACCTACTAATCTAATTTTTAAGTTCGAATATGAGCAACATTGGTCGGTGGTTGCAAGGTCACAGCTCGAGGCGAGCTACTAGTAATGACCATGCGACCACCCGCGACCGACCGACCGAGCGAGCGATCACCCGAGCGGCCGCTTTCTCCCGCTCCGCTCACCTGTCAGCCTGTCAGCCATCACTCAACAGTTTCCTTACAAGACTGCTGACTTACTTGCACTCACTGAACAGGGCCACACTAAGAGTTAACGAGAGGGCACAACATCTCGAAAAAAATGACGCATAAGGCAAATAGATAGGTAAGGTGATGCTCAGAATTAAGTATTGACCTTGTTATGTAGATGCCGATTCCAGTTTTATTTTTATCAATATTTGCTCATGATTGCTTGGAAAGAAATTGTCACTCTAGTTCTTTTACGATTTGATCGGGGAATTTTTATACTTGTAATCGCTATGTTTTTTAGGAGAATACAAAACTTTACCATATTTACGACAGCAATCCAGGCTACACATTACATTGCGTGCAAGTGATGATTACTAAAAAATAAACAAAAACACAGCCGACGGCGGACGCGCGGTAAAACAAAATGTTAATGTGGCGGGTAATGAGACGGTTGCCGTTCCCAGGGAGCCAGTGCAGCCAGCGTTTACAAGCTGCGACTGTGACTACTTATTTGTTCGAGATGCTTTATGGTTCTGTAGCTTACGTGTACAGAATACTGCACTCTTATCACATCAAGTCAAATCAAATCAACAGTATTTATTCAATTGGGTATCGAAGATACACATTTGAACGTCAAAGTTATAAAAACGACTACCATTTCGACTTTCGATTTCGACATGAGAGATGTCATTTGAATCGTCTTGATAGTGGAAGTGACGTAGGGAACAACATTTTGCATCCGGGTTTCTTTGTTTTTCTTTTAGTAATTTTACTTGTTTAAAAAAATGATTTGACAATTTTAGAATTACTACTCAACTTATAGAAACCGAGTCCACTCGCGAAATTTAACCATACGACTCTAGTATCACGAGTCTAGTATCACTTAAAAAATACATTATTTGTTATTTGTGTTTGTATTTATTATAAGCGTACACTCAATTTGAAACGCAACCCTTCAGTATAAGAAGAGGAATAAATGTCGCCCTAACATTAATACTGGACCTTTCTTGTACCACCTAAATTGAAAACCTCTTCCTGTAATGAAGTTGATAAAAATAGTAAGTAATCATAAAAACAACGAACCGTTAACTGGCTTTGATAACTAAGAGTTTAAGTCATCTATTTTGAGTTCTATAAAACAAGCTGTCTCGATGGCTCAGTTGGTAGTGTAACATTGTGTATTTAAGTGAGTATTTCTCCATGTCCCATACTCTTTCATACGTATCCTCTCCATCCTAAGGTTGCCTGGAAGAGATCGCTCTTAGTGATAAGGCCACCAGTTGTGACACTACAGTTTAAGTTTTTTTTGTGTTCTTTTGTTTTGTTATTTCTGGTGTGAACAATAAAGTTTTTATCGATCTATATATTTAAAAGATATATAATTAAATGTATATTTTAGTCCAGCCACAATACAAGCTTTGTTCAGATTGGAGTTTGACCACGAGTGCAATAATGTCCCGAATATTTATTTAAATGTGTCTTGATAACAAAATTTGCTCAAACAGGATAAAATATGAGCCGTTTTTGCAAAATCTTCGTCAAAACATGCTCGCTTCTCCGAAGGATGTCCAAATTGGCCAAATCTGTTTATCGTAATGAGCAAAAAGCTACCTCATTACTGAGTCGAGGTTTTTCCTTAGCGTCTCGTAATTACGATAAAAATCTAATTTCCATACGTTTTTAACATCGGTAGGCAAAGTGAAGAATGGGTTTGATTACACCGGGCCCTGTTCCTACAGTTCGAGATATTTTCTGGTCTTTGTCTCTCTCGTTTGAAAACTCATAGGAGTGAAAGTGACCAGATATCTGTAATAATAATATAATAATCAGATATATATAAGAATAGGGGGTCAGGGGCCGTAGACAATCGCTTCCAAGCGATTCTGTTTACTCGCTAACGTCGAACGTCAGCTGCTGATTGGACGAAATATGTGCTTTAAAAATGTCACGTGATCATATTGCCAGCTCGTCCAATCAGCAGCTAGTTTTCCAGGGTTGGCGATTCTAGCACCAGAATCGTTTGGAAGCTTCACAAAATTCAAATAAAACTTCTTCCTTGTATGTAACTGTTGAGTTTTCAGTAGGTAGGTACTAGGTACAATCATTTTTCGATATTGCTTTCAGCAAAAAAAACGAAGACTTGCATTAGCTGCAATTACGTTCGGCTGAGCCTTCCAATTATATTACAAATAACTGCGGCTCTCGGTTTCACCCGCGGTTAAAAAGTATCCTACGTGCTATTCCAGACTATAATCTATGTATGTGACGAATTTAATCCATATCCTTTCGCTGGTTCTGGCGTGATTGAGTAACAAACATCCACCTAACCATCCGAACTTTCAGGTTTAGAATATTAGTGTGATTTTCTTCAGTCTTTTTCGCAGGGTTCCGTACTTTGTCTATTGAACCCTAAAATTTAAAAAACCTCGTACGAGTCACGTATTGCCCTTGGGCAGCCTTCGACGCATCTCCACACGCTTGAGACAATTTTAGCCTTCTTTTTATTGCGATACGGTCTAATATGGGAGTGTCGTAAGAAGATATGAAAACTGATAATTTTGAAAGTACTTTTGACACAAAATTAGCTCTATTTTGTGTAAGGTAGAGTGTAATATTGATTGGTGTGAGGAGATATGGAAACTGGTAATTTAGTACAATACGTAATGATGCGCCCGCGGCCCGCGGCTCCCGGCCCGCGGCGGCAAAACGACGGAAATATTAGCCGATGATTGCTGATGTCTGATTGCGGACGATCGACGACCAGTCACTACCACCACACTGCCGCGGAGTAAGAAATCTATAGAGAACTAGCTTCTAATTTTGGCAGCGCAAGACATAAACCTATAAAAATGATGATATCGTCGCAGAAAGATCTCCTCCAAGAAAGGTCCAAACCTGAGAGAGCGGGTTTGGACCCAGCCAACGGCACGCACCAATTTGTTCATTGTGTGAACATATATTATGTGCATATTTAATATCATCTGCTACATAACTTGAGTCCGGTGTATGGCGACAGGCTCACCCCCTGCCACATTTAGGACTGAATATCGTGCGGTAAAGTGTGGGTGTTGTACACCTCTGCCAGCCTCTTCAGGAGACCAATGTTAACAATTACTATACGTTTATTAGTAAGGTGGTATGTTAGAGGTCTGCACATTACACACTACAATGGGCTTCTTTTTAATAAGTAAAAACTGTTGAAGCTTGTTCACTTCAGGATGGCCCTACATTACCATATATTCCGACAACATTGTTTTCATTTAACAGATGTGTATTTATGTAACGGCCAGTTTAGTAAACAAAAAATAAATTTTGTAAAATTTGTTTTGAGTTTTATCGAAATTGCCTAAACAGTTTTGGCTGAAAATGCCTAAAACAGTTTAGTTTGCAATGTTGCGACTTGTCCCTCTGCCCATCGCCTGCTCAGTGCAACTAGTAGTAAGTAACCACTACTCAGGATTGTAAGTGCGGCTCTCTTTAACTGCTCATTTCTACTCTAATTGTACATCTGAATGCTAAACGTTTTCAAGTTCTGTGTCATCTGCGTAACTACTTTGAGTATTTATACCTAAGTACTAAGTTATTATGTCGACAGACAACCTGACCAAACTGGTTGCCAGTAAATTATTATTGATTGCTATATAAATATTATTTAAGAATAGTATTGTTTGATAAAAATAGCGTGTAAGTTAAAAAGGTCAGCGAATAAAGGCTTTATTATTATTATTATTATTATTATTATTATTATACTAAGTTATTAGGAAGATAAGTCGTAAATAATATATGTATTAACTACATAAGAACGTACATAATAAGCGTCAATAAAAAAACTTTTAAGTAGATAATAGGTTTTATTCTTATAATGTTTTGTCACGAGAGCTAAACGTGTGTACAAAGTTTCATAGGAATCGGTTTAGCGGAAGTAGTCGAAAAATCTGTAATAGAGTAATAGAGTGCTTTATTCAAAATGTTACACTGAGCAAGTCTACAGATTAAGTAAAATGTTAACATATTTTATTTTAATGAAGTTAATATAATTTATTCTAATTTAGTCAATATTCAACGATGAAGATTCAGTTAGCCGCATATTCATAAATTCATTCAGTGATAAAAAAGAGTTAGACTTAAATCTCTCCCAAGACTTGAAAGAAGCACGAAATAAAAAGACAAATAAATTATTATAAGTACAAAGTGAAGCTAAATACCTAAAACCGTTCAAAGATACGTACAGAGCAACATATAACCTCCTCTTTTATAGAATTTAGATACAGATTAAAAATATCAGAAGATAATTATCTCACACACACACACACACACACACCCTCTCACACACACACACCCTCTCACACATAGGCATCCACACACTTGAAGTGTGTGGATACCTGTGTGTGCACAAAATAAAATAATATGAAGCACTAAAAATTGACCAAAATTCTTAGTTTTATATGTACCTACTTATATTTATCATCATAAAACGATATTTGTCTTTTAATATTGAAAAGTGTTATGTTTTTTTTAGTTTATTTAGTGATTGTTTTTATTATTTTGTATATAAAATGTAAATCCGTAATTAGCTGTAAGTTTATCTATAAGTTTATATCATGTCATTATTGTGAGCTGTGGATTTTGTTTTAATAAATAAAATAAAATAAAATAAAATTATAATAGTACTAGCTGTGCCCCGCGGTTTCACCCGCGTCCCACAGGCACTGTTTTTTTCCGGATAATATCTTAATTTTTTCTTTCATAAGATCCTTCTCCTGGCAATAATAAACACAACAAAAAAAAAAATAGCGAAAATGTTCCATCTGTTCACGTGACGCGATGACCAAGGGAAATAGTGATTATACTATATAAAGTTAAATTACCACTCACTGACTGACTGACTCACTGACATAGTTCATTTATATATTTAGAGATTGTGTCATACATTTACCTTTCTCCCGAGGCGATTGTTGTGCAGGTTCATGACGGCCCGCGCGTCGCGCTCCAGCTCCCGCGCGTCCAGGAACCTCCGCGCGAGGCGCGCGCCGTACGCCGCCTCGCCGCACCGCGCCGCGCCGCCGCCGCCCCACTCCCACTGCTCGCCCGCTGCTGCGCGCCGCCTGCGCATGGACCGTGAGAGCTCGGGGGCCCTACACTACACCAGCTGCATACGCTTTCGAGCGATTCTATTTCTACGATCGCAAACGCTTGGTCATTTTAGAAAGATAATCGCTTGGAAGAACTCCAGCTTGTCTTTTTTTTTTTTTTTTTACATAATAGGCTTGCGTTTGGCCGCCAACATGCCTGATGATAACCAGTGATGCGACCTACGATGGAGCACGCTTGCCTAGAAGAAACCGATTCACTCGAGACTTGAAGACACCCAGATTATAAGTGTCAGGGAACACACAGTCTGGCAGAGTATTCCACACTCTAGCGGTCCGTATGAGAAATGAGGAACCAAAGCGCTTCGTGCGTGTTGTAGGTATGTCAACCATAAAACGATGCCGCTTTTTCGTACTCTTGGTTGTTTTATAGAAGAATGGGATAGGGAGAATAAGGTCATGCAAACCAGATGCACACTCCCCGAAATGTATCCGATAGCAAACCGATAGACTAGCAACCTTGCGCCGCGTTGTCTAGAGCCGCGCTTCTATTATACCCTCAAAAAGAGATAAAATACGCGCACCAAAAAACAAGAGAGAAAAAGCGTTTTCTTTCTCGATTTTTTGTAGTTTTATTTTGCGAAAATTGTATGCGAGGCAGTGAGAAGTTACATCTTTGTCACGAACAAACGTTGTGTCAGGCGAGTTTGTGGTCAAACTTCGGCCTATTTCTATATTAAAAAGAGAGTAAAAGAGGGAGAAGGTGGTAGATAGAGTGAATAGGGAAAGAGATACCTAGAGTCGTAAAGCTAACCTGTGCGTGCAGCCGCACGCGGGCAGGTCCCCGCGCGCGCACGCGGCGCTCAGCGCGTGCGTCACGCCGGCGGACGTTATGGCGTATGTGAACGCCGCCTCGCGCGTCGCTGTAACAACACATTGCATCATCGACATGGAAAACTATTGGTTTAGGGTTAACTGGGGCAAGTGCGTGTGTGAGGCAATTGCGTCATTCGAGAATTACAGACAATCCCTTCACAAATTAGGCGCCATCTACATCTTTTTTCTATCTTCAGTAGCAATATCTGTACCAGATGGCCTTAATTGCCTAATTTGTGAAGGGTTCGTCAGTGATTCTCGAAAAATGCAATTGCCCCACAGACGCATTTTCCCCAGTTGACCCTATAGAGAAAAAAATAATGTGTCAATCCGTTCATTTTCAGTATGTATCAAAAAAACAATTCTAATTTCTGGCTCCCTAAATACGTCCCTCGACCAAACTGCATAAAATAATCAGCATATTGAGCAAAGTAACTTCATTCACGTATTCATCATCAATTATTCTTCGACGACAGCATTATCGCTAGTCGCCGTACGAAGATGGAAGGACCGGTCGCTTCTAATCAGATAGTTGGAGACGTCCATAGCTCAATACTGGCTGCTTTCTGACTCACACTGGTAATGCAAGCCCACCGTTATAGCTTCTCTTCTTAGTCGGCATCTTCATTGCTGAAGGTCGTGCCTAGTTTGATTGAGTGCACACGATGCACTACCGTATACCGTTATAGCTACAAATGTATAAAAAGCAGAAATGAAGAATGCACAAGAAGAGATAAGATAAGATAAAGATAATTTATTTACGAAAGAAACTTACACAGGTACTTAAATACAATACATGGGATAAGAAGTTGCAATGACTGTGTAAGACACGGAATTGCTGTGACGGTGAGCCCCAAACTAAGCTCGAGGCTTGTAACTTGGAGCCTGGGTGCAAAACTAAATGGGTTTCTGTGCGTATTCAGTCGTTAACACTACCTAGTAGTGAGAGAGGTGTGTCTGTGTGTGTGTGTGTTTCTGTATGTGCGTGAGAAGAAATGCATGTATGCAATTATGCATGCATTTATTAATATACTACAAATAATAAACAGAGCTCGAATTAGTACTCGCGGGTAAAGTACCCAAAAGGCTGGCAACGTTAGCCCGTTCAAAAGCAACGCTATTTAACGCACCACGAAGCAAGCACTTTGGTCGTTTGATCTGTCTATCATCTGCTTCGACAGCTCATTGAAGAGCAACCATGCGCTTCGACCCCAAGGTCCTAAAATGGTTTAAAAATCATATAATTTTATAAGGGAAAACAAGAAATTAAAACTTCCTTATCAATTGACGACCCTGTCAAAATTCTGACATTTAGGACTCAGCGCTCAGACTATGTAGAGTGACCAGCTGCGCCCCACGGTTCTACTCTTGGTTAAAAAAGACAATCTGCTAATCCAGAGTATAAAGTATTCCAGTTCAGAATTTCAAACATATTCGTTCGTTTGAGAGTGAAGAAGTACCTTACTAATACAAACACGAACAAACTATAGCATTTATAATATTAGTAGAATATATAATACATTGCTATGGTAGTACTTTTATGAATTATGTGCTCTAAGTAACTTAATATACACTGTCTACTTAAAAACCAATTCAGTAAAGTGTAACACAAAATCTCTAGCCAGATAAACCCATATAGTTTGCATATCACACCAATTAACAAGTTAATTGAGCTCTCGACAAATTAATTAAAATTCAACCGCTAATGACTCACTTCCGGTTTGATTTCTCGTCGTAAATAGTCGTATTAGTCGTTGAACTACTATTGACATGTATGTGACACGGAAACGGCTTGTGATACATGTTAGATTGGTGGTTTGGGTGTATCGTATCGTATGAGTAACTAACTGAGCTCCGCGGTTTCACTCCTGGTTAAAATCTATCCTGTGTACTATTATCTGTGTCTTTGTCAAAAATTTCACGCATATCCGTTCAGCCGTTTTATCGTGATTGAGTAACAAACCTTCATCCATCCAACTTTCGCATTTATTTTACTAATTCTACTAATATTATAAACGCGAATTTTCGAAGTTTGTATGTATGGATGGATGGATGGATGTTTGTTACTCTTTCACGCCAGAACGACTGAACAGATCTGCATGAAATTTGGCACAGATATAGATTATAGTCTAGAATAGCACATAGGATACTTTTTGACCGCGGATGAAACCGCAGGGCGCAGCTAGTTTTATTATAATAACCCTAAGATTATAAAAGTACATATAAAGTTAGCGTTCCTATATAGGTATCAACTACAAAAATAACGTATAAATAATTAATTTCATCAATATATGATGAGTTAGGTATAGAGAGCCCCACGTAACAGAGAGTAGTCTGTGGCCCGGTCATAGTCGTACATTTTTGGCACAGCTGGTGATGGCCGGGTACAGGCCGTTCCGATCCAGTATTGCAGTAAAAAAGGCCCGTCTCGGAAACACCCCAACGCAATAATCTCTCTAGCCTTTGCGCACACGTTGCGCGCTTGTAGGTATTTATCCTAGGTATAATACTAGGTATAATATTATAGTTACACATTGCTTAAAAATAATATTTTATTGACATTTCGAAGTGTGGCACTTGGATGGGTGTCACTGTAACCATTATAACCCGGCTGCGCAAGAAGGAGGGCTGTGTTTTTCGAGTGTATGCATGCATGTATGTATGTGGGTATTTATATGAGGTTTCTTTGGCACGCCCTACAGCCTAAACAGGTTGATGTATTTCGACATTTGAGGTGTCATTTGAATCATCTTGACAGTGGAAGTGACATAGAGTTTAAGTTATAATAATCCGGAGTGTCAGACTACATTTTGCAGTTGGGTTTTTTGTTTACCTTTTATTAATGATACTTGTTTACTGAATTAGAAGCTGTGTGCCTTCGCTTCGTCACGCCATCGACGACCTGCGCCAGTCAAATCATAATAACAGTAAAACCACAAAAAATATGACCACGTCAAGAGTTCTTTAATAAACTGATATGCCTTTGTTAAATTTACGAGCTGTCAAAATTATAGAATGCATCCAAAATTCAAATAGTGTTATAAAATACTTCCAATCAGCGCTCGTCGTAAAGAACTACCAACTCATCCGTACAGTTTGGTCAAATATGGAACTAATAGTGCTCTATGAACGGCAGTGGATTCTCTATGGTGGCTCCGTTTTTCAACTCCTTATATAAGTTTGTCGTACTGCAATCATCGTGATGGCGTGTCGGAGTGACATTGACAGTGACAGCTGACGGCTGACACGATGGATTACCAATTTAACACAGACACGGCGCGAAGTTTCGACACCTCGAAGTGCTACCAAGTGGTGGGTGCTGACCCATGAATTAATTAGTTTAATGTGACGATATGATTTAAATAAATAAAAATAGTGAGAAAAGGTCGGGAAATTGTAACATTCCTACATATTCACGCCTTTTTCCCGAAACTGTTGGCAGAGGTGTATTACAACACCCACACTTCACCGGACGATATTAAGTTCCAAATGTGACAGGGGGGCGAGCCTATCGCCATAAACCGAGCTTATAGGATGTTAGCATTAATTTTTTCCCATCAGGCGAATGAGTTAGTGGTCAAAGGCATACCTAGTCCTTTGTATATAATATCGCATAAAATATGTTTCTAAATAAACAAATTTGTGCATGGCTTCGGCTGGGATCGAACCCGCTCCTTCAAACTTACGAGGCGAGCCTTCTTCCAACTAGGCTAAAATATGCGTAGCCGCAGAGAGGTTCATAAAACGACGGGAATAAAAACAGTTTTTATTCCCGATTTAATTTAAACAATATTTAAGAATCAATCTATCAATAGATTGATTCATATTTATTGTTTAAATTGATTTAAACACTAAATATGAATTTCTCTCATTATTTAGGATCACCAATAAGCGTGTATTGACAACTGCGAGTAGTCAAACCGTCCACCGTCGCTAGTCGCTAGTCGCTACTGCTGACCGTTGCCGATCGACCGTCGATCTACAGTCGACACTGAACCGCCTCCGCCCAATTAACACCACTATATAAATAAACAAAAGTCGTTTACTAAACACGACACGATATCACTCAATATGACAAGTTATGAGCGAAAATAATCTTTGACGAATTCAGACCTTAAGTACCATAAAAGAGAGACAAAACATTGTTTTAATTATGTCGTAACTTTCATTCTGTGAATTCTGAGTTGTGACGTAAAATATAATTATGTTCCGGAAAGAAAAGGAACACACATATGTTTTGATTCCACTAAATTAAGCAAATATTATTTTGTTTATTGGTATAGCATTTTAATGTGTTTGTCATAGAATTAATCCCACACTGGCTCGGACATTTGAAGAGGATTGTGCCGTAAAAAGGGCTTACCTGGGATTGCCAAACAGGTCGAAGGCCAGTCGGCCGTCCCAAGTATAGATGGCAGGATGAAGTAGCTAAAGACCTGCGAGACCTTGAAGTTGATGGATGGCATGAACTAGTTCAAAACAGAAAAGAGTGGCGCGTCTTAGTATCGGAGGCCAAGAAACGGTTTGAGTCGCTGCGCCGATAAGTGCCAGAAATAATAATTCTCGGACAAAACGTGACATCCATCGATCCGCACAGCGTCAGAGTGGTGGATAATGGCTCAACCACACTCGACGTAGGGTCGGTAGGTGTCCCTGTAGAGTGGGACGTAAAAGACTAATTTTGTTAGCATTTTAACATTTTTGTTTTTGCTTTTTAGCGCAATCTGGTAAAAAGAACTTATGAGTCAAGTTTTCAAAAAACCAATGACATTATTAATTGTAAGGAAATTGCTGTCCTATGTTAATGACTTATATCGTGAGGTGTAAGACCATCTGCTCTCAATTAATCGTGCGGTATAAACAGCTCCGTATAATAAATCAGCCGGCGGTGGGCGCTCCCGACAGACAGACAGATGTTCTAGGAAAGTATGTCCAATTTGTTTATTACACCATCCGATACGGGAACCGTGAACGAAATATTTCTTTTCTTTTTATCCAAAAGGAAAAGGAATATTTCCTTCACGCTTCTTTTATAAAGAGGAGAATGGCAGGGAGTAGGTACTGAAGACTGTGAAGAAAATTATTAATTACTAGCTGTCACCCCGCGACTTCGTTCGCGTTTATTATTTATATTTATATATATATATATATTTAAACTATCCTATCTCTCAAGTTGGATCGAACTGCACATGGTGTGCGAATTTTATTATAATCGGTTAAGTGGTTTAGGAGTTCATTGAGGACAAACATTGTGACACGAGATTTATATATATTAAGATTTTAAGACGTTTGGAGTGAACGAAAAGTACCTTTTCTGTAAATTTTTATTAGTTCAATTGTTCGTTCAATTGTTGACGTTCATTAGTGTATCTTTGATACCCAAATTAAATAAAAGCATTTTGACTTTGACTTTGTTCAAGTTGTGCGTTTTTGCCTACCTGCAGTATTCCCGAGCAACAATAACATGAGGTTGCTTCAAAAGAGCTGTCAAGAAAGTCCTTAGGGGTCAAAAACATATCTGTGATGCCCCTGGTGTTACAGGTATCCATAGGCGACAGTAATCGCTTACCATCAGGCGCCCCTTAGCTTGTTTTATGGCATAAAAAAAGATCACATTATGTTCGTGAAAAATTAAATGGTAGGATAACTTGTAATTATCAAAAATTCAATGCGTAATTGTAAACAAGTTGTTAATTAGTTTTACAGAGTAAATAATGCAAACGAATTTAACATGTCTAGAGGCGTAGTATAGAATGTCTCGCGGGTGAGTAGAGTTTGCTTAATTGATTTTGATCCTATTAAAAATAGCGGTGTGTGTAATAATATAAAAAGGGTATGTTTACATTTTTTTTCAATTTAATCTCGTAGTTAATTTAACAATTTATTGGGTGGATTTTAGTTTCTGGTGCTGTATTAAGGCTCGGCCATTCCACGATTATCGACCCACACATACGTTTACGTAATCCGCTTTATTTAGAGCTGAAAATCGTAAATTATATTTGATGGTGAAACGAGATCGGCGCCTAGAAATATTTTTTTTTGCCGTTTTTGTTGGTATTTATCGTAATAAGAACACAAATAAGAATAAGTTGCTTGATTAAACTTTAGAGAACTAATCTGGCTATTTAGTAATTGAAATGTGGTGTAGTCGCTAAAAATTTAGAGAACTACGTTCCGATATTTTTTTAAAGAAGATATTTTTTGTGATTTTTTTTTCCAAAATGAAGATAATGATTTTCAAAATTCTGCTTCGGTTAAATTTTAGTTGGTTGTTTTTTCTATATACTAGCTGTACCTGTTCGGCCAGCTGTTTTTTGCACCTGATCATTATAATTCTTCATATCACATTAGGTGCAAAAAAAACTTGTTTTTTGTGGTTTTGTGTACATTGTCTATTCATTTGTTTTCATTAATTTTGTTCTAGACGTCGTGAGCAGTTTCAGAAGAAGGTACAGAGAGAGGGGCAGGTTAAAAAGATCCCAATGAATTTGCAAAACAACTTCTAGTAACGTAAGAAAATGTTCTAACACTAACTCCCTTAGCAACAAACGTTGCATAGTCTCAGAATTGTTGCACAGTGTTTTGCCTTTTTCATTCTTTTAAATGTTTAAAAAGACAAATGACCGTGAAACGATTGCGACGTTATACAACGTTTATTGCTAAAGGGTTGGGTATCTTATACCTTTAAATGAGCAATTCTTGTATATATAAATATATATAATTGGAATCTCGGAATCGGCTCCAACGATTTTCATACAAATTAGTATATGGGGGGTTTCGGGGGCGATAAATCGATCTAGCTAGGAATCATTTTTAGAAAATATCATTTTATTCGTGTTTTATCGATAATCAATCTCAACTGAAAAATATGACTCTTCCTGACATCTATTGGCGAATAATAATACTACTATTTTTTGTGACCAACTAATTGCTTTAACGACACAACAGCAGATGGCGTTGTTAAGTAACACGAAGTCAATGAGTGTTTGCTTTGAGGTTAGACTAAAATCAATTATTTATTATCCAAAAAACACAATTAAAAAATAAAAAAAAATACCGAGCAAAGCTCGGCCATCCAGGTACTTTATTTATAATACGTAAAACCGCGGGCTCAGCTAGTTTCGAAGTAGAAAGTATTTGTGTTCGTGTGTAATTCTTAGATGGTGACAACCCCCTGTAGAGGAGGCCTGTTGGTCGGTGTGGAGTCCCACTGTCGCGAGTGATGTTAATAGCGGAGTTTATGAGCTTTCATCGAGTGTTGTCAGGCAAGCAGGGGCGGCGCGGAGGCAGATTGCACAGCGTATTAACACAGATAAACTATAAACTAAACTATTATTATTATTATTATTTGTTGACACTGGCAGCTTAAAGCTGATGCGTGTCTTATTTCAGTGCACTTCACTTCATTACATTTGTGTGTTTTTTTTAAAAGTAATTGTCAAGTCTGTTTTTGAAGCAATTAACTGAGGGAGCATTTATCACAGTCACTGGCAACTTATTCCAGTCCATCACAATACGGTTTGGCAAAGTGTGTTTTTTGGGTTTGCTTGAGTGTGGCTGCGAAATTAGTCTATCTAGTTATTTTCCAGCTATCTTTTGCTAAACAGCATTAATTATACACTTTGTAATTTAAGTCAAAGTGCTTTTTTATGTAGGTCGGCGTTTGACCACCAACTCGCCTGATGTTAAGCGACGTTGTGGTCTAAGATGGAGCACGACGACCTATAAGGTACTTATTCACTCTAGCCTTGAAGTTTACTAGAGTGAAGAAGTACAAAGACAGCAGTTGAGTGAGGCGCTACAAGTGCGCCAATGCTCAGACCCGTCTTCGGAACGGTTACACCGGACTACATCCCGAAACACGACTAGGTCATTTCACGGCATGGCTTGGTCCGGTGGGTGGTAACTAGTCACGGCCGAAGCATCCCACCAGAGTTTACCCGGTTAGCACTACCCGGGGACCACGTGTAGGGAATCAAAATAGAGTACACTCCTACGGACGTGGGTAGCTCAGCCCCCAAAGTGCTTTTATTCAATTGGATATCAAAGATACACTTATGAACATCAAAGTTATAAAACAGACTTGACCGACTTTTTAATAGACCTTTAGACATTAAAAACTAAAAATTGTGTCGTAAAAATGGCTAATTATGACGATTTTTGGAGTAAGCGGTCGAATTATATCCTAAATTTTAAATTATCGTTTTGCCCCGATACTGTAATGAGATGATCATAACCCTAATCCTAAGTCCCTACTTTTTTAATATTATAAATACGAATGTTTATTTGTCTGCTTTTTACGTTTCCACGCCAAAGGTAATTAATTTTACAAATACGTTATCAAGGTCAAAATCAAGGAGAAAAGAAATTTATCTCGGAAAAATAAACTGTTCCTGGTGGGGCGCTGGTAATCGTATAACCAACCTATATATAAGAATAATCCTTTCCACATGATAAATATTTGCAATAATTTGAATTGTATCGTTGATAGAAATATATTTTTTTACCCAAAAATCTAATGTTGAATAGGACGTCGGACATAAAATCAAATCGTCACGCCTTTCCCCCAAAAGGGCTGGAAAAGGAGTCTAATACCCACACTTCACCGGAAGATATTCAGTCCCAAATGTGACGGTAGGCGAGCCTATCGCCAAACACCGGGCTTCAATTATGTAGCAGATGACATTAAACGACTAAAAATCAGATTAAGACAATTCAATTAGTCATCTGAGATTGAAAGTCAAATTGTATCGTGTGGAAAGGGTTTTAGTTCTATACGTAAAAATCAATGCACCACCCCTATCACTGGGCGGCGCTATTCATAGTAACTAGTACATAACCTGCGGCCCCACAGTCACGGCTCGCACGAGACATACGACCGTCCGCGGCGCCCCCCGACGGCGTCCATTAATAAAGACGTCGTGGCTGAGAGTCGCGACCCGACACTCATTTCAATATTCGAAAGCAAATAATTACATGACTCTAGTTCTGAACATTAATTATTGTTTGTTTATTTGTGAAACATCATTATCGTTTCAGCTTTTGTCGATACAATGCTGGACGTAGGTCTTTTCTTAGATCTTTGTTTCAAATTACTGACTCAACATCAAAATATTAACCCAACTTATATTATAAAAGCGAGAGTTTGTGTTTTTACGTTTGTTACTTCTTCACGTTTAAGCCGATGAATGTATTTTGATGAAATATAGTATGAAGGTAGCTTATACCCTGGAGTAAAGGCTACATTTTAATTGCGAGGAAAATCGCGAGCCACAGTTAGTTAATCTTATTCAATAAATTACTTGAAATGTTTTAAAACTACTTTAAAAATATATTTTGAACTCGACCGTTTTATTAATTAATTACTTCAAGTATTTTTACAGTTTGAAAATAGGTGAATAAGTTATCTACGTATCTATTAAATCGGAATTTAGGAATCCATTTCGAATTGACGTGGCGCTTACCATCTTAAAAATGACTTGTCGTCATATTTCTTTATAAACGTATCAATAATACAAACAAACAAACCATGTTGAATACAATTCAATTCAACTCGTGGTCGTACAGTTTGTTTGTAAAGCTCATTTGAATAACAAAGAAGTGAAAAGCCAATATCAATTATTTCTAATTTTTATTGCGGCGTTAATTTTATGCGTTTATTTTTGGTTTGATGCCAGAATTAGAGTTGGATAACGGTAGAAAATGTATGTGAATTGTCTCGTATTTTGTTTCATACAAAAGACTTCAACGCGCGACTGCATTTTTACGGGTTATTGACAAATGCGTTGTTTTTGAGTGTATTTGGGATGTAGAATAGAATAGAGTATTATTATTTTCAAAAAATACACACACATACTTATTCAATAACTTAATACTGCGAGTCATATTTTACGAATCATCATTAAATTAAAACACCATTGTGAAACATATGATGCGATGCATGTTTTGTAAATGTTTGTAAATGAGTAGCCATTATAGGAGCTGGGGCTTTGGCTACTGTACAGTGTGCCCGTCGCCCAATAAATCTATATACTGTGAACTATGTACAATATATTAGTCTAAGGTCAGTAACACACGTGGGTATTTTGAAAGAGTTCGGTTGTTTGTTTATAATTCTTAATTTCTACTATCCTATCAAAAAACTGCACACTAAGCAGTAAGTACTGACCGAGCGGCATGACGTGTCCGAAGTGCGTCCCGTCTCCGACTCCTGAGCAGTTCCAGCGCCGCCCACTCAGCTGTGACCGACACTCCTCGTAAGCCATCCTGCAACAACATTTTACATCAAACATCAATTAATACAGTGTTGTCTTAGCTTGTTATAGCGGGTTCAAACCCAGCCGACAGCACGCACCAATTTATTCATTATGTGAACATATGTGCGTACTGTCCCAAGTAACAAAAATACGTTATATTATGGTTATGGAAACGTTTTTCGCGAAAACGTTGGTTATATAAGGTGATCTTATAAACGTAATTGAAACGTTTAATAAACGCGAAAATGGCCCAATTATAAGATATTATAGTTGTATAGTTGTTGCTTTAATGTAACCTTGTGCAACATTTACATCAATTAGAGATTTAATAAACGTCAAATAAATAACTATTTGGCTGTGTACTGGTTATAACGTTGACCATTATATGACATAATGGTCCTAAAGACGTTGAGTTGACGTCGTGCGCGAGCTGCTGTGAAGGGAAATATTACTGTGTTGTAAACAAAAATATAAAAAAAAATAACACTACAATATCTTATATCGGGTAAGTTCAAACTATACTTTATTATTACATTAACGAAACCACAAATATTAATTCTGATTACTACATAATATGGTTCTATACTGTGGAACTTAGTTTTTCGATAATGTTAGTATGCTATTGTTGTCAAGTTTTTAACGCCCTCCTGAAATTGTTGGTATTCCACTAATTTTGTTTATTTATTTAGAATACATTTTCTTATAAAAGTTGCATCCATCTTGGTTTAGTTATGAAATGACGGTTATACGACACTTATTAGACTTATGGACGTATAAACGTTGGCTTTAAGACCAAGAAACGCCGCCATTACATTTGATTTTAGGGTTCCTAAATCAATATGAAAACCATTGTTCTATATCTTATTCGTACAGGGCCTTATTTATATAAACGCTTCTTAAACTTAATCAATGACGAAAATGCTCTGACAACTTCTGGCTGATTTGAAATATCACGCGTGAAACACGTTTATACGACCGTGTTGTATTATTGTACCGAATAATTTAGTTTTGTACACGTTAATTTGACGTATACAACATGACTTATTAGTCACACGACTAAAACGTAGTATTATCGTTCTATTACATCCAAAACGTCGTATACGTGTTTCAAGTTAAACTACTCTAAAACAAATATTATTTTTCATGTTAAAGTTTATAAGTAACGTTTCTACGATCATTTAGTTATGTAAATGTTGTATTATTTATTTTTAAACAACGAAATTGTCTTTTAAAAACATTGTTGTTGTTGTGTAAATGTCGCATAATTTAGTTATGTACACGTTAATTTGACGTATATAACATGACTTAATAGTCAACGACTAAAACGTAGTGTTATCGTCATGTTACGATCAAAACGTCGTATACGTGTTTCAAGTTAAACTACTCTAAAACAAATAATATTTGTCATGTAAAAGTTTATTTGTAACGTTTCTACGACAATTTAGTTATGTAAATGTTAAATAATTATTTTTCAAACAACTATATTGTCTTTCAAAAACTTTTGTTGTTGAGTAAACGTCGCATAATTCAGTTATGTACACGTTAATTCGACGTATACAACATGACTTAATAGTCACACGAGTAAACGTTGTGGCAGAAACCATTTAATAACGTCGCAAAAACAACGTAAACAACGTCGTTTAGACATTCATTCGACGTCACAATATGACTTATTAGTAACACGACTAAACAGACCTCTATTAAACTGCATTATAACTAAAAGTCGTATAGGCTTCGGACTATATGACGTTTTTGCTTGTTGGGGTATGCCATATGCTACATGACTGGAGCCCGGTGTATGATGACAGGCTCGCCCCTGTTACATTTGGGCCTGGATATCGTCTGGCGAAGTGTGGGTGTTGTATTACAACTCTGCTGCCCCCCTCGGGGGAAAGACGTGACGATTTGTTTCCTTCGAGTCCACTATGTAAAACCACTATAAGTCCAAGTAGAGGGTGAGAAGATAGACCTAGCAGATATCATAATTTCCTTATTAAGCGGTTTTATTTAACTTCAGTAGTTATTTTCTTGTTTTTTTTTTTAATATTGAACTGTTTTTTAAAACTATTTCTACATAACCGATTCTTGTGAAACTTTGCACACCATGTTAAGTTCCTTTGACAATACAACATTTTAAGATTTAAGATAAGAATCCGTTTACGTATTTTAAGAACCGATTATTTTTTACAAATGAAAACAAAAAGGCTCGCGTTTGACCTCCATCACGTCTGATATTAAGCAATGATGCGGCCTACGACGCCGCATATTGGCCTAATCCAATTCACTCGAGACTTCAAGTTTTATATATCTAGACTAGAAGCTAAAGGTACGAGTATGATTCCGAAGTTCGCTGCACGCAGCAGTGCTACCGCAGCATTGCTGTCACTGTGATGCTGCGCAGCAGTGCTGATTCCGAGTAGGGTGGCAGTGTTGAGCTGTTCGTGGTGATGCGTTGTTACTCATGCGTTGTTGTGTATTAATTCATTTGCTTTGAGTTGACAAGATGTCGATTGATGACCAAGTTTTATTTATATTGTTGGAAGAGAAATTCATCTTTTTATCTAGGTATGATCGCTGCGGCAGCCAACACGACACTACTGGTCTGTGGCAGCGTGGGGGACTAATGGGTACTGGTAATGGGACTACTGGGAAATCTTTAGGGTCTCGATATAGCCAATATTAGCTAGTGTATAGTATATAGATATTACCTGAGGCCGGTAGCGATGGCGGCCATGGCGGCGGGCGAGGCGCGGCACAGCGCGCGCTGCTTCTCCGTGAGCGGAGCGCGCGCGCACACGAGCTGCGCGCCGAGGGACGCCGAGCCGCTGCTGCCCCTGCAGGATACCACACTACATTACAATTGAGAAAAACTTAGGTCTTTTCATCTTTAAGGTAACAAAAAGCTGCTTAGAGCCGGAGCGCGGATAGTAAGCAACAAAAAAGCCTGTTTTTCTTATCTTTATTTTATGGTACCTGTTTTGTTGTTTCCTGTTGCAATAAAGTATTTTCTATTCTATTCTATTCTAAAAGTAGCGTTTATTTCGTTACTGGTCAAAATGTTCTAAATACGAGGTAATTTTCAACCGACGGACACATTCTTGGATATTATTAATGGCTCATCATTACGTCAACTTTTACTATGGAGCCGACCCTGAAACCTAGAAAAAAACAGCTGTCCCATTCAAGCTCTGCAAAAGTAAATAAGCTTGACAACTTGCTAATTTCATTTTGAGCTTTATTTATTCTTTCTAGTACTATTGTAGGTACCTACCTATCTAAAAATCGAATCATGAGTTAAGATGAAGTTGTGAATGAAGAACTTGCCAGATGCACTACTTCGCCAGTCAGCCAGCATTTGTTGACCTTTGCTTTTGATGGTACGGCTACATTAGCGGCCTTTAGCGATAATTCGTTCTATTGTGACAAGAGTAGCCGGTTTTTATTTTTTATTTTTTTTATGGACAATAAGTCGGCGTTTGACCACCAACTCGCCTGATGTTAAGTTGTTAGTTCAACTCCGCAGAATGGCAACGAATCGAACGCTAATGCAGCGCAAGAACATCGCAGATAATCGATAACGATGATTTTAGCGCAACAACGTGACGTGAATGATCGCGCGCTAATGTAGCCGTACCACGAGAGTAGCTCAAATATGTTTCGAAATAATAAAAAAACCTTAAATCAAAAAACAATCAATGTCATAATTTTGTCTCAAAACCATAAACAACCACAGCCGTTAACAAGCTAGATACGCCAATGGCTCTATAAATCATATTAATTAAAAGTTTACGGGTCTCAGCAAACAATGTGGTCTCGGTAATGATCTCGGTGATTTCTCTAATTGCTTATGTAAATTAGCGCGTGGGCGGGAGTGGAGTATCTACCATTTATTTATATCAAAGGATCGTTGGGACGGGACTAGATATTTATGTCTTTTGTAAAATGTTGGACAATGCGATTGTTTGTTACAGTGTTCTGTATTGCGTATTCTAAGGGAAAAGAGCAAAAAGAGAACACAAGTGTGTTTGAGAAGATATTTATGAAAAGTTTTGACAAATCTAATTTTAAACATCAGTTGAGCAAAGTAAAATGAATTATTATGGCAAATACATAATTACTAATGCGTCGGAGCTTAATAGCTATCAACATGCTTTAAAATATCGTCAATTGTTTTTTATTGCAGATTAATTTCTGAAATTTCATTGAAACAAAAAGAAAGGAAGATGCGATAAAACTGGATAATGGCGAGAAAAACCGCGGATCACAATTAGTATAAACTAATCAATCGATATTATTTATTTACTTTAGCTAGTTTATAGCGACGATATTTCATAATTAACTAGCGGCTGCCCGCGGCGGCGCACACTAATCACGGATTCAATTAATACCTACCTACTTTCTAACAGAAACGGTTATTATTGTCTCTGCTAGGAAATAGTTGTATTGAGACATCTTCTATTCTGGAGAACTTGAACTTTGGATTGAAGGACTATTGCAGAGTTTGTCATTTAAGTAGAAGAAGCAAATGTGTACCAGGATCGTAGAAATCGGAGAGAAGTGGTCTCTGCCTACCCCTATGGGAAAGAGGCATGATTATAAATGTATGTAATGTGCCTATGTCAGATCAGAATCGTTTAAGCATATGCTTATACGAGTGAAACTGGAGCTCGGTGTACGGCGACACACACAAAACGACCGAGGGCGGCTGTCACATTTGGGACCGAATATCGTCCGGCGAAGTGTGGGTGTATTACGCCTCTGTCAGCCTATTCGGTGCAAAGACGATATGTTATGTTGTCCAATTCAGGAAATGTCATATTTTTTTATTGGTATTTAGCTGTCAAGCGCCAACATTACTCTAATTAAATAGATAAACATTGTTTATAGAAAATTTTAATCCTATTGATGAATGTAAAGAAAAATGGAGTGATGTTGAAAGTAACTCAATATTTTGAGTGATATTTAAAATAAAATAAGCAACATAAATGTAAGTAAAAATATATTCAATCTACCAAATACATTTTGAATAATTTTTGCTCACAGCCCATTCATTAGTTCCTCTGTTCATAGACTGAGCCTCTATATATCTGAGGGTAAAGTGTGGGAGTGTGTGAATGTGTCTCGTCTCGCACACCCGCGATAATTGCGACGCTCGTTCACGGAGCTGTATTAATGAACCGACGCTCCAATACATAATATGTAGGTATGCAGGTAGGTAGGTGTCTCGGCATGTTGACTTACGTTTTCAAATGTACTCAAACTTTACTTTCGGTAAAAATTCGAAACGCAGAACTAAGTACACGGAGACATTAAGCTGATCAGAATGTCCTGCAACAGAATGTTTAATGTCCAGTTTGTAAATGTACTAAGATCTAGGTTCTTGAAAGCTTGAATGGTTTGAAAACCAATAAAAAAGTCAATTAGATCATAAGTAAATTTGCTAAAGATAGCCGAGCCGTTCTGCGTCCATTTTTAGGGTTCCGTAAATCATAAGGCAAAAATAGAACCCTTATAGGATCACTTTGTTGGCAATCTGTCTGTCTGCCAATACCCTTTTTCTCAGGAACGCGTGGAGGTGTCAAGCTGAAATTTATACCAAATACTCAAGTCTACTGTCCCTTAGAGTTGAGAAAAATCTAACTTCTAATCAAAATCAGCAAACGCAATCAAAAGATACAGCCGTTTATGCTGCAAATTTTCGACACTCGCAAGGGAATCAAAGTCTACAGGGTACTTCCCGTAAACTCAGAATCTTGAAATTTGGTAGGAAGCAACGTCTTATAGCACAGATAAAGGAAAAATTGCGAAAATAAATTTTTAGTTACATCACATAAATAAAATATATTTTAATAATTTTAAACTTACGACCCCTTTCCTCTTGAACGCGTAGAGGTATTTTAGCGCGAGTCCGACTCCCACTTGGCAGTTTTTTTTTGACAAACGCAACGTCAACAGTTCAGCTATGATTAAATGAATAGCCCCTGATCAGATTTCGTGAGCATCGTACTGAGTTTCTTTTCGTAAATTCAAATCAGCATTAGACAAATATTTCTGGCATGTAGGTACTATATTCTGATCCTAATTTTTTGGTAAATTAAAACTATTAGACCAAACAAGGAAAATGCACTATACTCATTACCTTTTGAGTAAACATACTTCCTGTTATGCACTTAATGACACCAAACGTTATGTTGTGTGTATGTGGCAGATAATTGGCCAACATTCACTGAGTACAGTGTAGTCTACTATTACACACTCTGTGCTATGGTGGCAAGGTAAACAATATTCTATTGACGTTACATTCAAGTTAACCCATAATTCCGGCCTGCACTATGCCGCAAATTGCTACCAATATGACAATGCTGCTTCCGGTATCTGATTAGTGCCGGTTTTGCTATAGAATAGATGTTTGTATTGCATTGTAAGAACTGTAATGAACTTGTATGGTATGTACTATGCCATGTGTGTAACGAATACTTATGTATTCACATACGAGTAACGACTATGTGTTGCAAGCGCAGCACTTTCAGAGTCAGCAGGTTATAGTTATCGTGGGCTGCGTTACTTTTACTCGCTTTCCGTTTCAGAATATTTTGAGCTGAGACTTGAAATAAATAGGCAGCGTTGCCGAAAAACACACCTACCTTATATTCATACTAGTTGCACTCCGCGGTTTCACCCGCGTTCCCAACCAATCAGGCTCTGTCGCTGACGTCTCCTACCTCCAAACTACCTATACTTGCCACAGGGCTTACAGTCTTTGTGGCACAGCCTCCTCGAATATATTTTTTCAATGTTTCCACACAAGAATAAATTTGTACAAACGTGTAGAGACATTTTTAGAGACAAAAAAATGTTAAGTATCACGTGCTTTATACATATATTAGAATTTTAGGAAATACATTAGTAGGATAATGGAGGGTAATGAGAGCCGGTGAGTAATGGGGGCGGTGTGAGTATAGGCTTAAATATAACTCGTATTCGCTCGGGAGTCACTTAGAAGCGTTCGTATGAGATCGACTATAGGTACATTGGTAGGTACATATGTATATCATCTTGCGGGAAAACTTAAAAAAATATTCAAAGTGGTGGCGTTTGGAAGTGCCAGTTTCCATAGTAAAATGTTTGAATCTTTTTCAGCTCCAGAGATATTGCTAAAACTGCTTAACCGTCAGGAATTCAGGATACAACGAATACAGAGCTGGCTCCCTATTCTTGTCGCGTGAGATGTTTCTTGGTCACTCTCACTCCTATGACTTTTCAAACGAGAGAGACAATGACAAAAAATATCTCGACCTGTAAGAGTAGCCCTTCTATTCATTTATAGATATGAGTTTCCCGTGCAGGGGCGTCACCCAGCTATAAGTTAGAGAAACTGAGCCGTCCGATGTTTGATTAGATTCCAGACAGCTTTATGTCTCGGATCTGAAACAGTCGTGTTGGAACTGTATCGAGTCGAACTGCATCGAGTGATCAATGCCCGGAAACATAAGTCGCGATAATCTGCGCGCACCGATCTCATGGTACGTTTCCATTAATGTGTGCTAAGATGTGGTTTGGTTTTGTTTGTTTGTTTCGATTATTCGAAACTCTTTTGGTGAAAAAGAAATTGAAAATATTATTACTTGACAAGTGTTAACACAATTACTGACTTTTTAGATGACAGGAAATTTGATGCATTGTGTTCAAACTGACTTGTAAAATACTTTGACATGAAATACCTTTAACTCAATTATTCATTATTATTATATTCATTAGCTCTGACATTTTAAATTATTATTTGTATGCCGCACCAGGCCAGGACATGTGTACTACCATATTTTAAGATCTGTATGCTATCCTGTATGTTGTATACTAAACCATGTTCTCACAAATAAATGAATCTTGAATCTTGAATCTTGAATCTTGAACATCGATGTCCGTCAAAGACGTCAACTTTCTCAGCATTAAAAAAAATGCTATAGATTTTCTCAAAATTAATTTTTCCGGAACAAGAAAGGCTTTCAATTTTTGAACGCACGAGCGTTAGTGAACGAAACGTCTATTTTTCAACTTTGGTAAAAGTGTTTTCGTTTGACCGGCTGTCTTACTAGGATATTTAACATTTTTTACGTAAAAAAAATCATATCGCCGCCATTAAAAAAAAAAAACTGACTCGAAAAAAAGTCTGTAAAAATATAGAATCTGCTTACAAAATTTCACGAGAATCTGTTGAGAGATGTAACCTGTAGAGGAGGACAAACGGAAAGACGCCGGCCGCAAGGTATTTAGCTCACAGAGTCACTAGTTCTATTTAGTTTTCATAGTTTAGATACTTTATTAGATACTGTACTCACTACTTGTATAGCCTAGCTAGATTGGAAGTTGGTTCAGAGTTTACTATAAATTTCAAAATGCATTTATAGTGCAAAGTTATTTCTAAAATGTACGAGAAGCGGACCCAGCCACGTTCAGTATATTTCCTGCACAGTACCGAGCATGCCCACTCAATGCTCGGTTTGTCCGTCTGTCTGTTCGCTATAATTGCATGATTTATGTTATCTGCGGTAGGGTAGGAGGACCGGCTCGGAGGAGTAAAAGTTGACTTTGCGCAGCGAAGTGAAGCAACGCACCCCGCGGATTTAATGCGGATGGGTGTGCAAGTGTAGTAGGTGGATGAATTTCGCTTAGGGTGCTTATTGACTAAAATATTATTGATGTAAGGATGTGAAGAGTTGAAAAATGCACAAATAGGATTACCTTATTTATCATATTTTATTAATTTATTTTATTTACTACAGTGATGTTTAGCGGATTTTTTTGACATCCTCGCACCGTTCAAACTTTAGATTATTATGTTCTGGCGGTGCTTTTTTAAACACAGAACAAGGGCAGAACATAATAATTCAGTTTTTCGCTGGAATTGAAGTGTACGTGACATAGTTTTATTCTCATGATGACAAGATTTCTCTGATTTGAAGGGGACAAGACTCTGATGGGACGCAGACCTGGCGTTCATTCAATTCTCTTCAATGTACTTTTAAGCAAAACGTAAATACAGGGTTATCATGCAATGATGTACTAAGCCAAAAGGATGTCATTGTACTCATCATTACGAACAACTTTTACTATGGGGTCAACTCTAAAATTGGGAGAAAAAAAAACAGATGTTCCATTTACATTTTGTTGACGATCAATAAACTTGTTGTATGGAACAGCTGATTTTCTTACAAGATTTTGGGTATCGCTCCATTGTAAAAGTTGTTCTAAATGATGAGTACAATGACCCCCTTCTGGCTTAGTACACCCTATACTGATAGCCCTGTAGAAGAGACGAAAAGACGGGTGCGGATGCGACGCTTGTCGTTTTGTATGAAGGTGCCATGTCTCCACTGTGTGTCCGTGTCTCGTCTTCGTCTTAGGTCTTTTCTGTCTGGCCGGCACAAAATGCTTTCAGGTTTATACGGTATGTGGAAAACTAAAGCCACGCCATTCTTTGTGAAAAACGTAATTGTACCGAATTGAAATTAATTTCGTGTTGTCTTGTAATGTGGGGTAATCGGTGATGACTCAGGGTACTCAAGACACTAATGACTTCCTGATGAGGAAAATCACTTCTGTGAACTTTAAACTTGTCAGTAATCTAGAAAAATAATGAAAAGGAAAATGATGAATGATTGCACCATGATGCATGGTATTTCTTAGAACATGTCGCTCGTAAATAAGTTTTTATGGAACATTCAGTAGTTATTTATACAGTGGATAATTGATAAAAAGGATACATTAAAACAGATTAAGTATGATTCATATTTTTTTGAGAAAACATTTAATTCTTAATGTTACATGTTTTACTAATAAAGTACAACAAGTAACATTATTAAAAGAAAAACAAAAACAAAACAGCTGCAAAATGTTGTGCTCTATGTCACTTCCACTATTAAGACGATTCAAATGACACCTCACATGTCGAAATCCATGAAGCTGTTTAGGCTGTAGGGCGTGCCAAAGAAACCTCATACATATATAAAAACAGACTTACATACATACACTTTTTTTTTTTTTTTTTTTTTTTTTTTTTTATGTATAATAGGTCGGCGTTTGACCACTAACTCGCCTGATGTTAAGCGACGTTGTGGTCTAAGATGGAGCACGACGACCTAGAAGGTACTTATTCACTCTAGCCTTGAAGTTTACTAGAGTGAAGAAGTACAAAGACGGCAGTTGAGTGAGGCGCTACAAGTGCGCCACTGCTCAGACCCGTCTTCGGAACGGTTACACCGGACTACATCCCGAAACACGACTAGGTCATTTCACGGCATGGCTTGGTCCGGTGGGTGGTAACTAGCCACGGCCGAAGCCTTCCACCAGAGTTTGCTACCCGGTTAGCACTACCCGGGGACCACGTGTAGGGAATCAGAATAGAGTACACTCCTACGGACGTGGGTAGCTCAGCCCCCAAAAAATATAACCCTTGAATAATATAACCCTTCTAAAAAAAATGGTCAGAAATATAACGTTACTATCATCATTACAGTCCTTTACGTTCCACTGCAAGAATAGCGACATATCCTACATCGAGGATGATGGAGCCGTTATCCCCCACCGTTATTACATAATATTTATATTGCAAAAATATTTTTTGTTGTTGATGCACACACCGAGACAAATTCTCGTCTTCCTAAGAGTCAAACCAGTAATATTTAAAAATAATCTTTCTATGAAACCGGATGTACCAACACATTTGTTTTACTCATGCTATTTTCTCATGAAATGCTAGAGAATTATTTATATTTAATCCCCATTGTCATGAAATCTAATATGCAACTCTGGCCATTTATTTTATTATCATATCTTTTTAATAAAGTACGCAATTAATAAATCTCGTTAATGATGACAGCCCGCCGCCGCGGCCGCGCTGTCTCGCCGGCTCCTACGCGCTCCGGCGCGACTATTCACTTATATTTATTTACTGCCGCCAGTTAAATTACTTAAATGTTTACTATTCTAGAGGAATTTGAATTAATACTTCGTTTCTGAATAGAGATATTGTGGGTAAGATACTGATAGTTGATTGAATCAGGCGTCACTTTGCGGAAGTTCATCTTCAAAATTGTTACTTGAACTAATATCTAGTGCAATTCCGCTTCAACGTCGCATTAAGTACATCAAGGAATATGAATTTTCTATTCTATTCTTATTTTTAAATAAAAAAAAAAAAATTAATGACAAATATCAATCAATTTGTATGAAGTTTTCTAGTAAATGTCTTTAAATTATTTTTTAAAATTTTAAATTAAGAATAGAGTAGAAAATTCATATTCCTTGATGTACTTAATGCGACGTTAAAGCGGAATTACACTAGATATTAGTTCAGGTAAGATACTGGTTAGGAAGCGGAAGAATTTCTTTGAGTGTTTGATTTCGGTGTGGATTGCGGTGGGAAGCGACGGGGTTTTTGCTATTCGGATGAGTCAATCCTTTACTTCATAGAAATCTAAAATATTTGTGATTTACTAGTAAAAAAAACTGCTTAGCTGCGAATCGTAAATGACATCTGGTATTCTCTTGAACGTGGTTTAAAAGTTTACTTTGTTAACAACTGAATTCTCTATCTAGATTTTTTCTCGACCCCTACATAATATAAAACAAAGTAGTTTTCCGCGTCTGCCTATCTCTGTCTGCATTCCCCCTAACTCCTAAACTACGCAATGGATTTTGATGCAGTTTTCACAATTGGTTAGATATTTTTTTACTTATAGGTACCGTGAAAAGCTGAGGCGGGTCGCTAGTTACCAATAAATGACCCCTTAACAAATAAATTAATGAACCCAAAGGGTTGGCAACATATCTGTGATGCCCATGCATTGGCGACGGTGATCGCTTACCTTCACACGGCCCGTTAGCTTGTTTGCCACTGTATGGCAAAAAAACTGTTTTTTTTAAATGGAAGCTTCTCTAGGCGCTGTTACAGATAATTTTCTTGTAAGTACTCGTATCGACAAGAACAATGTAAACTATAGATTGTTAAATGGCCGTGATAGCTCCAATTGAACACATATGGATCGTGTGAATATGCGTGGGCGCACACTGTATGACTTCTAGATAACACGCGTAGGTATACAGGGTGTTCTGTTAGGCGACGAACATCGTCACTTTGAGAGGGTTGTAGTCCACTGAATATACGAATACGCTCAGGAGTCCCACCATGGCATGTTATTTCGTAGATGGTTACGTTTAGCTACCGACGCCGAGCGACCGCGGACCGTGTCGCCGCGCTATAAAACAAAACGCAACCATCATGGCAATAAGATGTCGTGGTAGGCCCCAACGTGAGAAAACAGTGTCCTTGCGCGCGAATGCCGGTCAGCACGAAACATTTTTTTTGTTTATGTGCACACATGATATCTCATTGCATCTTGGTTTAATTTTCTTTATAATATATAAAATAGGCACTATGTATAAATGTAAAATATGTTCATCAAAGATTTCTAAAAAGTTTTTTATTAAAAATTATCATATTAACAAACATGTCCGTCGCTTATTAAAACACCCTGTACATTTACGCTCAACAAAGGTTACCGATGTTCGCCGATTGTCTCAATTAAACCGCCTTTACAGACTACACATTTATACGTGCAGTTGGTCAAATTAGAGAACCAAGAATGTTTAACGAGTGGCTATCATAGTTGTTCAAAAAATGCAACGGTGGCTCCTCAGTCAGCTCTAAAGGTAAGCTGGTCGTACTTTGCAGCGTCTGTCACCTTTCACTTTGCCTTATCAATTAGTAGGAGGAGAATAATTGGTAGGAAAGCTAAACAATTTGGAAGTCGAAATATTATTAGAATGATTTGCTGACTTGACAGGCTGACTATGGCTAGCCTTGTTTTGCGTGGTTTAAGGATCTAATACGATCTGGCGATTTTTAGAGAACTTTAATAAAAGATGCTGGTTTTGTGTGTAGTAATACTTAAAGATGTCGTTTTACCCGTGAAAGTGAATAACTTTTAGAAGATAAGTTTGCAAATTCGGAAAAAATGGTGGAAAAAACGTCATGTCTGTCAGTGATTTGATTCACTTGACTTTGTTGAGGGCGGTTGTAAGCAATGGTCATTCGCAAACCCATTAGCTCTAAATCGTTAATTGAACACACAGTCCCCTTATTTTAAAGGTCCCATCAAGTAACACAGTAGACTAATATACAACTAGTTTACTTGCAGCAACTTACTCGGCTCATTTGAGTGAGCGAGAGGGTGTTGCGGTTGCTATCACCATCATGCAAAATAAAGCTCTGAGCGTAAGGTTGCTAAACTACAATGATCTCGGGGACCACCAAGTCGAGGTACGTCACGAGTGTTTCGGAGCCAGTGTCCCGTTACAAGTGTAGAGCGGCGCGAGGTCCTGCGACCTCGGGCGGCCGTAATAAAATCAAAGGTCGGAGGCTATCGCGAGCACACTAAACAATAATGCTCTCGTGGCGCGGAGCAAGGCTCGAGCGTTCGAGTTGTGTGCAGGCTGCGAGCGTGGACGGGAGCGGAGCGGGGACAGTTTGCGGGATAAAGAGAAAATATGTTTCTGACACGAGCTCCTTACTGACTAGTGGCTCTGTGGGCTGTAGATCTCGCGGCTGGCATCTGTCCTCCTCTCCGGGGCGCATTCCTCAACCGATTCTTCATTCCCACCCGTAAAAATTTGTGAGCAGGTTCGATAAAGATTTTTTTTGCCGAGGAAAATTGCCGAGTAAAGTTGCCGAATTTTTGCAAAGTTAGTCGCTTGGTTGATAAACGTTAGATAGCCTTGGAATAGTTATACAGCGGTTTGCCTTTTTCCATCGAGTTTTTTCATTTAACAAAAGTCTATTATACGGAAAAGTATTTTACCTTAGATCTTGGTGGCAGCAAACTATCGCTAATTAGCATTTTGTACCCTGATAATTATTACAGGCGGAGTTAAAAATACATCTTCTCGACTTGAACTTCACATTTTTGTACTAAAATAACCAACTGCACTGCAAAAAACTTACCAAAAACTCTTGTGGAAAATGCCACCAAATATTTTTTTTCCTATGCCTGCAGCTTATCAATGGGCGCACATTCAGCCGATGTTAAAGAATAATAAAGCTAGTATTTTGTATTTATAACATACTAGCTGCGCCCCGCGGTTTCACCTGCGGTCAAAAAGTATCCTATGTGCTATTCTAGACTATAATCTATGTCTGTGCCAAATTTCATCCAGATCTGTTCAGCCTTTCTGTCGTGAAAGAGTAACAAACATCCATCCATCCATTCTTACAAACTTTCGCGTTTATAATATTAGTAGGATTTTGTTTTGAATTATCTATTAAAAATAAATGTTTTTAAATGTAATTAGCTACGATTCTTTTAATCAAGAATTAGAGAAAATTTATATTTAGGTAAGTACATACTTATTATTTTCAGTTAGATAAAAACTCTTTCTTGATTTATTAAAAAAAAAAACTTGGTGTAATGTCATCATATGGTAAAGTTAAAGCACACGTAGGTAATAGCTTGGATTATGACTTAATAAATTTACTCTGATTATGAGCTTAAAATCGATGTTAAAAAGTCCTTTCCATACACTAGCAAATCCAATATTTAAAAAAAAGTAAATCCAATATACCCCTACCTTAAGCACACTCGATGTCGTCTCCAGATCCTCAACTCCTTTATAATCTGTGCGCAGTATATTCCCGCGGTGTGGCGCGGCCCTTATCGCGCATTACCGTGTAGATACAGCTTTATTCATGTCCCGGCGCGAGCATTACTTACTAGTGCTATCTTATTAATGGCTGTTAGTAAATAGGTATATTTATTTCAGTTTACTAGTTGAACGGGTGAAGGCGGAATGTAGGTGTTTACATCGACGAGTTCAATTACGTTGTCCCTACTACACACTGTTTATTCAATGTCTGGCAAAAATTCTATTAAATTAAACGATTTTCTTCATTCGTTTATTTGAATTTTATTCCCGTGTTTTAATTAAGTTGCACTGTTTCAAGCATGGAAATTTTGCCAATATTAAAAATGCGAAAGCGTGTGTGTGTTACCTTCTTCACGCTCCAACGGGTAGATAGATTTCGATGAAATTTTGTATAGAGCTAGCTTGTAGCCTGGATGAATACACAAGCTACTTTTTGACCTTGGGTTTTGTGCGAAAATTATCAGACGAACAGACAGACAGACAGAAATGACGGAACTATAAGGGTTTCTATTTAGCCATGGTCTAATCAGGTCTAGTCCAGTTCAAGTCGTGCACTTTCTTTTTGTTTTAAATATAACCATTTACAATTGTATGTACTTAGCGGTTTGTAAGATTATTTTTAAACGCAGTAACACACTTAAATTGACATTAAGGTATGTTCGACCAGCCCTTAAGGGATAATAAAATGAACAATAAACACATGTTGTTTAATGAGTTTTCATAAACCCTCTCATTACAGATTAGGTTTATTACTTCTATATCTAAGGCAGCTGTCCCACTCCGGGCAGATTACTTTTAGATATTACTGGCTTGAGAAATCTTTTGAATTTTATGAAAATTAAGTAGGATTAACTGGGGCAAATGCGTCTGTGGGGCAATTGCGTCTTTCAAGAATTACTGACATACCCTTCACAAACTAGGCGCCACCTGCATCTTTTTTCTATCTTTAGTACAGCGATTCGATAGTGCAATAGTGCAATAGTCTTGTATTACACCTCTGCCAGCCCCCTCGGGGGAAAGGCGTGACAATACATGTATGTGTGATATACAATAATCTGTACTAGATTGCGTTAGTTGCCTAATTTGTGGTGAAGGGTTTGTCAGTAATTCTCGAAAGACTCAATTGCCCCACAGAACCGTTTGCCCCAGTTGATCATATATTTATGGTAAAATTAGCTGCACCCGTGGTTTAACCGAGGTCCCTTAGGAAATGGTATTTTTTTCGGGTTGAAAGGTACTCTATGTTCTTTTTTGTACCCCTGACAACATGTATGCAAAATTTCATGATTATCGATTAAGTAGTTAAAATGTCAGACAAACTCATTTTCGTATTTTTCGAAAGTTAGTAAAACACAAACCTAAAAAGATATTAACCATAGAACAATTAATATGCCTATATTTTACGTACTTACTATTTTGTACAAGAGAGTGTTCTATTTCATTTGACTCGTAAATGAATATTTATCAATTAATAGCTTTGACTTAGACTTTTGACTTTAATACAAATGTTCATAGCACGAATGTTGCCCTAGGTGGGAATGGAACCCACGCCCCCAAGCTCGGAAGGCAGCATTACTACCAACTAAGCCACCAAGGCAGTCATTTAACGTAACGTCTAATGTATATTTTTAACTAGGCGAGTGGCTACGAATATTAGTCCATACCGTGGTCAAGTAACTTATTTCAAATCTTAGTTCGAGAAAGGTTGATTAACTGAGTTATTTTCAGACTATTTTTTCGTTTCGGCTTCGCTCGCATTTCATAGCCTATAGCACTCGGGGATAATGTAGCTTACTAGTAGTGAAATATTTTTTAGAATCGGTTCAGTGGTTTTGGAGATTATCCTTGACAAACAAACGTACAAACTCACAAATTTTACCTCTTTATAATCGACCGAGGAAGCTTTAGCGAGCAAAGCGTCTATGTTTCAGCTACAAAAATGTTTTCTTTTGTCCAGGTGTCTGTTTTCCTCTACAGGTTTCGGAGATCAGTCTAGTTTTCCAAAACAAAACATAAATTGTGACAAATTTCCAAAAACTGACTCGGCGAAAAAAATCTGTAAAATTATCGAATCGGCTCACAAAATTCTACGAGCATCGGTTGTGGACTGCGACCTGGAGGAGGACAGACGTCGGCTGCGAGCTCCACAGCCCACAGAGCCACTAGTTTTTAGATGCTCACTGCACCTTCATAGTTCAGCTGTACAACTACTTCTAGCTGCGCGTAGCTTCTCCAGGGCTATTCTTGACGCTCGAGATGATTCTTGGTCACTCTCACTTCTATGGCTTTTGACACGAGAGAGATAAGGACAAAAAATATCTCGACCTGCAAGAGTAGCCCTCCTGTACTATTTTAGCTCACATCCGCTGTGGTGGGACAGGCACCTAAGCACGAACAGCGGTAAAAGTTCATTGAAAGCATTCCGATAGACAAACAGATAAATAGTTTATTTATGTGAATGTTTGGACAAATTGACTTGGATATTTTAATGGGCTTCGTGTCGATATTGGCTTCGGCTCGTGGATTTACTTAGCATATTGTTTTTAATTTTAATTATTTAATCAGATAAATAATTATGTTCACTGAGTGCTCATCGATGACTGTCTTCGTTAATGACAAGTGGAATATCGTCACAGAAGTTTCTCAGTTTCTTGCCTGTTCTTCTGAGTAGAGGCTCTTTATCCGAACAAGGCGGTCGAGTCTATTTAAATAACTTTGACGTTCATAAGTGTATCTTTGATACCTAAATTGAATAAAAACATTTTGACTTTGACTTTGACTTTGAAGTGCTGTGATGCGGACTTTAGCTCGAAAACGAGTTTAGTGATTTTGTGAGCTTTTAGCTCTTATAATTACCAGTAGCTCTGAGCTGTAAACTTCGCGGCCGACGTCTGGGCTCCTCTACTGGATGCATTTCTTAACCGTTTCTCTTGAAACTTTGTGAGTAGGATCAATGATAATATGTTTTTTTTGTCGAATCAGTTTTTAGAAATTTTTCAATCTGCAATCTTGAACCTGTAGAGGAAGATAAAGATGCAGACAGAATTGAGATATACGAAACATTTTTGTCGAAGCCGAAGCATAAACGCTTCGCTCGTTGACGCTCGCTCGGTCGATTATACCAGCTACGGACTCCAGTGTTAACCGCGCAATTAAAAGGATAAGGCGCCTAGCAAAGTACCAATAAAAGTTTATGTATAGGTCTACTAGCAGCGCGCCGCGGATTCACCTGCGGTCCCACAGGACTCTTAATTTTTTCAGGTAGAAAGGTACCCTATTTCCTTTTCTGTACCCCTGACAACATGTATGCAACAATGTATGTGTATGTACATATGAGTAGTGGCATAAAACTGAAACAAACAACAGAATAAACTCACTTTCGCATTTATTAGCATTATTTTGTCACTTTTCATAACTATCGGAGTAACAGAGAAAGGAACAGTTTTGTGCTCTAGAATCAGTGTGGTTCGTTCGGAGCGGAAGGCTACTGGGGGTAATTCAGCTCACTAAAACCGATGCTTAACTGAGCGGTTGAGGTTGGGTTTGTCATTAAAACCGGCCAAGTGCGAGTCGGACTCGCGCACGAAGGGCTCCGTGCCATTGTCTATAAAAACGGAAATTAATCACGTCTGTTGTATGGAAGCCTCCTTAATATTTATTTTATTCTGTTTTATAGTTTTTGCTGTTATAGCGGCAATAGAAATAATCAGACAACATCTGATATGTCATGAACCGTGATAGTTAGACAGTTGAAATTATCACAGATAATGTATTTCTATTGCCGCTATAACAGCAAAAACTATAAAATAGAATAAAATAAATATTAAGGGGGCTATTATTATTACTACTGTCCATACAGCCTAGTCTACTAGCCTAGCCTAGTGTCAGATGGACAGAATCTGTCTGTCCATCTGACACTAGGCTGTATGGACAGCGGTAATAGGGTCCCATTTTACCCTTTGGGTACGTAACCCTAAAAAACGGACGGGGAAAAGCTCACTATCACCAATGACTCGCAAACGTGTCAGCTGGGCTACCGGTGATACGTTTGCGAAACATTGGTGATACTGAGCCGTCTCCCTCCGTTATTAAGGCTAACGCAACGTCAACGGTTCAGTTAAGTATCAAATTCAAATTCAAATTCAAAATCATTTATTTGCAGAAATATAGGTCCATACAGGATAGTTGGTCATAAATTATAAGAGTCTCACTATATTCAACCCATATGGAGCGTGCAAATTTAGGAAATAGTATGTGGAAAATTAAATTTATATGGTCATAAAATATCATGTCATGGTACAATGTCAATCTTTGAAAACAATTAATTAAATTCAATACAATATTATGTCACATGGGGGATAGATACTAATATTACACTAAAGTCTTATCGTCAATAAATTCCTTAATCGTATAATATGTCTTCTCAAGCAAAAGCTGTTTCAATTTTATTTTAAATACAAAAAATGAGTTAGTATTCTTTTTTTCCTGTGGAATCTTATTATATACTTGAACACCCATACCGAAGATACTATTTCTGTATTGTTTCGTTCTACAGCTTACACAGCCTAATTTATTTTTATGTCTTGAACTTTTTAATGTATTATACTTGCTTAAATCCGATCTAACCAAAAGAGATGCCTCATAAATGTAAATTGAGGGTAGTGTTAATATTTTAAGACTTTTAAAGTAAGGCTTACACGAATCTGTTTGACGAAGCCCGCACATAGCCCTGATACACTTTTTCTGTGCCTTGAAAGCAGTTTCTCTATCTGCTGAGTTCGCCCAGTATAACACACCGTAACTTAACGTAGACCCTACATAAGCGTGGTATCGGTTTTGGTTAGCTGAATTGCGCCTTGTAATACTAGTGACCGCTAGACCCGCGAGTCAGTGGCGTGCTAGACCGAAACCAGTGAAACTCTACACTACACGCCTGTCACAATACACGGAAACAACGCAAAAACTGTACTGACGACAACACAACAGAGTGCTTACATTTTAATTATTACTAGCGACCCTGTGAACTAAGGAATCTGCTCACGATGCTTCTCGAGAATAGGTTTTTTTTTTTATGATTGAATGGGCCCACGTTTGACCGCAACACACCTGATGGAAAGTGAGGATGCGGTCTAAGATGGAGCACGCCCATGAGGTGCCTATTCACTCTTGTCCTGAAGAGACCCAGGTTGTATCCATTGCTGGGAAACACCGAAGCAGGAAGCGCGTTCCACTCCTTGGCAGTTCTGATTAGGCAGGAGTTTTGAAAGCGCTTCGTGCGGGCTTTATTAGGTTGAGATATGCGACCTGTAGAGTCAGACAGCCAGGCGCCGGTCGGACAGACTTACGAATGCATTTTCTTCGTTCGATCGATTTTAGGGTCCAGTAGGTACTTCTAGAAAAATTACGTCATCTGCACAAATCCCTGACGGATTGAGAGCCGTGCACAAGAATTCAGTCCGTTTATATGCATGCGGTAATATTTCCTAATTCAGTAGTCCGTTTATATGCATGCGGTAATATTTCCTAATTCAGTAGTCCGTTTATATGCATGCGGTAATATTTCCTAATTCAGTAGTCCGTTTATATGCATGCGGTAATATTTCCTGGCTCGACGCTTTTTACCCGACTGCACAAGAAGGAGGGCTATGTTTTTCGAGTGTATATATGTATTGAAGTATATAGGTATGTATGAGGTTTCTTTGGTACGCACTACTTAACGGCTTAATGCATTTCGACATGTGAGATGCCATTTGAATCGACTTGATAGTAGTCGTAGTAGTAGATTTTTGTTTTTCGTTTAGTAATGTTACTTATTGAACGAGACGTTTCCCTGTCATATGACTCATGTCATATTCCATGTCATTTTCCGAGCCACAGTCCCCGGCGGTGCCGACATCGCTTGCCATGCTAACCATCGTCTGCGTCCGGTCACACAATGGCCCACGGTCTGCCGCGCGCGACTCATTGTACCGAACACTGTGTGCCGCTAGTACATGCCTGTCACAGACTCTATGTGCTTTGTACGGGACAATCGGACTGATTATCTTAGTTCAGTGAGTTTGGAGGTCGCGAGGAAATGGCATCATTATTACCGGTGACCGGTAACGAGCGTGCCTCGTTACCGGACACTTTGTCACCGATTGGTTGTGTGGGTTTCCCACAATTTTCCAAGTATCCCAGGATTTCTCTGGGACAATAGAATATTACTGTAAAAGCAGTCTTATTAGCTTGCGCTTACAGTAATGTTAATGGCTAATTTCCACCAGCGGTGCTATTTACAATCATTCGGAAACGTTTCCGATCGGATCCCACAAATTTCAAATTCAAATTGTTCGAATCTCAGTCTCCTTTTGTTCACTTTGGAGCAGGGGATCGAGTATAAATCCGATCGGAAGAATGAGTCACTTAAAAAAACTTATGAATACGAACTGAGATTCGAAAAATTTAAGTTTACATTTTTTGGTATCCTAACGGAAACGTTTCCACACGATTGTGAATACCTATGCAGGCCCTCTATTCCAGACAATGACTAGAAAATATCTCAAGCGTAAGAATAGGGCCCGACTTAACACAGCATGTTTTCGAGCACATAGAGAATATGTACAAAAATACTATAATATCACAGAATGCTCGCTATTACATAGAGCTTAATGTAATTAAAAGTTTTGAAAATATTAATGGTGTATTTAAGTCAGAAATGCTAGAAATGTTCCAATACTGTTGATATGTTGTTTTTCGTACTTGGCACAGAAGAAAAAAACACAAACGAGTGTACCAAAAAAAAAAATTAACTTTATACGCATGCACAACATAGTGTAGTGTACATAACAATGTACACTACACTATGCTTTACAGAAAATTTATGTGCAAATAAATCTATAGGTTTATTATGTTTACTTAGATGTGTATCTAAGTAAACATAATAAACATAACAAGAGACAGCCTTAATTGGAATGTAACTAGTTATGTAATACACTTTGATATTCATAAATTAGTGATATTTATACGTATTAAATCCATTTATATTTATTACTTTAATAAGTGACATGATTGCTTTTATATGGTCATAAGTCGTCGTTAATCGTGAGTTAATGCGACCACTCCGACAGAGATGTTCTCGAAAGCTACGTACGAGTATATACATGCTGTCGGCTTTCCTTTTGTACATTGTAATGTATCTATTTTCATGGGTCATTATTTCACACAGGTATTACTTGGTGGTATTAGTGAGATGTTTCCGTGATTAGGGTCACCACACCGGACAACTGAAAACTTTTGTGAGGATGTAGGTTTGATTTCACAGCGTGGAACTTGAAAATTTGAAATCACGTTACACATAAATTCCCGAAATTACGTTCTCAAAAATTACGTGCTAAAAATACTCTCGAAATATTTGGTTTTGAGCTATGCTGCGAATAAAATCCAGCATGAATTAATTGGGGGTATTTGATAAATAAACAGGTTTTGAAAAACTGTTTTTTAATCTTAGATAAAACTATGTAACTGGAGCCCGGTGTATGACGATAGGCTCACCTCTTGTCACATTTGGGTCTAAATATCGTCCGGCGCAGTCTGGGTTTAGTAATAGACTTCTACCAGCCCCTTCGGGGGAAAGGCGTGAAGATATAATATATGAAATAAAAAAAAAAGATTTGGCATTCTATTTTTGTTCTTTAAAAGTTGTATATTTAGTAAGAGAGGCAACCCTACCCCGAGAGCCTATTAGTGTGAGATGATAATCAGTAAAGTATCACCTCATTAAGAGCATTACCCGGCAGTTTGTGTGAGATTACATCGACAATTGAACGCGTGTTAGTTCAATCTACTATCATAGTTAATTTTACAAAATAGTTGTAAAGAATTAGAGGAATACTAGTGCCGTTTTGGGGATTTCCTCGTAATTTGTACCAGTTTTCCTGATTTATTCCAAAACAAAATGTTTTACCGGTCAAAGTGATTATCTGTCATACTTTCTGCGCAATCAGGTCCATGGTCGCGCAGCGTCGGAAACAAACCGTCATGGCAATAAGATGGCGTGGTAGGGCCCCTGTTGTTTGAATACGTCTCTGGACTCTCTGGCATCCGAGAGCCAAAATCAATCTTAAGGCTGCTTTTCCAACAGAAGATCAGCGATGCGAGTATGTTTAGCAAGTAAAAAATAACACCAAGTAAATCACTTAAGTAATTACAACTTTTTTTCCTTGTTTTGTTGACCTGCGATCAGTCATTAGACTATAATGAAGTGAGTTACAAGAGGTTATAGTTTAGCGAGGAAGAGCCACTGCTCTATCTCCCCTTAGTGGGACAGCACGTCCGGTCCTTAAGTCTTCTAATTGAATTTGGCTGCATTTGAATTTGGAGCATGCTGGATTGGGTGTTGGGTGGGTTTGGGTGTGTTGTCAAGAGGTCCTTGTAGTTGGCTGAGTATCGCGCAATTTCGTCCGAGATAGTAGGGGTTTCCAGGTACTCATGGATTTCCGAGATGCGAGCATACCAGGGTGCTGATGATAGTATATTAGAATATTGTATAGAAATATTGATATTGAATAGAATATTGTTTAGAATATTGTTTAGAATATTGTTTTGAGCTATCTGGAGGCACAAGATGTTGGATTTGCTGGCTGTTAACTACAGTTGGAGATGAATACAAATAAATGGAGAAGATAAACGAAGTGATCTTATTGGTGTAGTTTTCCTCGCCACACATCTTGGCATAGCTCATCTGCTGGTGGCAAACCAGCCTTTTGTCAGATGCCGGCGGAGTTTATAGAATGTATGGAACATGACGTATGGAATGTATGGATGTATGGGTCATGTATGGAATGCCATTAGGACGTCTGGCGCATAGGGAAACAGTGGCAGAATTATTAACGGATTCTTAGATCAAGGATTCGGACTTATTAGAAAACTAGTTGTCGTTGGTGGTCATTTTACATTTTTTTTTAAATACGACATAAATTGTTAAGATATTTTTATTTTTGATATTGTTTGTCTACTTTATCTTGAAGAAGGAAACAAAAGCTCAAAAACGTGAATGTTCAACAATTTTGGTTTCAAGAATAAAATAGTACTGTGGTTGTAATGAGTTTGACTCAATTGCTTCATCGAGACTGTTATGTCCTTTACGAGACAACCACGGAGATCAGTAGGGCGAGAAGTAGGGCAGGTGGAGGGCATAAAATCGCCTCTTTGGAATAAACAGTTTTACATACACAATTTAAGTTTTAACATCCTTGATGCATACCTAATTTACCCTCTCACCTTTCCCTTAAAAGAGTTGATATTGGTTTTAACTTTCTGCCCCATAAAAAGAGTACGAATCACAAATCTAGATTTTTTTTAGGTCTCTGGCACGAACAGTACTATCATTTCTATTGTTAACCCGCGATACTCCACTAGTACATTACCTACCTAAGTTCACTCATATTACTAACAGTAAGCGACTAGATGATATTACCGCGACCTCCACGCCCCATAATTCATAATCCATAATGTAATAATAGTTAATAGAGTTAATAAATAACGTCGTAATGCGAGCGTGCATTATTATAATGTAATCTACTGGACGCGAGCGCGCCTCGTGAGGGCGGCCGGGTAATCTCTCTAATGGGTAATCTATGACTTCATACCCGCGTAGAGGTATCTATAGCCAATTTCAGGTCAATGTTAAGAACTTTTTGAATTATCTTTGGAAAGTTTGCAGAACTAAACGACTATCTTTCACGACCAAATGTTACTCATTAGAGCCATCCGGGACACGACCCGCACCGCCTTGCCTCGTGTGCTTAGGTATTTTTTTAAGAACTTCTATAGATATGCGCTCCCTACATCAACTCCGGATAGCCTCGAGCTGTCACTCACGTGGCCCACTCGGTGACCACCCGCCGCCGCGAACGGTGCGCGAGGACAAGTGACAATCGTTGACAGACTACTAGGAAGTTCGTGGGCCACGTGACATTCACACGTTAACCACGCGGCGTCCACCCCTGTACAACCCGTTGACTACCAGTCGAGGCGGTCCCGAGTGGCTCTAATGAGTTATAAGGGAGGAGGTTACGCCGCAAGCTTTATAATTTCGTGTTTAATAACACCTGGTTTTACAACAATCAGGGTATATTAATTCCTGCAGGTCGGATTAAAACTTTAACAGCTGCGCTAGTCTGAACTAACTTACATGTTTTCGTTACCAAAATGATCGGTAAATTTGTATTTTTTGGAAATATAGTCTAGGGACTCAAAAAACGGTTTAGGTGGAGTTATACTTAAGAGCGTTCTCGCTTTTGAACTATTTGTGAATGACATATTTCGGTCTTGCTTATGGATCGATTGACGTCACTACGTGTTACCCACGTGACCGGAATATTGCTATACCTAGCGGAGTATAATATTATACCATGGAAAGGCGTGTCTTATTGAACAAGACCGTAATGTCAACCTTACTGTTAATGTTTCAAATAATATTTAATAGTGTCTTCAAGCCGATCCTCCCCAAGATTAGAATAGAAGTACCAGGGCGTCATAAACCGTCAAAGGTGTGACTGGACCGGCAGTTAAACCACAGTCTCAACAACAGTTAGTACGTGAAAGAGCAGTTAACTCCACACGTTATGTTACGAGTATATTCAAACGAGCCTGTTTAAGGAGATTCGTTTAACACAAGTCTTCATTTTGGACAGAATGAATCGTAAAAAAGAAAATTCGGAAAGATGTCCATTGACCTTCAATCGTTTTAGGGTTCCATACCCAAAGCGTAAAACGGGACCCTATTGCTGAGATCCGCTGCCCGTCTGTCTCTCTGTCTGTACGTTTATCACCAGGCTGTATCTCATGAACCGTTATAGTTAGACACTAAAATTTTCGCAGATGATGTATTTCTGTTGCCGCTATTACAAAAATTACTAAAAAACAGAATAAAAAAATATTTAAGGGGCTCCCATACAACAAATGTGATTTTATTGACGTTTTTATAGATAAGGGTGCGGAACCCTTCGTGCGTGAGTCCGACTCGCACTTATTCTATGTACAGGTACACTGACCTTGTATAGCGCACTGTACGCTACTTCCATGCCGAAATTTATTATTATGGGTTTAGTCGTTTATTTATCAAACGACTAAAAATAGAACAAAAACATTTTGTCGCTGCGAGAGATTTAGCGATACATTTTTACCATTGCATTACACGTTACCTTACACGTTGCGTTACACTCTGTACGTAGACGTACACACCTATACTACTGTGCGGTATTATCCCAATGCAAAGTTGTGTAGTGTTATCACAATGGACACACACAACGGCCAAAAATTTTTTACTCGACGTTATGAAAAACGTTTTAACAACCAAAAAGTTCTCAAACCCTTTTGGTCAAAGATTTATAATAATCGGTTCCCAGAAAGGAATTGTTCAAATAAGTTTGGCAAATCGCCGCCAAAATATAGCCTTAGATGCGTGTCTGTCTAGCGGCGCGTGTTTTTTAGATCATTATAAGATATGAGAAGAATATTTTGAGAGTAATAGCTTTAAGATTTTGAGAGCGCCAGCCTACACTACATGCGCAGGGACGTATGTGTGAAGCTTTTATAAAGATTATATTACGCGAAAGTAAATTCAGCAGTTTCAATAAAAATATTAATTAACTTCTTAAAATAGTAACTACATATTTCTTTCTTTTGCTATGGTTTACGCAATGCTCTTTTTTCTTTCCGTGGTCCGCAGTCTATAACCACATACCATTCAGGATGCACCTTCTACCGCGTGCCTCAAAACCAAGCTCAGACCTTTACTTCGGTCGGTACGGTTACGGACGGTTACTAGATAATCTGTTTTAAGACCTTAAACTTATCTTAAAATAAGAGACTCTTAAATTATTATCAAATAGTTTTATATTATTAAGTTTGCAATTTATGCTATTGACATTTTTTTTCTTTTTTGACATAAATTAACTATTGTTTTAACATTAAAAACTCTCTTATTCGTTGACAGTTATTGAACTGTGTGGTGTAACTGTTGGAGTTATGAATAAATTCTGATTTCTGGTTCCCATGGAAAACTCTTGAGCTTGACGCTCTCGGACTGAAGTCTATCGAATCGTAGAGTCATTAGTCTGATAATTTTCTACTCTACGCTATTAGAGACTAATAAATCACTATCTAAGAGCTCGTTTTTTGTCTCGTTTCAAAGATAAATAAAACTAGTCTATTCTCTAGGTTCTGGGGAACTGCTGCTCAATCTGTGGCGCGTGTCGACGAACTTTACTTTTTATTTGATAAAACAGTTGGAATTTATGTTTTGGTTAAATGCCTAATTAAATACACCGTTACTTGAGATTTGTTATTTGATTGACCGTTTTGCATTGTAGGTACATGAATTGTACATTATAGATGTGATTGCTAATAGGACTGTAACTATGTTTTTAGGGTTCCTTACCCAAAGGGTAAAATGGGATCGTGTTACTAAGACTCTGCTGTCCGTTTGTCTGTCTGTTCGTCTCGTCACCGGGCTGTATCTCATGAACCGTGATAGTTAGACAGTTGAAATTTTCACAGATCATGTAGGTATTTCTGTTGCCGCTTTAACAAAAATTACTAAAAAACAGATTTAATGGGGCCCCCATACAATAAACGTGATTATTTGCCGTTTCTATAGATAATGCTACAGAACCCCTCGTGCGCGAGTCCAACTCGCACTTGGCTGGTTTTTTTCTTAAACTCGACCGTTGACGTTTTCATCGTAACGTAACATACGTTTTTGAAAAATAACAGCTTTTGAAAAATAGATTGAAATCAGGTATTATTTTATTTAAACATCATGTTGCATATTATAATACCTACATAGAATCTAAGAGTAGTAGTGGTAGAGTAAACTGTGGCTTTAAAAATACTTTCACTCCAATTCTTCAACATCTCGAGCACTCATGCTCACTATCGAAGGCACCTTCTTGCGGCGGCGTCGTGTGTCGGGTCGTTCTCTTCCCTCAAATATGGTTGAGGAGAGCGATGGCTGGCACATGCGTCATACTCGTGATCAGGTGCTGCGCTGGTCTGCTCGTGGTGTACTCACAATGCAATAAGTGAAAACCTTTAACCTATCTTTAGGTTAAGACTTAACAACTAATCCCCCTCTACCTGTATTCCCTTAAATAATAATTAAGATATCAGTTAACTAAAGTCACGGTCCCCTGAGTGTGATTTTTTGAATAAAAAAATAAATAAAAAATACTTTCAATTATTTATTAAGATAACCGTACCGTTAGGTACCTATTTCCGAAAATAAATAATAACGGGCCGATTGACAAGTCAAACGAACTATAAGCCTCTACCACATTTATTGTTTAGTTAATTTTCTCCCAACAATAGTTAGTAATGAAGTTTGAAACTTAAATTGAGTGTGAATGAATTACAAACGTCAATCGCATTGTAATCCGCCGTACAAGAAGCGGCCTTATTCTGGTGCGTGCGATATTATAGCGGTCATTGTCTCTCTCGTTAGAAATGTTATGTGATTGAGGGTGATCGCGATAATATCGAATGCGCTAGAAAAGAACCCAGTGTGGACCATCGGATAGTCAAGTCGGTTTCAAACGAGTGTTGCGTAACTGAGCACTGCCGTCTTAAGGTGATGACGCACTGCCCTCTTAATAAACGTTGTATAGCCTCGGAATAGTTATAGTGTTTTTCTTTTTCGATCGGGCTCAAAAATGTAAAAGAAAGAAAAAGACAAAACACTGTCGCTCTTAGCAATAAACGTAATACAGACTGGTTTGGAAACATTACTTTGTCCCGGAAAGGACAATGATTCCAGAGTGGCCAGTCTGTCGGTATTCTACAGAATACACTACGGTAAGTGTGCACAAGAACTGCACGACCTGATCCAGCCATCACCGTTCTTTTATAATTGTACCAGGCGCACCAGTAAGAGACACCCTCTCATGGTGGAAATTCCGCCAAAACGCACTAAGCGTTTCAAGTCAACATTTCTTGTAAGAACTGCAGAGGTGTGGAACTCGTTGCCTGCGTCTGTCTTTCCACCTAAATACAATCCAGGGGTGTTTTAGAGTAAAGTGAACAGGTATCTCCTAGGCAAGCGTGTTACACCTTCGATCACGGCAGCACTTCTTATCAGGCGAGTCAGTGGTCAAACGCATGCCTAGTTTGTTATAAAAAAAAAAGAGAAATTACTGGACACAAACCCTCTCCCAATTTACGTTGTATAGCTTCGGAATATTTAAAAACCGTGTTTTGTCTTTTTTAAATTTAAGAAAGAAAAAGACAAAACACCTTATAACCATTCTAAGGCTATACAACGGTTATTGTTAAGGGATAAGAGATCTAACACCTAATATCTCAGGAAGCCAAGCACAATGTATTACCGCGTTTTTATATTCCGGATGGTACTGAACTGCTCTGCTCTGAAGCACGGTAAAACGCTCGTTACCATGATCCAAAAAAACAAGATCTAGCATTTCTCAGGAGCTAACACCTGATGACGTCATTCGTCATCGTCTCTTTCGAACAATTTGTAAATGACTATTTCGGTCTTGCTCAAGCTTCGATTGACGTCCCTACGTTTTGCCCACGTGACTATTTTTGACTCGAGACGCTATACCTGGCGGAGTATATTATTATACCAAGCTCGTTACCAGTGAGCGCTCAACTCTATCAGCCGCTTCAAATTGGTCGTGACTCGACAACTACGTCATCCGACGCAGTCGACGTGAATGAGTGACGGAGGAGATGCCATTATATAGTTATTTGTGATGTAATTCGTCAATAATCACATGTTTCGAACGAATCTAGACAGGAATGTGTCACCACGCCCCGTTACTTATAGTAACTGTGTATTATGTGACATTATCTTATCTTATATCTTTAAATGAGCAATTCTTGTATATATAATATATATATATATAATTGGAATCTCGGAATCGGCTCCAACGATTTTCATACAATTTAGTATATAGGGGGTTTCGGGGGCGATAAATCGATCTAGCTAGGAATCATTTTTAGAAAATGTCATTTTATTCGTGTTTTATCGATAATCAACTTAAACATAAACTTGGAAGAAAAATAACAAAAAGGAGGCGTTCGAGTAGTCTCAACTGAAAAATATGACTCTTCCTGACATCTATTGGCGAATAATAATACTATTTTATGTGAGCAACTAATTGCTTTAACGACACAACAGCAGATGGCGTTGTTAAGTAACACGAAGTCAATGAGTGTTTGCTTTGAGGTTAGACTAAAATCAATTGTTTATTTTCCAAAAAACACAATTAAAAAAAAAAAATACCGAGCAAAGCTCGGTCATCCAGGTACTTATTCATAATCGACTGAGCGAGCGCAACCGAGCGAAGAGTTTAAATGCTTCTGCTTAGACAAAAATGCTTTCGCATGTCTGGATTCTGTCCGGGTCTCTGTCTTCCGCTACCTACAGGGTAAAGAATAGAATAGAATAGTTTTTATTGTCATTAAGTAACAGTTCCTTAACAATTTTAGCTAAAAAATAATTAAGGATGCTCCTAAAATGGACTCGTCAAAAAGGTAATTACAAATAATTACAAAAGCATTTGGTAATATTATTAAAGTCTTGTGTCTCCCTCAAAAAACGACAACGACAATATTGCGCGGGATCCAGACTAGGGATTCTAAAGAAATAATATCTTCGCCATTTCGAAGAATTTCCAAAAACTGGCTAGACAAAAAATATCTGTATAGTTATCAAACCTGTCCACAATATTTCTCGAGATCGGTTGAGAAATGCGAACTGTAGAAAGGGACAAACGTCGGCCGCGAGATCTCCAGTTCACAGAGCCACTAGTTTTATTAGCAGCAGGTCATTCAGCTTCGTTTGTGAACTAGTGCAAGCAACTAAATGTGTCTAGATTAAAAAGTAGGAAATTTCCTACACCGGCATAATTTAAGAAAATTGATAAATAACAAGTGAAACCGTGAGGCACAGCAGTGGACGTTATCTCAAAAGGCGTATTGTGGGCGAAAAGGCGGAGCCGGATTGAAATACGAAAATGATCGACTGTCATAGCCTTATCCGTCTCCTACTAAATTGAAATCTTATTGCCTATTAAAATAGAGTTTGTTTTATTTTGACTTCGAGATTCGTGAGGTGATTTGAGTGTCCCTTTGCCTCACATAGAGAGATTGGCACTAATGATAGCTGTGCCTCGTCAAGCCTTGAGAAATCATACAAGTGACGTGTACAAATGAGCTCCGAGTCCGCGAGGGCGCGTCTCTAGCCATCTGACCCTGCTGAGCGATCGACTCTACAATAGCGCAACATATTTCAACGGATAATTATTGATTGCACGTTAGAAATGTTTAATGCGCATCGAAACATGTGGGGCGTTTTCCAGAGGAAAAAAACAAGTTGTAGTTCCAAAAATTGTTATTTAGATAGCGATATACTTAGAGGGTTTGTTAAAATCGTTCTGTCAAGCTTAATGTCAATTTGACATTGAAATAAATATTGAACTTGACATTGATTTAAATATGATCCACTAACTGTTTCCAATAAATATGACAATTTACCACCTGATTTCCTTAGTAGTAAGATCAGTTGACAATAAATACAAATCATCACAATGTGTACGTTATTTTATAAAAACAAACATTTTACCACATGAAAAGTTTATATATTTAAAACTTTACTTATTATTTCGGTCATATTTTTCTTCCTAAGACTAGAACCATCCAGAACCATTTTTTTGTGTTTCTCCTACGCCACCCATTTATTAACGATCTAATTAAAAAAATATCATGACAAATAATTAAAATATTATGTCTGCAGATCAAAATTATGTAAATATAAAGTAGGTTGAAAGAGCGAGAATAAAAGGAAATAAGTAAACGGAATCTTTCAGTAAAAGTTTTAAAACTTAAAATATCTTTGATACATTTCCTTTCACTTGTATACATATTTTGCTAGCATTCAGTACTTTTATCGGGACTTTAATATATAAACCAAGGTTGTTCCCTGTTCGGTTAAGAACATCCTATGTGAACTCATTCAGAAGATAACGGTCATAACAATCCGATCTCGAGCACCCGAGCTGCAGTAATAGGTACCTACGTACAATAAAACGGTTTTTTATTATAAAACGGTTTTTATAATAAAGCGGATGCCACACAATGCATACAAGTGGAGGCTTTAAACTTTAACAAGCGACTATTCTTACTCAAACTCCATAATTGGCTGCCGGCTTCTCCGAGCGCTGGGATTTGAAAGAACCATGACATCTGTACAAAAGTTTAAAGTTTTTGGAAATATAATAACAGAAAGATTTTTTGTCATAATTTTTTTTGTCTTCGACTTGTAACTATTTGTGTTATATCAATATAAAATAGTAACTCTGTGAGCTGTACAGCCTTATTGACCTCGCGGCCATCCTCTGTCCTCCACTACAAGTTGCATTCCTCAACCGATTCTCATGAAATTTTGTACGATAATTAGACAGATTTTTTTGCCAAGTCAGTTTTTTTTTCAAAATTGCGGTGATATATATTTTTGTTCTTAGAACGACGTTAAATCAGTCTTAAACTAGAAAATCATTAAAAAAAATTGTTGCTGTATAACACTAATAATTACATATTTTCTTTGAAAAAAAATCTAATAGAATGAATTAAAATGACATGAATAAGTAGGTATACCTAATGGAGCAGACGTGCGTTTTCGCCATTATCGTGTTACTTCATTATTCTCTTTGGTATTAGAACCATGTTCAAAAACAATGATTTAGCTGTTCAACTAGGTACTACTTAATCCGTTGAAAACGTACCTATCTACCTAAATCTAAATATGCCAAAAAATAAATAAAAAACTATTGACGTATTATGATGGTAATAGTCTGTGATCTTTTATATTTGTTTTATTGTAATCGCTCGCGAACCATCTCGGATTTATAGTGCGTAATTACGGGGTACCGCGTATTACCTACACGCAGGGTTGCCGGTTTTTTCTTTTCATAATACAGGTAAACATTTCGTGTTTTTTCTTTGAAGTCTTATACATTCCTCAAAATACAAAACATTAGGCATATTAAAAAAATATACTTAAAGGCACAATACATCTAATGTAGTCAAAGTGTACAACTTTTCTGCTATAAATGTTGCCAGCAATAAAAAATCACGTTAATAAATAACATTTCTTAAATTATGATTTATGAAACGGGAATTACTTACGTACCTACGATTTAGTCGATTATTCCGACCATAGTTTCAACCGCATTCGAATTCGTAATTCCTGTTTCATAAATCATAACGTGTGAAAACCACGTCAGTTTCCATAATTAAACATTTCTTATCTCAAAATCTCGTACAAATCTAATAGTGCGAGCAAATTTCGTATTCCTATGAGAAATGTCGCACAGCTGGCAGCCCTACTTACAAACGCGGTGGACGGCGGCGTGTGTTTTTTTTACGTCAATCTTGTGTCGATGCCTTAATAAGGAGCCTGATGTATGGCTCCAATAACGCTCACACTCAAGTAAGGGCGAAAGTTACAGTGTGAGAATGTCTTCACTTAAGAAAATGGACAGAATTTTAAAAAATATAGACTTTTCACTTGTACAATTCCTAGTAAGTTTTGACAATTTCCCTACACATCCTATTTTGTAAATGTCATTATCATTACCTACAGCATGATCCAAAAAACAAAGTCTAGCATTTCGGGAGTAAACACGTAATGACGTCACTCGTCATCGTCATCCGTCTCTTTCGAACTATTTGTAAATTACTTATTTCGGTCTTGCTTAAGCATCGATTGAAGTCGCTATGTGTTACCCATGTGACCAGAATGCTATACCTGGCAGACTACATTATTATACCATGTCCTTCAGTATCTGAATATCTGATATCTTGCATGTTCTTCTGAGTAGAGGCTCTACTCTCTCTCTCTCTCTCTCTCTCTCTCTCTCTCTCTCTATCCGAACAAGGCGGTCGAGTGTATTTAAAACAAACTTTGACGTTCATAAGTGTATCTTTGGTACCCAAATTGAATAAAAACATTTCGACTTGGTTTGACTTTATCGAAACGTCTATTTTAATAGTTTATTGAATCAGGCGTTACTTTGCGGAGCGTTACTTTGCGGAAGTTCATCTTTAAAATGGTTACTTGAACCAATATCTAGTGTAACTCCGCTTTAACGTCGCATTAAGTACATCAAGGAATATGAATTTTCTATTCTATTCTTAATTTAGTTTTTTTTTTAAATTCATTTAATGACATTTACTAGAAAACTTCATACAAATTGATATTTGAATCTAGTTTAAACGTTATGCAATTTGATATTTCAACTAACGAATTTAACAGACCTAATTTAATGAAATCTACTAAAAAACTTTATACAATTTGATATATGCTGCTAATTCAATAAGGAATTTAACAGAAATAATGTTATGAAATTTACAACAAAATGTGTATCGAAAAATTAATACAATTAAAAAATTATTCAATAAAAAAGTAATGAAAATCCCTATTCTTCGAACACTTCGTCGACACGTGTTTCGCCTCTCCACGAGGCATCTTCTATTTTAATTTGACACAGATCTTGCAGCGATATCAGTGAAGTGCAAAATGTTAGCAATGTCTTGTCATTCGAAACTTAATTCAAAATATTCTTAAATTGAGTATTTTAACATCTACAATGCGAAGAGAGAAATATTGCAAGTAAATCCACGCTGTACAGTTAGTGTAATATTATTTATGAATGTTTCTATTCTGGTCGACGTTGAGGGCCAAATTTGGACAAACATCAAGTAATTCGAGCCGATTGTAGGTTTTTCGTCAGAAAATCGGAATGATATATTAGTTTTGTTTGTAATTTGACGACATGCATTATGTAATACTGCTTGACTCGTTAAACTAATATCAAGCGTATTGAATTTCAATTAGGTTTCAAGATCGAATATCAGCCTCGTTGTTCTTCTATACTTTTCAGTTTTTTCGTCCTATTTTGGCAAGTACAAGTTACTGTATATTTTCGTTGCAATGCTCATTAGTTTCTTGCCTACTTTCGTCAAGATCCAAGCAGCTACTTGTGAACAAATAACAAACACAGAGACAGCGCCTTGTATGAGATAATAATTAACTAGTCTGGCCATAAATATTGTTACAATACAAACTCCTTCGTTTTATTTATTTTTCTACATTTAAATTTGGAATGCGTTTATTATGTCGAAAACTCCAATCAATTTCCCGCCATTTCACATACATAAATATTTCGTGATTATTATTAAATTTTGTACAACATGGAATGGGGTGTTAAAGAAAACAGGATTGCAGTGATTGCGTTGCACAAAGTGGGTATGGAACCGTCAGTCATTTTCAAGACTCTTCAAAATCAGGTTTATCAGGTGGTATCAGCCGTATGTTCGTATATCGTAGTATCGACAGATATACCGACTCTTCCTCTATTGAAAACCATAAAAGATCGGAGACTGTTAATGCTGTTAAAGCCAGAATTCGCCGAAACCCAATGAGGAAACAAAAAATCTTATCGCGAGAAATGAAGATCTAGAAGATTTAGAAGATCGTTAGGCTAGGACTCTGTCGCTGTATAATAAAACAAGACCTGAAGCTTGATGCATATCGCCGATATACAGGACATGCCCTTAATCAAGTTAAAGAGAGTGGATAGATCAAAACGTCTTCTATCCCGTTACGCAGGTGAAAGTTACAGAAATATCCTTTTTACCGACGAAAAAATTTTCACGATAGAAGAGCACTACAACGAGCAAAACGACAAAGTGTACGCTCACAGCTCTAGAGAAGCTACGGAAGTGTCTGGAAAGGTACAGCGTGGTCATCATTCTGCGTCAGTCATGGTTTTTTGGGGGGTATCCTATCACGGCGTCACACACAAAGCTTCATTTTTGAGAAAGAGGGGTGAAAACTTCAGCCAAAGTGTATCAAGAGACCGTCTTAGATGGTGTTGCAAAACCCCTTAGCAATACATTTTTTAAAAATCTACCGTGAAGTTTCCAACAAGACTGCACCTGGTCACAAGACGCCGACATAGAGTCACTAAAGAAATCTTTGAAGCAAGCAGTGGCCAAATTTCCCATGGAAACAGTCCGTAAATCCATAGATTCTTGGCCAGACCGACTAAAGGCCAGTATCAAGGCCAAAGGTGGTCATTTTGAATAAAATAATAGTTATATTTTTGTTAAGACTTCAATGCATGTGTATATATAACTGTTATTAACATTACATTACTGTATAAAAAAAGAAATGCATTTTCATTTGTAACAGAACTTATGGCTAGACTAGGTGTATTATTAAGCAGGTAAAAACACCAGAGTGTTTAGTATGAGTTTTATTAGTTACATAAACTTTTTCCATTGGATCCATACATTTCAATAAAGCGTCCCTGGCGAAAACGTTACGGAGAAGCCAAAAGAAAACGATAAAAAATTATGTGAACTATCAAAACTAGCCTACAGACAACCGCTAAGCCTTGGCATTACTCCAACGACAAGAGCAACGCTCGTTGTGAATGAATAGTATTATACTCGAAGTCACTGTCTCTTGTCTTTGTACACATTTTAGGCTTCGTCCTAACTGAGCATATTGTGAGCGGCTGACTGTTTGTCTTCAGTTCGTCACCATATAATGGAGTGCCCGAATACCGATACAGCTCGTATTGAGTACGCACATACAGGCGTCAGTTCGCGGCGTATCGCTTGCTGGCAGCGGTTCATTCGCATTTAGTTAGCTACAGTTCGCCGCTTGCTCACCATTGAATTAACCCAAAACGCGACTCTGAGTCAGCCAGCGGAAAATCAGCTGCTCACAGTTTGGTTAATCAGGACAAAGTCTTACCTACCAACCAAGTGTTTGTGTTTGTATACAATGTACAAATATCTGTTCTCTATTCAATATCCAGCTATAAAGCGACTGGTATCCTTAAATGCAGATGTAACGGTGCTTCTATTCGCACAGTAGTGCCAGCAACCTGTTCCGCGTTAATCCAATCACCATTACGCTGCGCCTGCGCAAATAAACATCGCCGAGACGCGACGATTGAACGAGCCTGAGTCTCTGAGAGTCATCGTCTCTGAGTTATGGATAAAATTGAATTCAATAACTTTGTGAAATTATAGTATGGACCTAAACTAAGCTCTATTTCATGAGTACCAAGAACCAATAGTGTTCTGTGTAGTTGACTGAGCGAAGCGAGTTCTCACAGCCTACTGGGATATGTTTTTTTTTTTTTTATGTAGAATAGGTCGGCGTTTGACCACCAACTCGCCTGATGTTAAGCGACGTTGTGGTTTAAGGTGGAACACGACGACCTATAAGGTACTTATTCACTCTAGCCTTGAAGTTTAGAGTGAAGAAGTACAAAGACGGCAGTTGAGTGAGGCGCTACAAGTGCGCTACTGCTCAGACCCGTCTTCGGAACGGTTACACCGGACTACATCCCGAAACACGACTAGGTCATTTTACGACATGGCTTGGTCCGGTGGGTCGTAACTAGCCACGGCCGAAGCCTCCCACCAGAGTTTGCTACCCGGTTAGCACTACCCGGGGACCACGTGTGGGGAATCAGAATAGAGTACACTCCTACGGACGTGGGTAGCTCAGCCCCCTAATAATAATAATATGTCCCCCTAATAATATGTCCTTTGTTTGTCCGACTCTATGTATCCTATTGGACCTATTGTTGATCCAATCTTCATGTCATTTTGCAGGCAAGTATATCATGCAAATGTAATTTTTAAGGTTAAAAATAAGCGAATTCGCATAAGAAGTTTATGCGAGGTCTCCGTTAGAGGCGAACAATTTGCTAGTATGGTATTATTTTTTAAATAGTTAAATAAAGTGTATTACCTAAGTGTCAGCAGCAGAAGCACACAGAGCAGTATGGCCCCTCCACGGGTCCTCCGCGGCAACAAGGCTTCTCTACTGTGTCTCGATATGGTCGATATGGCCTCGCCTTTGTGCCTCGATATGGCCTCTTCACTGTGCCTGGGTATGGCCTCACCGCTCTGGCTACGTATGCCCTGTCCACAGTGCCTCGGTATGTCCTTGCCACTCCGCCTCAGTCTGGCCTCGGCTCCGTGCCCACGTGAGTCCTCCCCGTGCCTCGTGCTGGCCTGCGCAGGCGCCGGCGCGCGGTCCGCTGAGCCCGCGCCGCGCTCACATCCCCGCATCCTTCACATCCTACTCACGGGGTAACACACACATCACACACACATTGCATTCTAATGTCTTAACCATACATTTGTAGATGCCACTTTGAATCACTGTTTCTCTGTTTGTTTGTTTTGTTTGTGTTCTCACGTTTTTTTTTTTTTACTTTTCAGAGTTTTTAATAAAGCTTTTGGCCGGAAACTGACGTAGATCTTTATGCGTATTATGTTGTCACTGTTTTAGCTTAAAAAAGGAATTCGTTATTTTGCCAGTTTTTGAAGTAAAAAAGTCGTGTCAATCACGTATAAATAAAAATAATTCATTTCATCTTGATTTTTAATAAGTTTTCATAACTATAAAGAACAATGGTGTATCGTATTGAAACATTACATTATTTGATTCGATATATCATTGTTAGAGTAATTCACTACAGTTATACATTAACCGTCGACTACGTAACATTATAGATGACGCATCGCAATAAACTTGTCTGTAACTACATCTGTGCGGAATGTTTGTCAAACTTTTTAACGCGGTTTTACGACATACAAGGACACAGGAAAAGTATTACTGATGATTACTGTACATAAAAAAAATAAACAGTCATAATAACCAACTTGGGGCGTCACAGAAGAAACGAAAACGAATATTTTATTGTAATTAAATTCTTAGAAAGGTACTAATTTAGCTTTTTTTTTGACGTGACAACGTCTTATAATTCGATAGAGCCGGCTGCACGCACGAAGAAACATGACTCATGCGGCGTTACCTCGCTCTGAGGCGTTCCATGTAAGGCTTGAAGTGCAAGCGAGAGCGCGGAACGAGCGACAAAGAAGCACAATCGACCTTTGCGTTCGGCAGCGTTCGACATCCGTCTCTCTCCTACTTGAGTGAGCACGTTGTCACGTTCAACTATCGTCAGTAAACCGACTTTACAGACAACCAATTTTTTTAGTACAAGTAAAAGGAAAAAGTAAGTAAAAAGTTTTTTTTTAAACGTTATTGAAATTAATATTGAAATAATATTTATTTCAATAACGTTTAAAAAAAACTTTTTACTTACTTTTTCCATTTACTTATATTAGATATAAAAATATTGGCAAGTAATGCGACACGAGCGACACATTTCATAACAGTTACAGTGTGTGTTCGTCGTGATCGAATTGTCACACAAGTGTTGCGTGGACTTCGTGACGTAGTTGTTACAGGGATTCAAATTTGTAGACATCTAATTCTATTACTATGACTGCCTCGGTGGCTCAGTTGGTAGAGAACCTGCCTTCTGAGCTTGGGGGCGTGGGTTCGATTCCCACCTAGGGCAAACATTTATGCGATGAACATTTGTGTTTGTTCTATGTCTGGGTGTTAATATGCATTTAAGTATGTATTTAAAAATATCTAAGTATGTATATCAGTCTCTGGCAGCCATAGTACAAGCTTTGCTTAGTTTGGGGTCAGGCGACCGTGTGTGGAAGTGTCCCGAATTTATTTATTTATTTATTTATTTATTATTACGTTTATTCGCAAAAAATGTGTGACGGAGGTGTGACGAAAATGTGTACAATGTTTATACGAGTACATGTTCAAAATACGTGAATGTCGTAACGTTGCTATTCATAGCATTGATAGCCTAGTCAGAGAAGGGTCACCTCTCAAGCCAGAGGGAGCGGGTTTTATTCCAGCCGAAGCCACGCACCAATTTGTTCGTTGTGTAAGCATATGTGTGTATTTTATGTCACCTGCTACATAACTGGAGCCTTTTGTATGGTGACAGGCTCGCCCCCTGTCACATTTGGGACTGAACTGAATATTGTCCGACGAGTGTGTGTTGTAATACACCTCTGTCAGCCCTTTCAGGAGAAAGACGTGAAGATATGTTGTTATGTTATTTTATATTTTGAATGAATTTTCTGCCCGCACATGAGGCGTCTATCGCCTGACCTGACTGTTATGTAATTCGACATATTGATTAGCTATATTAGCATGTTACTACGTCTCACTGAAGACGAGAAAGTTTAGTTAATCTCCAGAACAAACCATGTCTTATTAAATCCGCGAAGTATGGCAAGTTATTCCATGGTCTGCTACGAACTTTTTGCCATCTTTACACTTTAAAGAGACACGGATTATACAATTTTGGTCTTATCAGATTAATTTATTGAGGAAGTGATATTACAAATTATAAAAGTAGTAACATTGTTTAAAGAAAAATCAAACTTCCACTTCCACTATAAAGACGATTCAAATGACACCTCACACGTCGAAATCCGTCAAGCTGTTAAGGCTGTAGGACGTGCCAAAGAGACCACATACATACATAGATACACACACACATACATACTTAGTTACATACATGTATGCACTTGAAAACCCCGCCGGCTATAGCTAAGAACACTCTTGATAAAGTCACATTTCAGATGAAATACAACTAAATCAGTCCATGATCAATCTATATGTAACTCCGTTTGGGAGTTTTTATCCTACATACAGACACAGATACATGACATATACTTTAAACTTAGATCACTCTATTTTTGCGTCGGGGATCAAAAAAGGCATCATGTTTTTAACCGATGAAAAAAATATGCAAAGACCTAATAGGGTTTAATGTTGTGCTGTAACTAAATTCTGTAGAGCCCCGAGCGGTTTGAGATAATTCCACATCAAATAGTTAATATCAAATGTCACTTTTTATCGCAAATCTACCGCCCTGAGATTAAATTAAGTTACAATAAAATTATAGGTTGCCTAACGCCTAAGTTACAAGCGTTTTCAATTTCTTTATTTAAAAAAAATACTGCTCTTACATTATTATGACCAGCCATTGCTCTTACATTGTAGCCACTGTTTTATTTATTTGTTACACTGTTTGTGAAAAAATAATATGTTTTTTTAACTACAAAAGTTTTTTAGCTCGAGCGATTTTTTAAAATATTGTGCTCCTTTTTAAGAGAAGATGAAACAGACCAATATCTAGGCTTTAAAAAGCTCATCTGGTTGAGTATTACTGGTAATATAAACTAAAAATGGTTTAAACATTTAGTTCATTTCAAAATCTTACGACAGAATTGACGTCTATGAAAACTACCATTTCTTATACCTTAGACCGAGCAAAGTCTAGATTGTAGACCCAATGATTACTTATAACTAATCTATGTTTAATTTATAATCGGTTGCTTATTACAGAAGCATTAATGGCTGCCATTTTATCTGTCAAACTGTAATTTGATGTTTCGGTGATACAAATTGGATGGAGACAAAAACTAATCGAATTAAGTAATTTTAGTCCATCGGGATAATTACGTTAGGTTGCTAGGCAGAAATTATGATCAATACCTACTAGTTGCTCCCCGCGGTTAGAAAGTAGACTATTCATGTGCTACGAGTATTTCAGACTAGAATCTATGTCCGTGCCAATTTCGTCCAGATCCCGTTAGCCTTTTTATAACAAAATATTTATGACAAAATATGTCAATGACAAAATTTCAGCTCAATCGGTTGAAGATATCTGCTTCAAAACTGAGTTGCAAGATTCCACCCGAACAAACATAGTTACATACAATACAATACAATATAATACAAAAACTCTTTATTGACACCAAATATAAATAAATCTAAACTAAACACTCAAAAACAAAGGCGCAATGGGCGGTCTTATCGCTTAAGAGCGATCTCTTCCAGACAACCTTTGGATGGAATAAAAACATACATTGCAAGTTAAATAAAAGCTTGTACAATACAAAACTTTACTTGGCACAGAAGTAAATTAAGCGACGAAACGGTATTAACTAGTAGAATTTCATAAAATATCATATATTACTAATATATTGTGCTTTTTTGCTGAAGTCTATATGTACTCGTATCAAACTTTTGCCTGAATATCCGATATTTCTGTTACATAATAATAGCACACACCACTTTAAAATGAACAGTATGCAATACTAGTAAACGGGTACAGCGACCTAGTTCAAACTAATAACTATGTATCATCTACTAACAGCTCTGTCCCTACAAATCATTGTTGTCTAATTTTAAACCGAACCTGAGACCCTATTCTTATGCGTGAGGTATTCTGGTCATTGTCTCTCTCGTTTGAAAAGTCATGGGATAGAGAGTGACCAAGATAACATTTCACGCGTTAGAATAGGGGGCCTGGCTCTAGGACTTTTCATGGCGTTTCCTTGTTTCCTTGTCAAGAAGGTTTGGTAGAACAATTTTGAAAGACCGCCTGAAGGCGTATAACATAAGAGATATTAAAATATCTGGAAATAACTGCAGCAAATAATTAGGTTTTCATAATTCCCTTTCATATAAAGACTTTGTCAATCTTATAAAAAAGAAGTGGTCGTGTTTTAACTTGAATAATCGAGTGGGTATAGCCTAGTTGGAAGAAGGCTCATGCACTTCTCAAGGCACAAAGTGCGGGTTCGATACCAGCCGAAGGCGTGCTCTATTTTGTTTATTTGTGAACATAACATATAGGCACGCCTTTTCCCCGAAGGGGCTGGCAGCGGTGTAATACAACACCGACACTTCGCCGGACGATATTCAATCCCAATTGTGACAGGAGGCGGGCCTGATGATATATACCGGGTTTCAGTCATGTAGCAGATGACATACTATACACTCATAATATATGTTCACACAATGAACAAATTGGTGTGTGCCTTCGTCAGGGATCGAACCCGCTCCCTCTGATTAGAGGCGCGCCTTCTCCAACTAGGGTATCATCGCTTCTCTGTGAACATTATGTGGGTATTTAATGTCATCTGTGAGAAAACGTGAGCTCGGTATATGGCGGAAGGTTTGCCCCTGTCACATTTGGAACTAAATTTCGTCCTGCGAAGTGTGGGTGTTTGAATAAACCTTCGGGGAAAAAGGCGTGACGACATGTTTTATTTCAGAGCCCGTAAATGGAGTAGTTTAGTCGACCGCGCGAGCGTTAGTCTCTGCTTCAGTTTCGACAAAATTGCTTTCGTCTGTCCGGATATCTGTCTTCCTACAGATCGCATTTCTTAACCGATTCTCTTAAAATTTTGTGAGTAGGTTCGATAATTATATAGATTATTTTGTCGGCAGTTCTTGGAAAATTTTGTGGAATACGACCTGTAGTAGAAGACAGACGCCGGTCGCGAGGTCTCCGCTTACAGAGCGACTAGTGTGATATTTCTGGTTGATTGTTTGTATGCTCGCGGTAGTTGGTGAGTACATAATAAAATGTCTAAATTAAACGTAATGGAGCCATTCGCTTGTAATGTTTCCACAAACCGTCCCAACGACCTTGGTAATAGTCGTAAGGGGAAATAACGGCCGTTAATGCAGTTAAATGTCGCGAATTATCTCGTGTTAGTGTGGAGTGCGGAGGATGTAGTGAAATATTGAGAGGACTCGACCTCTCATCATTTACAAAATATTATAGAGGAGGTGACACCCAGTAAGGTTCTTTGAACACATTTTCAAATCAAATCATTTAGTATGTAAAAGTACACATAAAAAATGGGTAAATTGTGCAAAGCTTTTAAGAAGCTCAGCTATGTTTTAATCTATTTGTATACGAACTACTTATTTACTCGTAGTTTCGCTACCACTGGTTGGTTTTACTTGGTTCGGTTGGCTTGGTTACCTCTTGGTTGGTTTTCCTTGGTTTGGTTACCACTTGGTGTATGAATCCTTGCCTTCATTTAAAGTGCAAATTATCTAGGTTGGATATGGATATGGAATACGAACAAAGTATGGGGCAACCTTGAAACCGAGAAAAAAAACAGCTGCTCCATACATTTTGTGGACGATCAACGAAACTTTTTGTATGGAACAACTTTTTTTTCTTGATTTCAAGGTTTCCTCATACTTTATTCGTGCTTTGCTAGTGGTCTTCGTGCTCGTCCTACCTCTACACACTCAGCGGGAATGCAAAATGCAGCACGTAGTAGCACTAAGTATCATAAAGTAGGCATGTGAGCTGAAAGTGGAGCAGACTAACATATCATGAACTGAAGCTGCGGTCGCGTGCGGCTCCACTGATTTAATAACGTAGCCGAGCTTTCCAAACGACTTGAAACAAAGTCACTACTTGCTACAGACTCAGATATACTCGTACAACTAACAGTGCGGTGTCGAAGGTAACCTAATTAGCAAAGAAACCGGGATGTTGCCACAATAATAAACTAGTGGCTCTGTAAACTGTAGATCTTGCGGCCGACGTCTGTACAGCTCTACAGGTCGCATTCCTCAACCGATTCTCGTGAAATTTTGTGAGAAAGTTCGAAAATTATAGTATAGAATTTTATTTGCCGCGTCTGGTGTTAGAAATACTTCAAAATGACGGAGATTTCGTTATTTTTTCAAGAGAATCGATTATGGAATGCCACCTGTAGAGGAAGACTACAATCCGGACAGAAATCAGAGACGCTTCACTCACTGACGCTCACTCGATCCATTATTTAACACTTATTCCCTTATAAAAACACGTTGTACAGACTCAGAATTGTTAAGCAGTGTTATTTTCTTTAAAAAAAATTAACTCTACCGAACAAGACAAAACACTGGACAACTATTCCGAGGCTATACAACGTTTATTATTAAGAAGGTCAACGTTTGTAAAAATGGCTCGTCAGTGACGCGGGAGGCGGAAAGCGACTACCACGAGAAGCTATTGAATTTGTAGAGTACTTCTTTATCAACGTTAGTATAATGTATGACGGTGCGTGACATCATTAAATAATGAAAATCCGTTAATTTTTGGAGTTTTAATTTATTTTGAAACATTGTAATTAATAGATAGCGGCTGAACGCCATGTCTGGTCAGTGTCATTGATTCACTTGACTTTGTTGAAGGCGATCGCAGGCAATGGTCATTCGCAAACCCATTAGCTCTAAATCGCTTATTATTCTTGTAATCCTTCACTAATTAAGTAATCTAAGTGTCTGTTTTATTAAAATAGTGAAAACTCAACACTGCAGTCCCCTTATTTTAACGTTTCTGAAGTTTAAAGCCATACACGCCCGTGATGACGAGTTTACGGGTCAGAAATCAGATGAGACACATCGACTTCCCGTTTTTCCCCGTCATATATGTACATTGATGCCTTAAGCAGCTGTTTAGCTTGGATTCTCGGCTCTGTGCACACGTTTCTTTTGAAATAACCTGTAGCGTAAGGAGGGTGAGGCTATTGTTGTTCTTAATTTATTGTATTTGGCTACAGTTTCTCTGCAAGTGTGACCGACCCTTAGCACAGTAAATACCTGTCAATGCAGCACCGATCGCGAATAGCTCTACGTCTTGGTACACGCGGCGCGGCGCCGCGTGGTGTATATGCGCTCTATACACTGGTTATTGTACCGGAAGCAGTTAAACGAGGTGTTAATACAAGAATTTACAACATTACAGACTTACAATGCCACTTCTTTGTAGGTAATTAAGAACTCAGTTTATTTGTACATGTTTGAGGTAGTTTTTTTTTTTGCTTCTATTAATTTACGGAGCAACTATGAGACATTGATAGAAGAAGAAAAAAAGTTTTGTTGTCTGAAATTATATAACGAACTTCCTGTTTGTCATTTTAAACAATAAAAAAAATAAAGAACATACTAGAATACGACTAACTGATCTTCAGATGGTTGATTGAGGGAAGCATAATTGTATCCTATTTCTTACTTTCTAATCAATATTACAAATAGGAAAGCAAGTTTCTTCGTCTGTTTGTTACACTTTCACGCCGTAACTATAATCAACGGATCATCATGACATTTTGCGTACAGGTGAAGCCGCGAGACACAGCTAATTTTACAAATAAAATACCAACCATCCGTGCAAAACATAAATATATAATAAATAAAGCACTCGGTTTCACCATTTGGCCAACACTAGCGTAACCCGGATTCATTTTCTCAGATAAAACGTGGTTTATGTCGTTCAACATCATTATTACATACAGTGAACTATGACATACAGTGAGTCCTTTCCACTGCTAAAAGATAGCGGCAAGTATTTGGTTCAGCCAGCTGCCGGCGATGTATTTCAAGATTCCAGCGGCCAGCTTCCCGGATTAGTTTAGTTCCACGTGCGAACCGACACTTTCCGCGTGCGAAGTTAACCGCCTGTTAAGTCTTTCTCTGGCTAACTTATTTTAGGTATGTATGATTTTGATAAGCCACTGAAACCATAAATTAGGTAAAGTATATTATTATGTATGTATATTAGGGCGTGCTCACGGTATGGTATGATAAAAATCTCAACCTTATGAGCAAAGCTTTTAAAGCTTTCTCAATGATAAGAATGACTAAAATTCGTGCGTTGCAAACGATCCAAACATAATCACAAGATTACGTTTCCGACTGAGGTGGAGTTGAGCGGAGCGGAACTTTGAATGCTGCGTGAATTGACCAATCACAATGCTTTATTTGAAGCGGAGCTAAGATTTCAAGTGTTGTGATTGATCATGTCCTGCAGCGTTAAGCATCACTCCGTTTAAGTAGAAGCGCACCTTTAAAACCTTAAACTTAAAAAAAAAAACAGATTTAAAACGTTCCTAATTCTGATGACCGTTATTCAAATAGTTATTAATTTTAGTACATATCCAACATTGACAAAGACCGAATCAACACAGGACCAAGAAGATAGGGCTACTACAGTTTAGTTTAGCTGGTGTTGATTTCCTTTAACGTGTTAAGGTTATCTCATTTCAGGCCGGTAGACTCAAGCACCCTTACCAAGAGTTTTCATAGTTACGAAAACTTTTTTCGTTTTCGTTTGGCTCCGTACATTTCAATGAAGGGAACCTGGTGAAAACTAACTGGTGAAACTAGGTTAAGTGTATGGTGCCAAACGAAAACGAAAAAAGTTTTCGTTAACTACCGGCATCAAAACTCGTGGTAAGCCCCAAGGGCTCTGATATACAAATCCGTCGATACATCAAGCCACAGATTATATAGTATTTCCTACCTATCAAGGTCTCGTTTCAGGAAACATCGGCCATCTGCAGTGACTCAGAGCGCCGGGAGATTATTGTAGTGCAAATATTATGCAATTTGCGCCAGTTCTAAATTTAGCAGACGTTCGCCGATTCCTGTGAGACCATTAAACCAATTGAACGTCTTACTTCCGACGCAAAATGCTCTGGAGAACGAATAAAGTATTTGTAGTGTTGGCTAAATGATGAACTTCAATGTTTTCGACGTATATCTACAGAAGAAATACTAGGGATGGCTGTTAGTTTTCTGTTAGTGTTGTTGAGAATATACTATGGTAACATCTTAAATCGTCTATATAGATCCGTTGGTCTTGTCCATGGCATACACAAGCATAATAGGAACACATTTCGCCAGGAATAGTGTTCCGAGGCAAGAAAGGTCACGTGGGTGACACGCAGTGACGTCAATCGACGCATAGGCAAGACCGGAATAAGGACGATTAATATGCAATATGTTCGAGAGAGACGATGACGAGTGACAGTCGGGTGTCAACTCTCGGACCGCTAGATCTAGTTTTTTTAGATCACAGTCGTCTCGTGAAGTCTGTTTTTAACAGACTTCAAGTAATGAGATTCTCAATTCGGTAGGAATTTGTTTTTAGTTTTTGTTTTGTTTGTCTGACTTCGTAACCGCATAACTTTATGCAATTCTATAATACTATAATCTTTCTCTGTGCCAAATTTCATCCCATCATCCTCCTCATCCCATCATCCCTATTGAGCCGTTCTGGCGTGATGGAGTAACAAACATCCATACATCCATTAAAACTTATTCACTCACATTTATAATATTAGATAGATAGATATTATTGTTCACACCAGAACTAACAAAACATAAGAAGATACATATATCACCTAACTAGCTGCGCCCTGCGGTTTTACCCGCGTTAAAAAGCTTATGTATCAATCCAGGGTATAAGCTACCTACCATACCAAATTTCATTAGAATCCATCCATCCGTTTCAGTGTGAAGAAGTAACAAACATACACACTAACACACTCACAAACTTTCGCCTTTATAATATTAGTGTGATATATTGCGTAACTACTGGTGGCCTTATCACTAAAAGCTTGCTATTCCAGACCTATTAGTGAGACGTGTGTTTAGTAGAAATCTTGTATTTAAGTATTTTAATGACTGTTCTATTATTGACTTTCATTACCTGTACCTGTGTATAAATAATTAAGTCGATAATTTCCCTAAAATTGAATAAATAAATAAGTGGCAACATGTTGAACAAGTTAGTTTGTAAGCATTTTTGAGGCCCTGCGCCATCTGCGCTTGCCTAATGCCCGGTACGAGTACACTGTCGAGGCCTCAGTGGCCAACAACATAGAGTCATCAAAAAAAAACAAAATTTGAACAAATATTACTAGTGTGCTACTGATAGCACAGTTGTGACTATTGGCATTTTACAAAAGAAATATGGGAGAAATAGGGGTTTGAGAAGTGGAAATTCTGACTTTTATTGAACTCTGGAGGCAGCCAACGATGACCGAGTACATCGGGCAGACCGCCTGTCTGTTTGCTAAATATAACCGCGGTTCAATTGGCAGTAAACTTGGTTGCGTCTATGACGGCTGCCCTTGACTCGGCAGTGTGATGTTAATTGTCAGTTCCGCGTGACTCATGGCTTCTTGCTAGAGCTTAATAGTTGCGAGCGGAGGATAGGTCGTGTGCTATATGTATTTATTTGTCTATGTCTATGTGGATTATCAATCATCATCTCCCTACTCCCTACCCTTATCCGTCTCAAGTATGGTCGGTGCAGTATGTACGCTTTTTTCATTAGTGTCCATCATTTTTCTTTTCAGAATTTACCCACCCTCAATTCTGAATCTTACTAATGGATCAACCGACCGTTAGCGAGTGAAGCGTCTCTGCTTCAGCTTCGAAATGCTTTCGTATGTCCGAATTCTGTCTGGATCTTTGTCTTCCTCTACAGGTCGCATTTCTTAACCAGTTTTCTCAAAACTTTTTGAGTAGGTTCAATAATTATATGTCTTTTTTTAAGTCAGTTCTTGGTTTTTTTAATTGGCCATGATGTGATTTTTGTTCCGCAGTTTCGAAATGTGTGTTTATTTGTTACCGCGCCACGCTCAAACGGATGAACGGATTTAGATAAAATGTAGTGTGGATGTAGCTGATTCCCTGGATTAACACATAAAAGCTACTTTTTGGTCGCGGGTAACATCGCGGGGCGCAGCTGTAATAATAATTTAAAAATGTTTGATAATTGTGCCCTGGAAAAAGGGTCACTATAGCGTAATCTATGGAATATGAATCGGATACATGTGTGCGTTGTCTTGGCTTAGATGACTCTCAACGCTATTCAATGCGATCACTTGCGTCACATTGTCTACGAAGAGCCTAGCGCCTGTATTGTTTGTACTGTGTGGTCTCACAGTGCTGTCGAACGCACATGGTACAGAAAATATATATTTGTATTTTTTTTTGGATAAATTCGGGACATTTCCACCCGATCGCCTGACCCCAAACTAAGCAAAGCTTGTACTATGGCTGCCAGAGACTGATTAACATACTTGGATATTTTTAAATACATACTTAAATAGATATTAACACCCAGACATAGAGCAAACACAAATGTTCATCACATAAATGTTTGCCCTAGGTGGGAATTGAACCCACGCCCCCAAGCTCCGAAGGCAGGTTCACTACCAACTGAGCCACCGAGGCAGTCAATTACATCATAACAGCTGTCATTACAATGTACTGAAAAAAGTCGCACTCAGCAGTGTTCTTCAAGTAATGTTATCACTAACACGGGTGTAAGTTTACAAATTTAATATCACCAATTTCACTTACGTAGCTGCAACTAGCATTTATACGCAAAATATTAATAAGACAACACATCTTCTGTAATTGAACAAGATGTCAAAATATACAGCAGCTTTATATCTCTCCATTAATAATTACATGCAGATTACTCGCCTGCGACGCGTGGGAGTTACATTTACATCGGCACTTTAGTAGCGGCACTTAGAGCCAACGCACGCGGGGGACCAATCAAAACTGATTTCAGCATTGGGTTGCCGTGAGTGTTGCACCGTAGCGTAGGTACAGTTCGATACGTATTCTTTGTTTAAAACTTTAAACATAAAACTTTCGGGGATTACTCGGGTGAAGAGTCAGGGTGGCTATGTGGAAGTATCTGGTTCAACGAGCAAAATGTACATAATTTATGTCGTGTTAGATAGCGGGGTTTCTGTTCTAATGACATATGTGTAAATGCTATCTTTTTTTTTCTGCCTATGATTGCCAAGAATGGATCACGATGCCACTTTTAAACATATCGTCACGCCTTTCCCCCCAAGGGGCTGGTAGAGAGTTTTTATAACTTTCATTCCCTTAGCAATAAACTTTATATAGCTTCGGGATAGTTTTACAGTGTTTTATATTTTGGAATATTCGGAAACTTTTCAAAGTGACGGAGCAATCATTGAAAAAAAAACATGTCTCCGGTCGTGAGGTCTACACTCGTAGAGCTACTAGCTCACTATGGGTCTATCTATCTTCTCCCCGGAGGCTGACGTCTCTGACGCAACTTCCCCGTATTGTGATGGACGCTTGTTAACATTTACAGCTCTTTCTTACTGGGCAATACTTCCATCCGACGCTCGTTAGCCGAAGTTCCAGTTGGCTCGGACGAATCAACTAGAGGACACGGAACGAGAACAAAAACAAATGTCGCGATGTGATAACAGTGAAGAAAATCGAGTGCTGCTTTGACTCTGATTGACATATTTATTTCGCTGTTTTAAAAATGTTGGTTTGTTTGATGGTTTCAAATATGAATTATTTAATTTATTTTTTTATTTTATTACTAGCTTCGCACCGCGGTTTCATTCGCGGTTAAAAAGTATTTTATGTGCTATTCCAGATATATGTATCTGTACAAAATTTCATCCAGAACCGTTCAGCGGTTCTGGCGCGGTTGAGTAACAAACATTCATTCACCCATCCAAACTTTCCACTTATAATATTAGTGTGATTAGTGTGATAGTCTCTCGAAAATGTATTTTTGTGAGATGTTGTAAACTCGCGGCGTATACAAAGCTACAATGACAGTTAAAGTTATCCATCATAGTAGGTATAATACCACTACAAGTACTACTTTATGACAAATAGAACAAAATAAGCAATTTAACAGGTGAAGTAGGTGCCGTGAAGCAGTTTCAACGGTAGTTGTAGTTTTTGACGACAACAATAAAAATAAAACCAACAAATGCGATTTCGTTAAGAGTCTACGAAACTCACTTTCATTTAGTTTAGTAAACTTCAACACATTAATTTTAAAGCTAAACCAAAAATGTGTTAAACTCATAATCTGTTTTTTTTTTTTTTTTTTTTTTATGGACAATAAGTCGGCGTTTGACCACCAACTCGCCTGATGTTAAGCGACGTTGTGGTCTAAGATGGAGCACGACGACCTATAAGGTACTTATTCACTCTAGCCTTGAAGTTTTGTAGAGTGAAGAAGTACAAAGACGGCAGTTGAGTGAGGCGCTACAAGTGCGCCACTGCTCAGACCCGTCTTCGGAACGGTTACACCGGACTACATCCCGAAACATGACTAGGTCATTTCACGGCATGGCTTGGTCCGGTGGGTGGTAACTAGCCACGGCCGAAGCCTCCCACCAGAGTTTGCTACCCGGTTAGCACTACCCGGGGACCACGTGTAGGGAATCAAAATGGAGTACACTCCTACGGACGTGGGTAGCTCAGCCCCCAAAAAAAAAAAAAAATATGTTTGTATATGTTTGTCTAAAAATATCGAGTGAATCGGATTCTTTTAGGCGAGTGTGCTTCATGGTAGGCCGCAGCATTGCTTAACATCACGCCGGCTACATACGTTGGCCCCAACGTTGGGCGAGTGATTTACACTTTGGACGAGTGGCATTGGGGCCAGCGTGTGAAGCCGGCGCCAGGCGATATGGTAGCCAAAAGCAAGCCCATTATCGAACAAGTAACATTATTAAAAAAAAAAAACAAAAAACCCGGCTGCAAAATTTTGTACCCTATGACACTTCCACAAGACGATTCAAATGACACCTCACATGTCGAAAACCATCGAGTTATTTAGGGTGTAGGCCGTGCCAAAGAAACCTCATACAGACATACATACCTACAGACATACTTACATATATGCATACACTCGAAAAACATAACCCTCCTTGCACAGTCGAGTAAAAATACTCGATGGATTCGTCGGACGCGTATCCATATCCATATCCACGACGTATATTGTTCCGAGTGTTCCGGCCTGTGAGTCGTAAATCGAACGCGAATCAATCAGCGTGATATAGAGGTCCAGTTAACTAGCGACGGCGCGCGGCGTTTACTGCACAAATGAGATATTACGTGTTACATTACATTATTGGCGCTGAGTTACTGCCGGTGGCTGAACTGAATTATGGTACCTGGTTGAGGCGTCATTTGAAACTCGTGTAGGTATGTTTGTTGTTTGCTTGTAACTGAGTGGTCATCAGGGGCACTTTTAGTAACGGTGGTATCGTGGTTGGTTCCTAATAAGAACTACTGAGGAGTAGAACGCACTTCCTGCCTCGGTGTTCCCCAGTAATAGTTACAACCTAGGTCTGTTCAAGACAAGAGTGAATAGGCACATCATGGGCAAGCGTGCTCCATCTTAGACCACATCGTCACTATCCATCAGGTGTGTTGTGGTCAAACGTAGGCTCATTCAATCATTAAAAAAAAAGTGGCTTGTGGTTTTGGCAGATCACAGATCAGTGGCCCTATTCGGAGATTTGAGATTTTCATCTCACCTTTTTTTGTTGTCCTTGTTAGTCTCGTTCGAAACGTCATATGTGTGAGAGTGACCAAGATAAAATCTCATCTCATCTCACGCGCAGGAATAGCCCCCCAGCTAGATCTTCGTTCTACAACCTAGTTTTTACAACGGAGCGCCATTGATGGTTGAAGCAATCCGAGCCTAACGCACGCCTTCTACTGCGAGCGGAGTGAGCTTCGTACAGTCTTCGTTTATTGTGGGCTGAGTGGTTGGCCCTAAAATCAAGATACATAATGACTTTGGCTATGAGATGAAGCTAAAACTATGCTAATAGCAGGTGAAGAGTAAAAAGACAACACAAAAAGCAAATCTTTAAAACCCGAGTTCCAGTCAACCGAATTGGATTTTGCTAAACATTTTTAGATTTTGTCGATTTTTTTAAAACTGCTTGACCAATTTCGATAGAATTTAAATGAGATGACCTCTGAAGTATGATCTATCAACAAAATAATAATCATCACAATCTATTCATAATTTGCGGAATGGTCGCGTAACATACAAAGAAATAAAAAAACATACAGTCGAATTGAGAACCTCCTCATGTTTCGAAGTCGGTTAAACAGGCTTGCTTTTGGCCACAATCTCGCCTGATATGTAGGAATAAAGTGGCCTACGATAGAACACGCTTGCCTAGAAGAAACCGATTCACTCAAAATAAAATATAGAAGAATTAAGCAATAATAAATGAAAATGCGTTAACCGACTTTCTCCTGCATTTTATACGAAGGTTCGAATACGTAACACATATATCTACATTCCGAGGTCCGAGCTGTTTACGCGGTCCAAGTTTTTGTTATGACTTGTTACCCTGATGACGTGGCGACCATCAAGTCGCGTGCACGTTCATACCGAAGGGATCTTTTGGACTATGGTCAGTCATACACTACTACGAGTATGTGTAGGGTGAGCTATTTAGTGGTTTCTAAAATGACCATAAGTTATTTTAACATTGACAACTCTTGCCCGCTCATAATAGTGTCAAAAGATCAGTATACAACGTTGCGGTACAAAATGAATCAATTATTGTTTAACGGTGGGGAATTTTGAAAACTCATTACTCTATCTAGCCGAACAGTGCAAATTTTGAAAATTTAATAATAAAGCCCATTTAGTCATCTTTCAGACATTCAATACAAATTCTCAAAATTAATAGAAAGTAACTATTGCTATTGTTTTGTACAACGTAAAAAGCATTATTAAAATGTAATTAGATACAGGGCCCTGTTACGAGAGAGTTATGACACGCACTTGACTAAAAAAAAATTATAAAAACAAATTAATTTCCAATAAAATATTGTAGTAAGTGCTTGTACTGCTCATGAGTTATCTAGTAACTATGTATATGCACCCGCGGTGTTCCTGCGGTTAAAAAATATGCTCTATATAATAGCTCTATGTGCTTTTCCAGACTATAACCTATCTCTGTGCCAAATTTCATTCAGATCCGTTCAGCCGTTCTGGCGCGATTGAGTCCACAAACATTCATCCATCCAAATTTTCGCATTTACTCGTATAATATTAATGTGTGTGTGGTTAAGATTTTTTGCAAAGTAAACTAACTTACCTATGTAAGAAACTTAATAATAATAAATAATAATCCATTCTTTATTGACACAAACTTAGGACTTACAAAATTAAACAATAGCATTTATAGGAGGTACATAATAAAAATAACATTACAAGTAAATACACTTAGTACTGACTAGAATATTTTTTTGCTTTTCATGTACTTACCTTCTTTTTTTATGAATGTCTAATGCTGTCGGCCACAGAGGCCTCTACAGCGAACCGGGCATTAAGCAAGCGCAGATAGCGCAGGGCCTCAAATAATGCTTACGACTAAGGGCGACGAGCGCAAGGGCACCTCTAAGGTACGGCCTCGGCTTGGGCTGTCGCCGAGGGAGTGGCGTCGAATTGCCCTGGCAGCCCAGAAGAGGCTTGTTCTAGGACACTTATTGGGACGGTTGAAGTTAAAGTTAAAGTTCAAGTTTAGCAATACTCTACGGCCTTGTTCGGAAAGGGAGCCTCACCTCAGAAGAACAGGCAAGAAACTGATTGGAATGTACTTACCTGTACTTAGTGTGTATTTTTATCAGTGAACCAGCGTGTTCGTTCTCAGTTATTAGTCGTCACATGTCGTGCTACAAGGAAAGGCTGTTAGTCCGCTTTAGCTTGACTCAACTTTGCCTTAACTTAAGCAAATAAAGTACTGAGCGACCAAGTCTACTCTAAAGTTGGTTAAATGGTAGAACTAAACGCTTTTAAGTGAAACTTGCAATTTTGTTAAGAAATACGATGGTGGCTCCCTCACTCAGTGTTGCAGGTAAGTTGGTCGTGTATCGAGATTTTTCTTACAAAATATGTGCTTACGGCGAGTTACTTGCCAAAGGTCAGGCTTAGTGTCGAATTTGTTTATAAATTGTTTCGTTAAAACTTTAGTCTTGTATCTACAGTTTATGTATATTATGTATTTTTTATTTATCACAGTATATATTATATTATATAATTTTTTTTATAATATATCTTGATGTTAATGGTTGCACACAATTGAATTTGGATATATTTTTATTTTATGCAACAATATAATATCCGTTTCGCCGCCACCACGCTTGATGATAAGCAGTGATGCGGCCTACGATGGAGCACGCTTACCTAGGAGACACCGATTCACTCGAGACTTGAAGACATCCATTACAACTATCGGGGAACATACCATATATGGGTGACCAACTATAGACATAATTCATATTTTATACGCATATGTTACAACTTTAATGTTAACTATTCCGAGAACACTGACTTATTTAATACGAGACAAAATTACTTTAAAAATTACATATTTTCCAAATATTTTGTGCAATAAATATTTGTTCTATACTTTTTATAATTGTTTCTATTATTTTTTTGTATAAATTGATATGGTACAGCTTTATGTTACAGTCCTTTACTTAGGGTTTTATGTAGGTTTTTCTACTATGTATGTTTGTATCTAGTTTATTTCCATTCTTGTTATTTCGATATCTATGTACTTAACACTTTCTTTCAATTTATTTATCTTACTTACTAGTGAAAACTATCTAGGCTTATTTGTTTTATTTCGTTGTGTACTTTGTTTATTGTTAACAGCTGTTTGTTTTCCTATCAATAAATAAATAAATAAACATACACTATTATTAACTAGACGTGATAGTCTAGCTAGTTATAGTATTTATTTTTGAAGACATATTTTTTTTTTGCATACTTGTACACTAGGTACTAACCTAGTGTACAAGTAAATCCGATTATAACGATGTCCGGTTAGCAAATCCTTGGCACAGAAATCTTCCTTATATAATATAGTATATAGTAGTGATATGTCTCAAATAATGTTTTCAAGTGACTTAACTAAAAAAAAAGATTCAATCTTCTTCTTCTACTTCTTTTCTACTTCTCTACGAAGTATATTCCTCGCATTCGAAATCAGAATCCATAAAACAATCAAACTACAGTTTGACAGCTATAACTCTTAACAAGACAGTTTTATCAAAATAATGTCTCAGTTGTGATAAGACCTGTCTTAAGATGGTCAATAAACAATATGTTAAATTATTTTGTGTTTTATTTCTTCACTTGACACTGGGATAGAGATAAATATGTCAGTGAATATTTTAAGCCTTTTTTTTTCGAATAAAATCTTTTTTTTTTCTGATAAATCATGTAAGTGACGTTTGTTTGTTTATACATAACTAGCAATCCGCCCGGTTTTGCACGGTACCTATAAACATTCCGTGAAAATTATCTAACTGGTGGTTACAACCGCATCACAATCCGTTGCGTGCTTTAGGAGGAGTTAGCGGATATAACTACAAACAGAAAGAGAAACAGACACGGAAAGAGACTTTGTTTTATACTGTGTAGCAAGAATAAAATTGAAGAAAGAAATTTTGACTTTGACTTTTTAATGAAAAAGAAATAGCAATTATGTTAATACCAAAGGTGACTCGCGGCTTTACCGGCTATCCTGTAGAAATCTTAAATCCTTCAGTATACTCTATTGCGTTGATTGTATTCTGTCGCTATATCATTTAATCATCAAAGTTCGAAGTTGTTCCTCTCTAATCCCCCACTTTCCACCCTCGCTGGGGCCAAGACACGCATCGGTCAAATTTTACCTAAAAATTGTTAAAGTATTTAATGAGAACAGATGAGATTGAGATAAAGGAAATGTTTTATCTCAGTCCACAAAACTCGCGCTTTCCAAATTTCTGTAAATTTTCATCGGAAATCATCAAATCTTAGTGAGTTAGGTCTACACATCCTCTTAGTTTAGACAGTCTCCTGCAAAACGGTAGGTATCTATGAGGGCATGTCTATGTATGTTTTTGAAATGAGCATGTTTGTTAAAACACCCCGATCACCTAAATCTGTTAAGAACTGCAATTAACTACATTTAAAGTTGTTCAACGATTTTGACTTTACACATTACACACAGACATTCACATTTACACCATTTACCGCGATGATGAATGTCCGACTTTTAATCCAGTAGTTTCTAAGTCCATAACAACCATTAATTACCATTTTTAATTGATTTGAACCTAAAACCAATCGCTGGTGCCCCACCCATCCGTCCATATCGGCGCGACTCCCACGTGCCCCGCGCCCCCATGCCCCCGTGCCTCCGCGCCCCCGCGCCCCATGCCCCGTCGCCTCATTGGTCGTTACACAACCTTCATTAAATACCTTTTAAATAACTATAAAATGACAATAAAACAAATTCCTATGCGTAGTTTATTGGGTTTATTGGAACAAAGCTATTTTGGTAGCCGTTGTAATTAATTTGTGTTTTTAATGTTCGTGAATGGCGTATTTTTAAATTGGTTGGACTAGTGATGGCGTTCGGGTTCAGCTGTTGAATTTTTATTTGCAGGTTAAAAGTAGAAGCTTAATAAGAAGTTAAACATAAGCTTTCAAAGCTTTAATTGCTTCGGTGGCTCAGTTGGTAGTGAACCTGCCTTCTGGGCTTGGGTTTCGGTTCCCACCTGTTAGAGCAAACATGTATGTGATAAACATTTGTGTATGTTCCATGTCTGGTTGTTAATATTTACTGAAGTATGTCCTTCTCCTCGAGTTGTACTGCGCACTGCTGAGCGTCGTGATGATTCCGACCGATATTTTTCAGGACAATTTGTCGCCACTTATATCGATTAGCGGCCTCATGACTGGCGTACATATTTTGGTGTCCAGCTGCTTAGACCCTTGTTCCGACCATCGTTTGAGGCTTTGACCTCTATTGCTTTTTCCTTCCACTTTCCCTATTATTATGAGCTTTTCCAGATTGTTCGCCGGTTTTCTTGCAATGTGCCCAAAGTACTGTAGAATAATCCTCTTGAGGCATATGGTGGACAACCTCTGGCTTACATTGAGCTCACTGAAAATGGATACGTTTGTTCTGTGGGCCGTCCAAGGGATTCGCAACATCCGCCGCCAGCACCGCACCTCAAAAGCATCTAAGCGTCGTCTGTCAGTCTCCTTTAGGGTCCAGGACTCTGTGGCAAATAAAAAGATCGGGAATTCCGATGTCCTAACAATAAACATTTTGATCTATCTAAAGATATTTCGATGTTTCCATGTTTTGTCCAACTGGCTCATTGCTGACTTTGCCATGCCTATTCATCGCCTGATTTCTAGTTCTAACCCTCCACTGTTACATACCATTGAGCCCAGGTAGATAAAGTCTTGCACTATGCCATATATTATCCCCTTAGCATATGGCTTCCTTGAAGAATTTTGAATTTAAGTATGTACTTAAAACATATTATGTATTTATATCAGTCTCTGGCAGCCATAGCACAAGCTTTGATTAGCCTGGGGTCAGGCGAAATTGTGTGAAAATGTCCCGAATTTATTTATTTAAAGATAAGAATAATTTCAAATTGTCAATAGGTACCTTCTATTAAACGACAAAACCGATTGTGGTGAAAATAAGTACATAACATGAGAACGAAAAACAATCGTCAAGCCATTTCAGAGGCTTCCAGGCCGCCCAGTAACTCTGACATCAGGGCTTGCCACTCGGCCTGTACGAACTTGCTTTTGTATCTATTGCGTCTTTATTGTAACAGACACACTCAGTCAAATTAAAATATCTACTTAAATAGCCACTTGTCAGACACGAATTCGCTTCATTCACCAAATGTCCCAATGATTGCACTATAAAACTATAAACTAAATGTTGTTCATTGAACGCGACGTACATGGACATAATTAGGCTGTGTCGGACACAATTACACTTAAACTGTTGTTCATTTGGACCATTTCCACTCCTACATTTATTCATGCAGACACTAAAACGTTCCGGTAATAGCTTCGGACACAGTTTTTTATGCCTTGGTCACATATTGGTCATATTTGCGCCAGTTTATGTCTTGGGGGCAAGACGACAATGTGTGTGGACTCAAAGTTGACATTGAAGCCCATGTGTCATGCAGTAATCGGCCGAGCGAGCGATAGCACAGTGTCAATGCTTCAGCTTCGACAAAAATACTTACATAATAATATAATATAATAATAATTAAGAATTATGACATTCTCCTAATTCTGTCTGGGTTTCTGTCCAGGTCCCTGTCTTACTCTACAGGTCGCATTTCTTAACCGATTATCTTGAAATTTTATAAATAGGTTCAATAATTACATAGTTTTTTTTTGTCGAGTCAGTTTTTGGAAATTGTTCAAAATGACGGGGATATGATATGATTTCATAACTCCGCAATTTAAATAATTTCCAAATCAGTCCCTGAAACAACCTGTAAATAAATATAATTATCGAAACTGCTCACAAAATCTCAGTTGAGGAATGCGACCTGTAGAGCAGGACAGAGGATGCACGAGAGATCTTCCGCTCACAGAGCCACTAGTGAAAATAAAACTCTATTACTTATCCTGTTAAATTATTATTCTAGAATATTAGTTAGCCGAAAAGAGCTAGGCTTTCGGTCTTCAGAATACCTGAAAATCTAAGATTTATAATATTTTGAAAAAAAAAACAAGAATTATAAATTAAATGAACTTATATTTTAATTACTCGTAGTAAAATGTCCAAACATTAGTCTACTTAAATTTAAAGGTGCATTTTTATTAAAACTGGAAAATACCAAAAATGTTTAGACTAGTAGCTTATGCTTCTTATGAGTTGTAACTATAAGATAGAGTAAGCACTCACAGAGAGTAATATTTTAATTGGTTATTAATTGAAATGTCATAAAAGTTAATGGCCACGTAGAAGGTTTTATTGGTATTTAAAGTTAATCGCTTGTTAATGAAGGGTTACGGGTATAAATCTTTTCGAGCTTTTGAAAGCTTGCTATGAACATGTTGTAGTTATTGTCACCAGGAAGAGTTTAACAAACGGTAGGTGTTTTGGAATTCAAAACTGCTGAGTACTGGATATTTTACCCCATTACAAGTACGAAATTGACAAAAACAAGATTTTGTGGACTTTTATGAACACACTATCATCTAACAGCAAACTAAGCAAAGCTTTTACCTGCCAAAGATTGACGCATATTTATATATTTTTAAATACATACTGCAATAGCTATTAATACCCAGACGAACAACAAACACAAATGCTCATCACATAATTGTTTGCCAAAGATGAGAATCGAACCTGCGCCGCTAAGCGCAGAAAACAGGTTCACTACCAAACCACCTGAGCCACCACCCGGGGTAGTCAATATACGTCTCTATTCCTGAATTTTTAGAACAAAACCACAGGTTAATCTGATAATTATGTTGGCATTTACGTTTATTTTAACGTTTAAGCTAAACGCCAAAGAGTCTACTATGTAGTAAGTAGCATTACATCACCGACTTAGTAATGGATTATTGTGACACGACAATATCATATATTTTATTACCGAAGCAAAGGATCAAATTAATAGTCAATCAACGACTAGTGGTTGTTAAAACACTCGTAAATAAAGTTTAAAAACGACACAAATTGATTTGCTACGTTTTATGAGTCGTAAACTTAGAATTTTTTGATTTAAGTTTTATTTTTACTATGAACTTATTTTATTGCAAATTTAACATCTGTTGATGGGTTTTCGTAATGATTGCAGGTGAACGACTTTTTAAAGATTTTTTTAATTTAATTAAGATATGTTTAAAACGCGTTATTTTACTTTTAATGTGGCATCAGATTAATTTGGCGTCGGTTATGTTTTATCGAGATAACATACTGATATGTAGTTATTCTTTCAGTTCATCTGTTATAGACAGACATATATAAACATAAGTAACAATTGACAAACAGAGCTCAAGTCAGTCAAAAAGTACCCAAAAGGCTGGCAACGTTACCTCGCTGAATAGAAATACTAATTGGCAGACCGAGGCGAGGTAAGCACCAGTCCTTTGGTCTTTTGATTTCTCTATCACACGCTTTGACAGTTCATTGAAGAGCAACCGTGCGGGCGAAAAATATCTGTTATCACACTTTATACCTTCTATCACACCAAAATTATATAGGCGAAAGTTTGTTATCGTGCATGTTTGTTACTTCTTCACGCATAAGTGATTTGGAGTCGAGGTAGCTGACACCAGGATTAACACATAGGCTAACTTTTATCACGAAAAGTGGAGTATTCAGCGGGTAGCACCGTGGAGCGTAGCTAGTGTAGTGTATGTATCTAAAATCTACCCATATTTGATGGGCCCGGTCTCTGAGTATACTCTACTCTATGTCATTTTTCCAACAAATTAATATTATAATTGGAGTGATAATCGTAACACTCAGCTTAAACAAACTCATTAAATATTTTTTATTTTGAGAGCCACAAAAAAATAATGAAATTATGTTCCAAAATACATGTGGAAGATAAGCAGGTAACTGTGAGACAGGACATTATCATCATATCGACGCCGTTATTGTGGGCGATAAAACTATCAAGTCGCATTATGAACGCGATTTATGCACTGAGTGTTGTAGAAACTACTTGCGCCCCGCGGTTTTACCTGCTTGTAAAGAAACCATAAAATTTTCTAAGCAAAAAGCTGCCTTCTTAATGATCTATTGTTATTAACTTTGGTAGCGCGAAATTCGAGTACATCTGTGCCTCCTAAGATGAGCAACGTTTAACGTTTGAAGAGGTGATATAATTCTTAATTTTTAATCAGCTGTTTATGATAATTATTTAGACCCATGTTTACTAACACTTCATCAGCCATGCTACTTGATCAGCCGATTAAAATATAACCGTTTATTTTTGACTGAAATCTTCTCCTCGGACGCATAGGCCTATCGAGTGGAAGAGAGATATATGCGGCGCAAGCCGAACGCTCAAGCCTATCGTGCCTTTCGCTCGCTCGTGTAGCTCTCTCGCTCCGATTGACCGAGCGTAACGGGACAATGAGTCATCCTTTTGCGTGCGTGCAGCCGGCGTTCATCAATTTATTAGACGTTGTCACATCAAAAAAGTAAATTGATTCAAATTATTTTTAATGATATAAAAACGGACACATAGTTCCTCTTGTATCTTATATCACAAGATCAGTCAGAACAAGGTTATTTAGCATAGTCAGTTCTGGTAAGTTTTGGTCTTAATAAGTTAACAGTTATTCAGTTAAAAAAAAAAAAAAAAAACATTAACCAAATGTAATCACACTCACAATTATTTGGGGGCTGAGCTACCCACGTCCGTAGGAGTGTACTCTATTCTGATTCCTACACGTGGTCCCCGGGTAGTGCTAACCGGGTAGCAAACTCTGGTGGGAGGCTTCTGCCGTGGCTAGTTACCACCCACCGGACCAAGCCATGCCGTGAAATGACCTAGTCGTGTTTCGGGATGTAGTCCGGTGTAACCGTTCCGAAGACGGGTCTGAGCAGTGGCGCACTTGTAGCGCCTCACTCAACTGCCGTCTTTGTACTTCTTCACTCTACAAAACTTCAAGGCTAGAGTGAATAAGTATCTTATAGGTCGTCGTGCTCCATCTTAAACCACAACGTCGCTTAACATCAGGCGAGTTGGTGGTCAAACGCCGACCTATTCTACATAAAAAAAATATATATATTATTATACAGCAAAAGCTTGTGAGTGTGTAAGTGTGTAGCTATGTTTATTACTTCTTCACGTTAAAATGTCTGCTACCTCCAGACCAGACAGAAATTTGGTATGGAGGTAGCAGACACCTTGGATTACAACATAAGCTACTTTTCAACTGCGGGTAAAACCGCGGAGCACTACTAGTACAATATAATAACTTATAATCGAATAGCTGGGCGACTTGCTCCTCGCCAGGTTCTGCGCACTGCACATTCCATACAAGCCTACTTTCTTATTCCAGTGCAATTTGGACTTCATGAAATTTCGAACAGTGTTAATGGACCACTAGGCATTTACTACAAGTCTCTATTTAGTAAAATAAAATATAAAATTAAAAAAACCTCCGACAATTATAATTAAGAACACTCTCGATAAAATAACTTTACAGATTAAACAAGTAACATTATTAAAAGAAAAACAAAAACTCGGCTGCAAAATGTTGTACCCTATGTCACTTCCGCTATCAAAACGATTCAAATGACACTTCACATGTCGAGATACATCAAGCTGTTTAGGATCTAGGTAGTGCCGAACCTCATACATACATATATACTCACATACATACACTCGAAAAACATAATCCTCCTTCTTGCGCAGTCGGGTAAAAACTAAGTCTAAATAGGTTAATCCATTTAAGAGTTAAGATGTCACTGACAGACACACACGCACAGACACATTAACACACGTTAAATATCTAACTTTAATATAATTGTATAGTTACATAATCTATATAACTTATAATAACACCCCTCGTTTGCGTCGGGGGTTTACAAAAAATAACTTGGTTATCTAATGTCTAGTTATGAAGGACTGCTTCGGTGGCTCAGTTGGTAGGAAACCTGTCTTCTGAGCTTGTAGGCGTGGGTTCGATTCCCACCTAGGGCAAACATTTATGTGATAAACAATTGTGTTTGCTCTATGTCTGGGTGTTAACTTCTATTTAAGTATGTGTTTAAAAATATGTAACTAAATCAGTCTCTGGCAGCCATAGTACAAGCTTTGCTTAGTTTGGACTCAAGCGACCGTGTGGGCAAAAATGTCCGGAATATTTATAATAATTTTATTTAGTTACCTAGATGAAGACAAACACTCACAATTTTTTATATTATTAATAATAGTTTGATTAAAAATAATAATAGACACCTAAATGCCAAAGTGTGTGTGTTTTATTAATTGGCTAGATTGTCTTTTGCATCATAAATATTCATGAAGTAATTTTCGCTATTATTTGAATACGAGCTTTTGCCCGTGAATTTGCATGTTGACTCATTTTAAGTCTTGTTCAGTCTTCATTTACGATAGTTTCTAATTTCGTTTCCATACAGATTAGTACTAGTGGCTCTGTGAGCTGATAAACTCGCAAATCGTAAAAAAAAAAACATATTTTCGCCATTAAAAAAAAATCAAAAACTGAATTAAAAATATAAATAAATAAGTACTTTCCAAAACTTGCTTACATAATTTCATAGAAATCTGTTGAGAAATGCGACCTGTAGAGGAAAACAGCCGGACCTCCGGACATCCTCACTTGCGAAAGGATTTTGGTTTAAGTTGAAACGAAGACGCTTCGCGTTTCGTGATCAAAAAGAAGTTAAGTATGTACAATAATTGTAATCAGGATTTAGCGGTAAGGTTGTAGAAATTTTAGGATTTTGTTTTTTTTTAGCTCTAACAATTTTAAAAAAAAATTTTCATTTTTCAGATTTAGGTTTCTTATGTATAGATACTTATTATACAATTTTATAATAATTACGTTTTCTTTTTCTCGCATTTTTTGGCTTCGCGTGATTGACTCAATTTGCCATGCATCTACAAATCGATCATAATTTATTAAATTCTAAAATAAAGGACAGTGGATACGATACGCGAAAATTAGAATAACTATCAACTTTCTAAAATTCATTTTTTTAATAAAGGCAAGTTTAAAATAAAAAGTTTGACAAACATCCGTTATGAGTTTTTTTTTTTTCTGAAAATAGACATATTTGACGCTAACCTACGTTTATGCGTAGATTGAACTAAGAAGTTATGACAGTAATCACATATTCTGTGACACAGATGAGTAGGCAAAGATAAAAGTTTATTGCATTCTGCGACGTTGTCAAATTATTTTAATGAATATAAATGGGCAGTAGGTCTGGCGAGTGCGGTGCATCGACGGACTTTATTGCGTATTGAATGTTTATTTGACGTTTATTAACATTTATTGATGTATGCTTAAATGTCATAAAATTTATTGCTAAAAACTTTGGAAAACTCTTCTCGGCAATTACGTTTAAACTTTTAGTAAATAATTTTATAAATTTTATCTAAAAACTGTGTAAACTTTTCTGCTTGACATCCTTGACTTTTCAGCAAATATCATGATCTTATTTTCGAATTTATTAAGTTAAAAAATACTCACCATTTTAATAAAAACAATTTCAAAATTATCAAAACTTTAACAACTTTAAACTTTACCATTCGCATATAACATCCGAAAATATCAACTAAATTTTAACATGCGTACATTTTTATACTTCTTCTAAACGCAAAATTTCAAATTATTGATTACTAAGTAATAAATAAAAACAACAATAAATAAAATTAACCAATCACTGGCACATTTACAAAATTTAACAGATTTTATTACGAATTCGAAACTCAAAAAAGTTTTCCCGACTCGTAAGCCATCGGAGCCGAACGAGAGCAGGTACAATGTCGGAGAGACGTGCGCCCGGGTGCAGTCCTCAGCATCAACTGATCTGGTGGACGTCGCCGGTGGAGGCTGGTCCGGTCCGCCGGTCATATTGTTTCACTGCTATTCGGGACCAGCATCAATGTGACACTTGAACTGTGATACAAATGTCAAAAAGAAACTGATTACGATTCGACGGTTAAATAAAGCCATTGGGCGGGCGCTCGTATAACCCTCGACGCGGGCAGTTTTCGGATGGGTGACCGCTAGAGTTTGCAAATGATCGCTAGTCACTGTTCGGTGCCATTTTCGATCTATAGATTTTTCATGCTTAAATCGTAGTAGTTACTTACAGAGGCCTCTTTAAACAAACGGTCGTATTTAAGTAAAAATCTTCGTACGAATTTGTCTAGCTTTTGTAACTAAATTTGCCAAAGCGCCGTTAATTTAATGTGGGTTCCGTACTTGTAGTTTACGAATTACTCTGCTGAGTAATGTAACTGTTGAAGTAAAAAAAAAAAACCTTTAAAAATATCCTACCCAAAACCCAAATATCTTGCATAGATTTATCGTATTTGACGCTAGTTTTCAGTTTCAATTAAAATAATGTTAAGTCTAGAATCAACAATTGCAGCCAGATTTTAAAGAGTATATTTATAGTATAGATGACTTTAAGGGTTAATTAAAGCCATTAGCGTTTGGAGCCATATAAATGCATGTTAACAATAATCATGCTAATAAAATACAACAATAATTATGCCGATAAAACGTAACTACGTTTTATGCGTCCATAGATTCACCGGACAGTTTCAACTTAATCCGAGAGAGGTACGAGTAACAGCATTTCCTCCGTGAGTGGTTTATTTCCACAATATCTGAGACTAGCGAGCAATCTGCTACAGACAGCCTGACAAACAGACCCGAGTATCGCATCGACAGACGTATCGACAGATTTACAGGCAGACTGGCTGCGCCCCGCGGTTTCACCTGCTGTTTTATAGAAACTACATTTTCAGAGATACTCGTACACAATGACTACAGTAGCTAAATACTTAGTCACTCACCAGCGTCGTGTGTTGAATACAGCATCTTTGCCTCCGACATTAAAAAGCCTTGAGTTTGTAGAAGCTAGTTCACTTCTTGGGTAACATGCATGTAACATGCATGCATGCTATGTAACATGCATGCTGTTGTCTTTTTATGTGACAAGGGTAAGTTTTGTTTAATGTAGGTGTGTGTTGTCTAGTACATGAATTTGTTGTTAAATGTAAGTATGAGTATGTAGGTTTTATGTGGGTGTATTTTAGTGTTGTTAGGTTGCCTTGTGCTCACCTTGGGGATACGTTTCTTTACAAAAATAAAGACATAAATCATTGAACTCACACAGATTAAGAATATTCTCATACGCTGACGCGCAGACTTTCGCATTTTTGATCTGAGTGTGATACAAACCCGTCGTGCGACAAAAACACCTGTCGCGCAATCGCAAGACTCCTGATATGGAAGGATTGCAGTCGGACTGCTTCGGGAGAAGAATTGTCGGGTCCCACCCAGTCGAGGCTCAGTGAGGAAAAGACGAGAATTGCTCTACGAGGTGCGCCTGGGAGGCCTTGGTTGCCGAACAGAGGCCTAATGTCAAGTTATTTTTAAAATAGACAATTGTGCCAACTTTTCGACCATCGTTGAATGTTTTTTATCTGTCGCCTGATGGGAAGCATCGATGTGATTGAAGTTATAACACGCTTGCCTAGGAGATATTTATTCACGCCCATCAGACGTGATTGCGATGAACATGGTCAAAACAAGACCTAGCGTTTTGGAAGTTGACACCCGACTACGTGATCGTGTGTGTCATCGACATCGTCTTTCTAGAAGTTGTTGTAAATTACTTACTTACGATCTTGATGCATCGATTGTAAGTGCGTGTCAGCCACGACACGTTTTTGTCTCAGAACGTTTTATCTAGTGGAGTATTATATTCTACAGAGCAATAAATATTCATTGTTCCAAGATAATATTATAGCAAATGTATTATTAAATAAATTATATTATTATAGGCGGTTTCTAGTCCATGTCAAAAGTTTCTGAAATGTGTTTTTTTAAAGTCCCTAATAAATCCTATATCTTTACCTATTTTCGTTGGGTTAATGAGTTCTGAATGCTGAGTACCTACACGACATCATATATATCCTACAATATGACCGTCGTTTATGATAATAATAATAAAACTTTATTTCCTTTAACTATGATCCATAGACAAGCTATAAATACAACACATACATACACACTCACACACACAAACACGTTAAATACAAAGCTCGTCTTACAAATCTAAACAATGTAATAAAATTGTACATTAATATGAAAAACAAAAATAAAGAAATAAATAAGAACCTCTATGTAAAATAAAGTTTAAAAAAACACTTGATACAAAATTAAATGGAGTAGAAATAATGATAAAGTCTTTAATAAAAATTGTGTCGCAATTGAACGCTGCTTTCAAAACCGTGGACAGATAAAAATACTAGTCAATTATAAAACGGAAACACAAACGTGTTAACAGTACTACTTACAGGATATTAATAAATTGGAGCAATAAAATGTTCAATTATAACATGTAAGTACATTCAGTTTTATTATAAGAAGCCTGCGGGAGCCGATACTTACATATATGAGCTTAACTTGTTTAATTTTGTTACGGTGAGTAAGTAGGTACTTACTTTATTTCTTGTACTTAAAGTTAGATCTAACCCAAGTTAGATCTGAGTTTAAGTAATGTACGACATAGTGTTTTAAAAGGGAGTCTACTTTCTTTCCGGGTTGGTGTCTGCTGGTGCTGCAGGTGTGCATGGGCAGCGGTTACCGTTTACCATCAAGCGGGACGTCTGCTTCTTTACCACTCTTCTTATCAAAATAAATTAGGTTTTCGCCAAAAATTTTTTTGAGTAACATCATCACAAATTACTTTACAAAACGATACTTTATCCAAATTTTATAGGTTATGTTACCTAGTTAACTTTTCAAGATCAAATGGCTGTAATGATTTTACTGAAACTTGGCAATAATAATCACTAATACGGGTAATATCACTCGTATCCTACGCAATAAGTAAAAGTGGTAAATAACAAGTATAACTGAAGGATTTGACTTTCTCAAAAAAAAAACTTGTTATAAAAAAGAACATTTTGAAGAAAGCTCGTTGAAGTCTTTTGTACTGAAGTTTAACATTTTTAAGTTAGCTCTATAAATCACAATATCACAGGCTAACACAGCATAATATACGAAAGTTTGTGAGTTAGTGATGTTTGTTTACTTTTCCACGTTGAAATATCTTTATGAATTTGGATGAAATTTGGTACGGAGTAAGATAGCTTAGGTACCCTGTAACATAGGTTACTTTTTAAGAGACTTGCAAGGGTCCTATTCTCATGCGTAAGTTATTTCTGGTCCTCGTCTCTCTCGTTTTGTCTCTCTCACGTAATTGAAGTGAGAGTGACTAAGATAACATGTCACGCGTTAGAATAGAGGCCCAGATACAATCTCGGGGTGCAACTAGTATGTATCTAGGTACAGTAATGTATTCAAGTGCAGAGATAAGGCGCGGCGGTCCCGACTCCGATTATGCGACTAGAATTAGCGGTAGCTTATCGAGTTATCAGCATTCGAGTAGAAATTTGTATCGAGTATGCGCAGTGATGCACATTTCTATTCATTTCATAGCAAAATTATGAAGAAACGATGCTGGCGGTGGCGGTCGAGATTAAATGGGGAAACGGATATAAATGGAATTCGATGTTGAGATAAGGAAGAACCTGGATATTTTTTGCTGTGGGAAAATATTGGAAAATTGTTGCTGAGTATTTTGCATCAAACTAGCGTCTCCTTCTCTAGCTCCTTCCTCTGACTGTGTTTTAGCAATTGAATTAACATAGATGGAACTGTTTACCTTCTTTTTTAAATACTAGTAGGTTAAATTAAATAATACTAAATAATACTAGGTTTTATAAGCTGCAGACCTCGCAAAAAAGTAAAGAAATCATATCTACGTCATATTGAAAAAAATCTAAACACTGACTCGACAAAAATTACTATATCGAACCCGACCGGTGTGAAGTTGGCAGCCAACTTTAGCAGCCAAATAATCCGAACAAATTAGATAGGTAGACTTTTTTGCCAAAGCAATAAGGACCCTTTGTTCACTGAAATCCGATATAAATTGATTATTTCTACCTTAATAAATATCAAGACTATACAATAAGCACACCTAAAAATTAAACGTTAGTAAAGAAAAATTTTAGAACCAAAGTTGGCTGCTGGCAAATCACGGCCGCCCTACGCTTACAGTAGCAACGAAGCTTTCAGGCTCGATAAGTTAAATGTCTAGGCTATCGAATGAATATCATTTCAGCCTGGCTATATGCCCGCTAGAGCCTCCAACGATATTACGAAATGAAGTATTTGAAAATTGACACCAAAATCAGATACCGCTGTGTATTTCGACCAGTGGGACGGCTAGCAAGGGAATGAATGCTATGCCATAGCATCAGTAACCCTCTAAACTATCTGAAAAATCTTGAAAGAACCTGGCTAATTGATTCACGGAACCTGAAATGACTCTATAAGTATTTTTCAACTTTGTTTTCTAACCAGCATTTCCTGAAATAAAGTACCCTTAGACGGAAAAGTTTGATACAACTTTCAGTTTTTATAAAATGTTACATATCTAGCTACAAAATAATAGGAAACTCAGCCTGGCTGAAGCTCAAAATCAGAGGAAAATCGATGCCTGAAATTCCGAGGTAGAGAAAAATTGTATTACCCATTATGCAAATATATATCACTACAGTAAGCTATATTTAATTAGTTTTCTACTTTTCTTTATGTGACTGTAGCAAATTACATTATTAAAATATAAACAAAAAACCCGACTGCAAAATTTTGTACCCTATGTCACTTCCACTATCAGGACGATTCAAAATAATGACACCTCACATGTTGAAATCCATCAAGCTGTTTATAGGCTATAGGCCGTAACAAAGAAACCTCATACATACATACCCACATACACACAAACACATATACACTCAAAAAACATAACCCTCCTTCTTGCGCAGTCGGGTAAAAAAAGTTGTTGCTTGCTTGCTATGAATCTGTGAAGGGTGAAGCCGCGAGTCGTAGCTAGTATTCTGCTACCAAGAACTATGTTCTAACTGAGCCTCGTTACATTAATAGTATCATATAATACTCCTTCTACAGCCGCAGATGCTTACTTTCACTATAACTCTGTATCGATGGACTATAAACTTTACTTTACGTCGAGTGTTCTCAATTATATTGGATTGCATTATTTATTATTAATTAACATTAGAGAGAATCGTAGATTTGTAGTGCCTGTTCTTAAGAGAAGGTCTGTCTTGAAGTCGTTCTGCTGTCAGTTTCAATTTCTTGCCTGTTCTTTTAAGTAGTGGCTCTTTTACCAAACAAGGTGGGAGAGTCATTATTATAACTTTGACGTTCACTAGTGTATCTTCCATACCCAATTGAATAAAGACTTTGACTTATTCATCATCATGTATGTCATCGTGTATGTCAGCCCCATGATCCAAAACACAAGGTCTAGTATTCCGGGAGCAAGCACGTAATAACGTCATTCGTCATCATCATCCGTCTCTTTCGAACTATTTGTAAATGACATCATTCGGTCTTGCTTAAACATCGATTGACGTCACTACGTGTTGCCCATGTGACTGGTGTAATCTAATATTATACCATGGTCAGCCCGGAAGACGTCCGTTGCCTCCCCTATGATGTCCACGGTGACCTGTGGTGCGCTGAGTTTCCAGTGGCTTTCCGTTGACTTTGCAGACCTCGGCAAAAATAGGTGCTTCTACTTATTGGCGACCCTTTTATAGTGCAGTGAGCCTTGCGAGCCGGAAGATCTGATTAAGTTTATTAGCTGGATGCCCGACCATTTTGGAAAATGAAAATAAATACGGAAGGTAATACGATAATAATGTTTTAAGTTTTAAGGTTGCTTTAATTTTCTGTTTTTCTTTTTAAGTTGAGTAAATAATAGTTTAAGTTTAAATATGAGAGTACATCTTATGTTTATATTTATTGCAACGTAACAATATTTTTTACTTAAATGCGATTTCAGAATCTTCTGTATGTGAAGTAGTATTATTTATTCTGTTCCGTCAACTCAATTTTAGCCAAAGATTAGTTGGAGATTGCATTACGTTTGATTGTGTCCTCACTACCACATTTAGTCCGCAAGTAATCGAACCCGCACCGCCGCTCGGTCGCGCCGCCCGCGCCACCGCCGGCAGCCGCTCACTTTGACGCCACTGGAGCCGCCTCGTCCCTTGCATCACTTGCATGGCATTAACTGTACTTTTGTTAACTGTATTTCTTTGTAATTAGACATCTCTCCAAACTTTGCACGTCTCTTCAGGCATAACATAAAGCTCGTGTTTTCTTTTATGGAACAACAATATTATTACTCATGTTTAAAGCAAATAAATGTTTCTTTACCTATTTTCTTAATTTTTAAACCAAGCACTTACGACCATCGAAATAATAATATAAGGAAAAAGCGGTACAAGTATAATTTCTGGTACACATCACGTGAACCGAACACAAGCAAACGGACACTACACAGCTCCGTTGACAGTATTACGTGTAATACAGTTATTACGTGTAACAAGAATAACGATAGAGATGTACGCAGAGACTGTAGCGAGAACGAGACAACGATAATTATCACTGTTGCGTTTATTTGTGACTACAGTAAATTGTGTGCATGCACCTACTTTGTGCGGTACATGATTGGGATTCGTATCGGATCTCCGTTATATTTGAACGAAGATCAAGACTATTTAAATATTTTTGTAGACTCTAACATGATTATTGTATGTCATCTGCTACATGACAGGAGCCCGGTGTATGGCGGCAGGCTCCCGCCCTTGTCACAGTTGGGCGCAAATATCGCCCGGCGAAGAGTAGATGTTGCCACACGGCCAGCCTCTTCGAGGGAAAGGCCTAACGATATGCGTATAACATTATATACTTTTCCTTTTCATAGTAAACTTTGCTTTTACTTTAATCAAACGACATACAACATCGAAATCTATAGCAAAGTACTTATCTACAGACAAACAATCGAGCCTAGCTCTCGCCCGCGGCGCCGCTCATTACTGCGCCATTACAGCGTCATCTTGTCTGTCCGTCTGTCTGTAACGAGCGGTAATGAGCTGAGTGACTGTGATTTATTTAAATAGTTGAATATTTGGATTGGTTTGTATAGTTTAGTGAAAGATTTGTTATTCTGTAATTGGTTTTTATAATCAAAATAGACTAACGAGAAATAGCATTAAGGGTTCCGCGACGTTCTTAATATTCCATGCAAACGCGCTTGTACAAATGGCAATTCAAATTTCTTGGGAACCATTGGCCAGGTTATGATGAAATTTGGCATGTACAATAAATATAACTATAGAGAGAGCTAAAATAGAGCTAAATATATTTAATAGATAGACGAAACAAATCAAAAATCCCTTTAGTTAGGGAGGTTGTCTACATCATTAGCTTTTAAACTAATCCTTTTTAGTTATCCAAAAATTATTAAAGAAGTGCAAAACTCATAAATTATTGAAATTGCACTTTGTCACTTTGTAGATAATTTTAGAAGCTCATCAGTATCTTTACTTGCTCTCTTCGTTCGTCGTCTTCTTTTAGACGAAATTACAATAGAAAATCTTTAGCCAATGCAAAGATAGCCCAAGAGGTCGCCGGACTCTTAAAAACCAACTAATGAGAAAATAATACTATCGTAGTGATCATACGCCTAAGTACCACACGATGCATTTAGAATAAACCTCGTTGACCGTTGACCGTTGGTCAGGATGTGTCGCCAGTATAATGATATTTTAGTGGACCATCATAGCTCAATTGACATATTTAATTTTAAGTTAGCCAAATATAAGCATGATATTTGGACTATTTTAGGTTAAAATTAGTTAAATTAGCGATAATTACTTCTTCTTTTTTTTATGAGTAAGATCTATTGTAACAGTTTAATAATTTCCTTTCCATCTGAGTCATGATATGTACACTAAGCTGATTCGATAATTTGTTCATGCTATGTACACATGTTTAGGAATATGGTCTAGAACCAAACCATTAATGCTCTATATTTTTTTCTAATAATGATTGTATTCTGTTTTGTGTGCTTAAATAAATAAATAAATAAAATCTTAAAACACAGATGCCAATAAATACACTTTTATAATAATCTCTATTTTATTGCACTGTCTACACATATCTTAAAACGTCAGTATTAATTGTCTTAGTGTGAATACCATCACTACTCAAATTCTTCGTTTAACGACGTTCACGACGTCTATCAGAAATAACAACCGGGGTCGGGTGGAAAAGTAGGTTTACTGTCCGTTTACTGCCGCTCGGACAAATTAAACATTAGGAACAATTTCGTGCCCTGTTGCGGTCGCATTGAGAAATCTACAGCTTTCTAGAATAATACGAGCACGAACGTTAGCGAGCGAAGTGTCTCTGCTTCAGCGTTGACAAAAATGTTTTCGTATGTCCGAACTCTATCCGTACCTCTGTCTTCATCTACAGATCGCATTTCTTAACCGATTCTTGAAAAATCTGTATAATTATCGAACCTGCTCGAAATTCACGGGAATCAGTTGAGAAATGCGACCTGCAAATGTGGACAGACGTCGGTCGCGAGGTCTCCAGCTCACCAAACCACTAGTATTATAAATGTGAAGGTTTGGATGAATGGACGTTACTCGATCACGCTAGAACGGCTAAACGGATCGGGGGGCCTATTCGAAAATTTGAGATTTTCATCTCACCTTTTTTCGTCCTTGTTGCTCTCGTTTAAAATGTCATAGGTGTGAGAGTGATCAAGATAAAGCCTCATCTCATCTCACGCGTAGGAATAGCCCTCCAGGACGAAATTTGGCACAAAGATAAATTACAGTCTGGAATAGCATGTGCTATTTTTAAACGCGGGGTGCTGTTAGTAGTAATACCTAACCTACCTATTTTTTATATTCTTTACGTTATAGTTTAATAATATTTCGTGGAGTCACTCCGCGCGAAAGAAGTGAAACTTCTGTGTATTCTAAGGCTACTTACTACGCGCATGCGTTCGACTGCCTAGCATTCACTCTCACTCTGTCTCTTTCTATTTCCTCTCCCCAGGGGCGTTAAACGTTTAACGCAACCTTGTTGGAAGTCGCATTAGAAGTTTCACTCCAACAAAGTTAACGTTAACTTTGACAAAATTAAAGTTAAGTTAATAGTTAGTTTATTTAGTAACAAACATAGTTTAATAAAAAGCCATGATAACCTAGTTGGACAAGGCTCGTCTCTCAAGCCAGAGGCAGCGTATTCGATCCCAGCCGAAGGCATGCACCAATTTGTTCATTGTGTGAACATACGTGCGTATTTAATGTCATCTGCTACATGACTGGAGCCCGGTGTATGGCGACAGGCTTGCCCCCTGTCCAATTTGGGACTGAATATCGTCCGGCGAAGTGTGGATGTAGTACAACAACTGCTTACAATTATAGTCTTAAATGCCACTCGCGGTCACTGATTCAAGTGAAGGTTCCCAGACGGGCCGAGAGTTGTTCAAACCTGCAATAATTTTCACATAACATGACACAAGCCACATTCCAAACGAGTTAATTACGACTTTCAAGTTTTTTTAAACACTGCAGGATATCTATAATTATTTTGCAGGAACTGCTCCAATATATTTTAATAAAACTGCTGTTCCCATAAAAATACTTGTGATACTGAAATACTAAAGAGTAATATAATATGTAGTTGTGAATGCTTCTAACATATTAACTTCCTACTAATATTATAAACGCGAAAGTTTGTGTGTATGGATGGATGGATGTTTGTTACTCTTTCACGCCAGAACGGCTGAACAGATCTGGATGAAATTTTGGCACAGAGATAGATTATAGTCTAGAATAGCACATAGGATACTTTCAAACCGCGGGTGAAACCGCGGGGCGCAGCTAGTTGGTTATAAAAATCATCATAATAAATCCACATTAAGCCTTTTTACCCGACTGCGTAAGAAGGAGGGTTATGTATTTCGAGTGTAAGTGTGATGTATGTATGTATGTATGAGGTTTCTTTGGCACGCCCTACAGCCCTAAACAACTTGATGTATTTCGACATGTGAGGTGTCATTTGAATCGTCTTGATAGTGGAAATGACATAGGGTACAACATTTTGCAGCCGAGTTTTTTAAAGATAATGTTACTTGTTTAGAACGCTAAAATGCTAAATCTAAATTAGCTAACTAGTCTTTGTTATTGCTGCGTATTATTATACAAGGACATCGATACTTTTAGCTAGTTTAGATTTCAGCAATTTAGCGTTCTAAAAAGGGCCTATTATCCCACTTCTGAACAAAGACCTTTCTCTTCCATGTCTAGCCTGTGTCCTAATTCTCTAATTTTCGCTTCTAGTTTTAACAGCTGCTTGCCATTTATCTTTTATTACTAGCTATTACCCGCGACTTTATTCGCGTTTCTTCAGAACAGTATCCAAAAACCTCCCTCTTCAAATACTGTAACTAATTAACAAATTTCCTTAAGATCCGTTTAGCCGTGAAAATCCTACAACCAGTAAGACAGAGTTACTTTCAAATTTATCGACTAGGCGAGTGTTAGCGAGCGAAGCGTCTATGCTTGAGCTACGACAAAAATGCTTTCGTTTGTCCGAATTCTGTCCGGATCTCTGTCTTTCTCTAAAGGTCGCATTTCTTAACCGATTTTCTTGAAACTTTGTTGAATGATTATTTTTCCAAAAAAAAAAAAAATTACCTCTGCCATTTTGAAAAACCAAAAATAGACTTAGCAAAAAAACTATTCTGCTTCCAAAATTTCATGAAAATTGGTTGAGGAATAAGATCTGTAGAGGAGACAGACGTCGGCTATAGCTCGCAGAGCCCCTAGTAACATCAGTATGTAAGTATGGATTCTGTTGACCGATTTGTCTCTTTTCAAGAACACATCAACGTCGACGATAACAATCAACGCAATAAAAAGACAATCCATTTGTACTTAAAAACAAAAAACACATAAAAACGTCCCAAACTTCACACTCCAATTTGTATCGAAGACAATCAAAAGAGTGATTCTGTTTCGTGCGACATTATCCTGGTCTCTTTTACTCACATTACTTTTCTAACGAGTGAGACAGTGATCCAAAGTCGCTTGCTCCAGAGTTGAGCAGGCTATATGTTATCTGGCATCGGTTGTCCGCTACCTCGGTCGACGTAATTAATTCGGGAACTAATGTCGCCGGCGACTGACAAAAACTGGAACACATGCCTTTGTTTTATAACGAGTCACAGAGGAAGAGGTAAGGTTCCGTACGAAATCTGTAACAGTTTATAACTAGTCAACTATGAAGATCTCACGAGTCTGTAAACCCCGCATTCCAACGTAATTTTGATAAAAAAAATACAGAACCGACAAAATAATTTATTTAATTATTGAATTTGAATTGAATTGAATTGAATACCTTTTCACAAAATTTCACGAGAATCGTATTGCAACAGTGACTATTATTGTTGTTTTCTCATTCTCGCTACATTCTCTTGTACGTATCTCTATCTTTTTTGTTGATACACATACTCGTAACATAATACTGACAATGGAGCTGAGTAGTGTCCGTTTGCTTGTAGTTGTATTGGGTCCACGCGCTGTGTACTAGAAATCAGACTCGTGCCTCTTCTTGCTTACATTAATTTCTAAACATTAAAGATATTATAATGAGTAATCTTTATTTTTATTTATTAGATGAATAGAAGATACCAAAACAAATCTTGTTCCTGTACATAAATTTCAAAAGTCAAAATAAAGTCAAAACAAAAAAAAATCTAAAGCGATAGGTCAAATTTTAATTACTTACCTACCACATTAGCATTTCATTTGAAACTAGTAAAAATGGTAATTTATTGCATTTTATTTGTAGACTAATAATAAAATGATTAACGTTATTTGCTACTGATTTTTAATGCAGAACCGACTCTATTTGGTCCCAGCCATTTATATTACTTGTTGTGACATAAATCAATTAATATAATACATCCCAATCATAATATGGCTCAGATTAATTTATCATGAACTCGATCTATTAATCATAATGTAATTAGCTATTGCATAACTTTACATTAAGCCATCATAAAATAACTACCTTGTTAATTTATGTGTTGCTATAATTAGACACGAGAACTTAACGGAACTTGCCTCTAAATTGGCCGAGCTAAGCAAAGGTGTCTAAGTCTACAGGAAAATGTCAAACCTGACTTGTGCGAGTGCGGGCATTTAAACTGATGCTTCAAATCGACAAAATTGGTAATTTTGATACTAATTTGTTAGAGCGACGGAAGCTCCGATTTGCTTCGCTCCCGCCTTAGCCTTTGTGGTTATTTTTTTAAACAACCCGAAACCTCCCCTATATGACTGAACTTGGCAAGTAGTCAACGTTGTCGATCCAAGTCAGTTTGCCTAGCTGTTTGATTGAACGGCTGAAATTATCACAAAGCTAGTTAAACGGCGCTGTTCAGTAAAATGGCTAGGCTGTTTATTGAATGATTTAAGCTAGTTGGCAGAAACATACATACAATACTAATGCCGTGATGATGAATGATTGTCAGCATTATTAATGTACCTTTATGTATGTTTACCTATAATATTTGGCATACCGTTGATCCGATCTGCATGCAATTTGCAGGCAAGTATAGTTTTGTAAATATAATTTTTAAGCCTAATAATGAACAAGGTTGGTCAAAATTGCTTGGATTAAATGGAGGTCGAGAGTTTTACTACCAATTATAATAAAATGTTTTTGATATAATGTTGGTTTATTTTCATATTGTTCAAATTGAAAGCAATAGCATTAAGCTTTAGAACAACATAATAACTATATTTAACCTTTTTTTTTTTGGATAGATACTCAAAGGTAATCCTATATTACAAAGGCGAAAGTTTGCGTGTGTGTTTGTTTGTTACTTCTTTACGCTAAAATGGATTAATGGATTTGCATGACATTCGCAACGGAGATAGCTTCGACCCTGGATACACATAAGCTACTTTTTGAAAACGGGTAACACTGCATGGCGCCATTATTTAAAAGACAGTTTTATCTTGTAAAAGTATATAAAGTTCACAGGCAAAGTCGCGGCATACAACGATGTGATTTATATTAAACCTACTGAAATAATAGTTTAAAACAATGATAAGAATTTACTAAAACAATGTTTCATACAATTTTGATTAAACATAAATAATTTGAATCCGGTATGTTTTGTTTTGTCTCAAAGAAACTCATCAAAATAGTTGAGATAATAAAAGAATTCAAAATATTTTTTGACGTCTGTTTGAAGTATACCTAAATCTTGAAATTATTGTTTGATGATAATTAGGTAATATAGTTGATTAAAAGAGAGAACTAATAAAGTATAAATAATATAAATATACATTTGGGACTGAATATCGTCCGGGAAAGTGTGGGTGCTATACATTTCTGCCAGCCCTTTTCAGGGGAAAGGCGTGACGATTTATAACTTAAAAATAAAAGTGGTATTTTTCTCAGGGACCCCTAAAGCCAGCCAGTCCATTGTGTGCCGGTAGCGATTCGTCAGCGGGTTTACGGCGCGAGATAGCGCACTGACGGGTTTATCGCGCCGACCGGCGACTCACCGCTAATTGTACCAATGAAATTGAAAGTTTTTGGCTATTCAATGACAAAAGCAGCTCGTTTACCCGATGGTGAGTGCTTTGCATCTATGCCCGTGGTAACCCGTGGTGCCCGTAACAAAATAATGTGATAAAATGGTTTTCAACATTCAGGAAATTTAGAAATGTGTGTCGCTCCGCTTTTCATTTACTTTCCGCTTAACTTTGCTTTGCATTTTTCGATCTGCTTTTTTCTGCATTTTCAGTTTATTTCTCTCACTACGTTGGTCGCTCAGCTGGTCCTTACGTTGTTCGCTGCGCTGCTCGCTACGCTCTGTTACTCGTTCCTCTGTTCGCTAAGGTGCTTGCTTCGATTTAATAAAATATAATAATCATAGATCGTCACCTCTTTCCCCCGAGGGGCTGGTGGAGATATACAACGCTCACACTTCGGCGGACGATATTTAGTCCCATATGTGACAGGGGGGCGAGCCTGTCGCCATACACCGGGCTCCAGTTATGTAGCAGATGACATTGAATACGAACTTATGTTCACACAATGAACAAATTGGTGCGTGCCTTCGACTGGGTCTGAGCCCTCTGGCTTGAGAGCCGGGCCTTCTCCGACTAGGCTATCATGCCTTGCTTCGCTGGCCATTCCACTATTCGTTTCCCTTCTCCTTCCGCTTGCCGCTCCCCTTCCTAATCCGCTTGTAGCTTAACTTCCCGCTCGGCTGCCCGCTCCCCGCCCCGCTCTCCGCTCCGCTCATCACTAACCCCATCCACAATGACACACAGCCGTGTTGCAATGTTAATGGAGTGCCAAACTCCCATTAATTAGTTTTTACAAACAGACAAGCGCCTTGTTCAACGATTTTAATGGGCTACTCATTAATTGGTGTTTTTGCGAGAGACGGCGACTATTTTGGCTGGAGAGCTTCTAGACAAGATTTATTAGGCAATAGATAAATATAGTTTTGGGTTGAACATTATCATTGTAGGTATTCAAAAATAGAATAATAAGATTCAGAACAGAACTAAAAAATATTTTTGGGTTGTCAAATAATAAATGAAAAAAAATTATGCTCATCAGTTTCTTGCCTGTCCTTCAGGGTAGTGGCTCGTTTTCAAAACAAGGTGGTAGAGTTATTTTTATACCTTTCATGTTGTTAAGTGTTTCTTCAATACCCAATTGAATTTGATTTTGATTTGAACCTATACACATAATTTTATTACTAAAAATTAAACTTACATGTAGAATCTTTTACTCCTTATGTGTGAGAAAAATTGCTCTATTCCAAATAATGATAAAGTTCAATAACATTAGAAAAATCTCTGATGTGAAACATATCAATGATTCTTACTTTCAATTTCAACTCCATCCTTCAAGCATAGATTCAATAACAGTTTCTGCTCTAACCATCACGGAGCTATGGAGATAACCGCTAGAGTGCGATCAAGCGAGATAGGGACCAACTTATATACAAAGTTGAATGAGAGAGCCACTGTCTTATTTTTTTATCAAAAGCAACCGCCAGCTAAAGAATTTTATTAGTTCCGTCATTTGACCAACTGTAATATAGAGTTGTCGGTCTGTAAACGAGCCTCCGAGTTAACGATCTGACAGATATCGTGACTGCTGACGTAATATTTTGACATTTGACTGTCATACTGACAGCGATAGGGCTTGAGATGGATTATTATCTCTAATTTTATTGAGACGGCAGAAGTACCGTGTGATAAAAAAAACTTTGAGGCCAATATTATAAATAAGACTACACGCGAAAATATTTTAAGCTAGCTACGCCCTGCGGTGTATCCTAAGGTTACAAATTCCAGAATACAATCTATCTCTATCCCAAATTCCATCTAGATCCGTTCAGCCGTTCTGGTCTTGTGGCATTATAAATATATTATTGAATAGCAAATATCCATCCATACAAACTTTAGCATTTTTAATTGTTTTTAGTCAATACTAGCTGCGCCCCGCGGAAGCTCACAGTTTCCTATGTGCTTTTCCAGACTATATTTTATTCGTATACCAAATTTCATTAAGATCTATTCGGCCATTCTGGCGTGATTGCGTAACAAACATCGATCCAAACTTTTGTACTCATTTATAAATATTAATGTGTAATTAACGTTTATAAGGCTAATAGTTTATTCCAATAAAACTGTGAAGTAAAAAAAACTAATTTGGTCATTAGGTGGAAGAAATAATTAAAAAGGTTCCGTACAGGCCCAATGTTCCATGTTCAATGGCCAATGTTCTCGTCAATTTTATCATGTTAGAACGTTACAAGGTTACGTGTAAATATACGTCTGTCTCGATAAAACAAAGTCGACAAAAGTCACGGCGTGCGTGCTAGATGCTGTTCACGCTGACTGTTGCTGATACGAACAGCTTTATTAGCTTTTTAAAAACTTGAACCGTAAAATCAAATCAAAAAATTTTTGATTTGATTTGATTCTGATTCAAAAATTCAAAATCAAATCAAATATTTTTTAATTTGATTTTACGGTTCAAGTTTTATAAAAGCTAATAAAGCTGTTAATAAAATCAAATCAAAAAAATTTTGATTTGATTTGATTTTGATTCAAAATTCAAAATCAAATCAAATATTTTTGATTTGATTTTATTGCATCAAATTACATATTTACAATTACTACTACACTACGAATAACTTATTACGGATGACGTTTATACATAGGTAGAATATTTACGCTCGGGTGCCTGTGATAGGTTAGGGAAAAACCTATGTTACACTGCGCTTCCTTACTTATAGTACTGAATTAAATGTCATGCATTTAGAATATCATTAATAATAATTGTTAAAGTTTGTTTTGCGCGCCGTCCTCACAACGCGTGGACGCACCGCTCATGTTAAACCTATGAAGAGCTCACATCAGATCGCATAATACAATACAACACGATATTGTGATTGAAAAGTGTTATAAATCCTAATTATAGTTCATTCCTACCATGATAACAGTTAATCATCGTCATATATATATTTTTTTCTTGACGCGTGAGACGTTACTTCCACGTTCACTCTTTCTCCTATGACTTTTGAAACGAGAGAGACAATGACAAAACGCTATCTCGACTTGTAACAATAGGGTTCATGCTGGGAGCGGGAATCTCACCAAAATTGAAATAGAACTAGCTGCGCCCAGCAGTTTACCTGTACCCGCGGCTAAAAAGTAGCATTATGTGTTACTCTAAGATATACGCTACCTTCTTAACAAATTTTATCAATATCCGTTCATCCGTCCGTCATCGCCGTGCGCTCTTCCCAATCACGTCACACAATCGCCTGCCTTGAAATTGCTCGCAAATCGCTAGTGAGAAATCAGAAATCAGAACTTATTGAAAACTAACTCCTATATGGTAAGTCACAGTTGGATATTTATAATTAAATGGCTTAATATTTAATGAATATTTATAATTAGACGGCTGCAAAATGTTGTACCCTATTTCACTTCGACTATCAAGATGACTCGAATCCATGAAGCTGTTTAGGCTGTAGGCCGTGCCAAAGAAACTTGATAACATATTGTCACGCCTTTCTCCCGAGGGGGCTGGCAGAGGTGTAATACAACACCCACATTTCGCCGGACGATATTCAGTCCCAAATGTGACAGGGGGCGAACCTGTCGCCATACACCGGGCTCCAGTCATGTGGCAGATGACATACAATACGCACAAATGTTCACAAACAAATTGGTGCGTGCCGTCGGCTGAGTTCGAACCCTCTCCCTCTGGCTTGAGAGGCGGACCTTCTCCTTGAAACCCCTCCTAGAAACTTGATACATACATACATACATACGCCTATACGTACATACATTTACAATTCAATGTTGAATTATTGTTATTGACTTTTCATTATTGACTTGTGATATTCACTTATTTAAAATTAACTAATGTAAGGCAAATCGCCGTATTAGATATTAAAAGATACATACTTACCTACATATATGTATACTCGAAAAACGTAGCCCTCCTTCTTGCGCTGTCGGGTAAAAATGAATATCAGACCAATAATTGCAGAGCTCTTAGGCCCGAATGCTAAAACCACGCTCAGCCTTGAATCTCGATTTAAAATCGGTTTTACCATACACATATATAAATTGAGATTGATGACTGAGCGTCGTTTCTTAATACGGCCCTTAGAAAGCGAATCTCCAGTAACTAGCTCAAACCTGCCACTAAGATATTAAATTAACATTTTAAGTAACCCTTACACAACCCCATAAGCCCGTGTTGTAAGAGCTTTAAATCATACATTCATGACAATGCTCCGACGGACGGCGCCCATTCACGACAGTACATTGTGGCCGAGCAATGCAAATACAGTGAAACCGACTGCGGGTAATAAATTGTTGGATTATGAGGATATTCACGGACGGATCTGCTTGTTAATTGATTTCTAAGCAAGTAATTATAAATGTAAACTGAGTTTGATTTATTTTTATCTTCATTTGTTAGTAACATTTTTAAAAGAAAAGGGTCGAATCGATCGAAATGATTCTTCTGGTACAGAATGTTTTTTATGCTTTCCATATTCGTTAAGTTAATTTATTCCAAAAAATGTTTTTTGAAGTACGATTAAATAGTATGTACCTTCCATTTCTCTATAAATGTCTTCTAAAATTGTAGAAAAGTTTTCGATCGAGTATGTTCGCGCGCTAGCTCGTCCATGCATGGCCTGGCTGTAGTCCTATTCCCAGCATCGGACGGAGAGTTGAAAGCTGATATTAATACGCAGTTACCGTCGCTATTATCGAGAGTTATCGCCAATTTAAACCTTATTACGACCGCGAAGGAATCAATTACGTACTTTCTGCCCTGATAATAAGCAGGTATTTTACTACTCTACATGTACTTACTAACTTACTATCAGTAGAAGTTGCAGCAGTCAGTTGTTTTAGTTGTTTCGCATGGACATGGAAAAAAAAAGTTTGTTGTTCGGACGTCATGGTGTGACAAAAAAGTGTGTGCGGCGTGTATCGAAGAGTGAAACAGAGATAGTGAGAGTGCAGGAGAGATACACAGAGAGAGAGAGAGTTTGAGAGCTACCTGCAAAGAATAATATTGAAAAGAAATCGTAGTAACAGGGGGGCTATTCCTGCGCGTGAGATGAGATGAGATTTTATCTTGGTCTCTCTCACACCTATGACGTTTCAAACTAGAGCAACAAGGACGCAAAATGGTGAGATGAGAATCTCAAATCTCCGAATAGGGTCCCAGGACACTTTATCAGTACTATTTTGGCTAGCTTCCGGCTTCTGGTTACTAGCTAGCTTCAGCCAATCGACCTTAAAATTAAAGTATATCACCCGCCAAATAGTGTTTTAGTGAAATTGTTTATTTATTTTATGTTAAGTCTAATGCCTAATTTTACGAATATAAGCATATTTTAAACTTAACTTAAAGTCCTTAAATAGAATTGAACACTGATAGACATTGAATAGCAGAAATGGTAATTGAAGAATCCGAAGCATCTTGATCGATCGAAGGACATGATCGTGCATTAGTCGACCAAAATATTTTTGGTTTAGGATGCGTTGACCATAACATTGGTCAGTAGCTAATACAATCTTGGTCAACTCATCTACCGCATACCGTAACCACAGTAGTAATTAGATTTCCAAAATGGATTATTGCATTCTTTGTCTGATAGGAAGATATAACAAGTATTTGGTTCTAGTTTAAACTGATGGTGTTCTTCTCATCCGTTTTTGACTGAGTGGTCGTTCTTGATTGATGCGTATGTCATATTAGTAGCAGAAATAATAATTATCCACCTATGATCATTTACTATATATCTATATCTTTATATTTTATCTCAATTTTTATCAAATTTAATCTAAATAAATTACTTAACATGATCCTACTCCTACTAATATTATAAACGCGAATGTTTGTAAGAATGGATGGATGGATGTATGTTTGTTACTCTTTCACGCCAGAACGGCTGAACAGATCTGGATGAAATTTAGTTCAGAGATAGATTATAGTCTAAAATAGCACACAGGATACTTTTTACTTGCGGGTAAAACCGCGGGGCGCAGCTAGTATACTATAGATTGTAACACATCTTACCTCTTACAATTGCAAAAAGGGTAAGAATAAGATTGCTAGTCTTCACTCCTTACCTAACTAAGAAACAATTTAGGTCGCCACGACCAAACCAATACAGTGCGGGTGGACCCTTAACGACCACTCCTATCGAATTATCGCCATAATTTACTAAAGCTAGTTAACTTATCCTCTATTTACGTAAATAGTAGTTATTTTCAATGAAACCTGCAGCCATTTGCAATAAGCGCCGGCCAGAAGTATGCTAATCCTAATGGAGTCACCGCAATCAGTGGACGCCGCTGGTTCTCTATTTATAGAAGATTTACCTTCCCTTATTGTATTTATTTTAGTCTGCGAAGTGTAAACGGAAACGAGGCAGGTATTTTTTGCAAAAGTACTCGTATATGTATGTTTAAACATAAACTAGTGACTCTGTGAGCAGAAGGTCTCATAAGTCTGTAACCCCCATAACTCAAACAATTTGAGAAGTTTCAAAAATGAATCGTCAAAAAAAATCTGTTTACTTATCAAACCGGCTCATGATATTTCACGAGAATTGCGACTTGTAAACTAGAGTAGCCGGAAATCCGGACATACATAACATACATAACTTTACATGTCTACAACATCAACAACGGTGTACAACACCCACACTTCGCCGGACGATATTCAGCCCTACATGTAGTCACATTGTTGTAATATTGGGGCGAGTCTGGCGCTATACACCGGGCTCCAGTTATGTATACGTGTTACATATGTTCACACAACAAATAAATTGTTTGCATCGGCTGGGTCCGAACCCACCCTCTCTGGCTTGACAGGCGAGCCTTCTTCGACTAGACTTCTCCGACTATCATTACTTTTACATAAAAAAAAATTTTTCGCAAACTGAAACGGAGGCACTTCGCTTGCGCAACAAACTCACTCGCAATTCAGGTTATTCCTAGTTTTTTTGTTGATTCAATGTTTAGTTCAAAATAGTAGAGGCACGGAGTTTGTATCGTAAAAAAATATATTCTGCCACGTTGAAATATGCAAAGACAGACTATCGTTGTCTTCAGTCAATCATTAATTTAAAACAAAATGTACACAACAAAATTGGTCGTACTACTGTTAGCACAGACCACAGATCACCGCTAGGCATATAACATTGTTGGCCACTTGCACTAAATGCATATTAGAATTGCCTAAGTTTTAAACTACTCTTAGCGAAACTTTCGTTTACCGAGCACATCAAGTTAAGATTCTCGTAAGAATGGGCTTAAGGTTCGTGTAAAAAATTGTAGGAGCTAGCTAGCTAGGATTAGATTAGACTAGTTAAACAAGTACTTAGGCAACTCTTATATTTAGTGCTCTTTAAAAAACTACCCAAAACATAGGCAGGACTAAAAAAATCCAAAAAAAAAAGGTCTGGTCACCATAGATTTTTGTTGTTACCTGTTTTTAAAAACTGATCTCATTTCTCATTCCCGCAATGAACACCCTTTACAAACATCCAATGACAAAACCTAGACGTAACATCATAAAGTAAGTTTCAATTCTGTTCATAAATAAGCGTAATTCTGTCGTTTTATTTCACTTAAGCTAGTCTTTATGTTATTTCTTGATGGATGACTGTTTGAGCTGAACTGGATATATCTCCCACGCTTACTTCTACTAAGTAAGTAAGTAACTTAGACTTGACTTAGACCAACACTTGCTTGTTTAATGGTCCAAGTGGCTGGCCTAAGAGTGAGAGTTATAAAAAACAGTGATATTTAAGTACAAAGATTTGGGACATTTTTGCACACACGGTCGTCTGATCCCAAACTAAGCAAAGCTTGTACTATGGCTGTCAGAGACTGTTATACATCCATACTAAAATTATGAAATCGAAAATAACTCTGTCTGTCTATCTGTTTGTAGGCTTTTCACGGCGAAGCGTCTGAACGGAAAAAATAGTTTAGGTAAATCACGAGCATATTTTTAGGTACTATTTTCTGAATAAACGCAATCCAAGACGCGGGTAAGTTTTCATCAAAAAATAATCTGAAGTTTAAAAATACCAATCTTCGATTTGCCTGGATTTGCTATAAACCCACACCAAACTGTAAGAATTAGAATGAAAAATAACACAATAATTCCGATCAAAGAACCAACCACCCGGCTATCAAAGATAAATAAATCAAAATACGTTTGTAATACTTTTAACCCGTCGCTCTGTGGGCCCACGGGCGGGATCGTCACACTACTTTCTATCCACAATTACAAGAATGAAAGTTTGTTTGTCATTTTAAGAACACAATCGAGAGAAAATAGAGAGATCAAATGACCGAAGGGCTGGTGCGGACCTCGGTTAGAGAATTAGCATTGTTATTCAGCGAAGTAACGTTGTCAAGAACACAACGAAAAGGGGAGGAATAAGTTTCTTCCTTTTTTTTTTATGTACAATAGGTCAGCGTTTGACCTCCAACACGCCTGATGTTAAGCGACGTTGTGGTCTAAGATGGAGCACGACGACCTATAAGGTACTTATTCACTCTAGCCTTGAAGTTTTGTAGAGTGAAGAAGTACAAAGACGGCAGTTGAGTGAGGCGCTACAAGTGCGCCACTGGTCAGACCCGTCTTCAGAACGGCTACAACACTCCCGATTTACTCTTAAAACACTTTAAAAGAAAAAAATCAAAATCAAATTCGGTTCAGCCGTTCCGGAGCTACGAGTGGCATCGTAGCACACACACACACACACACACACATTAAATAGGTAACCTATTAAATGATTCCTAATATTCGAAATAAAACTTTCCTTAAATAGATCAAATCATTAAATAAGTAATTAAATAAATTAAACATTAAATACATCATTAAATAGGGAAAGACCTATTAAATGATTATTATATTTTAAATAAAACTTTTTTGTTAAATATTCGTAATTTCGCCAATCACTAAAATGAAAAAAAAGACTTAGGTAAATTTCGCTAAAAACGACTAGAATCCAGATTCTTTAAACCTAATATAATTTGTTAAAAAGTAAAGTAGACATGTCAAGTGAAGCCACCCAGCACGGCTAGTGGAGCTCGCGGCGCGCGCGGCCGCCCCGGACAATCGCTCCGATGACATGTTTATTACCTGCGCCCGCGGGATGTTGGTAATGTGCCCACTTTGAGAAAAAACACAAAAAGAAGAAACGTCGATGTCGTAGAAAAGGAGAGTAAATTCGATGTTACGGAGCTAAAATTATGTATTTTGTAGGTTAATGGTTTCACGTAAGTAGGTAACTCTCAAACTTTATTGTTCAAACATGTAAGGAGAAATTACACCACGCGATCTATTGCATGAGACTGATAGTTTGACTATCTGACGCCCCCGCGATTCTATAGAGGGCCGGTATGTGACTGTCTTTCCCTTATAACAACGTTTCCTAGATATATCGCAGAGTGTAATAGCCCCTTTAGTAAAATAACAAAGAAAAAAGTTAGACACCATATAAGGCGAGATGGTGATCAAGCGCAAAGCAATCAACTAAAGAAACGAAGTGTCTCTGTGAGCTGAAGAACTCGCTAGTCTTCAAACCCCATAACTCCGACATTTTGAAAAAAAAAAACAAGAAAACGGAATTGACAAAAAAAAACTATTTATTTATCGAACATGCTCAAAAATTGCACGAGAAAAATACGAACTATAGAGGAGAACAGCTGCCGGTCGAAACATTTTCGAAACTGAAGCGGAGGCGCTCCATATATAAAAGGCTCGCTCGCTCAAGAACCAAAAAGTTAGTACAAGTTAAAACATGTGAAGGTTAATTTCCACACATAGCACGCAATTCTGTTAGTCGTTATGACATATATACGCGGCACGCCTTTTAGTAGGGGAAGGCAGAGACCACTTCCGTCCACTTGTTAAGATCCTGGTACACATCTTCCGCTTCTTCTACTTTCATGAGTCTTTCACGGAAAAAAAAATTAGCTACTGTTACTAAATTTTAGTTGTAGTAGCAAATATCCTTTCAAACTATAGGGACAGCTAAGTTTTTTGTTAGCGTAGCAAATTGTTTTTAGCTGAACGAATTTAGCTGTTGCAGCTAACAAGCTTAACAATACTTAGTAGTAGTTGCTAACAATCTTAACAATTAGCAATAGCAGGTTTAGCAGGTTTTTATCCTAAAGTAGTTAAAATATTTTGCTCTGATAGCTAATTGAAACATTCGAATTTGTTTTGTTTAAGATAACAAATTTAGTAAACTCAGTTAAGTAATTTGCAGTAACTGCAACTTGAGTGTGATTCTCCTAGCAAAATTTTATTTTGAATAGTAGCTAAGCAGTCTTCGTTGTAGTCAACAAAACTTTGCCAGTGTTTCGAAGATATTTGGTGCAGCAGCTAAGACATAGGCAGCAAAACAGATTTAGTTGCCACAACTAAACCATTTTTTTCAGTGTTTCATACGCGCTCGTCGGTTACGGGTATTCTTGACCTGGCCTTTCTTCAAAACGTCTCGGATTTGATCCTGGTACGTTCTTCTTGGTACTCGGTGGTTAGGCTAGCTAAATAACAAAACTCAAAATATTAATGTGATTACAAAACACTTTCAAGACAAGTAACATTATTAAAAGAAAAACAAAAACCCGACTGCAAAATATTTTACCCTATTACACTTCCACTATTAAGACTATTCAAGTGCCACTTCACATGTCGAAATTCATTAAGTTGTTTAGGCTGTATGGCGTGCCATATAAACCTCATACATACATACTTACATACACTCGCAAAACATAACTCTACTTGTTGCGCAGTCGGGTAAACAGTTAAACATACGAGTACTTAACTAGTTCATTGTATCAAGTGTTACTTTGCGGACAAAACTGCTTCAAAACTGTTCCTTTTTATCAGAGTAAAGATTTGCTAAATAAACAGTTTTTACGTAAGGAACTGAACTAAAAACTGAGACACCAGGACTAGCCACTCAACCTAATGTTATACGAACATGCTTACATAACGTCCAACACACTCCTCGAGTCGGTCCCACACGTAACCCGATCTCAGTCCCTTCTATTGACCAACCACATGCGAGGTTAATTTACATTCCAACCAAAGGGTGAAATAATAATTAAAGGAGGATAATCCGATCACCTTGTCTCGTTACGATGTCCGTTTGTATGGACCATTGTATGTGGGCGCGGTTACGTTATACGACGGTTTTATTTCAAACATACAATTTTACATCCGCTATCAAGGGATTTTGACATTAAGCCAAGACACTGAAATTGTGTTATAAACTAGCCAAGCTTAGTGTGTTATTAAATTTATTGTTTGGACTTCCTCGAGCTGATCGTTGTGTTAGTATCATAAAATAAATATTGAACAAATATTAGCACTATTGACAGAAATGAAAACCCATAAAATTCAACAAATTCAGGCTAATTTAACGAAAGCTACTTAAGACACATGTATTTCAAAATCAGTTTTCCCTAAGGCTATATACATGAGAGTTTATATAAATGAGTTTATAAATGTTTATATTTTTAAGTTTAGTTTTAAATGTTTTCTTAATAACTAAAAATCTCCAATTTGGGAATTAACGGCGTTTCAAATAATTGACTGATGTATTATTATCAATTATCAATTATTCAATAAAATAAATCTAACCAACAGAAGTGGTATAAGTGGCACTTCGGTTGGGATCGAACCCACTCTCTGGCTTGAGGGCGAGCCCTATCCGACTAGGCTATTATCACTTTATTTACTAAAACTGATGAATATTACCAGATATCAGAATTTATTGATAGCTTCAATAGTTACACGTCACAGTTAAATAAATTTCAAACAAAATAATCAAACTTTTATTTAAAAAAAGGTAAATAGCCTAAAGAAATTGGTTCTCACAGCCGCTTCTAAATTTGGCACCTAACCTACTGAGCCTGCTGGCAAATCCGCCACCGGTATCATCATTTAAGAAATGGACAACATTGGAAATGGATCAAGTTAACAAATTTAACAAGTCGACCGGAGCGATTCGAACCTCTTCACGATACAATTTGATTGGTCAATCAGATTGACAAATAAATAAATAAAAAAATAAAATAAAATGTCTCTAATTCGGGTAATTCCCATATTGTGGTAAACATACAATTCCATTACAATTAATCAAAATCTAAACTAAAAATTAAATTAAAATTTAAAATAAATAAATTAAAAAATCAAATCTCAAGGTCATTGGTTGGTCCCGTACCTAAGATCTCATATTTTCTATCAACACGATACAATTCGATTGCCAATCTAGTCAAATTGCTATTGATTGTATCTTGTGTGCTTCAATCGAACGCCGTGTGCCGTGTCGTGGTACAACGCGCCCCGGCCGCGTCTCCCATCCGCCGTAACTATTATGTTTGACACTTAATACTTCCTCTGCTGAATAATGCCTCCGCGAGCCGACTGAGTTATCGGCCACTTCGTTATTACGGTTTGGGGTTCCGTGCTTACACTGAGCAAACGTATTCTATTACTACAAAGTTAGAAAGGTATCATCATCATCATTTCAGCCCGGCAGACATCCGGATAAAGTCCTCCTGTAACGATTTCACAACGACCGGTTTTACTCAGCTCCCATCCAGGGGTTTCCCGTGACCCTCACCTGATCGTCGGGCCACCTTGTGGGAGGCCTTCCCACGCTGCTTCTCTCTGGTCGCCACTCGATAACTTTTCTGCCCATCGTCCGTCGGTTCTGTAAGCGATGTGCCTGCCCACAGCCACGTGTAGGCGTACCAATAAAAAAACCCCTTCATTTTTAAACGCAAATCTCATTATAATAATAATAATATAATAATAATAAATTTTTATTTCAAAAAGTACATGGTAATGATAAAACTATCAGATGCAAACATTTTTTTTTTAGAAACAATAAAATAAAATAATTTTGCCTGAACTAGGTAGTCCTGTTTGTCAGGCGATAAATACGGCAAAAAATTAACTTAATAAATAATCATTGCATACTCACATATTCTAATTCACTAAAATTCTAATTAATTTTAAACTATAAAATAAACTTACAAATTAAACATAAACAAATAACAACTTCTCTGTATCTTCGTAGGACATATTTTGGAGTGCTTCTTTAACAGTTTGCTTACATTTTGTATAAGTAAGGGAAAATAATTGCCCGAGAGAATTAAGTCTATTGTAAAGAAGCGGACCTAAAAACATGAAAAATTTTCTTGTAAAAGCATGCTTTGTTGCTTTTTGAGGGCACACAATATCTTTCCGTCTTTTGTTAGTAATGTCAGCGTTGTAAGGAGTAGCTGCGTGCTGCTTTAGTACTATGTTCATTATGAAAAGCTGGCGAACGGTTAATACTTCACAAGATTTGTAGAGAAGGTTAGTAGGAAATAGGAAGGGACAGAAAGTTGACACCTTGAGGATCGCACGTTGAGCTCTCTCGATGGTTAGTAACAATGTTTTCCCTGCTCCACCCCCATGCAGTTATACAATAAGATAATATTGATTGACAAAGAGCTAAATAAACCTGTCTCATTAATTTTGGATTTGAAATACTGCGTAGCTTTTTGAATACAAATATCATCTTACGAATCCTGTTGCATACCATTTCGATGTGTGGTTTAAACGATAGAGTTTCATCTAATATTATGCCCAAGTATTTTATTTTATTCGTAATTTTAATGACAGGACAGTTTACATTGTATGACACCGGAACCTCTACAATAGTGCGCTAATACTTTAGTGCTAGTTTGAGTTGATGCTGGTTTTCGCATTGAAAATTTAATGAATTTTGTCTTGTCAGCGTTTAGGGTTAGTAGGTTATGTTGAAGACAGCGATTAATAGCGTTGAAGCCGTTTTGAGCATGCTTGTAAACTTCCTCTTCTGAGTCAGCCGAAAAAAGTAAAGCAGTGTCGTCAGCGTATGATATGACTATGCCATGATCCAAATTTACATTGCAGAGGTCGTTGATATAAATTAAAAAAAGGGTAGGCCCTAATATGCTTCCTTGGGGGATACCGTAGGAAGTGTTTTTCACATCCGCGCTGAAAACACTGTCAATCTTAACGCATTGAGTACGCTCTTCTAAGTAGCTTGCAAAAAGTTTTAACTGGGTACCTCGTACCCCCAGGTTTTCAAGCTTACGCAAAAGGATTGGGATGGATACCGTGTCAAAAGCTTTTGCGAGGTCCAGGAAAATTCCTATAGTGTGGTTACCTTTATCGAGCTCATGAGCTAAGTAGTCGGTTAGATGATGAACAGCATCTCGGGCCGAATCGATCGAAACATTAACAAATAACTGTCTCATATAATCTATTTTTATCTATAATTTTTCGCGATGACAGTCTAGTTGGAAGAAGGTCCGCCTCTCAAGCCAGAGGGAGCGGGTTCGAACTCAGCCAACGGCACGCACCAATTTGTTCATTGTGTGTCATGTGCTACATGACTGGAGCCCGGTGTATGGCGACAGGCTCGCCTCCTGTCACATTTGGGACTGAATATCGTCCGGCGAAGTGTGGGTGTTGTATTACACCTCTGCCAGCCCCCTCGGGGAAAGGCGTGACGATAAGTTATTATCTATTTCCGAAAGCTTATCAAGACTAGTTAAGCCGTATTAAACCAGTTGAATAAAACTTCGTATCTCCCTTTTTTTATTTAAATCATTGGTCGCTCTAATATTTAGTTTACTAAATCTACGGAACCTCTCGAAGTCATGACAATCTACTTAGCTCGTTTTTATTAACTAACGTGTTTTTGTATGTTTTAGACCCAATCCGATATTAACGATATTTTAATAGACTGGGGATGATGATTTAAAGATATTTCTATAGACAGGGTGCCTTTGGAGGGTTGATTCACGATGTCATAATTAACTTACACAAAAGATTTTATTCTAATGTGTATTTTTGAGTTATTTTAATGTGTTTTTAGTATTTGTTTGGTATTAAATAAATATTAAGTTATTTAGGGATGTTTTTGTTAATCTTTAATGGCCACTTGCACTAAATTTAAGAATTGTCTAAGTCCTTCCGTAACTAGTTTAATCTACTCCTAGCTAGCTCCTACCTACATTTTTTTTACACGAACCTTAAGCGTCTCAGGAGAGTCGTAACTTTATGTGCTCAGTAAGCGAATATTTCGCTACGACTAGTTTAAAACTAGCTAAGCAATGACTTAGGCAATTCTTATATGTGGTGCAAGCGGTCATACGAGTAAGTACTGAAATTTAAAGTCAAGGAAAATTATTTGATAAAATTACTTTGTTAAACTACGGTATATACTTATATATACTTACTTATATTACGGTATATCTTTAGACGCATTAGTATCGTAACTTGCTCTCTTCGTTTGTCGTCTTTTTGTCACAAAATTGCAATAACCTTTAGCCAATGCCATGAAATTAGTGTAAAGTGTTCGTAGGAGCTTTAAAGGGTGCCACGGACATTTAAACTGACGTTTCAAATCTAGTAATTTGAATGGAAATTAGGGTCAACTAGGACAAAGGCGTCTGTAGGGCAATCGCGTCTTTCGAGAATTACTGACAAACCCTTCACAAATAAGGTGCCACCTACGTCGTTTTTTCTATCTTTAGTGGCAATAATAATCTGTACAAGATGGCGTTAGTTGCCTAATTTGTGAAGGGTTTGTCAGTAATTTTCGAATGACGCAATTGCCCCGGGGACGCATTTGCCCCACTTGACCGTACCTTTTTTTTCGATTTGAGACGTCAGTTAACATCCGTGTTCGCACCCCAGGTATTACAGTTCCCAGAGCTAGTCCACGTAGCGCCTCGCGCGGACCGCACATAAAGCACTCGAGACAGGGTAATGAGAATAATAGCATAACTGTGGGAACTGAGCGAGGCTTGAGCTGTTGAGAGGGGGCTAAGACTACCATCTGTAGATTGCACATATCATGCATCGGTCTAACAGAAATACCTAAACTTCGCTGGCTGCGTCTGCGTCTCCTGCAGTAAAAAATAGCCTGTGTTAAGGCCCCGTTTAACACGAAATCACCAAAAACAATTTATATTTTGTATTTTATGTATTTTGTTTGCACCTAGTTTGATATGAATAATTATGATGGTCAGGTGCAAAAAAATACAGCTGGTAGAAGAAACAACCACTTAAAGTTTAACAGGAGAACAGTTTTGAAAACCATTCATATTTTGGAAAAAAAAATAAAGACTAGAGAAGAGTATAAAATAGAGTATAGAAAGAAAAAAATAAAGAATATTGAAGAGTGTAGAAAAAAGTATCTTTTTAAAAAAACTATCGGAACGTAGGTATAACACATTTTTTTTCGATTGTTAAATAGCCAGATTAGTTCTCTAAAGTTTAACCGAGTAACATAATCTTATTTGTGTTTGTATTACGATTAATACCAATAAAAACGGCAAAAAATGTAAATCTAGGCGCCGATCTCATTTTACCATCAAATATGATGTACGATTTTCAACTCTACATGAGGCGGCTTCAGTAAACGTGTGTGGGTGAAAAATCGTGCTATGACGGCGCCTTAATCCGGGGTCTAAGCTATTTTCATACCAAATGTCATCAAAATCCGCCCATCCGTCTGTCGTGCGAGCAGCATTAAGAAGTAACCAATATACGAACACAAATTCGCCTTCTCATATAAAAGTAGGAAATAGAATCGCAGACCCGGCTAGATAGTTAGAAAGAAAAACTCTAAATAAGTAAATAAATCTAAATTTTGAGTTTTTCTTTATTGTCTTTGTGATTGGTTAGCTATGTCCTTAAAACAGTCCCGACATACATAAGACAACAACATAGCCCCGTTAATATGTTTTTTTATCAAGTTTTAGATAGATAGATAAACTCTTTATTGTTCACACCACAAATAACAAAACAACAAGAGAAAAATTATAATAAAACTTATTATATAGTGTAACAACTGTTTTAGTTTTATTTAGTAAACTTTTGTCGGAATAAATATCTACTAGTACGGTAAAAAGAGATATTAATATTTTATTTTGAACTATGAAACTTAGAGCCGCTTAAAAATGCAGTTTAAAAAAGAGTTTTGTCCTTTGGCTAGAAAAGAGCCTACTGAAAACATAATAGCAATCTGTTCATGTCAATGTCATCATCATCAACATTCATCAACTAACCAAGCTACGTTTTCAATGGCCAATAACAATAGCCGGAGACGAGGCTTAACCTTATCCATAGCTCATATCTGCTTAGCCAGAGCTCTGTGGTAATGATGGTCCACGCGAGCGGACTAAGGGGTAATTTTAAATAGAAATCCTATCGAAATCCTAAACCTAAATACTAATTTCTAACTAATAAGAATATTATAATTGCGAAAGTGAATTTGTTTGTTACGCTATCATGCCTAAAGTACTAAACTGATCATCATGAAATTTTGCAAATATGTACCTACGTTCCTAAGGGAACAGAAAAAGACATGAGTACTTTTAATTACGAAAAAAACTACGGGTTTTGTGGGACCGTGTGTGAAACCGCCGGGGAAGGCAGCTAGTAAATAAATTAAGGTAATAGTAAAGGCTAAAGGTTTGAAAAATTTATCCTTCCTAGTCTGATTATAATAATAGGTAAAATATTAGTGTCGTTTAAAAACCTTGCATCATTAAAGTAAGACAAATCACACACAGCAAGGCAGTATATATTGCTGTCTCTGTCCCTTTCTCTTTTCTTCATGTATTAGTGTGTTTAAATAAATATATTATACACGTCGTCTTGTAAACCTCCTCAGTTTCGTTAGTTAAAAAGGGTGTCTCTTTCTTTCCGGGTTTGTCAACGTATCAGCACATCAGCGTATCAGAACCGCTAATACTGCAGATGTCCATAAGCGGCGGTTACCGTTTACCATCAGACAGATGATCTGCTTGTTTGGCAGTCTTCTAATAGTAAAAAAAACCTCCTCCACTTCGTTCTATTCTCGTTCAAACATACCTATTCTATGCAGAATTATTTGGCACCCATCCTTGATCCGTCCCACTCTACAAACAATGGCTCAGGCAGTCCGGCACAATATGCAATTTATCCAGCGTCTGGGTAACATTAGGACCTGCGCGTGACCTCGATGCTATCCATCGCGTTAGACCGACGATAAACGATCCGCAGACTCCTAGAAGTTATAAATAGTGATGGACTACGCTATTTTTACGCTTAAACAAAAGTCTTTTTTAATTTCTCCGTTAAATCACATAATCGTTAAATGCGTCGACACACTGGCGGCATCCCATGTATCATCTACCTCCAGGACGGCGGGAGCGGCGTCAGCATCGGCGAAAACCCACAAAAGGCGGAAATATGAATCCCTCGGTGATGGATACATATTTCTGCCTTTTGGGGTAGAAACTTTGGGCCCTTGGGGTCCAAGCGCATGGTTGCTCTTCAATGAGCTGTCAAAGCGGCTGATAGAGAGAGCAAACGACCAAAGTTGCTTACCTCGGTCAGCGAATTAGCATTGCTATTCAGCGAGGTAACGTTGCCAGCCTTTTGGGTACTTTACCCGCGAGTACTGACTTGAGCTCTGTTTATTATTTGTAATTTGTTATTTTTGTTTGGTTTATTTTAGGCTTATATTGTTTCAATAAATTACTTATGCATCAATCACAGAATAAATAATTGTACTGCGTAGTAAAATTAAAAGTCAAGGATTTCTTCAATGTTTATAATTTAATTATTTTTAAGTATTTAGGTTTTTTTTCAATTTTATCCGATTTCAAAAGGGAGGAGGCTTTCAATTCAGTTGTATTTTTTAAAATGTTTGTTTCCGCATAGCTTCGTTATTTTATAGACCGATTTTGAATATTGTATTTTTACTTGTCAGAATATAATAACCAGAAGAGAATTTTTAATTATTAATTTTTATTTAATTTATTTTTAAATATATAGTTTAAAATATAATAATAACCAGGCATAGAACAAACACAAATGTTCATCACATAAATAATTTTGCCCTAGGTGAGAATCAAACGTTAATAAATTACAAAAAAAACCCCAGAACCTATAACTTTGCAACACATTGAAGAAAACTCACTCAAGTACTCATAAGAGTAGGCTCAGCACTGTTCTGCGTAGACGAGGTCCACGCAGAGCTGGTTGTCAGCCTACCTCATTGCTTGAGCTAAGGTGTTCGACAAGCATGGTGAACATGTGGCTATAGCGGGCTCACTTGCTCACCATAGTTTCGAACATACTTACTGATTGGTTCATTTTGTAATGCGGATGACGGGAAGTCGTTTTCATTTTATTTTAAAAGATCACTAAGTTCTCATACGGTTCCCAAAATCGTGAAAATTCTCGAAAGAGATAGCCGACGACGGTCGTAATTTTCCCTCATATAAAACATATACACATATTGTCATAACATATTGTCACGCCTTTCCTCCGAAGGGGCTAGCAGAGGTGTACAACACCCACACTTCGCTGGACGATATTAAACATAATTAATAGTAAAAAACTATACCTACACAAAATGATAAAAATTGATAGACAATGAACAAGCCTCTCCCCTGAATACGCCCACCCTATTTTGTAAACAAACCGAAGAATTCTCCGCATAGAATTTTCTCAAATCCGTCAATATCTATTTACAAACAAACAAACTAGCAGCCTCTCGTGTATTATAACGCAATTTCACGCTCATTAGAAGTCATCTCGTTTGATGAGAATTATGTGATTAGTCAATATTGAGTCATTTATAACCTTAATCTAAGTAGTTTTACATTATTGGTGAGAATTATGATGAAACGGCTGGCCTGGGTTCTCCTTGTTGTAGCGCTAAAAGGTAAGTTAAAAAACTGGTCAAGTGCGAGTCGGACTCGTGCACGAAGGATTCCGTACCATTATCTAAAAAACGGCTAAAAAAATTTTTTTCGTCTTCACAAAATTAACTAATAACTGTAATTATTGTCATGGTTTTCGTACGGCAATTCCTACAACAATCAGTACATTCGATTATTTTAATCATATAAGAGAAAGTTAGTCATTAAAATTATACTGAACGCGTACAAGTGTGAACTACCTAATTACCAATTACTAATTACCAGTACATACAAAAGGTGGAGTGAAGTTGTATGTGAATGGATCCACCTACAATAAAAATAAACTGAGAAACAATAGGTTTTACAGGATTTGTAAGCTATACGAGTATAAAGAAGAACAATGTAAGTCTAGTGCTGTAACTGTATTATACGAATAAATACATTCTGCGATAAAAATTGATGACAATCATAGTCATGATCCTAATCCAACAAGTCGTGACATGGCAACAATAATCACACTAATATTATAAAGCGCGATGATCTCAAGCCAGAGGGAGCGGGTTCAAATCCAGCCGACGACACGCACCAATTTGTTCATTGTGCGTATTGTATGTCATCTGCTACATGACTGGAGCCCAGTGTATGGTGACAGGTTCGCCCCCTGTCACATTTGGGACTGAATATCGTCCGGCGAAATGTGGGTGTTGTATTATACCTCTGCCAGCCCCCTGGGGGGAAAGGCGTGACGATATGTTATATTATAAAGGCGAAAGTTTGTGAGTGTGTAAGTGTGTATGTTTGTTACTTTTTAACGATCAAACGGATGGACGGATTGTTCTAAAATTTGGTATGGAGATAGTCTATTCCCTGGATTAACACAAACGGTACTTTTTAACCGCGGCTGAAACCGCGGGCGCAGCTAGTAAAATATAAAACAGAAGCTTCGAAATGTTTTGACTAATATGTTGTCGGTCAAAACATGTGTAATTCTACAAAATGATAAACGAGGATACGATGAACTAGTCCTTTCCCAATTGCCTTCAACATCAACACTACGACAAAAACATTTACAATTGCACGAAAACTAATATTAATTCCCAAACTCTACGAGGACTCTACAACCTTAGGAGATTTAATATTTTAAAACTGCACATATATATTTGTAAGAGTTTAATGTTACGGCTTTTTCAAAATTGACTTGTAAAAAATTGCACAGTTTTAAAAAGAACCTCAAAATGTAGTCTCGGCCACACTTTTATAATGTATATTATTTTTATATATATATAAATTATACCATAAACCAATGTACATAATGTCGAGCTAAGAATGACCAAGCGAGTAGCGTAGTTTCTTTTGCGTCAATGTGTGAGTGTTGTGTACCTATACGACAGTAGCGTAGTTTTTGGATGGTTTTTGGCTTCACTTAGATCGTACGCCGTGCGCCATCTTATTCTCTAAGTTGATCTGAGCTCCAGAAGGCAGAAGCATAATCATCGACTTTGGCAACGACTATGTATTAAAATTAAACAACATAGCACCAATATTTCCTCCTTCAATCTGGAGTAGAGCAAACTTACACAAAAATAAATTACCGCGTACACAGAATAGCGCTGAATCCTGGCACCACCGATTTAATCAAATAGTGGATGAAGCTAAACTAGGATTATATTACTTGATGGCCAATGAACTTCTCCAAGAATCAATAAAAATATGTGGTGAAACTGACAGTTTTTAGGCTGAACCTGTCGCCCCCAATGTAAACGCTCAATTATTAATCTACGATGAAAATAAATGTCTTTAAACCTAATATTTTTATGCAATATTTATAACCTACCCTTTCCAGGAAGCGTTGATTAGAGCGTATATTCTCGTTGTTCCCAGTCAACATAGTGCAGCTCGTGCCGGAGCGGGAGCCGTGCGAGCGCTCCCGGCGGGCGGCGCCCCGCGAGGGGGTGCTGGGCGGCGTCGGCACCTTCCCTTGGCTGGGCGTGCTCAGAGTGCACCTACGTAACTATACAGATTGACCCCATGATCCAAAAAAACATTCAGCGAACACATAATGACGTCATCGTCAACCGTCTTTTCGAACTTGTTGGAAATTACTTATTTCGATCTTACTTGACGTCACTACGTGTCTCTGAATGCAATATTAGTATACTTTGCTTGACCCATTAAATAATGAAATCTAAAGAAACAGGAGGATATTCTTACAAGTCAAGAATTTGTTTTACCATTGTTTCTCTCGTTTCTAAAGTCAGAAGAGTGCTAATCTTTCAGTTTTACGTACACTTTTGAATTTTAAAATTAGTGTTTTGTACCTTTAGTAAAGATACGTATTCACAGAAGATATGCCAAGAAAATTTGCTAAAATTATAGAGGCACCTCGCTGAGGAAATGAAGCAATTTTAAGGTGTTTTTTTTCTTTATATACTGCTTCTTTTTCTGGCATATCTTCAGTGTATACACAGCCTTATAGTCATAGTATTATGCCTGTACTTTATTTGACGGTTTCGGTAGCTCAATTTGTCTTTTGAACTTGAGGGCGTGAGTTCGATTCCCACGTAGGGCAAGCATTTAGGTGATGAACATTAGTGTTTCTTATGTCTGGGTTTTAATATCAATTTATTTATGTATTTAATAGTATATTTGTATGTATATCAGTATCTGACAGCCATGGTACAATCTTTACTTAATTTTGGGTCAGACGACCGTGTGTGCGTCCAGAAAAAATAATGTGAAGTAAAAAAAGTAATAGTCGCGTTCCGTTCCAGACCAGGAGGCGACTCTGAAGATAGCTCTGACAGGCATCGTGCTGGTGAAGCAGAAGTTCGCTGTCGGGAACGCGGATGATATCGCCCGGATCCCCAAACGAGTCTTCCAGTGCGTTTTAGAAAGAAACTAGGCAAAAAAGCCTTTTTATTAACAACTAGTTGCGCCCCGCGGTTTCACCCGCGGTTAAAAAGTCTTGTGTGCTTTTCTAGACTATAATCTATCTTTGTGCCAAATTTCATGCAAATCTATTCAGCCGTTCTGGCGTGAAAGAGTAACAAACATCCATCCATCCATTCATTCTTACAAACTTTCGCCTTTATAATATTAGTAGGAAGTAGGATAATATCAAAACATATTCTAGTAAATTTCATTATTTTGGAGCGCGCTGTATAGAGATACACCGTTCACTTGACTAGCCCAAGTATACATAATCAGCCTAAGCAGCCATCATTGAACATTTAATTTTAATTTAATGCGTGCAGGTCCTTTCCCCAAAGAATTAGTATTGTAATATTGGCAAGGTGCTGAGTTTTGGGTGAGATGCCTACAGGTAATTGACCGACCGAGTGCCAGAAAGCGAAGCGTCTCTGCTTTAACTTTTGCAGAAATGCTTTCGTGTGTCCGAATTCTGTCCGAATTTCCGTCCGTATATCTGTCTTCCTCTATAGGTCGCATTTCTTAACCGATTTACTTCTTCTTCAAAATAGCGGAGATATGATTTTTTTTTGACGTGACAACGTCTTATAATTCGATAGAGCCGGCTGCACGCACGAAAAAACATGACTCATGCGGCGTTACCTCGCTCTGAGGCGTTCCATGTAAGGCTTGAAGTGCAAGCGAGAGCGCGGGACGAGCGACAAAGAAGCACAATCGGCCTTTGCGTTCGGCAGCGTTCGACATCCGTCTCTCTCCTACTTGAGTGAGCACGTTGTCACGTTCAACTATCGTCAGTAAACCGACTTTACAGACAACCAATTTTTTTATGAGAATTATATCTCCACTATTTTGAAAAATTTCCAAAAACTTGCTAAACAAAAAAAACTGTATACTTATCGAACCAATCTACAAAATTTTACGAGAATCGGTTGAGAAATGCGACCTGTAGAGGGGAACAAACCGCGAGGTCACCAGTTCACAGAGCCACTAGTAAAGTAAGTAATAAAAGAGAACTATTTCCGTGGTTGTAGAGAAGACAGTCAAGCCATGTTCATCCCGTACGAGCACAAGCCGTGGTTCTGCGCGCCGCTGGACTACCTCACCCACCCCGAGTACGAGACGCAGACGCTCAACACCATCGCGCTCATAGAGCTCATGCCGCCGCCGGACGCTGGCTGTAAGCAATAGATATTGAAACCGAATCCAACTGGTCTAGGGTCCCAGTTCTCAACTAAGGCTAGGCTAGGTGCAGTGCCATCTTCTAGACACTCCGCCAAACGCTTTTCTTCACTGAATGGTCTGGCTTCATGTTTGTGGAAGTTTTAATTCACATCCTGAGTCCTAACGTCTATATTATATCACAAATATTCATATTCTTTATTCCACATCCATTCTACATATATTTACATTTATACATTTAATATATGTGTAAGTAAGTATGTGATTATACATTTAGCCTTCTGTATACTCGCAAGTATAGGTATATATTAGGTCCTTACGTATGAAATTAGCGTTTTGTCGTACTGATCAATTTGATCTGAAATATCTCCTCTTTGGTTAATTAGGAATTCGAAATTCAAATTAATAAATTCATTTAGCTGGTTTTTTTTTTCTTTGGAATACAGCCATTCATTTGTTATTTTCCTCATTATTTTTTCTTTGGCGTCGCTTATTACCGCGCAATGGAAAACATGAAATATCGGTATATTTACGAGTACGAGTTTTACCGTGGCACCAGTGCTGCAGAAACAGCTCGAAGAATTAATGATGTGTACGGCGCTGGTGTCGCTAAAGACAGCATGGTACGTTTTTGGTTTCAACGTTTTCGTTCTGGAAATTTCGACCTTAAGAACCAACCCCGTGGACGGCCGGAGATCAAAGTGAAAAACGAAGAATTAAAGGCTATTGTGGAAGCGGATCCATCACAAAGCACTTCAGAGATAGCAGCAGGCTTCGGGGTAAGTGACAAAACTGTATTAATCCACTTGAAGCAAATCGGGAAAGTAAAAAAACTCGAACGATGGGTACCTCATGAATTGAGTGAATCGAACTTGCAAACACGGGTCGCCTGCTGTGTTACTTTGCTCAACCGACACAATAATGAAGGGATTTTAAATCGAATCATTACTTGTGATGAAAAGTGGATATTATACGATAATCGAAAGCGCTCATCGCAATGGCTGAACCCTGGAGACCCAGCCAAATCCTGCCCTAAACGAAAATTGACTCAGAAAAAGTTACTTGTAAGTGTTTGGTGGACTAGCGCCGGTGTCGTTCACTACAGCTTTCTTAAATCTGGCCAAACGATTACGGCAGATATCTATTGTCAGCAACTGCAAACCATGAAGGAAGAACTAGCTGTTAAACAACCGAGATTGGTCAATCGCTCTAGGCCACTGCTGCTTCACGACAACGCAAGACCACACACTGCACAACAAACAACCACTAAGTTAGCTGAGCTACAATTGGAATGTCTGCGACATCCACCGTACTCCCCGCACCTTGCTCCAACAGATTACCATTTCTTCCGGAATTTGGACAACTTCTTAAAAGGAAAAAAATTCCACTCCGATGCAGCAGTCCAAACCGCCTTCAAAGAGTTTATTGATTCTCGCCCCCATGGTTTTTATAGTAAAGGGATCAATGAACTACCCATAAGATGGCAAAAGTGCATAGATAACAACGGTGCATACTTTGATTAATTAAATATATTTGTTGGGGAAACATAGAGAAATAGGAAGCCGAGCCTTCACATCTCACTCCTGATATCGGGGTAATGTAGGAAAGAGGAGCCACGCCGTCGCATCTGATCCCATTGATGTCGGAGAAACATAGGAAAGGCCGCCGCGCTGTAACCTTCCACTTTTGGTGACGGAGAAAATCTAGTAGGCCGAGGTGTTGTGTCTGATTTCTGATCCGCGAACTCGCTATCATTTATGGTCGGCGTCAAACTTCAGGAACGTTGAAATAAGGGGACAGCATTGAAGGCTTTTCACTATTTTAATTATACAGTCACTTAGACTACTTATTTAGTGAATGATCACAAAGATAGTTGGCGATTTAGAGTAATGGGTTTACGAATGACCATTGCGTGCGACCGCTTTCAGCCCAGTCCTGTCAACCACTGACTGACAGACATGACGTTCGCCCGAAATCCCAAACGCAACTCCATTCGGTGTTAACCGCTCTAAATTACCATAAACAAATCGATTAATCGTCATAAACCACAGATTAAAACTATCGATTAACAACTCTCAAACTGATTTTCTTTATCCAATGATATCTCGCGCCGTCACGGCCATCCTGCATTTTCACACGTCCTCGGGTGAATAGTTCATCTCATCATCTGTGGACAATCATAAAAGAGCTCAAGTAACCACTTAACGCTCGGTCATTCTGACCGTCAAATCTAACTCCACAATTTCACAGAAAGCGAACACAGTTATGGGATAACACAAAACACAGTTAAACCCAATTGTACCAACCATAAACATCGTACCAGAGTATAATCGACTCTTCCAACAGTAACTTCATATTCGTTACCTATCCCCATAAATTGTCATGATAATTGAAATAAGCAACTTGACTTTTAATGAAATAAATTGTATTGGGACCAATCGAATAATCGAGACTAAAACTACATTATTAATCATACATCCAATGTTCCAAGAATTTAATCAAGCCACATTGAAAATCCAATGGCGGCGGTACACATACGCGGTTTGGACTTATGTAAACTGCTGTGTCCAATTTCAAACGAATAACATGCCATTAAAGTAGTCACTTAGACTTGTCACACAGGCTAGGTCCCTCAGGGTGACAACGACAACTTCCCAGGGTGAAACTTCCCAGATTGACAACTTCCGAAAACGACAACTTTCGAAAGTGACAACATCCTAAATTGACAACCGCCAAAATTGAGATCTTCCTGAAACGACAACGCGTATTCTCGACCCTTTTTTTAAATAACTGCTGCAGACTGTACTTTCATTCGTTTTTGTCCTTTGTACCACTTCATTAGTGTGTAGTATAGCAACAAACTAACAAACAATTCATATCACATCACACATGTAGTGCACTTTACTTTTCTCGAAATGCTACTTTCTCAATTGCCTCATTGAAACTCTATGATAAAGGTGCTATTGCGTTCTTAAACTCCTTGGTCTTACTGGCATATTTAGAGTATGTCAGCTTGACAATCCTAAAATGCAAATAGCGTTGATTTCTTTCATTAAATAATAATGAATTTCATAAAATCACAAAAAGGGAAAGACTGTTTGTTATGTAATGGGTACAAATACAATTTCATGAAATTTAACAATAACAACACAACTGTATGGAGATGTGCTAATAGGGATTTGTGTAGTGCAACTATAACTTTAAATAGTACGAAAGTCAACATTTTACAAGATTTTTTTAATTTTACTCGTTCTTTACACCGGGAGGAGTTTACTACATAGGCTGACCACACAGGCTAGGTCGTCACTCAGACTCTAATTCAACAAAAGTAGGGTTGCAACAAAGACTTGCCACACAGGATTGCCACACAGGCTTGTCACACAGGCTTGCCACACAAGTTTGCCACACAGGCTTGCCACACAGGCTAGAACCACATACGCTTGCCACACAGGCTGGCCACACAGGCTTGCCACACAGGCTTGCCACACAGGCTTGCCACACAGGCTTGCCACACAGGCTTGCTACACCGACTTGCCACACAGGCTAGAGCCACATAGGATAGTACCATGTAGATTAGTGCCACACAGGCGAGTGCCACACAGGCTATTGCCACACAGGCTATTACTACACAGGCTACTGTCCTACCGGCTACTGCCCTCCAGGCTTAGTTTTACCAAAAGCATTGACACTTAGTAAGTTATCTATTAACTGCATGACTCACATGTGCCGCAAGCGACAGTTTGACTAAACTGTTTGTGGGTATTTCTAAACTTTAAACAACTCCAATATAAAATAGCACTCTGACATACATCGTTTACGAATATCAAACAAAATGAAAACTTCTCACCGAATTCAATTGCTGCTCGTAGGTGATCAATGGCTGCTTCATAGTGCAGGGGCCCAATTCGGAGATAGGAGATTTTCATCTCATCTCGATCTCGATTCCTGTGGCCCTATTCGGAGATTTGAGATTTTCATCTCACCTTTTTTAGTCTTTATTGCTCTCGTTTAAAACGTCATAGGTGTGAAAGTGACCGAGGTAAAATCTCATCTCATCTCACGCGTAGGAATAGCCTAACTGGAAGTCTCGACTGCCTCCGACTACTCGAGACATCTCGCGCCCCAGCCATCGAGATTATCTCGATCGAGAGCAACTTGAATAAGGCATCTCGAATTTAGGATTCTTTTTTTTTGAGTTATGATGGTAATCTCGAGTTGTAAGAATAGCCCTCCAGGCATTGACCGGATCTCGCACGTTGCTGCTGCTAATTTTGGTGCCCTTTTTCGATCAATGAGTGGCGATGTAACCTCGTTGCAGTAGTAACACGTAGGCGTCGACGTTTTGTTCGGTACACTGCTATCCTTCGTCTCTCGTTGTTTGTTAGTTGCGTCACATAGCATAGACTAGGTGTAATCAAACGCCGTCGAGATAATGCAGACGTCTACTCGATGCTCACTCTCTCATTGCCGCCCTGCTGCCCTTCATGCACCACGAAGAAACAGTCCGCACACTCCACAATAATAGCACGTACACAGTTTTCTCAGTGTAAGGACGACCCTATCAGCCATCTGTTGCTATGCCACTTCGCTTCCAGATCATTGCAAAATTGTAGCCAAAGACGGAGCCAAATCTTGTTGCTGTGGACGTTATTCTTATCCCAATTTTGATATCGGGGAAAGAGAGCGGTGGTCCTCGTCATCATCTTCAGCACTCATCTTGTTAACTGTGGGCATTAGTCTTATCCCAATTCTGATGTCGGGGAAACATAGAGAAATAGGAAGCCGAGCCTTCACATCTCACTCCTGATATCGGGGTAATGTAGGAAAGAGGAGCCACGCCGTCGCATCTGATCCCATTGATGTCGGAGAAACATAGGAAAGGCCGCCGCGCTGTAACCTTCCACTTTTGGTGACGGAGAAAATCTAGTAGGCCGAGGTGTTGTGTCTGATTTCTGATCCGCGAACTCGCTATCATTTATGGTCGGCGTCAAACTTCAGGAACGTTGAAATAAGGGGACAGCATTGAAGGCTTTTCACTATTTTAATTATACAGTCACTTAGACTACTTATTTAGTGAATGATCACAAAGATAGTTGGCGATTTAGAGTAATGGGTTTACGAATGACCATTGCGTGCGACCGCTTTCAGCCCAGTCCTGTCAACCACTGACTGACAGACATGACGTTCGCCCGAAATCCCAAACGCAACTCCATTCGGTGTTAACCGCTCTAAATTACCATAAACAAATCGATTAATCGTCATAAACCACAGATTAAAACTATCGATTAACAACTCTCAAACTGATTTTCTTTATCCAATGATATCTCGCGCCGTCATATTTTACAAAAAAAAATCGACTTTTTATTCCTCCCGTACAAAACGCCAATTTCATACGTAAGGACCTAATATACAATTAATTTAAATCATTTATATAAGATACTTGTAGCTAATGTTGCCTACTATTTTTTTCTGTGTTTGTAAATCTGTACTTACTTACTGGTTATGCCCGACTAACATCTCAGTTCGAGCATTAGGATATTCTGAAAACCTGCTCTGCCTAGGCTGGCCAGCCTCCGCAGTACATCGATGAGAATATCCCAATTGCCAAACTCAAATTGTTGTGGCTTCTAATTTATTTTTTAGGACATTGTCTATTATACAATTTTAGTTTTAGGCAATAAATACATTTAATTTATTCACTTTTATTAATTATTAAATTATTGGTGCTGGTGCCGCTTACAATGAGCCCTCGCGTAATACAGGAGCATGGTGGTAACTATGCCGTGCCTAGCGTGAGCTTTGCTTCGTACGAGCTACCACACCCGGACCGTCGCAGACGGTCACGCCCGGGCGGAAATGTTCGTGAGTTTTGAATCCGTGGCACGACTCGTGCTCGGCACGGTCCAGCATGAATCATCCTTTAAGCGTCGCAGGGGAATGAGGTAGAGGTGCGCGGCAAGTGTGGCCTGTAATTTCTACCATTTTCTTGCGCAGATTTTTTCTTGTAAATAAAAATATGAACATCAAATCGTTGAAACCCATCAACTTTCAGTTGCGATGAAGCCGGTGTGTCGGCCCTCGAAGTTGTACGACACTACTGACGACCTCTACGCCGTCGGCTATACAGACGGTGAGAAGATTATTTTGATCGTGTAACTTCAGCAAATAGTAAAATGTTAATCTACCGAGTGAGCATCGTAAAGTGCTCCGTCTCTTCCTGCTTCATAAAAAAATATCAAAAAATGAATCGACAAAAAAAAATCTGTATAATTTTGGAACCTGCGACCTGGAGAGGAGGACAGCCGAACAGGCGCCAGCCACGAGGTCTTCAGCTCACAGAGCTACTTCGTTTAATATTATGTAAATATTAACTTACGTAATTTAAAACTTAATTAAAAGGTAAGTGTAGAGATTTATTTAAATACAAGTCAAAACATTAAATTAAATACAATACAATGTACTTTAGTTACAAATTTCACTTCCCATCCCGAACGCCTCTTTCGAAAGTGCCCATTAAGCTGGCGGCATTTCCCCGCTGTATCGCCAGGGAGATACGCTGGGCAAGAAGTTGCCCCGATCGAGGATTTCCCCTACGTTCACGCAGGTGACGCCCTAAATCGGCCACAAACTTTTTGCCAACAGCCCCCCACGAACCCGCTGTCTCGACGGCGTAGGTAAGTTAAATATCTACCAATGAACAGACAAGTAGAGTTGATGTGAAATAAGTTGGTCAGATACTAAAGTTAGTCAGATATTAAAAAAATATGAAGTAAGTTGGCCAGATGCTATTAAGTAAGTTGACTAGATATTAAGCACGATATTAAATTGACTCTCATGCTATGTATGAGAGCAAACACAGTCAGTGGTAGAATGGGTGGGTCTACTAAAGCACAATCAGCTTCTTTGATTTCTGGTTTCTTAATCTAAGGGTCGCATTGTAAAACGATGCTCAGTCGTAGCTCAGCTCAGTCATAAATCGAGATTCATGATAACTGATTGATAATTATGATAACTGATTGATAAACACGCCTATTTGTTGTGTATTACAGAACATCAATACTTAGAGAAGTTTATACATGAACTCAAGCACGTAGACCAGAAGTTGTGTAAAGAATTCTACACCAGGGCGGGGGTAAGTTGTAAAAAAGTCAATTATTTTCAACTTTGAGCCATTTTATTAATTAAAGGGAGCGGAATTTTAGCGGAAAGTTGGATGTGGATGGGAATGAAGTTACAGTTCGATTCAATCCACACACTACTATGTCAATTTTTTTAGACATTTATAAGTTCTCATATCTCTCAAAAATTGCTTAAAAATACATAAACTTGTTAAATAATTAAGTAAATATTTCATAAATAAATTTGGGACATTTTCACACACGGTCGCCTGACTCCAAACCAAGCAAAGCTTGTACTATGGCTGCCAGAGACTGATATGCGTACATTTATATTTTTGAATACATATTTACTTATATATGTTTGCCCTAGGTGGGAATCGAATCCACGCCCCCTAGCGCAGAAGGTAGGTTCACTACCAACTGACCCACCGAGGAAGTCAAATAGAGATACGAGTCGAAGCAGGTATACGATTGAACTCAAATCAATTTTCAATTTCAAAGTATCTTTATTATACCATAACAGTGTATAAACGTAAAAAACGTACTAAAGAAACATAACGTATTAGGGAAATGAAGAAATTTGTATTGATGGAAAAAATATCTGAACATACTTTAAAATACTATTTAATACAATATTAATATAATAAATTATTAATAATATAAAATATGATTGTACTACGAGGTAGCTTAGCTAAATTTAAGCCGCCGAATTATAATGCGCGCTTACCACTGCGAGCTGGGGCCCTATTCGGAGATTTGAGATTTTCATCTCACCTTTTTTCGTCCTTGTTGCTCTCGTTTAAAACCGTCATAGGTGTGAGAGTGACCAAGATAAAATCTCATCTCATCTCACGTGTAGTAATAGCCTCCTGAGAGTGTGTGTATGGTTACGTTGTTGGAAGATTTCACCAAACAACTATCGAAGCCATCGTTCTCAGCTACTTGCCGTTTTTATATTGGCTATTTATTTAGCTATTGTTACAGTTAAAACGGTTATGTTTTTCGAGCGTATTTTTTATTTGTTTGTAATTTTTTTAGGACTCCGTATATTCCTACTTCTTATCCTCTATCTTTCTCGTATCTTCTATCTTCCTCGACTACATGAATTTCAAAACTAAAGATATCGTTTCATTGGCCCCGTATAATCGCGATTCGAATTTCATTTTCTACCTGCGCATACGCGGATAGAACTGGCGAAACGCACGGACGACGGTGCGCGTACGTAGTGCAACAGCTATCTGGAGACCTACCACGATATCTTATGCTTACGTTTTGTTGTCGACGCTGCGCGACCGCTAATCGTATCGCCGCGCAATAAAGTCCACACTTATACTCACATTTATTCACAAGGAACGTTGCATACAGTACATGTGAAACATGCAGATAAATATTTTGATTGATAACCGTTCTTGCAGGATAGAGGATAAAATGGGCCATTCCCGAATTCCTCACTACTTACTCCAATGGGGATTTCGGGAATTATCGTCACTAATATTTTTCATTATTTTACTTCAACCTAATATAGAATATGAAATAGATTTAGACACAGTTATAAATGTAGCAGAATAGAAAATAAATTACCAATAATCAATGTATACGCTGATGAGAGTTGGAAGAACTCGACTTTATGTCATCATAATTATATAAATAAATAAATAAATGTATGTAGGAGATACAGATAGGAGTATAGATATGTATTATATAAAGCAAACTCACTCACTGCAGATAAGATTTGTAGGACCATCTGGGATTATCGAATTAACTATTTCAGGTGGGAGCTCGATGCTTACGCTACAAAAGTATAAAACATTGAGTTATTATTATTATTAAGCCAAACTATCCGACTACGCAAAGGTGTGCTTCATAAGTATTTACGCTTAGCATCCCTTAGCAAAAAAAAAGCATCCCTTAGCAGGTACTTGTACTGAGTATTCCTATTATGTGCAATCATTTTTCTATAATCTGTTGTTTTGCATTTCCGCCAAATTTACAAAAGTAGGTGTACTTTACCAACAGAGCGCGATTCATTATAAAAATCATCACCAAAAAATTAAAATTTTAAGAAAATATATTTCTAATTAGGAAAACCATATGTTGTACGAAGTCGCGTACGTACACAAGCAAAGTACAGCTAAGCTAATATCAGTATTTGGTACCGTCATTTTTCGCTTCTCCGAACTAAAAAACATAGCTTGGGTAATAACAACGAAGTACATAACGTCATCATAATGTATCTGAAAGTGTAGCATATAAGGTACTGTCATACCGTATACTGTCGGCGGCGGCGCTCGACCTGCTCAACGCGAGGGCTCATGCTTTTGAAACAATCAATGTGGACTCTATTTATAGCGAGTTAAAGTGCAAAGTCATTTTACCAGTATGAATATTTAAAATATTCATACTGGTAAAATGTATAATAAAGTCACTATTTACAACGACCTACAATCTGCTATATTCAAGTTATTTATAATTTTCTATTATAATTAATATACGATGTATAATTATGTGATCAAATTATACGCCGGATCGTGCCACAGAGCGGCCGGGAACGACCTTTCACGTCGAGCGCTGCTCGACGACTAAATCGGATGTCGTAGTCAATTTCTTACCTAAGCAGCTTCATGTAATGTTGAAAATCGCATATCATATTTATGGTAAAATGAAATCGGTGCCTAGAATTAAATTTTCTTGCCGTTTCTATTGGTATTTAATCGTAAAAAGAACACAAATACGAAAAAGTTGCTCGGTTAAAATTTAGAGGACTAATCTGGCTATTTAATTATCGAAAAAAAGGCTTTGTAATCGCTGAAAATTTGGAGAACTACGCGCAAACAGTTTTTTTTAGGAACATACTTTTTGTGATTATTTTTTTCCAAAATGAGAATGATTTTCAAAATTGTTCTTCGGTTAAAATTTAGTTGGTTGTTTTTTCTACTAGCTGTATTTTTTTGCACCTGATCATCATAGTTCTTCATATCAAACTAGGTGCAAACATAATACTTGTTTTCCTTGATTTCGTGATCATACGGCGCCTTAAAACGGATAAATGTTAACGCGGATAAATGTTGTCAAATATCGTTCAGCAGAAAAATTCGTAACATTCATACAAACTACAAAATAGGCACAACTAAATTAAAATCGGTCAGTACAATTAGGGACCTAGGTGTGATTTTTGATGAAAAATTAACGTTCATTCCCCATATAGATAATATTATTAAGAAGTCCTCTAAAATATTGGGTTTTCATATACGTAATAGTAAAGAATTTCATAAGCCAAAATTTTACTATATAACTGCCTAGTTCCTAGCGTGCTAGAATACTGTAGCCCAGTCTGGAGGCCGCATTATGCAATACACTCGTTAAGACTCGAAAGAACACAAAAAAGATTTTTATGGTACTTAGCATAAACCGCAAAAAAAAAAAAACAAGAGTATTAGGCTCCTACAATAAGAGACTAGCTTTCTTTAACATTCAAACCTTAGCAGACCGTCGAATTAAACTAGATCTTATTTTTATTCATAAATTACTACACAATAGCATTAATTGTCCAAATCTTCTAGCCAAGTTTAAGTTTAGAGTTCCATTTAAGTACCCACGCAAGCCTATAGCTCCATTCGCTCCTGTTTATCGCAGAACCGTGCTAGGTGCAAACTCACCTGTTCCTAGGATAAGTAGGCTCATTGACGAATACCAATCCTGTACAAATATAGATGTTTTCGGTGACTCATTAGCTAAATTTAAAATTAATCTAAACTCAATTTTAGCCAACAGCAACAGGTCATAGGATAAAGTGTTTAAAATTTATTTTATTTGATTATTTTAAGTCCAACCTAATAAGTTTATGTAATATGTATTTTTTTTTAAAGTTAGTAATATTCTTTAACATAATGAATGATGTAATCATAAAACGCACGCTGTGCTTCCTTTAAAAGATAGCACATTAAGTTAAAATAGTTCGTAAGTTTAAATTATAAAAGTATTGATGTAGTTATCATTGCGAAGCCATAATAAATAAATAAATAAAACTCAAGTGTTTTTATTTTTAATTATTTTTTTTTTGAACCACTTGTTTACTTTACTTTCAGCTGTCAGAGGGCATGAGGACGCCACTGCATTACGAATGTGGGTTTGCCCACAGCAATAATAACAGCTGCGTCTGGGACAATGGCATGGCGCTGGTCTCCAACTCCTCGGAGTATTGGGTGCTGGTCAGTTACTTGTGCTTTGTATTCTTAGTCGTAGCATGTGTCCTTTCTGTGCCTTGACTGTGTCTTTTTTTCTTGACTTGATCTGTTCTGGTAAGGATTATATCCTCTGTTCAGCCTGCAAGCAAGCAACATGCGTTTTTGACCATCATTGCAGTCTTTTACGTCCCACTGCAGACCTACCCTACATGAAACTGCTTAACGTGACGACTATAGGGACAATGATCGTCGAGTCAACATCCCACATGGCGGTTACCTCGTGAGCCAAGTCAAGGTACTTGCTGAGTTTGCCCTTCTCGGCCTTCACGAGGTTCTCGTCATGTGGGATGGTGATGTCGAGGCGCTGGGACCGGTTTACCAGCACGGTATCAAGCTTATTGGCTACAACAATCCTGTCTGTGATGATAGATTATTATGACTATTATCTCCTGTAATTATTTCCATTAACTTCAGATTGGGCTAGGGCTTCAAGGGCCGGGATGCGCTGCGCCGGCTCGCTTCCTGTCCCTCTCGCACTACTACCCGTGGATCGAGTCTGCGACCAACATGGAAGAGATAGAAGATCAGGGCAACTCCAGGAGGACAGCCTTTAATATAGGTACTGTAACAAGAAAAAAAACATCAATGACTAGCTGCGCCTTGGGATACTACTCGCGATGAAAAAGTATTCCATGCGCTATTCCAGACTATAATTCTAACTCTATGCCAAATTTCATACAGATCCTTTCAGCCGTTCAATAATCCTAACTTTCACATTTATAATATTACTAGTGTGATAAAAATCAAAATCAAGTAGATACTTATTTGATGGATATTCCTAAATTAATTTAAATTAGTTACAACCTGGGTCTCTTCGAAAAAATCTTTGGGTGATCACATCATTGCAGATCAATCATTAGTTTTATTAATCTAAGGCGTGAAACAAGGTTAAAAAAATGTTTTTTTATTTGTACTTAGTCGGTACGACGACGACTCAATTGTATTTAAGGTTGTAATGTTATCGCGTAAGTGACATAATGTCTTTGATAATAAATTCTTTGAAAATTAAAAAAAAAAAAACTTGATTCGATTGATGATTGATTGATTGATCCGTTGATCCAATTTCCAGGTAAGTGCAAGTCGCATTTCTAAATGAAATTCTTTCAGAATGCCACCTTTAGGGGACAGACGTCGGATGCGAGGTGTAGCTCACAGAGCTACTAGTATATAATTATATCGTAGCGCTCACAGCGTAGCTCAACTAGATGGTCGTAGCCGATCACGATCACGATGTTAAGCAACGGACGACACGGTCAAACCTAGGATGGGTGACCGGGGGTGGCCAACTAAGACCTACCGTGGCTCGGATGACACGTTAAATTGTAGGACCCGGTTGTTTGGATACGTTGCATGACAACAATCATCAAGCTATGTCAGAGCCCTTCGGGCGGCCCAAAACCTATGACATCAGGTAGCCCTGATGTCATAGGTTAGCCAAGCGGCCTTTACGAACTTGCTTGCTTGCTATTTATAGGTTTCAAAAAGGACAGCTCTTCCCACTTCGAGTACATCCCTGCTCATGAACTGCTTCGCTCTGAATATGGTGGCAGGAAGCAAGGGGAGAAGGAGGAGCCACTCCAGAAGAAGCACGATGCCCATCTGTACCCTATGGACGTATACGATGATACAAACCCGTTCGAAGTGAAGAGGATCAGCGGGAGGGAAATTCAAATAAAACTATTGAAAGGTAAATTTTACTAGAAACATTTATGATAAGCATACGAGTTTTTGTAAGCTCTATGTTCTCGTAGCTAATACTGTTTCCAAGAAAATATAAGCAAATTAATTTCTTTTTACAACAGACGGCATGCGTTTGACCATTGACTCACGTGATGGGAAGCAACGACGTGATCGAAGTTGTAACACAGTTACCTAGGAGATATTTGACTGCCTCGGTGGCCGAGTTTGTAGTAAACCTACCTTCTGAGCTTGGGGGCGTGGGTTCGATTCCCACCTAGAGCAAACATTAATGTGATGAACATTTGTGTTAGTTCTATATCGGGGTGATAATTTGTATTTATGTATGTATTTAAAAATATCTAAGTATGTAAATATCAGTATCTGGCAGTCATAGTACAAGCTTTGCTTAGTTTGGGGTCAGGCGACCGTGTGTGGAAGTGTCCCGAATTTATTTATTTATTCACTTTTCTCTTGAAAATCCCTAGATTGTAATTGGATTGAATATAGACACAGAACGACTTCCACACCTCTGCAGTTCCTAAGAGAAAAGTAGATTTGAAACGCTAAGTGAGTTTAGACAGAGTTTTCATTGTAAAAAAAATTTAAATCGTATTTTAGAACTTAAAGGAGAGGCGGAAACACGCCTTTGAAATATGTAGAATTTGGTTATAATATTTGCTCCCAGCCGGCCTTGCATGCGCACCGCGACTCGATGTCGACTCGTTTTATCGAGATAGACGTACTTATACACATAGCTTTGTCACGTTCTCGCATGACGAAAAGACATATGCACCCTTACCACGAGATTTTATCGTTACGAAAACTTTTTTTTTTTTGTTTGCTCCATACATTTCAATAAAGCGCCCCTGGCGGAAACGTTAGGGACTAGGTTAAATGTATGGAGCTAAACTATAACGAAAAAAGTTTTTGTTAACTCGCGGTAAGCCCCATGACCTTTCTTTACCTTTGATTAATGACTAATGTTTTTAATTTCAGGTACTCCTTACAGAGTAGGCCAGTACGGCAACTGCAGCGACGACGACAACCGGCTCATCTACAAGGACTACATCGACATGTTCGTGAACGAGAGGCCCTTCTTCCTGCCCAAAGTGGGCACCACGGTCCGATACTTGGTTAGAAAGCTACCCTCTTATAATAAATAAATAATAATAAAATTCGGGACACTTCCACACACGGTCGCCTGACCCTAAACTAAGCAAAGCTTATACTATGGCTACCAGAGACTGATATACATACATACTTAGATATTTTTAAATACATACTGAAATACATATTAACACCTAGACATAGAACAAACACAAATGTTCTCCACATAAATATTTGCCCTAGGTGGGAATTGAACCCACGCCCCCAAGTTTAGAAGGCAGGTTCACTACCAACTGAGCCACCGAGGCAGTCAAATTATTATTCTTATATTATTTGATGACAATGATGAGTTTCAAAGAGTTCCTTGAACTGTAAATAACAGGGATAGTGTACAAATGTACAATCACTTATTATTATTACCGTACCATTTAATGTTTACTGAATAGTACTAATATTACTATACATATTTAATAATATCTTGACATGTAAATAATACTTACGAATAAATGAATATGAATATGAATATGAATATGACTGCGCTCTGGGTCATCTGCCGGTGTACTAATCCAGTGCAAAAACTATCGCTGTTCCGAATTTCATCAGAATCCGTTGATCCGTTTGAGCGTGAAGTAACAAATACACACAATTTTCCACATCACACTAAAATTATAAATATGAAAGTTTGGATGTATGGATGTTTGTTACTCAATTACGCCAGAACGGCTGAACGGATCTAGATACAATTTGGCACAAAGATAGATTACAGTCTGGAATAGCACATAGGGTACTTTTAAACTGCGAGTGACACCGTAGGGCGCAGCTAGTTTATAATAATTTTAAAAATAAAATTACAATATAACAGATAGAATGAGAGTTGAGTTAAGATAGAGAGACATTTATGAGAGAGACATTAATATTATATTACATACCTAGTTATTAATGTATATTATTACGTCATTGTTTGACAATTGATTAATTGATGATATTGATTTGTCAGATATTCAGTAACAGATTGCGCTCTGTGCTGAAAATGCGCATTGACCACAGAATTTTGAAAAGGCTTTTGTAACGTTACTCTCTCACTAACTAAATTGTTATTTCACATTTGTAACGTTACTCTCTCACTAACTAAATTGTTATTTCACATTTGTAACGTTACTCTCTCACTAACTAAATTGTTATTTCACATTTGTAACGTTACTCTCTCACTAACTAAATTGTTATTTCACATTTGTAACGTTACTCTCTCACTAACTAAATTGTTATTTCACATTTGTAACGTTACTCTCTCACTAACTAAATTGTTATTTCACATTTGTAACGTTACTCTCTCACTAACTAAATTGTTATTTAACATTTGTAACGTTACTCTCTCACTAACTAAATTGTTATTTCACATTTGAGTTTTTCTTTCTTTTATTTTTTACTAGCTTTGACCCGCGGCTTCGCTCGCTTTAATTTAAGAAATGCTCCTTAGCATTAGCAGTTTAAGTATAGTCATAGGTATTAAGATCACACTTCTTTTTAATTTGACCTGCAGTTAGTAAAATTACCAATTCTTATTAACTCAACTTGGCATTGACTGTAATTGTAATTATGGACATAGAATAGAGCGTTATTGTAGGGCACTGCTTTTGTGATCACTGACTTTATAAATGAATTCGCGCAAGTCAAGCAACAGTATTTTAATTCTGAATAAAAAATACTCTATAGATATTGAAAATAGATATCCTAAGATAGTGATGATGTGTTATGTCTTTCTCTATACCTCCGACAATATGTATACAAAATTTCATGGTGATCGGGGCGTGAAAGCGTTAGAAACAAACCAACAAACAAACTCACTTTCAAATGTATAATAGAAGTTATGATTTTGAACTCGATTTCAAAAGACAAAACAATAAATGACTACCCCGAGGCAACACTATACGGGCGATACAAAGTCAATGACGGATCAATAATGTAGTTTCTTTTTCAGATGTCGTTGCACGACTCTTTATTTTCGAACTACACGTGTGTTACGATAAAGGTAAGAATGGTAATAATTGTGATAATTATAATAATAAGAAATTTAATAAAATAATTATATGAAAGTGAGCTTTATAAAATACAGGCTATGATGCACATAATACATAACTAAAAGTACGTAGTAGATATATTTGTGAACAATTTTTAAAAAAGAACTAGAAAAAATTGGAAGAGACCTTTGCCCACCAGTGTCACAAACAAAAATGTATATATCTACCACGGATACCTATAACAAAGTCGCTTTCCGCGTCTGTCTGTCTCTTTGCCTGTATATTCGCTAATAGCTCCTTCTATCACAATGGACTTGGATGCTCTTTCCACCATCAGTTAGGCAATTTTTCGGGGAAAGTTTATAGGTACCGTGTGAACTTGAGGCGAGTTTTTTTTTAATGATAGATTGGGCCCACCTGATGGAAAGTGACGATGTGGTCTAAGATGGAGCACGCTTGCCCATGAGGTGCCTATTCACTTTTGTCTTGAATAGACCCAGGTTGTACCTATTGCTGGGGAACACCGAGGAAGTGAATTCCACTTCTTGGCAGAAAATAGAAAATAATGAATAAAGTTTAATAGCTACGTGTTTTTAAAAATAACAAGACGGGCGTAACGGGTCTATACCTTAGACTAACATACATAATTATTACGTTATAATGAAATTAGATTATTTACTATTTTGGCTAAAATTACCTGGCTGCGCTGCTTCCCAGTAGCGCTGGAACACTAGCTAGTCATTTGGGCCATAAATCAGGACCTCAGGGCAACCAGGGAATTTTAATAATGTTTATTTTGTTCTGTGGACTGATAATAGCCTAGTTAGAGAAGACTCGCCTCTCAAGCCAGAGGGAGCGGTTTTGATCCCAGCTGAAGGCACGCACCAATCTGTGCTTTGTGTGAACATATTCTGCTACATCACTGAACCCAGGAGTATGGAATATGTAATATGGAATATGGATAAGATTTGTATGTCACAAAAGTCGCACTATGTATTTATTTATTACCCATTTATTTTTAAAAATTTTTAGAGTATTTATATTATATTTATTTCGTCTACTTGTTAGCATTTATTTATGTATTTTTATTATTTATATAAATATTTGTAAATATATTTATTATTTTTATCTTATTATTTTTTACGTCTTGTAAAGTTATGTTTTAGAACTTCAAGGCCTCTATTATATAAATGTTCCTGTCCATTCAGGTTGCCTGGAAGAGATCGCTTTAAACGATAAGGCCGCCCATTAAAACTTAGTTAAGCCTTATTTAAGTACTATTGTAATTATTATATGTTTTTAATAAAGAGTTGTTGTTGTTGTTGTTATGGCGACAGGCTCGCCTCCTGTCACATTTGGGAATGAATATCGTGCGGCGAAGTGTGGCTGTTGTACACCTCGGCCAGCACCTTCGGGGGAAAGTCGTGACGATGTGTTATGTTTGTTTGTGTTGTTTCAGTTACTCGCGAACGCCGCCCTGCCCGCGTACCTGCACTACGACACGGCGGTGGTGGACCCGCCCTTCCGCAAGGAAGACCTGGAGGATATAACCCGCTACTACCAATTCCACAATCAAAACAGGGCGGCGAATAAATCTAAAAACAGTCACTTTATCCCCAACCCTATTAAAACGGAAAGAATAGGACATGAGAGTGTAAGCGGGCACCACGTTAATTTATACTTGAAAGCGCAATTTTACGATGAGTGTCGGATAGCTGTGCGAGTGTACGGGCCCCCTGCTGAGCTGAATGAGACAGTCGGCCCCTCCGAGGACACCACCGCCGAAGCACCGACCACCACTTTAAAGGCGACCACCACCAAGGACCCCTACCGGGATCCAGATCCACCTCCAAAGCGAAAGCATTTTTCACATCAGCTTTTACAACCTGAACCATATGTGCAGAAGGCTTCAGAAGGGTCTGCTTTTAATAATGTACATGTTGTTAGAAGTACTAGGATTTTGCTTTGGTTGGTGATTGTTTTTAACGTTCTGTGAAATCATAACGTATGCGTGGTGCACAGACGGAAACACGCTGTCGGAATTATGTTTGTTGTTTTATATCGTGTTTCGTTTTAGTTTTAACTAATTTTGTATCCTATAAGACACTCTTGCATGTCATTTATTCATTGTAAATTGTGTTTATTCAGTATTGTGACGGTAGTCATTTACATAGAATTATATGATTCGTGACATTTGTTTCCATGTAAATAGGGCCACTCTGTCTGTAGTATTTTTCATCTAATTAAATTGACGTTACGACTTCTAAGTATTACATTCATTTGTGTTTTTTTTATTAGCGTCACTTTGTCAGAAAGAATAATATAGAGGCACTTCAGAAGTCGGTTGTCGTGGAATTGGCCGCCACCGCGGGCCGCGTCTGTCTGGGAGACTTCTTACTCGGATTCGGAGAAATTCATTTAAACCGATTCCAAATAGGAGGAGGTTCTATGTTCATCTGTATGTATTTTTTTTATTACTTAAGAAAATACACGTAGGCGACACTACTGGCCTGCTCGCGGTTAGACAACGTGGCGACGTGTCGCTGGCTTGTGTCGCATGCTTTATGTTAATCGCTGCGGCATAACTAGCAATGACAGCCTCTCAAGCTAGAGGATGCGGGTTCGATCCCAGCCGAAGGCACGCACCAGTATGTTGATTTGTGAGCATAATTATAAGTCATCTGCTACATGAATGGAGCTCGATGTATGGCAACAGGCTAGCACCCCGTCACATTTAGTACTAAATATCGTCTGGCAAAGTATGGGTGTTCTAATAAACCTCTATCAACCCCCTTTAGGGGAATAGGCGTCACGATATATTATGTTCAGTTCAAATCAACTGGCTGTATCCTACGTATTTTACCTTTAAGGCCCCGTATCACCAATGCGATCACCGAAAACAAGTATTTCTTTGCGCCTAAGTAGTTTGATATGAAGAATTATGAAGATCAGGTACAAGAAAATACAGCTGGTAGAAGAAACAACCAACTATACATAGCTTAACCGAAGTACAATTTTGAAAATCATTCTCATTTTGGAAAAAAAATCACAATAAGACCTTCGTTGTACTCTACGCCACAATTTTTTTTCGATTATTAAACAGCTAGAGTTCTCTAAAATGTAACTGACCAACTTTTTCTTATTTGTGTTCTTATTACGATTAATATCAATAAAAACGGCAAAAAAAATATTTCTAGGCGCCGATATTATTTTACCATCAAATATGATTTACGATTTTCAACTCTAAATAAAGCGTGCTACGTAAACGTATGTGTGAGTACTGGGTAGATAATCGTGGAATGACCGAGCCTTAACGGCGAAAGTTTGTTTAGATGTGTTCGTGTATATGTGCATGTTTTTTGCTTCTTTAAGATGAAACGGGTTAACGGATCTTGACGAAATTCAGTTTGGAGGAAGCTTGCTTATAGCCTGGATTAACACATGGGCTACTTTATAAATGCGGGTGACGCCGCGGGATGCAGCTAGTTACCTATGAAGGCTAAAGTTTTAATAACTAACCCCCCTCTATCTGTATTCCCCTTAAATTATAATATAATTAAAGATTTATGTTAACAAAAGTCACGGTCCCCGGAGTCCGTGGAGTGTATTTTTAAATTTAAAAAAAGGCAAAATTTGTTTGCGTGCGTGTGTGTGTTTGCTTATTCCTTTTTCAAGCTCTAACGAATCAACAGATTTTGATGAAATTTAGTATGGAAGTAGCATATGCTCTGGATTAACACATATATTAACGCAGTCTATATTTTTGAAGTACTTAAATATGTTCGTTCCAATTTGCATGAGTACGAAAAGAAAAGTAAACCTAAGACTAGGAACTGTAAAAATGGTAATAATTTCCTGGTTCCAATCAGGCACAGGTTAAAAATGACAAGTAAATTGCCGAAACTGATGGGACAAAAACTGTATAATAAACTACCTGAAAACATACAACTAATTGAGAACGAAGGCAAGTTTCGTGCCAATGTTAAGAAGCTGCTCCTGTCTAAATCCATCTATAAAATATCGGAATTTCTCGGTAATGACTACAAGGGCCACCAATTGATAGAGACTGATGAGTAGGGAATACGGTTGGAATTTATTGTATTGTGATTTATTATTTTGTTTTTATTATGTAATTCTAATAACGATGTCATAGAACGAATTTATTTATAGAAGTTAAAATCCATACAATTATAGTATTACAATTACTATTATTTTCATTTATTTTTCTATTTTATTTGACGAAGCCCCTATACAGCTGACTTAGAATTAGATTAATTTGAACTAATTTTACAGTTAAACATAGTTAAAATATCTAGTCTGGATACCCACACAATATTGTCGTTGTCGTTTTTTGAGGGAGACACAAGACTAATAATATTACCAATTTGGATTGTAATTAATTGTAATTTTTTTTTTAATTATCTTTTTGACGAGTCCATTATAGGAGCATCCTTAATTAATTTTAACTAAAATTTTTAAGGAACTGTTACTTAATGACAATAAAAATTATTCTATTCTATTCTATTCTATTCATAGCCTACTATGGAAACTGACGTGGTTTTCACACATTATGATTTAAAACACGGGAAATTACTCACGTACGATTCAGTCGATTATTCCGACTATAGTTTCAACCGCATTCGGCGGTCCTCGCCCTGATGAAGAGCGCCGAATGCGGTTGAAACTATAGTCGGAATAATCGACTGAATCGTACGTGAGTAATTTCCCGTGTTTTAAATCATAACATAGCCTACTATTTAAGGTTACGAGTAACGCCGCAGAGCGCAGCTAGTTAGTAATGTTATTTATAACGCAGCGACATTTATATTTATAAACAACGCACAACGGAATGTATGATACAATTTGCTTTAGTTACATTTGTTCACTTGTCTTCAGTTTCCACAGTAGTCATTTGTGAATTAGAGTTTTGAAAAATATTGATTCAAAAGTCTTTGTTATATTTATGGAGTAAAAATACAAAAATTGGTGGTTATTGTAAATGCCAATCCCATTGCAATAACCTAAAAATAATTATGAGTTTAAATTTTTTTGTTTTCGCATTCAGTTGTTTTTTAATTGTTATGAATGGTAAGTTTAATAAATAATCATCACACTACGAGTAATATAATCGATGCGAAAGTTTGGAGATAGATGGATAGATGTTTCTTACTCAATTACGCCAGAACAGCTGAACGGATCTAGATGAAATTCGAGTCTATTTAAATAACTTTGACGTTCATAAGTGTATCTTTGATACCTAAATTGAATAAAAACATTTTGACTTTGACTTGACTTTGACAATGGAAACTTAAAGTGATAATGTGATCACGAAACGGAAAGTGAAGACCGGGCAGACCTTCAGCTGGTGGTCAGAAGTGCGCTGCCGGCAGGAAGACAGTGGAGGAGACTGGCCCAGGAGTTAGGGATGGACTAAATAGCGCGCAGAAAAGATGCCTTTACCATATAATGTGTTACACAGATGCCTATACTCAGCAGAAGATGGAGAGTAGTTGATGATGAAAAGAAAAATGTTTCATTTCAGTAACCAGCTTTCATTTTGTTCAAACTGACTGCCTCGGTGGCGCAGTTGGTAGTGAACCTGCCTTCTGAGCTTGGGGGTGTGGGTTCGATTCCCACCTAGGGCAAACATTTATGTGATGAACATTTGTGTTTGTTCTATGTCTGGGTGTTATTATCTATTTAAGTATGTATTTAAAAATATCTAAGTATGTATATCAGTCTCTGGCAGCCATAGTACAAGCTTTGCTTAGTTTGGGGTCAGGCGACCGTGTGTGGAAGTGTCCTGAATATACTAGTTTTATTATTAATAAAACTAATAAAACTAGTAGTCGAAAGTAGTAGTAGTCTGCTATTCCACTGAGACGAAGCTGGCCGTGGCCTGGCTGGCGTTAGTTGCCTAATTTGTGACGAGCTTGTCATTAATTCTCGAAAGGCGCAATTGCCCCACAGACGCGTTTGCCCCAGTTGACCCTAATACTAATAAGTTTGTTAGGTGTAAGAAGCGTGTCCATAGTGCAGCCGCCGTACGAGTGCGACCGGTCCTCGTTCCGCTCGCACCTGGCGGCGGAGGGCGCGCTCGGGCAGACGGCGCTGTTCCCTTGGATGGGAATACTCAAGGTCTACTTATGTTAGTATTCCATGTTACGTATCGTTCAAACCATGTATAAGGTTTATGTGTGTGCAATGTTTTAGTTACTAATGCTATTAATAAATACATTGTATTAGCAATTACATAGGTCTGACGTTCGCTGATCACCGCTGGCGGGAAGGACGGCCCCTGCTTTTTTTCGATTCAATCCAAATTCTTTATTTGGTGGGTAATGGATTACAATGAAGTTAATTTAGGGTTTAACAGCCAATAATTACCTCACATTAGGTGTGCAAATTAACTATGAAACAAAAAAATATTACAAATTAAATTAAACTTCAAAAGAAATCTATCTAAAAATTTAAGTATCTATCGTACTTACTTACTTTACTCGTACTTACGTGTCATTATTTCCAGATGACATGGGTTCCGTGACGGTTGCAGTCACGGGGATCATTATAATCAAGGATCATTTTGCTATCGCAAAAGCTGACGATATTGCTAAAATACCAAAACATATTTTTGTGTAAGTCTGTTAACACCTATTAAAGATTAACACTCTTTGGAGCGACTAGGGTACGCTTAACTACGCTTTGCCGGTAGTCACCTGGTGGTTCACGGGTGGACGCCGCGTGGTCAGCTAGTGAACCTCACGTGGTCAACGTGTAAACGGCTTACGAATTTCTGAGTATTCTGTCAGCGATTGTCACTTGTCCTCGCGTGAATCACTCGCGAGCGGCGGGTGGTCGCCGAGTGCGCGCATTGAAAGCTTACGCCGAGGCGATCTGGAGCTGATGTAGTGAGCGCATATCCATACAACTTCAAATAAATAATATACACGGAGAAAAATGGCTTCCGTCCTTCATAAAAAAGTAACATGAATAACATCATTTAATCCTGGCTCCTTCAACATTATCATGTGCATAGTAAATTATAGTTCAGTCGGATTAAAGTAACATTACATTATTATAAATTGCAGGGATTTTAATCATTGGTTTTCATTACGCTTCATCATTAAAATATTAAATTACGTAATTCTAAATTCCTGGTACTAGCCTAAGGTTTTATGGTGAAGTTCACGACGATTTGAGAGTTTATCCTGATACTGATTTAGGCACGACAATTGAGAGGTGTGTAACTTGGAATAGTCCGTAAGCGGAATAAAATAATATCATGACTGCATAACAAAAAAATGGTAGGTACCTACGACGCACAAGGTGCTCATTCATTATTTAGAAAATATCATGATCTCTTGATGCTTCGTCAAGAATTCACAAACATCTATTGGGTTTGGTCATTACCTTATCATGATGTACCTAATTTTATTAGATCGGTTTAAGAATTACTTTTTGTTATGAAAATCAAAAAGTATAACGTAGGCTTTACCAGTGCTCGACAGACTTCTGATTCCGCCGGTCAAAAGGCGCTAGCGCAATTATTTTGATAAAGAACTTTAAAGACTTTTTCACGTTTTCTATCTGTAATTTTGGTTAATTCCAGTGCATTACCGTTCGGAATCGTGTGTTGAACTCATTTATAACGCCCTTAGAGACCCGCAACCAACTCATCTTATAGTGACGGGGCACACTCGCGGGCGCGATCGAAAGTGAATAACGCTAAAAACGTGAATCAATACACTAAAGTGACTTAATGTGCTATATCCCTATCGTGAACATATACTTTGTGAACCCTTTCCGATTGTGCATTTATGTGGGAACTTAATACAAATAGTGTTAATAAAAATTTGCAAAAGACTTGGGCGAGTCCATTTTCTTAACCCAAAATTCAAATTCGAGAAATCGCGCTACAGAGAAGAGGCAGACGCATGACGTGTTTACTTATTCTGATGGGATAATGACGCGGATGGGCGAGTCTATCTTTGAATTCCTGATCCTAAGATACGGAATACCCAGGCGAATTTTAAGAGACAACGGAGTTCAGTTTATCAGCGAAATAATGAAACAGTATGTTCCACACATTCGGCATTACCCAGTGTCTCTCGCCGGTGTACCATCCTCAGGTAAATCTGGTGGAAAATAATAACAGAGACTTGAAGCCGCAGATCACAATTATTACAACGCATGGTATTCTAACGTCCCGGCTATTCGCTTCGTGTGAACTCCGCAGTGACAACAACACAGGAAAGACATCCTTGTACTCGTACCTTACATTCGGGAGCGAAATATGCGCGCCAGCCGACGCGTACAAGAATACTCGCGAAATCAAAGAAAGTGATGACGCTGCCCTATCCCTTACCTGGTGAAGATGTCGACTGTGCTAATAGGTGCGAGTAAAGTACGTGAAAAGGCTCAAGCTGATCAAAAGCGTTACGCCAACGGAGCTCGTTGCCCAGCTCCGATATTCTACTGTGGCGATAATACTTTTAAAAACACAAGGCAGAAGCGATCCGACCTGCAGACAAACACCCAAATTAATGAGAGATGGACCGTACCATATTAGGGAAGCCGTGAGTGCAATCACGTACGGATATCTACCAGTGAGATTTTAGGTCGTTATCATCTCTTCCAGTTGACCAATTCGTAGGAATAGGAAGTACCACTCGTACCGCTCCATGAGAAGCATAAACAACGAAGACCTAAGCTCTTTAGTCGCGAGGGCGCTTTATCTAGGTTAGAGGGGGAGGTTGTAACGTGGGCTAAGGCGCTCGCGCAAGTATTTTAATTATTATAGCTAAAACTGTTTCATGTTTCCCATCTGTCACTTTGTTAAATAAAATACTATAACCCTTTGAATTATGTGTTGAAGTCATTTATACCACCCTCAGAGACCCACAACCCTATAGATCAGGAATTTCTAGTGATCTTGTCAGTTAAAACAGCCTACTATCAGAAATATTATTTAGATGCTGACAGTAAAATACCGATAATATGTAAAAAACATACAGCTTTGTCATGACGGTACTGTTATTTTATAGGTATTCAGGTCGCATTTATCCTTCCAATACCAATAAACCATTAGAATAGATAATTAAATCTTATTAGTTCATAATGATAAAATACAAGGAAACTCAAGAAATTGTCATGATATTACGAAAAAGATTCAATGGTTTCCCTTACAATTATTAGTAAAGTCCGATAAATTATCATGATGTTCACTAAGACTCATCATTTAAATAATTGTACTGTATCAGTTTTCTACAATATTTATCATTCCGATCATAATTTCTCGTCATCGACGTTTTAAGTATTCAGAGTGTTTGTCATGACAAATGTCATGACGCGAAACGATAAAACATAAGTTTAAAGCACATAATAACGTCGTGATGTTTCTTGATATTTATTGGTGACGACTATTCACGATATTTTTTGGTGAATTACGCACAAAACATTATTAAGAACTCTTGGTACCTTTTTGTTGGGAATACGGATAAAAGTCCGTAAATTCCTTTAGAACTGTCCGGAATTACGAAAACCATTTTTCTCAGTGTAGGTACCTAACCACACGGGGCGACTCGAGGCGGTGCGTGGCGAGTCCCGGGTGACTCTAATGAGTGATAAAACCTCTAAAGTACAAGCTGCACCCCGGAGTTTCACCTGCTGTCCCATAGGGATCGCAATTTTTTTATGATAGAATGTAGCCTCCATTTAAACCCAGAATATAAGTTACCTAAATTCCAAATTTCATCCATGTTTGTCCATTTCATTAGTTTAAGCTCAAAGAAGTAACAAACTAACACACAAATAAACTCACTAACTTTCGCGTTAGTATGACAGTTACGGAACCCTGGGACCTACCATGACATTTACTGCCATGATATGGTTCTGATTAACTAACTAGACGCTGCGCGATCGCGAATCGTATCGCTGAGCGAAAACAAAACGGCAATAATATGCCATGGTACCCCGCCGTCAACACGCTCGCACTCCTCGACTTGCACCCGGGCACCATGAACCAATGTGAGTTTGACGCTGCAGACACATTTACCAGAAGCCGTTAACTAAGGCAATGGTGGATGTTAGACGTTAGTCTGGCCACGCCTAGTCGCGCTAGTTTTACTACCACTTTATTGTTATATAATATTTTAACGTTAAGAGTCCGGCGAACAATTTAGACTAACTTCGCATTGGCTTAAGGTTTTCCATAACCATTTCGTCTAGAAGAAGATGACGAGCGAAGAGAGCAAGTAAAGATAATGACGAGCATTTAAAGTTACCTACAGAGTGACAAAGTGCAATTTTTTTTAGACCTTTGCACTTCTGTAATCATTCTTACATACCAAAGAATTTCCCTTGTATTATGGATTCATTTAACAGCTAAGGGAACGTACCCATTCTACGTGACCATTTCGTACAATTTTTAACCCTCTTCCCTCCCCCCTCGGTGAACATCTGTACTCTATACTACTCTACTCTAAGACCCCCTCCCTCCTACTCTGGTTTTACGTAGTAATTCATAGTTTTAAATCGTTTTTTGCAAACAAAACATTAAAAAAATCGTACCCCCCCCCCCTAAATGAGTCACGTAGTATGGGTACGTTCCCTAATGTAAACAACCTCCCTATGTAAAGGAATTTTTGATTTGCTCTGTCTACCTATTGAATAAATCAATCAAGATATGAAATAGAATGAATAGAGCTATGAAAAATATCTGCATTTTTAAGGGGTCACCTTAAAAATGCAGATATTTTTCATAGCTCTATTTTCTTTTGAGGACGTTTTTTAAAAAAAACCAAGAACATAGGGGCGGAGATATAGTTCATTTAATTGTACATGCTAAATTTCATCATAGTCTGACAAATGGTTTTCTAGAAATTTGAGAAGCGCGTTTGTATGGAAATTTTAGAGCGTCGCGGCCCTCTTAAGATGAGGTCATAGCACAATTTTTTAAATAAAAAAGAAATAAAAAATGTTTGATTTGATTTGATTTAGTAATCGAACAAAAAAATCTGATGTAATCGCTGAACATTTCGATAACCACACTCAATAAGTTTTTTTAAGATGCTCAGATCAATCTAGAGGAAAAGATGGAACACTGCGTTATATCTCGCTGAAGCCACTTCTTTTTAAACGTGTGCGCGTGGTAATGTTGCCATGAAAAACATTTACAATTGCACGGAAACTAAGATTTATTCCCAAACTCTACGTTAGCCATTTCCGTTCCAATGTACAACCTTTACGTTTATTTATGGAACAAGCAACACAAGGTATTACAAATTTACCGATCGATGACACCTGCAGAAGTGTAAAACTGAGTCACAGATGTCAACGCCCTCGTCCGAAGATTTTCACAATAGTTCCGTAATTATTCTAAAATAACATCTTTTAAAAATAAACTATATAAAAAATAATGTACAAAAGAAGAATTGTTCAAACAAGTAACATTAAATAAATACCTATAAATAATAATTTTAGATGGAATAAAAAAGCGAGAGTGTATAGTGTGTGTGTGTGTGTGTGTGTGTGTGTATGTGTGTGTGAGTTTATCGTTAGATGGGTTATTTTATTATAACCAAGAAGTCTTCTGTGTCCTGGTAAGATAAAGATAGGAGCCATGCAAGACATTTTTTTTTACATTTATGTAATGTAGTTAGTACCTTAGTAGATTTAATATTCTAAAACTGCACATATTTTTTAGAGTTAAATGTAAATGTTTTTCAAAATTGACTTGTAAAAAAACTGCACAGTTTTTAAAAAGAAAAAAAAAATGTAATCCTGGCCACACTTTTATAATTCACTATGTATATTTATGTACACGAAATTATACCGTAAACCAATGTGCATAATGTCGAGGTAAAAATGACCAAGCGAATAGCCTAGTGTTTTTGCGTCAATGTGCGCATGTTGTGTACATATACGACAGTAGCGTAGTTTTTGGATGGGTTTTGGCTTCACTTAGATCATATGCCGTGCGCCATCTTATTCTCTAGATTTATCTGAGTTAAGAAATAAGATGATAATTTTTAAAATTAGAATTATTTATTATCCTTTAATGTCATTTCTTCTTTTTTATATTTATCGTTTTTTTTTAAATATTATTTTGATCCCAAAGGATTATTCATTTCATTTTTACTGCCATATTATAATACTTCGCTCAGGTGAAGCGTTGTGGTTTTGATGTAATTTTTGTTTCAGACCCAATACTACCAATATGCCAGCCTCAGTTTCAGTTCAGCCCTGCAAACGAACTGTACACGGTCGGTTTTACTGACGGTTAGTAAACTATGTATACATATACATTTCATACGCTTCAAAGTCCGCTGACATGGTGAGGTGCGGCTCGATATTTTTATGCTGTAGCTACATTGTCGCGCTAAAATCAACGTTATCGGGTTATCGGCGATGTTCTTGTATCCACACGGAAAAAAATGGTTTAGCTGTGGCAACTAAATCTGTTTTGCTGCCTATGTCTTAGCTGCTGCACCAAATATCTTCGAAACACTGGCAAAGTTTTGTTGACTACGACGAAGACTGCTTAGCTACTATTCAAAATAAAATTTTGCTAGGAGAATCACACTCAAGTTGCAGTTACTGCAAATTACTTAACTGAGTTTACTAAATTTGTTATTTATATAAACAAAACAAATTCGAATGTTTCAATTAGCTATCAGAGCAAAATATTTTAACTACTTTAGGATAAAATATTTACCTGCTATTGCTAATTGTTAAGATTGTTAGCAACTACTGCTAAGTATTGTTAAGATTGTTAGCTGCAACAGCTAAATTCGTTCAGCTAAAAACAATTTGCTACGGTAACAAAAAACTTAGCTGTCCCTATAGTTTGAAAGGATATTTGCTACTACAACTAAAATTTAGTAACAGCAGCAATTTTTTTTTTTCCGTGCATTAGCGGTCAATTCGCCGTCTTTCTGCGGAGTTGACGTAGGCGTTAATTCACCCGATACATCGCCTAGTGACGAACTAACTGGCTAAACATGTCGCAATAGCCCAAATGAATACGGTCGCTAATGTAGTCGTAGCATTAAAATGTGGCTGCCGCCAACGTCAAGAAACATAGACGCTAACATTATGTCGGCGACTATGCTTCTTGTCGGCGTTGTTGTCGGCAGTTTTGGTGACTAGTGTGTAGACTCACAGTAGTGTGTGTGCTCAGAAGTTAAAATAATAGCAAAAACATAACTCTCTTTTTTTCTTCACCATAGTCGGGTAAACAAAAAGTTATCCCATACGACAATCTTCATTAAAACTATTGCAAAGGTTTCATAAACATATTTAGGTCGATGGTAACATTTTATTCATTTGGAACAATAATATGGAACCATTATGTTTTTTTTTAATGTTGTTTTCTTTTTTCAGAAAACGGCCCTCTGGAGAAATTTTTACACAAAGTGCAATTTGTAGATCAAAAATCGTGTCAAAATTTTTACGCACTGGCCGGAGTAAGTAAATAACTGCCAGTAGCAAACACGTGACCCACACGAATCACATTCAGACATAATATTATACAACATGCTGTGCTGTATTCCCGCGGATTTGTAGAAGTAGTTATATTCCACTAGTAGAGCATTAATAAACTATGTAGCCTTGAAATCGAAGAAAAAAAGCAGCTGTTCCATACATTTGAGTTATATAAAAGCAAAGGCAGCAACATCCCATATGAAAATATGGGATGTTGACTCATTTAGTAGACGATCAACGATTTTTTTTTGATGGAATAGCATTTTTTTTCTAGGTAATTTCAAGGTTGACCCATAGTTTATTAGTGCTTTGCTAGTGGAGTATAACCACCTCAACAAATTCCGCGGAAATGCAAAACAATACGTTGAATACATTTATTTCTAGTAAATCATTTACTTACCTGTTATAGTTGATTGTTACTTACCTGTTTTTCATATTTGTAAATGAACGTTTTCAGCTGATAGACGAAAAAGTGGTGGAAGAAAACTCGAAGTGTGCATCCAGCAAGAACCTGAAAGAGCCGTGCGTGTGGGAGACCGGCACGGCGCTCGTCTCCAACGTCACCGGCAAGTGGGCTCTGGTGAGGACTTACATTTGTTTTTCATCTAGGTAGGTATGTCATGAACGGAAATTAGGTTTAGATTCGATAATATTATAGTCTACCAAAATGTTCAAAACCAATGTCACCGCTAGACCAGCTTACACGTTTGTAAGAAATTTGTAATATTGAGCCGTTCCTCGTACATTTTTCTTTTGGCTAACGCTAACGGTTTAGGATTCGGTTCACGGATCGGCTTTTTTTAGCTGAATTGTGTATGGAACTATGGGAAATGGTCTCCGCACGCCATACCGCTTTCGCCAACTCTCACTGATCCAACTTACTCGTGTTGTACGAGCGAGTGGGATTGCACTCAGTTAGCATGCTATGATGTAAGGTCAAAAACTAAGCAGCACTGCTCACGAAATTAATTTCATCAGTCATCCATTCAGTCTAATCAAAATGATTTTTTTGCTGAACTTTTGCCCCCTTAGCAATAAATGTTGTATAGCCTCGGAATAGTAGAGCAGCTTTTGTCTTTTTCTTTCTCTTCAGTTTTTGAACTTGATAAAAAAATACAAAACACTGCATAACTGTTTCGAGGCCATACAGACGGCTAAGGCTTCTAGAGTGTTTTCCTCAACAACTTCATAACTACGAGTATCCCCAGTGAGTACATAACTTCAAAAACTTAGTCATGCGCAAGCGAAGACAGCAGTATACCAAAGCCTGGGCCTTATGAAAAAGCCTTGTGAATATTTCAGATAGGCCTAGGCGTCCGAGGCCCGGGGTGCGCTGCACCGGCACACTTCATCTCTCTCGCGACGTACTGGCCCTGGATCCTGTCTCACACCGATCGGAACAAAAAGCACAGGCACAACACATTTGAACAAGGTACGTCACTACGTAACGTACGTATTGTGCTACTACTGTGCACTATTCTAAAAGAACTAAGTTCATTGGCGTATAATTTGCTGATCATTGACTAAGTACCTTTTTTTACCTGAGGAAAATCCTTAAAGGATTCCACAACCGCCCAGAGGGTAGGCAGCGTGGGTATGCTGGAGTCCCGCCACTGGCGACCTACCCACTAAAAACCCTAGGGTGTCCAACCTCGCGCTAAATGTTGGGGCTACGGGGACGCTTTCCCACGCGTTTGCAGCCCCGAAAGCTTCAGCTTTTACGTGCTCCGGGCTGCGCTTGCGCTCCACCTCCCAATGAAAATGTGTCGGGACACCAGACGCGTCGTCATCATCGCCCTCGGGGACCAACTCAGCCAGTGGGAAAGAACTACCCTCTAAAATTTTCCGTTCTAAACAGATGATTCATTCAGCAGCGTTGTTCTTGGCAGTGTAGTAATGTCTAGACGGCAATATTCAATGGTATTTTGAAGTCCTTGTACTACATGGTATTACCTGCCTTCTCTATTTTTTTATCTGTAAAAGTTTTCTTCGGTCTTCCCAGTCTCTCTTTCCTTCTACTTTATTTTCCATCTATAGGTAAAGGTCTTTACTGGTCTGTCACATTGGACTGTCAAATCCTACAATACGAGATGGTCAAAATTACTATGGTGTATTTTCTAACATAAGGTTAATTTTTACTTGGCCAGGATTGAAGGAGTACCGCCGGCGCTACGGTGACGGCGAATATTACCGCAGCGGGTTCAGACCCGACACACTCATGCACGTCCAGCCAGCAGGTGAGTAGAGCCATGGTATATTATATACTACGCCAGGTATAGCATTCCGAGTAAAAATTATGGAGAATAAAAATATGGGAAGCAGGGGCGGGTCACTATTTTAATATTATAATGATAGCAAAAAATTACAGATTTCGAAGATACAACACCAGAAACGCAGGACATTCCCCTACACGAATTCCTGCGCAACAGACCCCCGGAGAACATGACCAAGGACGAGCGTCTCTCGCACTTCTACGGCAAGGTGGTGGACAACAACATGTTCCTCATCGACCGGGTCAACTCCTCGCTCATACTGATCAGACCTGGTGAGCAGAGTCAACGTTATTTATCATACGTACTTCTGCAGTATTCCGTACTAATATTATTGGCTCTGTGAGAAGTAGACCTCGCGGCCGACGTCTGCTCTCCTCTACAGATCGCATTTCTTAACCGATTCTCTTGAAATTTTGTGAGGAGGTTCAATATTCTTTTTTTTTTGTCGAGTCAGGTTTTGGACATTGATATGATTTTCCTCTGTAGAGGAAGACAGAGATCCGAACAGAATTCGGACATCCGAAAGCATTTTTGTCGAAGCTGAAGTATAAACGAACGCTATATAACGCTATAACGCTCGCTAACGCTCGCTCAGTCGATTTTAAAATAGAAAGTAACTCTGTCTGTCTGTTTGTAGGCTTTTCATTGTTAAACGGCTGAACGGATCTTGACGAAGTTTGAATATAGTAACACCATTTCTCTATCATTTCACGAGGATTTTGGATACTATTTTTTGGATAAACGTGATCGAAGTCGCGATTAACATTTGTTAGCTAGTCACCAATACACTCTGAAAAATGATATGTCTAGGTGGACTAAAGAAACATAGCACGCGTCGAAAAAAATAGCGTCGAATTCTTAGGCCATAAATGAACAAAAAGTAGGGCGCAACGCTAGTGTAAGACGTGCCTGTCACGAAAACTAGTATAAAAACGGTAGCCCGTCACTCATCGCTTATAAACAGTACGGTTCGACACTCTCTCTAGACTTATAAGTCATCTTCAGTATCAGTCAGTATCTACTCATAGCCAATACGTATTAATATTGGCTATGAGTACTTATTTTATAATAATAGTAAGGATGAGGAAGGATAAGTACCTAAAAATGCATTTCTTGCTCTATATTCTCTCAAGCGTATTTGGGTGTCAAAACCACCTCAGTTTTCACCAAATAAATAAACCAAGATTTTCATATAAACACTTTCATTTGTAAAGGTTTTCAAATGTTTTTGTAAAACTTGTCTGTCTTGTCGTCCGTTCCTCGTCCAGCCACCGTCGCAGGCCGCGGCCGCTGGGGCAATTGCAGCGACCCGACCCTCAAGCTCGTCTACAAGGACCACGTCGACGTCACCATGAAGGAGGACTCCTACTGGAGCTCTATACAGTACCAGGTACTTCACTTTTAACTTTTGTGCTAGGTTTAGGAGGCTTGCTCCTAATTACCACCACCAAAACGGCCACCGGCAAACGGCTTGTTAGGTCCTAAAAAATAATGGAAGTTATCCTGGCGCCGCGTGCTGGCGATGAGGGCGAGCAAAACCGTGACGATTAAGTAACACTCGCTACTCGCATGTCGCCAATACGCCGAGTGACTGTTTTACATATATTTTTACCCGCTACTCGTTCATAATCGGCGGTCAGACAAGTGCCACAGTTTTTTAGGTGCTTTAACATTTTAACGACTGGAAGCCGGACTGGAAGCTGGACAGGAGCCTGGTGTATAGCTGAATTGAGACTGAATATCGTCTGACGAAGTATGGGTGTTGTATTATGTAATACCCATGGTCTGCCAGCCCATATGGGGAAAAGGGTTACGATTGTGTTTTGTTTAACTTTTTAGGCTTCCCAAAGTAGTAGACTGAAAGAAAAATAAATATAATACTGCAAAATGTAGCCACCTACTTTACTCCTGATTTACAAAGACGTATCTCATGACAACTTGCGATCTAGAATCGGTCATGCCATACCCACAGTCGCGTTATACACACAAACATAACACTCCTTTCTTGCGTGGTTAGCTACGCAGAGGAACCCTTATGCACGCTATGGCGGACTTCGTTACAGACAATGGACTACTAGTCCAAATCCTAGAGTAGTCCTAGATTAGTATTCCTAGAGCAGTATTTCTAAAGTAGTCCTACAGTCCAACTATTCTGTTCATTACAGGCTGAGCGGTTGGCCCTAATATCAGAGTCTTGATTTTAGGGCCAACCACTCAACCTATAAACAGAGTCCGTACGAGGCCCGTACCAAGTCCGAAGAATCTCCACGTTGAGCTGTGGAAAATATGAACGGATATTATACGCAATGTTCTTTTTTAATTTGTTCTTCAACATTTTCATAGGCGTTTTCTAAAGTTGACTATTTTTATTTGTTTCAGATATCCTTGTACGATTTGTGGTTTAAAAACTACACATGTGTCATGATTAAAGTAGGTACCTATCTATATATAATGGTATAATTTGAAATTGGAACTGTTTTTCGCTTTCTTGTCTGTCTGTTTGTTTGTCGCAATCCTATCTAGAGGATAGACTTAAAACTTTAAACACAGCTTTAAAAATATATAAAAATGCAATAAACTTGGATATTTTCATCCTAAGGTTGCCTGGAAGAGATCGCTTTTAGCGATAAGGCCGTCAGTTGTTACACTATATAATAAGTTTTATTATAATTTTTCTCTTGTTGTTTTGTTATTTGTGGTGTGGACAATAAAGAGTTTATCTATCTATCCATCTATATTTTAAAGCATTTACTTTTGAAACGATTTAATTACTTACATATAAATATGTTTGTTTATTTCTTGTTTCAAACTTTGCAACAATTTTTTGACTACTTACTAAACCGATAGGTAAGATTTAAGTTGGTTAAAAATGAGAAGCGTTGCGTCCGCGCCCCGTCTGCGTCTCGTCTTCTCTATACGTGTCGCGTCGCGTCTCTTCTATACATTTTGTATAAAAGTGCTTTGAAGGGTGCGCCGCGTCTGCGTCTGCGTCCGCATCACTGCCTTTCAGTCTGTCTTGCCTCTAGCTTAAAGTAATTGAGGAAACGATCAATATCACATAAGTGATTTTGATCGTTTCCTCAATCTGTTTTCTGTCCTCAGTCAAATCTATGAAATTATGTTTCCTTACCGCACCAACCCACACCCCGTAATCATTAGTAGGTGGCCTCTGCGACTCTGCAGCACAGGTTTGCCTTGTGCAGGTACCACTAGCACAGTATAATTTGTAGTAATTAGGTAGTATCATGTAAAATGACATGCACCCATTAAAATGTAAGCTTCAGTGGAAAATAATAGTAGATTGTTATACTAGGGCCTAAAAATGACCAATTATTTATGAGGTAGTTCACTTCGATTGCGAGAAAATAAAATAATCCAATTCAATGTTAAAAATTATTGCGGTCACCAATTCAATATGTATGGTTCGGAAAAAATATTAAAGATTTCGCGCCAATTTCATTTTTTATTTTTTCTGTAGTTCGCAGCAACACGTGCATTCTGCCGAAGAGGTCGCCGCTTTTTTAGTCGCCATCTGTCTTTTTTTGTCGCCATTTTGAGGAAAAAAAAACACCTAGAGCGAAATATGCTATTTTATCTTCGCTCTGGTACGCTAAAATGACAGACTTTTAGAGCAAGAGAAGTGAAAATAATTTTGTTTGTTTTGTTGTTTCAGGTAAAAACTTTAAAACCTGTGCTGTCGTATCTCCAATACACAGTAGGAATGCACGACAGCAGCGACTTATTCGGCGGCGACGAGACGCCAGACTCAATCTTAAAACACTACCCCACCACTGACCCGTTCGATAAAGAAAAGAAACCCAAACTCGACAAATCCTTCCTAACACAGAACGTTGACGACGACTCGGTCCGCGGCTTGACTTTGTACTTGAAAGTGCTGTTTGTAAGGGAATCCAAGCTGGAGATCACAATTTTTGGGCAGCCCCATCAATACCCACCAGAAAATCCTGGAAATGCGACTACGCCGAAACCCTGATTACCTAATTAATTATTCATTCATTTACAAATTTAAGAGCGGTGCTTTTGTTTTTGAAGTAATCTAATCACATATTATTTATTGCATTAGATTACATAATAATTCCAGTGATTGTTACAAACAGGTGTTTGGAAAATTTTCACATATAGGAGGGGGCGAAAGAAAGAACTGGTGGCTCTGTGAGCCGGAGAACTCGCAGCTGACGTTTATCCTCCTTGACAGGGCGAATTTCTCAACCGATTGTCGTAAAATTTTGTTCTCGTGATTTTTTCCCAAAACAAAAAAACTTTTCCGCCGTTTTAAAATGTGAAACTCACAAACTTCAAGAGAATCGGTTCAGATATGCGACCTGTTAAGAAAAACAACGATACGGACAGAGATCCAGACATAATTCGGACATACGAAAGAATTTTTGTTGAACCTGAAGTAGAGACGCTTCGCTCGCTAACGCTCGCTTGGTTGATTATATTTGCTTAGGCGCTTGTGCCAGGTTACGAAAAAACCTGTAGCACAGGCACTGACTGTTTTATAATATTACTAGCGACCCGCCCCGGCTTCGCACGGGTGCAATGCTGATACACTATAGAAAAACTGTTAACGTTGTATATATAGCGGCCCGCTCTGGCTTCGCACGGGTATAAACAAAAAAATGTTATTGTGGGATATCCATAAGAGATAGACATATACCATCGCGGAGTTTTCTGTAGACCTTTTCAATGTGTACAAATAATTAGTACATTATTGTGATAAATCTCGTAGGGTTCAGCCTGCGTTTGCAATGTAAGCGGAAAAAAAATGATAATTAACGACATCACATTAGAAACCTCAAAATTAACAATATTTCTCCACTATTTAATGGATGTTATTGTACACATAAACCTTCCTCTTGAATCACTCTATCTATTAAAAAAACCGCATCAAAATCCGTTGCGTTGTTTTAAAGATTTAAGCATACAAATGGACATAGGGACAGAGAAAACGACTTTGTTGTATACTATGTAGTGATTACCTATTTATAATTTGTAAATTTAGAATTATAGATTTTAGGCTTTTAGATAAGAATTTAGTTATAGGTGTATGCATGTAAAAATATTTTTAAGATTTTATATTGAACTTCATAAACATAAATAATTAACATGAGATTTAAAACAAACTATGTTTTATAATAATGATTTAAATAAAAATGTTGCTGGTTTGGCTTTTGAAAATTATTAGACTTTATTAAATTACCTTTCATCCCGAATAATATGGTTCCTGTGGGATCGTGGGTGAAACCGCGGCTCTCAATTCTTCTTCTTCTTCTTCTCAATTTCAAGGTTGCCCCATAGTTTATTCGTGCTCTGCTAGTGGTATAACTTTCCCTACAAATTCAGCGAGAATGCAAAGCAACACGTTGTATAAACGATCCTGTATAAAAATAATGTCATCCTTGTTATAAGAACACTTAATATTCATTGAATTATCAATTTGTGTCGACACTTCGTTCCCAGACGATGTAATCGATAGTTTACTTATTCTGAAGACGCATCATTTTAAAGTAAAATAACATTATTAGGGGTGATAATATCTTTTTTAGTATGTATTTAAAAATACAATATGTACATCTGTATAATACTTGTATGTTTATATGCATATAAGTAGGAAGACAGGATTAGGATTAAGCTAAAAAAGAGAGTTCAAGATGAGTGACTTCAGGGACCCTATTCGGAGATTTGAAATTCTCATCTCACCTTCTTTCGTCCTTGTTGTTCTCATTTAAAACGTCATAGGAGTGAGAGTGACCAAGATAAAATCTCATCTCATCTCATGCGCAGGAATAGCCCCCCAGGAACGAGATGCCTTTGTCAACGGGATTAAAATGGGCTGATTGCGTAATCCGAGATTCTAGAATAAAACGGGAATGACTCTCGTCCGATTTGAGTCAGTTACTCCGACGACAGGCGAATTCAATAGGCGAACACTGATAAATGGTGTGTCCAATTATTTAATTTATCAGTAATCTTGGTAGATAACACTATGTTGTATTGTATTGTATTGTATGTTACCTAATTTAAAAAAAAAATAGTTTCATTCGGTGGCATTAATCAAGGAGTGCGCGCGCGCGGCTGCGTCTCGCTTGGCACACAACATAAAACCATAACTTGTAAGAACCACGTGAGTCAAGAGCCACAATAAACGTCAGTTTCCATTAAAAATCCAGAATAAGTCTCCATCAGATGCGAGCCGTAATATGATTATCACCTACGTCAAGTCACCTGCCTTGAGGAAGAAAAAATGAGCTGTCTTTTGCATCCTAACTGATGTTAACTTAACATCCTTCGGTAGTACTCGCATTATGGATACTGCATTAACTAGCGCGCTCCTGTGTATCATGTAGAGATAGATGTGATACTAGCAAATCGTAGCAAGATGTCACTATTTGTTACTAAGTATCTAGTAGATTGTAACAAGAACATGCCACTACTCGGTGCACGAATGTTTTACATCAGGATCTGTAGGTATTCCCGAGTCATGTAAATCTGTTTTGTTAGAAAATACTTCAGTTTTGACTGAGACTTAAGATTTTGCCAGTTTGCCGGGTGAAACAAAACTTTTTACCACACTACAGCGAGAAAAATGTTAGGTGCAAGAAAACGGTTTAACAATGAAAAAAAAAAAATTTAACGCCAAGCCGGCCTGTGTTGTTTTTTATAAAATTAGGTTAGCGTAATGACTTAAAATATAGGTATTACAGGTTTGATTGGAGAGTACACTTCACGGTAACGTGAATGGCATTGACAAACGCTCATTAACGAATGATGATTTTACGCTCAATTTCAAAAGCGCGTTATAAAAACGGTTTTTCGTTATTTCTGGGTTGGCAGTGCATCGAAACATTACAAGTGTTGTAGTTGTCCATAGGCGGCGGTTACCGTTTACCATCAGGCGGGCCGTCTGCTTGTTTTTCAACAAAGCAGCAAGAGTCCTATAACCGCATGTCTGGGTAGCCCTTTGGAAACAAAACAATCAAATATCGAATGCGCTGTCATAAACGGGAATGCCTGAGAAGTAAGAGCCTAAGGGCGCAATAATCTGTAATAGTTCGATCTCAATGTAAAGTAACTACTTGCTGACAGTAAGTGAGAAAATAGCTTTCAATAATTATAAATAAAGTGTTGGAATTAAAACTAGGTACCTACTTGCTTTTCGTTTCATTTAAATTCTAATTGATCGAGCGAGCGGAGCGTTACTGCTTCAGCTTTGCTAAAAGCGCTTTCCTATGTCCGTCCGGCGGGCATCGGAGCTGTCCAGCTGTTTTCTTTACTAGTCACATTTCTCAGCCGAGTCTTGTGAAGTTTTGGGAGCAGGTTCGATAATTAATGAAGTTTTTGTTGGAAAGAAAGTTTTTTGTGGAAAGAAAATTCTTGGATTTTGAACCACGATAGCGCGCCTTCGCACAGGGCCATCATTGTGAACGATTTTTTTTACCAAACACTCAAAAAATACTATCGAGCAACCACCATATTGACCAGATATGGCTCCAGCCGACTTCTTTCTTTTTCCTAAACTCAAATTACCACTTCGTGGCACCCGTTTTCAATCGGTAGAAGACATAAAGAAGAATTCGCAGCAAGAACTGAACTCGATTCCGAAAACAGCGTTTAAAAATGTTTTGATGATTGGATTATTCGTTGGCGTCAGTGTATCTTTCTGAAGGAGCATACTTTGAAGGTGATAAAATAAATTTGATGATTAACTAACAGTTTGTGTTTTACTGAGTTTTTCTCGGTGCTTTCTTTACAGAGTATTATGTATACTGAGAGTCAAGTAAAAATATCCATCCTCACCTTTGAAGTGTTTGCTATCTCCAAACTCTGACTCGCTCGCCACTCGGCCTATTAAAACTTACTTAAATATTTTTTAGCTCATGTTTACAGATTGAGTCGGTGATTCATTGCTCTCTGTTCGCTGCCTGTTTGAAGGCTTCTTTAATTACTTGGCATATTTTAGTGTCTTATAAGGCGCGGACCAGGTTCGTGCTTTAAAAATAGGCTGAGAAGAAATATTATTATATTCCGGTTTGTCACATTTTCTGGGATATGCTCAAAGCATTTTTATAATAGGTATTAAGAGTGGTAAACAAGCTGACGGCCCGCTTGAAGGTAAACGGTAACCACTGTCTTTTAAAAAAATCGTGAAATTTTTCACACACGGTCGTCTGATCCCAAACTAAGCAAAGCTTGTACCTACTATGGCTGCCAGAGACTGATGTACTTGCAATATGAATTTTTAAAGGCATTCTTAAATAGAAATTAACAGCCAGACATAGAACAAACACAAATGTTCATGAAAGTTAGCCCTAGGTGGGAATCGAACCCACGCCCCCAATCTCAAAAGCGGGTTTACTACCAACTGAGCCATGGCGCACGGTATAATATAAGTGAAGCCAACAACCATCCAAAAACTACGCTACTGACGCAAAAAAACTAAGCTACTCGCTTGGTCGTTCTCAACTCGACATTATGTACATTGGTTTATGGTATAATTTCCTGTACTTCAATATACATAGTACATTATAAAAGTGTGGACCAAGACTACATTTTGAGGTTATTTTAATAAACTGTGCAGTTTTTTTACAAGTCAATTTTGAAAAAGCCGTAACATTAAACTCTTACAAATATGTGCAGTTTTAGAATATTAAATCTCCTAAGGTTGTATATTGGAACGGAAATGGCTAACGTAGAGTTTGGGAATTAATATTAGTTTTCGTGTAATTGTAAATGTTTTTCATGGAAACATTACCACGCACACACATTGAAAAGAAGTGGCTTCAGCGAGATATAACGCAGTGTTCCATCTTTTCCTCTAGATTGATCTGAGCTGGTATATTAAATTTAATGATTATTTTTACATTTAGGAGAATACAGGTAGAGGGGGGTTAGTGGTCAAGTCTCTGAGGTTCAAGGTTATCAGATTACTTATTGCTACATTGTGAGTACAGCACGAGCAGACCAGCGACCACCCGATCACGAGTATGACGCAAGATGATTTGTATGCAAGTTTTGTATTTTTTAAATCGAGTTCAAAAATTTAAAAGAAAGAAAAAAACAAAACACTGTACAACTATTCTGAAGACTTACAACGTCTATTGCTAAAAGATCATGAACAAGAGTTATCTTTAGCCTCCGGCTTATCAGATTATCTGAAATGCTCTCTCGGACATTTTTATGCGACAATGTACTTTGTGTTACTAAAGATAAGAGATAGAATTGTTTAACACTGAGTTAGGAAGATTACTGTACAGAAATGACTTCAGTGTCTTGAGTTTTCCAACTAGAATCTATGTGGTACTGTGTCTATATAAAAAAAGAAATCTAGAGTCAAATAGAGCAGGTTTTTATTTTATTTTTTGTAGAAATTTGGTCTTTTTAATAATTATTTGAAAGGTATTATTTGAAATTGGCTGAGTTTAATTTTTTTTTACCAATATTTTATGGAAGTTTTGCGTAGTTTAAGTAAATTTGTTCGACGCGTTAGCACAGTGTTTCAAGACAACGTTGTTTGAGTAGATGATCTCAGATCCGTCTCTTCGAAGTGATAGGTTATATTGTAGCAAATTGTTTATTCTAGCCCTCATTATCTTTAGTAAACATTGCTATTATTCCATAGTTTTCACCAGAAGTAGTCCATCCTGCGAATAAATCGAAAATTCGAACGAAAATTCACGAATTGACTTTTAAATTGTGTGTCCAATATATGTATTTACGAGAATTTAGAAGAAAATTGTTGTAGTGATATTTTGGATGATGTTTTTTGATCAGAAAGAGTTGGTGTTTGTGTTTTTTGTGGTGACGATTTTGTTTCTAGTGTTTGTGTACCTGCAGATGTGTGATATCATTATTGGGCGATATGTCTTCAAAGTGTTTAGTGAGTATAGACCATTATAGTACATTGTTATATGTAGATACATAAGGGCGCTTCTAGACGGGCCATATTTTATCTACAATACTTACTGGCCGGCCAAAACATTGTGAGTGTGCCCGGCAATATTTTGAGTGTGGCCTGGCCATTTATTCATAAGTACATATTTCTAGCATGGCTGATGATGGGCGGGCTACAGTCGGCAAAATAGCTAGTATTGTCGGGACAGTATAGCAGTAAAAATATGACCGGTCTAGGAGCACCTTAATAAAGTTATTTACTAGCCGCGCCCCGCGGTTTCACTCACCGCCCTTCCACAGGAACTGTTAATAGTTTCAGGATGAAAGTTAACCTATTATTATTAGTTACCTTTTCTGTACTTCTGGCAATATATATGCAAAATACCATGATGATCGGTTGAGTAGTTGAGGCGTGAAAGAGTAACAAACGAACACACATACAAACAAACTCACTTGCGCTTTTATAATGTTAGTTAGGAAGAAAGTTACGTATAAGAAGGATAAAATGGGTACCTATGGATATTACTAGGTAGGTAGGTACTTACTTTCTAAAAACCACAGACTTGGCTTACTGCACGCGTTGGTGAACACTGTAAGTGCAGTAGGCAATTATTTTACAAATAAATAAATAAACAGACTTAAAAAAATATTTGCATCCAGGGGGCGACCATGAACCTTATTGCGCGGCGATACGATTCACGGTCGCGCAGCGTCGAAAACAAAACGTAACTATCATGGAAATAAGATGTCTGCCTTTGATTCGTAGTTTCGTTTTCAATCTTCTAGGTTTCTCAAACACACAAAGTGTTTTAGAATGTTTGTCTTCTTGATGCAGTTTTGGCAGATTTCATCAAGATTGGTTTGGAAAACTTGGTTGTAAAAAAATGGTGCGTGGAGCCCCTCCGCGCGGAAGAAGTGAAACTTCTGTGTATCTTTCTTTCTCTCTCCCTCTTGCGTTGGAATATTAGACGCTACTTGTTGTTAACGCTCGCGCTGGCCTGTTATAGGTATACTACGCGCATGCGTTCGAGTGCCTCGCATTCACTCTCGCTCTCTCTCTTTCTATTCCCCCTCCTCCTCAGGAGCGTTAAACGTTTAACGCAACCTTATTGGAAGTCGCCTTAGAAGTTTCACTTCAAAAATTTTACTTTCCCTTCTATTGCATAGGTATAGAGAGCAGACAGAAAGAGTTATTTTTGTATTTTATATCAGTAAGATAGCATCGGCCAAGACTTATAGAAACGAGTGTTTTTGCGGCAATTAAACGTAAATTCGTCATTTACAATGTTATCGTATCCTTATTGTACTGTTGATACGAAAAGAATACTGATTTCTGGAACTTCCTTTTAGGTAGGTATTCTATGTTGCAGTTACTAAGTGTAAAAATGAAACCTATCTAATGTAATCTTACGAGCTAATCATAGGTTTTGAGGATTGTGGGAAAGAAAAGTAAATAAATATAAATCAAGAAGAAGAAGAAGTAAATAAACAAGTATACATAAAAACATTTAAAAAACCCCGACACCGATTATCATCACATCAAAATCATCAAATCAAAATCGGTTAATCCATTCGGGAGCTACGATGCCACAGACACACACACACACACACAAAAGTCAAAGTCAAAGTCAAAGTCAAAATGTTTTTATTCAATTTAGGTATTAAAGATACACTTATGAACGTCAAAGTTATTTATATAGACTCGACCGCCTGGTTCGGACAAAAAGCCTCTACTCAGAAGAACAGGCAAGAAACTGAGGGGCATTATTTTTTCAAATAATAAATAAATTACAGTCTCACAAATTTTGGCTTACAACTAGGTAATATCTATAAATACTAGTGGCTACTTGACGGAAGTGGAAGGCTCCAGACATCTTTATCTTCTAAATAATTCTTAACCTTATAATATCCTCTTTTCATTAATGTAGTTTTTACATGTGATTTGAATTTTCCCTCGGTGAGCCCTGTTATATTTTTCGGGATTTTATTGTAAAAACTAACGCAGTTGCCTAAAAATGACTTTTTTGACTTAGTCAGTCTAAATCTCTGTACAGCTATCCTATCCTTATTTCTAGTGTTATAATTGTGATAGTCACTGTTCGATTTAAATTTATGTAGATTTTTGCGAACGTGCATAATATTTTCAAAGATATACAAAGAAGGTAAAGTTAATATATTTATTTCTTTAAATAAATCTCTCAATGATTCACGGGGACCCATTCCGTAGACACACACACGCACACACACACACACACACACACACACACGTCGGGGGTTACAAAATGCTTCAAATTACAGATCAAAGATACTTTTTCTAAGGGCGCCGGGCTCTCCTAGACGGGCCATATTTTTACTGCAATACAGGTCCAGCGGGTCTAGCACGAGCCTGAGACAAATTGTCTTTCTACCGTTTTTACCTCGCGAGAGAGAGACAAGCATATCCGTATACCATGGAATAATAATAATACTCCGCCAGGTGTAGGATTTGGCCACTTGGTGGTTTTATAAATCTAGACGTTTTCCTAAAACCCTCCCTCACCTTTTCTGCCACATGCTCTAATCAATCCACTAATCCTGCACTGATAACTCGGTATAGTTACTCTTTATCTATCGAATTTTTGATAAGTAACTAAGTACTTATTTGTAATATTTTTGTTTCTGGTGTGTGCTAATAACCAATAAGTGCGAATTTATTTGGATTTTAACCAAAAATGGAGTACGCGGCATTGTTTTTGCCGTTCTTCTTGGTGGTCTCGGTGTACGCCCTCACCTGTGTGTGTCTTCATTGCTGCCAACTATGTAGTAAGTCGTATTTCTCATGTTTTGTTTAATACCGTGTGACCAACTTATTTAATAGGTGGCCAAATATGAGAACTAACGATAATTTGGACCTACGAGTAAGAGTAATGTGTACGGTAATTTAGAAAATTCAATTGTGGCTCCCTCGCTCAAGTGTCCTATATTTTTTTAAGCATGCTTGCAGATTTGGCGCCTAACTTTTTTTTACAGTTCAAAGGTTTGACGAAGTGAATATTCCAGGTAGGTACCTACTATAGTTACCAGGCTTTTGAGTAAATTATGTGAATACTTTTCTCTTAATTATCTAGATACTTTTTGCTTCTTCCTTTCTATTTTATCTAACTAACCGGCCGGAACTAATGTAGGTAGGTATGGTCCGGTTGCCATACCTACTCAGATGTAAGTAACTAATGAAAATAAAAATATACTGCATTAAAGTAAGTACTTATTACATGTAATTAGCCTACAGTATGGAAATTATTTTATCTAGAGTGACCAGAGTGACTATGAGTTTTATTGTTGTAATTTTTGTCACACCATCTATTGACGAGTAGCTTAACTACATCAAATAGTTTGCACTGCCATCTAGTGATGAGTAGCTTACCAATATTATTGTAAGCATAATGACACAGATGGCACTTGCTAAAACTAGTGGATCTGTGAGCTGTTTCAAGACCTCGCGGCCGACGTTTGTCTCCTCTACAGGTAGCATTCCTCAACCGACTCTCGTGAAATTTTGTGAGCTGTTTCGATAATTATAATTTTTTTTTACAAAACGGTTTTTGGGAATATTATGTCGAAATTGCCAGATGTGATATTTTTAATTCATTTTTCCGCCCATTTTGTATTAATCCAAAAACTGCCTTGACAAAAAAAATTATATACAGGTAATTCTCGAACCTAATCGCAAACTGTCAAGAGATACGGTTAAGAAATGCAATCTGTAGACGAAGACAGAGACACACGGACACACGCACATACGAAAGTATTTTTGTCGAAGTTGAAGCGGGAGCCTTCGCTCGCTAATGCTCGCTGGGTCGATAAATCAGTCCAAAGTGACCCTAACAAATGCGGATCTGTTTCATATCCTAGCACTATTTTTAACCTCCGACGTAAAAACAAAGAGGTGTTATAATTTTGACGTGTCTGTACCTATGTGTGTGCGTAGCTCCCGAATTTTCCCGAAATTTTCTAAATCTTTATTTACTTATTTATTTATTCATAACACACATTACAGAAATTAATAAAATTGTACAAAATTTTAGTGAACTTAAAACAGCTCTAATTATATTAATTTCCAATATTATGTATGTCTAGGAGCATTTTAATAACAAGCATAAAACAACAGAATTAAATTAAGTAATCAGTTGAAATTTAAACATTTTGATTTTACATTGATTGCTAAATTGTTATAGATTAATACCTATTCAGTAAGTAATTAAATGAAATTTGAGAAACAAAACAATAAACATAGAACAGTGGTTAAAAGTTAAAGCCTAAAATACTTTTTAATTTAAACTTGTCGTTTTTCTCTTGAGAACGCTGCGTTTCAACCCGAGATGTGCACAGATGCGTTGCGAGGGATGTGTTCATTAGGAACCAATAGAATCCCTTCATCTACCCAGCGTCGCTCAGCCCAGCTGCTGTGGAAACGGCTTAGCGGAGCGAGGCTTTTGTATGTGTTTTGTGAGGTCGATGTATAATGTATATAGCCTGCTAAAGGAGATTAATGTACGAGACGAACTAGGTATATGTAAACAAAAAACGTTCCGTAATTTAGAAGTGGGGGCCGGCCCGCCGCCGTGAGCGGACCGCAGGTTTGCTGCAGCGTATGTTGTCTATCGACAATCATTTAACTATTAACAATCATTATGGTATGTACGAGTATGACTATATGGCCAGGCCACACTCAAAATTTTGCAGGACTATTATTGTAGTTAAAAATATTGTGGCCCATTTAGATTTAGAAGCGCCCGAAATTTAATTTTTAAACTGTAGGTATTTATGTAATTGCGTTGGTAGGCAGATAGGCATACCCAGGTAGATAGTAAAATTATTTTAACCGAGTTTTTTATCAAAGCGCTACGAGCTTGAGTACGTACGTACGCAAGTACTTACCTACTCAACAGGTACGTAAGCGGCATAGCTATCACCGAAAGTGTTGAATCACGTCTTATCAATTCCCTCAGTGCACTGATAACAGTCTTGTGAGAAGATGGCTGAGTGCTAGAGCGGGAACGAGCCGATACAATTAGATGATCTTAAGGGGCCATTGAGATTTAAGTACTACGTACGTAAGTACGTTGCCTGTTTGCTTGTTCTTCTGAGTAGAGGCTTTTTGTCCGAACAAGGCGGTAGAGTCAATTTAAATAACTTTGACGTTCTTAAGTGTATCTTTGATACCTAAATTGAATAAAAACATTTTGACTTTGACTTTGACTTTAATTAGGTAATAGATATGTCGGAACCAAGTCGTATCCGGAGCGCAAGCGCCACCTAGTGGCACTCGATGGAGTCAGTGACTCGCGCGCCATCGTTTCGTGACAAGACTTTCCGGTTGGCGGGCGGCGCGAGCGGTCATCTCTGAACCATCGCGCGTTCTACGATTCGTCCTACATAGTTATTTGTGCCTACTTATCCATTGTGCTATTAATTGTACGAATTATAATTTGCTAAGTGTACGAGCGTGTTTCCTTGATCCGACACTACCCACCAACGCCCACAGTTAACGAGATGAGTGCTAGTGATGATGACGAGGACCACCGCCCTCTTCCCCCGTCAGATATATCAATGTGAGACCCTCTTTCCTGTCACGCGGATTGCAGCTGCCGCTTGCTATTCGCTTGCGTGTGATACCTAGGGGGCTATTCCTGCGCGTGACATGAGATGAGATTTTATCTAGGTCACTCTCACACCTATGACGTTTCAAACTAGAGCAACAAGGACGCAAAATGGTGAGATGAGAATCTCAAATCTTCGAATTGGGTCCCTAATCCTTGTCATGAATATTAAGATACGCACATTGCGAAGCATGTGGGCCACACCATGGTATATTGATATGCTCCGCCAGGTATAGCGTTCCAGGTCAAGAATGGTCACGTGGGCAACACGCAGTGACGTCAGTCGATGCTTAAGCACGACCGAAAGTCATTTACAACAAGCTAGAAAGAGACGAAGGGGTCAGTGTATATTTTAGGGCCGGCGGCGGTCTATAACCGTATACCTAGGTACTAGGTACCAACTTCCGTTCGGGATGCGCCTTACACCGCGTGCTTCAAAACCAAGCTGAGGCTTGGTTACTAGAAAATATGTTTTATGACATTGAAGCTTATTTTAAAATAGAGATTTTTGAACTATATATTTGACTGTTTTTACTATATTTAGCTGTTTAGTGACATTAATGAATTAATTTTATATTTGACACATAATTATCAAATATTATTGTTATGTCATTCGTTTTTAATTATAAATATTCAACTGTGACGTGTAACTATAGGAGCTATCAATAAATTCAGAGTGCTTAGTGTCAGTTTTTCTTACTTTTCGATCGCGTAAAAGTAACTCCAATTTGTATGAAAATTAAAAAGCGCCACCTAGTGGGAGTAATGAGAAACCGCAATCGTGAGTGCGAGTTTTTTGTTTACTGCCAACATTGACATGAAAAATTTACTTTTTCACGGTGAATTTACGCGAATCGAGTGACAAGCTCGATTGGCACTCACACTCGCTCGTTTTCGATTGTCGATCCGTGTGACGTAAACTCGTTTACGCTGTAGTAAAGTTATTCGATTTACTTTGAGCAACTCACACTAAGCACTCTGATTTCTGATGATTACGATGACGAGTGACGTCATCTGGTGTTGGTTCATGGAACGCTAGACCTTGTCTTTTAGATCAGGGTCCGCTGCGACGCGCATCGACTTAAGCATGCGCCCCGTTCGGCATAAGCATTTGCTGTGTTTTTTCTGAGCCACAATTTTTCACAAGGCGTGCTTTGCACACCGTGCGCAGCGCATGCCTCGCCGGCGTACCCACAATGGGGTAAGGAGGCGCATTTGCTGCTCCCTAATTCGAAGCTCAAAATGTATGTTTTTCAAGTAAAAAAAGAAGCTACATTCACTTCTGGCCCACCCGTAACAAAAGTCTGGGTAGGTACGCCCATGTGCGCCAGGTTTTGTATCCCGACACGTAATAGACCAACCGTATAGGTGTGACACGGGTTGTGTGAGCGTGATAGAAAATTCATGTATGAAATGATAGGATGCGCGGGCGTTTAGCGTGGACAGATCCGGGAGGGTGGCAATTCGCATCAAAGAAAAAGGGCCTGACTGAAAAAAATACCATGTTTCACACTCACCAAATTTAACATGGAGATTAAGTATTTATTTAAATGGCCACTCGCACTAAATTTAAAAATTGCCTAAGTTCTTACTTAACTACTTTTAAACCACCTCTAGCGAAATATTCGCTTATCAGGCACACTAGCTGCGCCCTGCGGTTTCACCCGCAGCTAAAAAGTCTAAATCCTATGTGCTATTCTAGACTATAACCTATCTCTGTGCCAAATTTCATCCAGATCTGTTCAGCCGTTCTCGCGTGAAAGAGTAACAAACATCCATCTATAAGCGTTTTTTTCCAAGATCGTTTAGGCATTTTTATGTGAACACGTGCATTAAGGAGACACAAATAACATAAATAAACAATTGATTTTAGTCTAACCTCAAAGCAAACACTCATTGACTTCGTGTTACTTAACAACGCCATCTGCTGTTGTGTCGATAAAGCAATTAGTTGCTCACAAAAAATAGTATTATAATTCGCCAATAGATGTCAGGAAGAGTCATATTTTTCAGTTGAGACTACTCAAACGCCTCCTTTTTGTTATTTTTCTTCCAAGTTTATGTTTAAGTTGATTATCGATAAAACACAAATAAAATGTCATTTTCTAAAAATGATTCCTAGCTAGATCGATTTATCGCCCCCGAAACCCCCTATATACTAAATTGTATGATAATCGTTGGAGCCGATTCCGAGATTCCAATTATATATATATATATATACAAGAATTGCTCATTTAAAGATATAAGATAAAGTTAAGATTCTCCTAAGGAATGGCATAAGGTTCGTGAAAATAAGGCAGAAGCGAGCTAGGAGTAGATAAAACTAGTTAAGTAAAGACTTAGGCAATTCTTATATTTAGTGCAACTGGTATCCCTAGGTATCTATTCTTGAGATTTGACTAATTTTAACTGGTTAAAATTTTAAACGCTTGCCAAGTTTCATTAACTTTTTACCTACTCTTGACGGCACTAAAACAATAAATAAGTATAATATCTCTATGTCAGATGTTAAATAAAAGTAGGTAAGTAACTGACTGGCTTTTCCTTAAGCTAAATATATTTTGCAATGTAAAGAAAATACTTAATATTTTATGTTCACGTTTTTTTGTGAAACGTTTTCACGCTCTAGTCGCGGCTGTCTAATTTACAAGCGTGACTAATGTTGGTTTAGCATTTAGCTGTGGATAATACTAGCTGAACCTCGCGGCGTCGTTCAAAATTTATAGTTGAACTACCTAGCTGCGCCCCGCGGTCTTACCCGCAGTTCCATCCAGGGTGTAAGCTACTTCCATACCAAATTTCATAAAAATCCGTCCAACCGTTTGAGCGTGAAGACGTAACAAACATACACACTCACAAACTTTCGCCTTTGTAATATTAGTGTGATGTGCTTAGTGTGATTAAAATCAGGCTCGCCCCCGTCACGTTTGGGCCTGAATATCGTCTGACCAAGTGTGGGTGTTGCAATAACACATCAGCCGGTCCCTTCGGCGGAAAGACGTCACGATAATTATTTGTGATATTAATTATGGTTATACTTTTTTTGTATTGAGACAATAACGAACAATTACAAAAACGGTAGGTAAGTAAAATAGAATTATTATCAATTAAAATTATCTCACACACATTAAAGAAACTAAAAACGATTTGAATATACTATTTAAAGATGTTTATGAAGTAAATAAGGGTTGTTCCTTACTCATCCTAATTATGATAATTTTGATTGCTATCGTTTCTTTACTTTATTTTTAGAATTCCATACTTAAAGGGTAAAACGGGACCCTATTACTAAGAATTCGCTGTCCGCCCGTCTGTGATAGTTAGACAATTGAAATGTTTACAGATGACGTATAATATAAAAAAAATATATATATATAAAAGGAAAGAAAGAAAACAAATAGAAAAATAATTCTTATTAATAATTTAAAATTAATTTTCAAGTATAATTTTATTTATTGTATCTGTTTTTTTTTGTATAATTTTTCTGAGCATTTTTGTATTTCTGTTGCCGCTTTAAAACAACAAATACTTACAATAAAACAGAATAAAATATGTAATTAAGGGGGCTCCCAAACAACAACCGTGGTTTTTGCCGTTTTTATAGCTAATGGTACGGAACCTTTCGTGTGCGGGTCCGATTCCAACTTAGCCGGTTTTTTAATGTACTCGTATCAAACGCTCCCGATAGTAAAAGTCAAAGGTGAAATATCGGACATATACTCGTACCTACCTACCTCCTAAAAGGAGGACCCATTAGTTAAATAAATAGGGACGTTAGGAAAATAATAATTTAGTTTTGTACCAAAAGACAAGATGGGTTTAGTCGCCAAAAAGACAAACAGATGGACAAATAGTTTCCTGTGGGTAAATATTACTAAGAGCTATTTTGAATGTGCTAAATAACGACGTGAACTAAATTTATACAAATCGTAGCTATTTTAAAGTAAACTTTAAACTGTCAAATTTAAATTGTCAATAAATAACTCAATATGCTAATTAAATTATGCTAATAAAATAGGTACCTAGAGTGTTACATGCTTCATGGGCATTGACTAAAATATTAGAGTTGCTATGGCAAACACATTTATAGAACGGGTAACATTTACACAGGTTGCTATCGTTCCTTTTTCGAAAGAACACGCGATTATCTTCTTGTTTTTTTTTGTTTAATGTCATTTGCTACATACATAACTGGAACCCGGTGTATGGCAAGAGGTTCGCCCCCTGTCTCATTAGGGACTAAATATCGTCCGGCGAAGTATGGGTGTTGTACACCTCTGCCAGCCCCTTCGGGAAAAGGCGTGACGATATGATATGATATCTTTTTTCGAAAATCGGCTCTTGTAAAAAGCGACTCCGTTTTTTATTTTATTTTCCTTCTTCTTTGAATGAATTTGATGTTTTTCTTAATTTAACACAGAGCGTTGTTGTCTTCTCGAGTTCCTAACGAACTACGTGTGAATGAGAGTGTGCTGGCTAGCATCCTAGCGGTGTATCTACTACTGTGCCAGTTCGAGTTGTCAGGCCTAGTATGAAATTTAATACTTTTGTCTACGTCCATAGGTAGAAACTAGAAAGCTATCATCTAATCGAGCGGTTGGCTACTTGCAGCCGCGGATGCATACGGCCCGTGGCTCACTTTACTGTAGCCTGTGACTGTTTTGTAAATTAAACTCTTATTCTTAGATACCTAAATAAATAATAAATTAATTATTAACCAATCCAGTCCACTTACACCCTCAAAATTAATTCTGGGATATTCACAGATCTCTTCTCTTATTAAAAGTATGTACTCCTTTATAACCGGGACATATTTTCACTGCAATACTGACCCGGCAATACTAGTATAACAGTATATTTGAGTGTGGCCGGGCCATTTGGCCAGCTTTGCTTAGTTTGGGGTCAGGCGACCGTGTGTGGAAGTGTTCCGAATTTATTTATTTATTCATACATTTCTAGCTTGGCCGTTGATGAGCGGGCTACAGTCGGCAATATTGCCAGTATTGCAGCAAAAACATGGCCCGTTTAGGAGCGCACTAAGTTATGTAGCTATCTATATAACTTAGTGCGCTATATCTACCTGGTAAATGAAAAATATAAGCCATGTCAAAGCCCTAGGGCGACCTAGAAGCTCTGACTCTTGGGCTAGCCACTCGATCTATACGAACTTGCGTGCTAATGAAAAATAATAATTATCGCTATTCTTTGCACCACTACAACATCCTAATAAGATAAAACTAAACGAGGAACATCTTTAAACATTATGTTTATGATAGCGATAAGAGTGAAGTGTGTTTCCCTAAAATTATGTAAAAGTCTAGAGTGTAGGTACTTTGACGTTTTACTGAAATCACTTTAATTTCTAGGGGTTTCCGGGGGATTAGAATACTTAGTTCATGTATTTGACTAGGGCAGAATAAATATTAGTATTAATGAAAAGTTGGAGAAGGATGTCCGTACAATATTCATTTCCACGGAAGGTTTTCTTATTTTTCAATGGTTTTTGTATCTGAAAACATAGCAACGTAACTGAAATCAGCGTTTTGGGTTCTGTGGTGCTTACATAAATAAATATTTAAAATATCGTTGTCAGACCGGCTGTCTACTTATTATTATTTAAACTACTTCTCCACAGACTCTGTGGTCCGTGATTTTAGGTTAGGTTATTATTATTGCTGTCTACTTAAAATGTAGATAGGTTCATTGACACTAGAAAAAAATGTATGGAAGTCTGCAAATTATGTTTTTCTGGTAGTTTTATAAAAGTGGAGAATCAATGACAACACAAAAATTTAGCCAAGTCAAAGAACTTCACCACAGTTTTTTGAATTATTACAAATCTATCGTTATTTTTTTTTACCGAAAATACATAATTAAGTCTAGTTAATAAAGATACCGTAATATAGAGCCAAATATTGTTATTGTGTCATAGAATATAACTCTCAGTCGAACAAAAAAAAATATATCTAAAGAATTTTTTAACTGCCGAAGCTAGTATTTTATTTCGATCAAATGCCCGATAACAGGCCTCGTCTTTATCAATGAGTGCAAGCTCAAGTTGTACAATCGCCGCTAGGAGCCGGCGAAGTATTTCTCAAACTGCATTCTACGCGGTCGACCCACGCGCGTTGGTCTTGTCAGACTAAACACAATAATCGTGCCAAGCTGAATTGAATAAAAACTTTTAGCTAAGTTTAAAAATAATGACAAGAAAATTGCGTGTGTACATTTTGTGACTGAATATTTGTAAATTACAAAAAAAAAAAAAATCTATTAGTTACATATTATTCGAGCAAGAATACTTAAATTATAAGTTACCAATTATTCTATTACCTACTAATAAACGGACTGAAAAACTACAATCTAAAATCTGTTTGCAACATATTACAATTTTTGTTTTATTTAAAAAATATCGTGATTAATAAGTGAACAAACTAAGTAACCATAAAACACACAATTTTTTTTTTTGTGTGTTAGTAAGTATAGAATAACACTAATTTCGACTGACTTTTAATTTAATTAAAATAGTGCCTCTTGAACAAAGTTAAGCGACGCTAGAGTGTAAGAAAAAAAAAGTGTTTAAAAAAAGACTTAACCACATAACCACAAGTATATACAAAAATAAACAAAAAGACTGAAAAAAAAATATTGACACGTTGCTTTGTCGCACAAACTAAAAAATAAACTATCATAGACAAAATATATTTAAAAAAATGGATGTATCAATAGAAATAGTGCAGAAAATGTACAACATGACCGAGGCTGTGGTTGAAGTGAAAGAAGAACAGCCAGAGACAGAGCGAGACGGCAGGAACTTGCTCGGTCTCTTCCCTGTCTTCCTCATAATACTGATGGTGGTGTTAAGGGTATCCTGGACACTGTATAAAAGTTTTGGTAAGTAGCTGAAATACATTATTCTTTAATAATTTGAAATTGTAAAAAAGTCCGTCATATTCGGGACTGAATATCATCCGACGAAGTATCTACCAGACCCTTCGGGGAAAAGGCTGGACAATATAATTATTATGTCATGAAAAAACGTTTTTACAAGCAAAAAAAAAATTAAATAGGGTCAAACAATTTTGAAATTATTTAAAATTTGGATAACATTCGAACATCGATTAAGAAAACAAACGTCCTCGGGCACAAAAACACCACTTAGGGCCTAAAAACTAAAGACACACCTAGTTCATATTTTATAAGACCTCCAGTAACAACAATTGTTAAGAGTTTCACAGTAAGTTCGTCTGTTTGTTCATGTTTCCAAAAACTATGATTTTTAAGCTTGCATAAAAAATTATTGGGTTGAGTTGGGAAAAAATAAGACGAAGAATATCCAATGTCACCTTCAGCCACAGATTATTATAAGAGTCACTGCGTCTTCCGTCATCAACTAAAACTTCACAAAAAACGTACAATAGGTTTTGTGAAACTAAAAGACAAAGGTTTAGTTACACTACAAGCAGACCAATATGTAGCGTATGAACTGACTGTCGGAAAACAAAAGCAACTCTAACACAGACAAACGTGTATCTGTGACGTAAGCTGGTCCCTAAAGGTTAGTGCTTCACGCCAAACTGAGACCATGCTTGATTTTTGTAATTATCTAAAGTAATAGTTATTTGCTAGGCAAGGCTGCAAAATTGGTTTTTGGCGCGAGTCAAGCGTACTTGTATTAAAACCCTGGGGGGGGGGGGGTATTCCTACGCGTGAGATGAGAAGAGATTTTATCTGGGTTACTCTCACACCTAGACTATTCAAATGAGAGCGACAAGGACGGAAAATGGTGACATTGAATCTCACTCCATAAGAATAGCCCTCTTGAGCAAGCGAAGGTTTCTAGGGTTGAAATATAGAATCCTGAGCATAGCGAGGTTTTCAAAAGTACGAGAACTTTGCTGCCGAGCGAAACACATAACTTTTCACCTCACTACATCAAGGAAAATATCTTTTTTTTTTCATGCAGAGCTGGTGAGTGAGATTTTTCAAAGTATTGAATTTTGAAAACTCTTTCCACGCTAGCGGATAAAATGCCTTTTGCACTCAGATTTCGAATGACAAACAGAATCTTTCCGAGCTTGTGAGGTGAAAAATTATTTTTCACCCTATAGCATCTACTTAACTGTAAACAACACATTTACATTCAAAGATCGATCGTATAAACTTTAATTTGATATAAATGCAGGGAACTTATTGTCTAAGTGTAACGACAATGGTCATCGCGTGTCATCTCGCTCACTCCAACGATGACCATTACAAAATACGGAGGGAGGTCTGCAGCCCAACCATTTAGCTGCAGACCTGCTTTTAATACAGTAACGGGTTTAGAATCACGTCGAGTTTTCGTCCAAGAGTCATCTAAAAATACATAAATAAAATTGTAATAAAAAAGGTTTTTCCAGACGTAGCGGCAGGTATTTGTTATTGAATCTCTAGGAACCGGTCCGTCTCCGTATTCAAAACTCGTACCACAAGAATGCTGTTGCTGTTTCTTAAAATAGACGGAACCCTATAGCTACACAATCTGCACATTCTCTGGCGTCTTATACTTACTTAGTATATCTTTAATCCTTTCAACAAGGAAATATCTTGGCAATCTTTGTGGGAAGCTAGGCATTGGAACATCATCATTATCAACATCGAAGGCTCTATTTTTCAGCCGGTTATAAGGTTGGTCTGTCTCTTATCTTGCCATCCGCCTCGGTTCTGCGTCAATGAAGTCGATCGACCCGCGATCTATTTATTTCTTTATTATAAATGTCAATACCTTAAATGTAATTAGATAGGGTCAACTGGGGCAAATGTGTCCGTGGAGCAATTGCGTCTTTCGAGAATTACCTTGTAAGGGTGTCGCAAACTAAACTACACGACAGTAAACATCAAAACTAAACATCTTAAAAATATAATACTTAGTCAATAATTGCCACATAAAAATTTAATGAGACGTTGATAATGTTTTTATCCTCTTGACGATTTTTTTAAGCGTCATTTATTTGATTTGCAATATAATTCAAACTTATCACCTTCTAATGTAAAAGGACCCTAGCTTTAACTGCACTCATAGCTTGTATATACATATAAATAATATAGCTGGCTGAATATATACAATTACCTAGTTAGTTTTTTTTAATATTACCAGTCTACAAATTATTTACACGGTTTTGCAATGTTTTATAACTCTAACATCGTGCTAGGCCGACGCACGATGTTAGAGTTACCGGACTCCAAATTAGAGATACTGCATTCAGTGTTTTAACAATAATACCAAAAGCTTTCATAAAGACCAAAGACTGAGGTCTGTAGAGCTAGTCTGTGGAGTCTTAACGAAACGAACAGTTCGTTTTGATATATTATTATGTACAATACAACGGTATCGCTAACCTGTATGACACTCGGTCCTTCCCAGATAAGTTTATCTCCTCACAACCTCTTTTCAGGTCAAACTATCAATATCCCCGCAATCACAACATCAGATTGGCGATTTGTTAACACATCTAATCACCAATCACTTAATATCAGACAATACTCTACTTTCATAACAAGTGCAGTGACGAATTCAGGATTTTAGCAGACCCCCCTCCCCGCCCCTCCTAAAATTCAAAGTCAGACCCTCTGGTTTAACTTATATTAGATAAAAGTAAGTTCAAATTCAAATTCATTATTTTGCTTAAAACAGTGCACTAGTTTTTGGAGCGCTTGTCCACAAACTAGGTAAATTTAAGCACCTATATCTTGGAGACTAGTTCTTCCAGTTATTACTTCTCACTAGAGTGAATTTTGTCATGTTTATAAATAATGCTTTTAAAGCATTTAAGAATAATTAATTACAACATTTACGACCATAAAATCAAAATTACCATTGACATCAATCGAGAAGACAACACACAAGATTTTGGTTTCGGAGGGCTTGATTTAGCCGAGGAAAACCTTTAACATGGTAGGTAAACACATAAACACAACACAAACTTCTAAACTAGACTTAACAAAAAAAAAATCTACTTCTGCAGCGTATAAATTTAATATCTTTGGTTTGATCTTCTTAGTTCCTCCCCCTTAGTGTAAAAGTAGACAAGTGCCATCTAAAATTGAGGATAAACATGAATTTTCTCCACATTTTTTCATTTCCTGTCCAACTGATTATGTCTCGATGATTGATGATTGTTTTATGACAATTTAAGTAATCATATGATCGCATGTGATTTGCAAAAGTTGTTTTGTTGATAAGATCTGATATAGGATCAAAGTGGTTTGTGATTACCGCCACACGTTCTATGGTTCAATACGATACACACATCGCTTCCGATGCTAGTTTGCAGGGTAGTGTCAAATCTCATGAAAGGCTACCGACAGGCTTAAATCGCGCGACCTTTGCTGTCAAACGTCACTTTTGTATTATGTATCAGTGGCATACAGCTCGGAAGGTTTACTTTGCCTACTTCCACAGCATAATGTCATATGGCATTTTGCTGTGGGGATCAGCTGCTGATCGGTTCCGATAATCATTGAGAGATTCCCCGTGAATCATTGAGAGATTTATTTAAAGAAATAAATATATATAAACTTTACCTTCTTTGTATATCTTTGAAAATATTATGCACGTTCGCAAAAATCTACATAAATTTAAATTGAACTGTGACTATCACAATTATAACACCAGAAATAAGGATAGGATAGCTGTACCAAGATTTAGATTGGTTAAGTCAAAAAAGTCATTTTTAGGCAACTGCAAGGCATTTTTTTTTATGAACTAATTAATTTCCATCTGGTGGCGCTGTTTGTTGGCCAAACAGCATTTTGCGACAAGCGGGCAATAGGCGGGCAATCGGCTTTTGTAGTGCGATTTTAGTGACATTTAACGACCGCATTGTTTTTGCTGAAAAATTTAAATTTTAAATCAGAAATCAGAATTTATTAATAACTCCTACTGTACCTAACAGTACTGTGTTACACGTCACAGTTGAATATTTAAAATTAAAATCAGAACAATAATAATTGATAATTATGTCAATAGCCGTCGCATGGCAGTCGCTGCAGTAATGCAGATTATGTACCCCTATGCCGGTGGCTCAGTCTACCTTTCTTTTCTCCTCCGCTTCACTTTAGCCACGGCATCGTCTTCAGAAGCCTCATTTGCTATCCTAGCTAGATGCACTTTACAACATACAGGCACACAATCACGTTTTTTCCCATAAGAGTGCAGATATCACTCCTCTTCACTTGCTACGATCCTGGTACACATCTTTAGCTTCTTCTACTTCCATGAGTTTTTTCATACATGCTCATCGGTTTTAGGTAGACTCTACAAAGTCGTAATTAATAAAATGCATCTATTATCTTCAGCCATAGGTAATTAGAAATCTGTTGGATCCTCGGAAACGCTCTGACCTTGAAAAATAATTTGCAGTCCAAAGTGCAAATAATGTGATGTTTTTCTAATAGGTACGATCTTGTGTGTTGTACCCACATGCGGTACTCGATAACTAAGTAAGTAATTATATTGTATTTCCAAAGATAATCAGAATCGTAAAGTTAAGGACAAAGACTAGGCGCGGTGTCAAGATGTCAAGAACAGTGTAAATTATCTAATCGGCTTCTGACGTGATCTGAATTAAACATCGGTTCATTAAAAATAATCGTTGTATAACCTCGGAATAGTTATAGATAGTTAAAGTGTTTTGTCTCATTCTTTCTTTTAAATTTTTAACTCGATTGAAAAAGACAAAACACTGCACAACTATTTCGAAGCTGTACAACGTTTATTATTGACGGGGTTAGTGTTAAAGTCTATTTCATCTACAGCTTCAACTGAGTAGAAATCCATGTTCGTATTCGAATTAACTTCATGATTGCGCAAATATTACGTTGAATTTATTTGTTGCCTCCATTTAGTAAGTGGATTATGTTCATTTGCGAGAATGCGTGACCCACGTCGCATCGTATTGCCTTATTTGCCATGTTTTGCTTTATTTACTTATTATTTCGCATTGCATGTTTGATTGCAGTGTTTATTTTCTATGAGAATCTAGAATGATCTATTCAATGGCCACTTATACGATTAAATTATAATAGATCTATCCGGTGAGGGCTTCAGCTTCTCTACCAATAAAGATAATGCTTTAAATCACAACATAAAAACATAAACAAATGTTATACAGGTAAGTACTCATTATACTAAATATTTTTTACTATGAGACCAACCCGGACATGACAGTTAAAAAGTCAGCTGTTCCATAGAAAAATGTCTTTGACACATGTCATCTTTATATATTCAGATGTTTTTTTTTTTATATTTCGCTGTTGGTCCCAAAAATGATCAGTTAATAATGAGATAGGTATTTCTAAATGCATCAACGTATCCGTATCCTCTTTATATAAAATCTGTATTCATACCAAACATAGTTAATTACCATATAAGTCGTAGACTCGTCCGTATACGACAGCGCTCGGTTGGTCGACCCCGCGGCCTTTCTTCAAATGTCATGGCCTCGTCTCGCGGTTAGGAACATCACTTCACTATGCAAGGCAGATCAATAAAGCGTGCAACAGACTATGTGATACGTACATCAAACTCTTGTACTTTCAAACTAGCGTACTTCGACCTCGCGTACTTTCGAGCTAGCGTACGTCAAAATTCCGTACAAACCTAAATAAAAAAAAGAAAAACTAGCATAGATAGATATTATTTCGTACTTACGAGCTAGTGTAATAATTCTTATATTCACACTCATATTGTTGTTTCGGGATTTACAAATTCTTTTATTATTTGACATTTACTGAACTGTGACGTGTAACTATTGGAGTTATCAACAAATTCCAATTTCTGATATTATAATGTACCACAGTACAGGGATAGATTAAAGTCTGTAATAGCACATTAACTCCTTTTTAACCACGTTTAACACCCCAGGGCTACGCCAGGACTTACTATATTTACGATTTTGCTTCAGGAACCCCATTCGTTGCAGTCGAGATGTTTTTTGTTTGTATCTCTCGTTTCAAACATCATAAGAGTGAGAGAGACAGTAGTCGAGTAGTTTTTGAGTTCATCCATTACAAACAGATTCATACAAAAATACAAATCTTTCCTCTCTCTCTCTCTCTCTCTCTCTCTCTATATATAATATTATACATATGGTGTAGATGTAAACTATCGCATAGTCTGTTTCACACCTAAACCATCGTTACTCAAAAATGCAGGCATTTGGCCCTCGTAAACTCGGAACTTCTATAAATTCTGATGTAACAACAAATATTGACTGCTTATCGGACAATCTGTCACAATTTAACTGATAAGATGTAAATGTTAGTAATATAATAGAAGAAATTAGTAAGCGAATAGATAAAAATAGGTGGATAAAAAATATAGTCAACCGTGCTAACAATAACTTCATTAAGTATAGTGTTTCAAGTCACTAATTATCTTCTACGACATTTGTTTTAGGTATGCATTTAATAAATCATTATACTCTTATAAATTGATATTTAACCTTTGACGTATTCTAATCGTATAAATAAGTGCAATCCAAATTCTTTTGCCTCTTATAGGTACCACTTGTCATATTTTTCGGTTTTGTGTGGACCCCTGCTAATATTGCATTTTTGGAAAATTCAGGGACCCCTTGTAGATCAAAAAAGCCCACTATGAGACCACTTTTTTTAATCATTGGTATAAATAATGAGCATGATTTTAATTAAATTTAAAAGAATATGTACTTTTGTATTCTTCTTCTTACTTTCCTAACTTATCCCACTCAGGTGGGTCGGTACAGTACGCCCGTCACCAGCGTCCTAATTTTCCAATTAAGTTCACGCATCATAATTCCTGTAAAAGATTTGGGTTAGATTTTACGGCCGGCAGCCGGCCGACAGCAACCCTCTTTGGGAATTGTACTTTTGTATAAACAACGTGTTGTGCTTTTGCATTCAAGCAGAATTTTGAGAGGTAGGTATACTCCACTAGCAGAGCACGAACTAACTATAGGCCAAGCTTGTAATCGAGAAAAAATGCAGCTGTTCCATACCTTTTGTCGACGATCAACGAACTTTTTAGTGAAACAACTATTTTTTTCTCTCGATTTCAAGGATGTCCCATAGTTTAAACCTCTACAAATTCTGGGGTAATTCAAAACAACAAGAAGTATATTTGTGAAAAAACATATAATGTAGGCAAATAAGTAAATAAACACATTTTTCTGATGTGTTGAAAATCATACAAACGCTGGAATAGATGTAAAATCAAATATTATTGTGTTGAAGGCTAAGTCTGCAAATTTTAAAGAAAAACTAAATAATTTACCCACATAAATAGAACTACTCAAGGTTTTAAAACTAAGAATCTTTTAGCATACAACTGCAAATAATTTTGCAAGCTCACATTGTACAAATTTTTGACAGCGTAGATAAACCTATCACACTCACGTACTCATATGTACATACACAAAATTATTGGCATGTTATTGAGGCCATGGCTGTTAAATTTTAACTTGCAAGAGGCCGGAAATTGTGTAATCTCAGCAATAGCTGTTGTAATGTAATAGAGGAAATTTAATGTGTTAGGCATCACTATTAATAATTCATAACATGAATTAATTTAAATAACATCACAAACTAATGCACAATAAGCCCCAAACGGGACGACAGTGTATTGTGTGATAATATAAGGTTGTAACCCTAATTTTGATATTTTATTTCATGACGAATCAAATAAAAAGCTTATTTTCAAAACAAGGGCCTAGCTGTAACTGTTTTTGCAAGCAGTACGAAATTCATACAAATATTAAAATAGGGTGAGTTGAGTATACAAAAAGGATGAGCTAACAATAAAAAACATAAGAAAATTGATGTAGGATGACTTGAGAATCATTGACATGGGATGAGATGTCATAGGATGAGTAAGGAACAACCCTGCAGGACTTATCCCCATCTCAAGTAAGATTAATAGAATAAAAATATAAACCTATTGCCTCATTTGTCTATGTTTATATTTTTTACGTACCTGATGCTCTTTTAAAATACTTATACATAATAAAAAGAACACATCTGACAACAAAGATAAAACTATAAAAATTGCAACAGTTACAAAAGTAACAATGCTTTTTGTTGAGTGATTCATTTGTGGTTCTATATTTATTTTAAAATAACACTAATTCAATAAAATCTAAGAAACATTGAGGTTTGCAGTATGTAGTGACTTACAACAACACGTTTGTATACAATAGTTTCATTATGTACAACTTGCTGTTGCGGTTTATTGTATTCCATGTAAAAGACCATTGCTTGTTTTTTGATGGTTTCGAAAACCCCACATTTATCTAAATTATCTCTCAAGCAGATGAAAGACTAATGACAAAGGTTTGCACAAAAACATCACACTTGCATACAAAAACTTGTGACATAATGTGTACTTGGCGTATAACATGACCGTATTGGCTACACGCCGCCGGTCACGTCCGAACAATTACGTTTTTGTACTGAGTATTTTATTACCATTGGTCTTAGAATAACTACATATAGAAACCAGGTACACTCGCAAAATGTAAGCCGTTACATTGGTGCCAGATATGGCACCAGATGACATATCCTTACTTTTAAACCGACGTAAGGAACAGATTTTACAAGTCAACTCATTACCCAAAATTGAGTGGAAAACATTTTAACTAACGTACACGTAGCAAATTTGTGACTTTAAGGTTTTGTTTGGAAACCTGCCTTCTTTATGTATAGTTATTCTAATCCATTGGTACTCGTTTTTGCTATCGTAATATCTACTCAAATAACTAAGTAACTCATGCTTATTGTCTTATCTTGGTCACGGAACAGTACCTAGTAAAGAAGAAGTAATAAGTAGATTCTTATAGCGTATTTATTCTGTATAATTTCTTTACACAAGCTTTTTATCGTCATCTTCAAAACACACAAACAAAACAACTACAATAAATATGAAATAGACGCCGACATTATTTTAGGGAGCACTTGATTAAGTTATTAAAAAAGGGGGAGATGCCGATTTCGAAGCAAGATTTATTCCGATTTTAATCGACACAAACGTAAATCTAGACTATTGCTATGCCAATGGCCCGATCACCGTTATGCCTATTCCGCTAAACACCTAATTAATCTTAGGAACTCAGCGTTCTCATCCTGCGTTAGGACGCTGGGTACTGCTTTACAATGTTACAATGATTTGTTTAGTCTAATACAGAGAGGTCAGGCGGATGTATATCTTACTCGTATAACTAGATAGTACCTGGATGACCGAGCTTTGCTCGGTATTTTTTTTTTTTTAATTGTGCACAAAAAATAGTATTATTATTCGCCAATAGATGTCAGGAAGAGTCTTATTTTTCAGTTGAGACTACTCAAACACCTCCTTTTTGTTATTTTTCTTCCAAGTTTATGTTTAAGTTGATTATCGATAAAACACCAATAAAATGACATTTTCTAAAAATGATTCCTAGCTAGATCGATTTATCGCCCCCGAAACCCCCTATATACTAAATTGTATGAAAATCATTGGAGCCGATTCCGAGATCCCAATTATATACAATTGCTCATTTAAAGATATAAGATACTGAAACCGTTGATGTTTTTATTATCTGAGGTTTTTATTATTTTACTCATCGAATTTCCAATAAAGTTGGTAAGGGGCGATCTAGGAAAACGCATGAGGATCAAATCCAAGACGTTTTGAGAGAAGGCCAAGTCCAAAGACCCGTAACCGACGAGCACGTACTTATAAAGAGGCTTATGGAAGTAGAAGAAGCGAATGATGCAAGTGGAGAGAAGTCGTCTCTGCCTATTCTTACGGGAAACAGGCGTGGCTAAAATGTATTTAGCTGTGTAGGTATATACATGTGTGTCATCGAATTTTGTTGACGTAACTATCTCTAGGAAGCGTCTCTAATATCTAATGTAAATGTGGATTGCAAGATTAATATTAGGTATAGACAGTTATTATAGAAGACCTAGAGCGCTCAGAAATAATTAACTTAATGTACCACGCTCAAACAACAATTATATTATATGGGCGGAGACTAATAAAAAGTAACGATCAAATGTTCTAACAACTTCAATCAGGGCAATGTCAACCTGAATATAGAACTAATGGAATATGGAACTAAGTAATAAATGATTCATCACCATCATCATCATGTCATTGATTAAAATTAATCATTTCGTATTTGGTCAACGAGCTGACGCGATGACCGCAGAAGGGATCTTGGCACAAATCCACAAAGCACAGTGCGGCCTCATGTATACCAATCGAACAGATGGAACCGTTTCTGAATACATATATACTCGTACCTACGAGGTGTTACAAAAGGGTGTAGTAATTTAAGAGAACTAGCTGCTCCCCGTGGTTTTACCCGCGGTTATAAAGTAGCCTATGTGTTAATCCAGGGCAAATCAGACTTCATCCAAATTCGTCCGCATTCGTTTGAGCGTGATGAAGTCACAAACAAACATACACACACACTAGATACAAACTTTCGCATTTATAATACCTTTAAAAAACTAAGATTGTTTTATTCTTCAGAGTCGAGAGTGAACAGAACGACTTTTAGCACTCAAACTAGCTAAACTCGAAAAAAAATAAAGACTCCACGCAAAATGTTATCACATGATCAATATTGTATGGAGTCTCGAATTTGTTCTCCCCATTTTAGTAGATATATTCTACACGCTTTTGGTAACAGGTTGTAGATAAAGGCAAATATACCTTAGTTTGAACTGAGCACACTACTTGAGACAGGCATTCGTTGCTCAATTGAATAATTTTCGTGACCAAACCGCAGTGTTGAGTACGTGAGAAATTGGAATCACGTGCTTCGATTTGCAACGCTCACTCTGTTGTTATTTAGATTTCTGCGCAAATTGCGTTCTGATGAAGTATGAGCTTGAAATAATAGTGCTATTATTGTATACAGTATTATTGCCTGTTCTTCTGAGTAGAGACTCTTTATCCGATCAAGGCGGTCGAGTCTATTTAAAAACTTTGACGTTCACAAATGTATCTTTGATACCCAATTTGAATAAAACATTTTGACTTTGACTTTAACTTGAGTACTTACCTCCTGTAATATGACACGTATAGTAGCTATAGTAATATTCGATTTGTATCTAGGTATAATAAACAAAACGATGTAAATGAGTCAATGACATTTTAATATTATTTATTTCTATTTTAACACCACGATTATTTTTAATTCAATAAACTTAATTTATTTGGCTTTGCTTAAGGTTCCAAGAAAATTGTATGCTTTTAGACTAATACTAGAATTTCATTATTTATTTCTATAAATTTATCTAATGGATCACAATTCCCCAAAAGGATAAACCATCTGTCCGTTCTTGGTTGAAAGACTGACAGATTGTAGGTACTTAGGTCACGATTGTTTGTGTTTTTTTTAAATCTGGTTGTTAATCGACATCAAAGGCCGTTATAATTCTGGCAAGTATCTTACGAGGTGCAATAAGTATTTTTGCACTAGGATTTTGGCCGCGTTTTCACGTGCATGAAAACTCCCGCGAGAATGGTCCGACAGCAGCGAGTGCTGTGTGCAATCGCGACAGCACTTACTACGGATTTTTCACTTGCAACCTGTCGAACAGACTGTCAGACATTTCTGGCGGAAGGTTTCTTGCAGGTGGAAACGAGCCCTTAGAGCAAGCGACCTACAAACTATTCAGTAGCAAGTAGTGGCAACTAAAAAAAGCCTCAGTTTTCTATGATCTTTTCTGCGTGACTAATAGCTATTCATTCCCATAGCTAAATAACTGTGATGTTTCAACAATGAACATAATTTTAGCTACGCTTGTCAGCAGCTCAAGCAATTTGTCATTAAACGTGAGTTTATTGTAATTTATGCGTTAACACGCAAATGCCAGTTTATCAGTTATTAGCTGCGAGTGATTATTATAATCATGGTTGTTAGTGTTTTAAGTTGTCGCTGTTTATTCACCGGTAGGCACCTGATAGAAGCACTGTACGTAATAAATGAAGTAGATAATAATTAATCATCATCTTACCGTCGTCTTATCGTCATCGTGTCAGCCGGAAGACGTCCATTGAAAGACAAAGTTAAGAGGGCCGCGACGTTCTGAAATTTCCATACAAACGCGCTACTCAAATTTCTTGAAAACCGTTTGTCAGATTATGATGAAATTTAGCATGTGCAATTAAATTAACAATATCTCCGCCCCTATGTTCTTGGTTTTTTTTTTAAAAACGTTCTCAAGTGAAAATAGAGGTATGAAAAATATCCGCATTTTTAAGGGGTCACTTTTGACTGATTTATTCAATAGGTAGACAAAGCATATAAAAAATTCCATTACATAGGGAGGTTGTCTACATCATTCGCTGTTAAATGAATCAATAATACAAGGGAAATTCTTAGTTACCTAAGAATGATAACAGTAGTGCAAAACTCATAAAAAAAATTGAAATTGCACACTGTAGGTAAGTTTAGAGGCTCGTCAGTATCATTACTCGCTCTCTTCGCTCGTTTTCTTCTTCTAGACGAAATGGCTATAGAATACCTTAAGCCAATGCGAAGTTAGTCTAGGTCGCCTAGGTCGAAATTAGTTAGGTCGCCGGACTCTACTTTGTCTTTCAATTTGTCTTTCAAACAGAACGACCGGTCTTGCACTGCTCGCATCCACCGGCTTTAGACCACCCTCAGCAAATCATCTCGGTTCACGTTGTGAGAGGCTTATCCAGGCTCACGTGAATTAGTTATATTAGTAGTACTTACTATGTTTTTAGTCAACCAGTTACTTCAGGAGAATGACTTCAAAGGCGTGGCTATGATATATTTTCAGAAAACGTTACGTATAACTCCGTGGCACGCAGGAATAACTGAACATCGCAAAAACGTCAATTTTTCAGGGCAGCCATTTTAAAGTTTGACATTTTCTGTTTAGTCGGTAAGTTAGTTAAACGATGATGTCAAAGTTATTTTGAGGGTTACTTGAGGCCCTCTTTCGTATGGTTTCAAGAATTTAACGAAACAACTTATAGTTTACATAATAATAGACTTGTCAAACAGCTGAAATGCCTTGAATAAGTTGATAACTCGACTTGTAGACCAAGTTTTGGCTTTTAAGGACATTTATCCAGTTATTCACCATCTGAGTACGGATCATTTTTATCGGTTACCCTATTTATTTCAATGGAAAAAGCATTATTTCTCATTAGTAAACCAATTACAACTTCAAACAGATATAGTTTGTCAAGTAATTATTACTACTTTACAAGATTTAACTTACTTTTCAGCATATAATGCAAAATGTAAAAAAAGTCTTAGTATTTAAAATATATTTTTTTTAGAATTATACGCTCATTTATATAATCTAAAAACTGTTTTCACTAACTTATTAAAATTATTTTTTAAACATATGGGAAAAACACAATGGAAACGCATTTGTTTCTAATTAAAATGAATTGTTTAGAGTATACCTACACTACATTAACACATAGGCTAGACTTATTATCCCGAGAAATCAACAGTTGGCAATCGTTGAGTTCTACAAATAAGAAAATATTAATCAAACACACTACAAGACATAAATACCTACTTATAAAAGGTCTTATTTAAAAAGCTTTTCTAATTATTATTTTAAACGACTTCAAAAAACCGTTTTAAAAAAATCTTTGAAAATTTTCATAATCTTAAGTGGCTGTAAAAAATCTGTAAAAATGTCTGATGACACACATGCTTAATACATGTTTTGTTATATAGATTGCTTACACATTACTTCGATCAATAATAATACTAATGAATAATAATAAAACCCTTTATTCAGACCAACTTAGTATCTATTTACAAAGTATTAAGAACTAAAAACTATGAGTGTGGATTTAAAAGTATATTTTGGTAGTAAATCTTAATCTATTCTAATACTTAATTATTTTTTGTAGGTCTGTTTGCCAATCGGCAAAGATCTCCTCCAACCTTTTTCATTCCTGTCTATCTTGGGCCACTCTATTCCAAGTTACTCCTGCTACCTGTCTAATGTCATCATCCCACCATTTCTGTGGTCTGCCCCTTTTCCTTCTCCTAGGGCACCATCGTGTCACAATTTTGCTCCATTTCTCTTGGCCTCTTATCATATACCCTACCCATTGCCATTTGAGTCTTCTGATTTTACATTAAAACAGGTAGTACGCAGGTGTTGAAAAGTTTTTTCTTTACATTAATGTGAAGAGTTTTATCTTCCATGGCTTCTCTCAGACTCCAGTATCTCTTTCAGCCATTTGTTATTCTTCTGTCAACTTCTTTGCGTATAGGGACCTCTTGTGTTATTAGCTGTCTCAGGTAGATATATTCATCAGTGTAATCAATTTGGTTATTTCCTAGATGTATGGTGGTTTTCTTCCCATTTGTCCTTACCTTTGTTTTCTCTGGGTTCAACTTTAAACCTTTCTTCTCACTTTCATCCGCTAGTTCAAATATCATTTGCTACATGTTTTTAGGTGTTTCAGCAAATAACATTATATATATATATCATCTGCGAACCTCGATTGTGTTAGGGAGACTCGGTCGACAGTGATTCCGATGTGTTCCCAGTTAAGTCTCCTAAAGATTGTTTCGACAACCGCTGAGAATAGTTTTGGAGGTAGAGGGTCTCCATGTCTGACACCCTTTCCTACTCTAAATGGTTTACCTTTCTTTTCTAGTTGGATTCTCGCGGTGCTATGACTATTATTTTAATTAAATAAAGTGAAAAAAAGGAACTTCTTATTCTGATTGGCCATCATTGGTGTTTTTCCCCAAAAACCTTAAAACACAGATTTAAAAAATTGTCAGACTTCGTCTTAGACAACCATGGCTCTAAAGGGTCTAAATGATCTATGCTAGCGTCTCTTTACGGCTTTGCACCCCGCTATCAATCAACCCTGTATTGATTTGAATCTTTTGTGTAAGTATTATATGAATGTGGGTAGGTACATAGTACACCAATGATAGTAATAGTCACCAATAATGTACAGCATTATAATATATTTTTTATATTTACTTCACGTTGTTGCATGGCATGTTTGTTGGCGTTTAGGCTCCAGTAGGTACATAAAAAATATCCAGCTCGGGTAGATAACAACTTGATATCTTGCTATTGCAGATGAAAACTAAATCACCACGGCAAAGGTAAAAGTGAACATGTGATAATGTCACTTTTTAAACAAAAATATTTGGCTTGCCATAACTTGACATCTCGATTTGTCAATGGAGGCAGAAACAGGCTATGTGTATAAGTCGAGATATCCAGTATTTTGGATGTGAGTGTAAGTTGATAAATCAAGATGACAATTATTCATACACAATCTTATGCTTGACATCTCAATTTGTCAAGTTAAAATTAATTTTTGCAGAAAAGGCTTAGGTGTATAAGTCGAGATCTTCAATATTTTGAACATGTGTTGATTTTGATAATTCAAGATGTCAATATTAGTAAGCAAACACACACTTGATAAGTCGTTTTATCAAGTAAAACACCATAAAATGCAAGGGTGTCGAGATGTACAAAACGCGATTGCTCTAAAACTATTGTATATTTCGGGCTGGTTTTTTTATACATAGTAAAGCGCATACGAAGGAAGCGTTTAAGCCAATAAAAAAAAAATCATGCAAGTCGAGTTGTTCAGTTATTCCTACGTGCCACGGAACTTATCCCTTTCTTTCTTAATTGTTCCTGTTATGTTAGTATCAAAACTATGCATCCCTTTTTTGTTATAAATTGATTTTGTACTGTTTATATATTACAAAAAGTATTTAATCATTTAAAACCATCACCCAATTTAATGCTTAATCATCAATACAATAAGTTTTAAAAATAAAAAATATAATATAAATATAATAAAAATTGAAAATAATATTTTTTTTAAAAAACCTTTTCTTCTTCTTGGTCGCTACGCTCTTGACAGAGCGGTCGTGGTCATCATGCAGTATTGTTATTGGCAGGGGCTGATGTAATGCGCCTCACAATACCTCGCCATGCCTCTCTGCTCGAGGTCATTCTTGTGCACTCATGCACGGGACCTTTAGCCAGAAAACCTTTAGCCAGTGCAAAAAAAACCTTAATGGCTAACTAATAACTGTTGTTAACATCATATTATTATCCATTGTTAACGCCATATTAAGCTATCTCTGTGCCAAATTTCATCCCGATCTGTTCAGCCGTTCTGGCGTGAAAGAGTAAGAAACATCCATCCATCCATCCATCCATCCATTCTTACAAACTTTCGCGCTTATAATATTAGTAGGATTAGTAGAATGTTCAAAATAATGAGTACAATGGCCCCCTTTACACTCTATACCGATAACCCTGTATAAGTACATAATGTGAGTTCAATTTCAATCAAGGTAGCCAATTTAGTAACTAGGTCATAAAGAAAATAACGTTGCGACGTTAAACTTTATTATTTAGTTAATTATTGTTGCAAATGTAATTAATGAACTGGGAAATAATTTGTTCAACACTTAAGATAAGAACTCAATTTAAATATTTGCAATCCAAACCACAGGGCTAGGGTTCGCACCGTGACAAAAGATTTTGTCGTCTCTTTTTCTCGTCTTAACATGTATTAATGTCTACCTGTGCTAATGTGACAAGTATATAATAGAGTTTTAAAGACAAAATACATGGAGATGGTTAGTTTTTAAAAAAATACAAAAAAACGTAAACTAGAATGCTGACGATCTGGTGAGGGTCGCGGGAAGCCGCTGGATGCGGGCAGCGTAGGACCGGTCGTTGTGGAGATCATTGGAGGAGGCCTTTGTCCAGCAGTGGACGTCTCCCGGGCTGACATGATGATGATGAATAAGGAAAATTATCTAACAAACCGACAGACTAACTAAACAATAAAATATAAACGTGTCGTACGTTTTCGAATCTTAAAAATTTGCAAAACAATTGTCCATCTACAGTACGTACCTATCGAAAGATAAAAATGAACGATACGAAACAACAGTTTCGTGTGTAGATTAAATCAAACACACTTTCATGTCACTATTTCGGTCAATTTCTAAGAATAATCTTGCAAAAATAACCAAACATATCCTGATGCTAAAAATAATGTCGAAATCAATATGAATCCCGATAATCTCTCATCACATGATCGCGAGTCACGCTGCGCGCCACTATATATCACACGCTTCCCACTCGAGATTATAATCGCGTTTTCTTTGATCTCGTGCTTGAAATGACAATGATGTGTCAATTTAATACAAAAATACGTTATTTTATCGAAAAAAATAGCGTTGTTAATTCAAAATTGAGTGTTTTACATTTAGTATTGTTTTCCGAAGTATCTAATCTTCGCTGGCTTTGTGCTGTACAAGTGCCTGTATGGATTTAAAGATTGTTTACAAGAATATTATAGGCTACGTTGTACATTTGTCTGGGTGGATAACAGCACCTTTGATGTTTGGCTTACCTACCGGTAGCATGCCAGTGTTGCAAAAGCTTGGTTTGAGTGGATAGGAAAGTATTGAGATAAAAATAGGAACACACAGACAAATTAAAAAAACGCTCATTTTTTAAAGTCGGATAATTACTTTCCTTATGGAATTAATGTGCTTAAAATATGTCACAAACCCGAAAATTTATTTTAAATTTATTCAAACCCCGTTGCTACCTATGTCTCTCTTGATCGTATCGATGCGTGACGGTTTATATAAATTCTAAGGTACATACTTTCCATATTTATTACAGTTTCATTGTAAAACAAGAAAATACTTCATGTGCGTCCCAGTCCCTAATTGCATTTGAAATTTTACACATACGGGTCTGAACAGTAGCGCACTTGTAGCGCCTCACTCAGCTGCCGTCTTTGTACTTCTTCACTCTACAAAACTTCAAGGATAGAGTGAATAAGTACCTACTTTATAGGTCGTCGTGCTCCATCTTAGACCACAACGTCGCTTAACATCAGGCGAGTTGGTGGTCAAACGCCGACCTATTCTACATAAAAAAAAGTAACATATTAATCGAATTGCATGTTTATATCGTAAAGTTACTAATCTTTAATTCAATTTTAAAGAGTGAAAAATTTAAACAATTATAGTGTGACATTTAGTTAAAAGTAAAAAATATATGACAACGTGGAAAGTTGTTAAATGTAAATAAATTTTATTTATCTATTATTAATATTATTTTTATTTATTAATTATTAGTAAAAATATTTATTTATTATCCATTTTATTAGCTGTTTTGCCAATAAATTTTATTAAAAAGTCTCGATGCTATCAGGAACAGTTCCTGATTCACCTATCTGTAATCCAAGCAAACAGTATTACTTGTATAGATAATTGGCTGATTAACATTTTGCATGATATTTGGTTTTGAGAGTAAACTAGAGATAGCATAGCATTTCAGATGTATCTTTATACAGGGTTTTACAAAAACTCTGTTGTATCCGCAAGGTGCACATCCAGCATCAACTGGAAAATGCAATTGTGATACTTTAAATTAATTATTTACTATAAAAAAAAATATTGCTCTCCGCCCTCTTAAATGCGCGAACGCAGACAATGATCGCGTCCGTGTAATTTGTAAACTATGTGTAAACGTACCGCTTTTTTTTTAGAATAAAAGCCGCCAACTTTTGATATAGATTTATTAGCATTTCTGTGAAATTTACTTTTTTTCTTGCGTTCTTAAACCGGCCTTAACTCTTGCTATGTTTCACGTGCGTTTTTTTTTGGTATTTTACATGGCATGGCATGGTGTTAGAAGTTTAAATGGCATGGTATGAATACTTCTAACACCACATAAATTATCTACCAAATATTCTACCAGCACATAAATTATCCAACAGGGCTTTCGTAACTCCCTGTATATCATAATTATTATACTCAAAAAGAAAACACTCCTGTCAGGAAGTCTGTAAAGTTATTGTATAGCGCCATTTATTTTGTGTTTACTTAAATATATTATTTTATGATTCCTAGTTATTATTTATAACTGATTTAAGGACATCCTAACTAATATTATAAATGCGAAATTGAGTTTGTTTGTTTGCTTGTAACGCTTTCATGCGTTAACTACTCAATCCATCATCATGAAATTTGGCATACACGTTGTCTGGGATAGAGAAAAGGACATAGGCTACTTTTTATCCCGAAAAATTAACGGTTCCTGTAGGAGGGACCGCAGGTGAAACCGCGGGGCGCAGCTAGTTTATTATACGCGAATACGTTAATATAATAACGATTTATTATACGAGAATAGAACAACCTCTAGTGTCATTCTATAATTTAGGTAATTAGCCCTAGGCACTAATATTAAATAAATAATATTATGAAGTATCTGCGTTTTTAGTTTAAATAAAAATAACATAATATTGCGTCACGAATAAAAATATCTCATCTTAGTAAACTCAAAATTGCAAGGCAAATCGATTACCCTGTAACGGTTAATCAGACATACTACCTATTATCATGTATCTACTTAGATAATTATCGGTTATCACAGCGCTGGTCATTTACTAAACAAATTCCCGATTAGCCATTTGCACTCTGATTTTGGTTCCCGATAAAAATACGCTGTCCGTTGCCAAAATTTGGTCACAAAATGTGTTAAATAAATATAACTTCAGTGAATAAAAATAAAATAAAAAAGTAAACTGTGTCAAATAAGTTTTAGACATTTTTGTAATAAAAATGGATTCAGAGGCACATCCAGACGAGCAGTCAGGGGTGGTCATATCAGTGTGGATGAGATTAGTTGTAATTCCTTTATTTATTACGTTTTGTTTATTGGTATGGCTGGCTTGGAGTTGCTACAAGACTAATAAGGAAATGTGAGTATAATAATTATAGATTACTTTAGATCTTATATCTTAGTTTCAATAATTTTATACCATGGGAATTGAAGTGGCTGGCGCTTTCAAAATCTATAAGCTTGAAGGCTATGAAACTGAGTTCACAACTATGAAACTGAGCTTTCGGTTAGGGAAAACTTTAGTGAAATGTGTTTTTTTAATTTTAATGTAATTGTGATGGTTTGTTTGCTTACTTTCCTGACGGGGGGTAATTACTTCAAGCATGTCGCCAACTGTAAAGGATGAAGATTGTTACCTAAAATAAAATATATTCCGAGTACTATTGATTGTAAAAAAATCGCACGGTATGTATGTAGTCGAGCCAAGTCGCCACGTGGAGCTTTCAAATGGTACACCCGCGACACCATCCTTTTCGCAAAGCCATTCAGGCCATTTTCAAACCCCCTGTAACTTCGTTTTGAATAAAGCTAGGGGTTTGAATTTTTAGAGGCAAGAAGGGGTTAATTTATTAAGTTATATTCCCAAATTTCATTAATTAATTTTGAGTCATCAGCTTATGAATAAATGCAAGTCAAAGTTCCTTAATTTTGTCACTGACACACTCACTCAATTACTCACTCACTGTCATAATGACCATAACTAAGATAGTTGTAGAAGAGTTACAACCTCTACATTTTGTACACAATTAGTCATTATCGAATAATTTGATAGATGCTTCCATAGACAGGTAATGAATAAATTAACTGACTTGGTTTTTCATTAAATCTTACAGGTTTTTACGATAGTTTGCATTGCGAGATTTACCCTTTTTATATACATGTAATGTTTTTGATAGGATTTTTCTGTCTTCAGTAATGAACATAGTGCGATTTTACTAAAAAAACTAAGTTCTTTAAAATTTAAATGCTTTAACAATAATGCATTTAGTTTTATATTTGCCATTTATGTTTTTAAAACCTACTTTTTATGACATGTTTATTGTTACTTTAGGTTTGATTAGGCGTGTCGCGTCTGAGTTTGATGCATGAGTGTATTTAATTTAAAATCCTAACATACAACTAAACGTCCTAACAATATAATTATATCTGTTTGTTACGCGTGCTAGAACAATCCCAACAATATTATTATTGCAGCAAGTAATTGTTTAGACTTTTAATAAAGTTTAAACACTTGCTAAATCATTTAAACTTTTGCAAATATTTCTTATCATCTTTATCTTGAAGAATAATGACACACTTTTCTTACTATTTTTTATAACTCTTATTTCTTTGACTGTTGTCGCAAAAACAAGTGTATTTTTAAGATACAAACTGTCAGTAATATACCTAATATACTTAATGGAAAAATTGTAAAATAATTATATAAATTAAAGTAAAATGTTAACCTTAGAGTATATAGGCATAATTTGTGTGATGTTACTGCCAATTTTTAGTTATATAATGTACCTGATGTTTTTATTTCTGGTGTACTTCGCGAAATGTTTTTCTTCAGGTGAGTTAAATAGTTATGTATATTATTTACAAATAGGTTTATTATCTTCCTTCGTCGTAACTATTTGAAATAGGCGTTTTATTTGGGATCTGCCTGTCTTATTCCAATGAATGTTTCCATTGATTCAATATGGTTGCACGTGGTCTTGCTATGTTCGTTAATTATTAGGAAAACGGTTTCATGTGATTTCATGGCAAAGGCACATGACTAAAAGAAGATGATAGGAAAAATCCTGAAACAAGATGTGTATCTTTCTATCTTTGTTCATAACGGTATCAGAATCTAGAGATATTCTTAAAGATCGCCATCATCACTCGTTGCCTTTCTTTAAAGGTGAGTTTAGGCCTCTTTTTACAATAACCTTTCTTCCAAAAAAAAATATATGTAGTCTGTTATACAGGCTGTCTTTTAACGAAGGGCTTATTCTTGGAGAAATCAATATTTCATCATAATCATTGTGTCAATCATAATGTCATTTTTTACCCGGCTGCGCTAGAAGGAGTGCTATCTTTTTCGAGTGTACGTACATATTTATGGATGTTAGTACGAATGTATGTATGTATAAGGTTTCTTTGACACGCCCAACAGCCTAAACAGCTTCATGGATTTTGATTTGTGAGGTGTCATTTGAGTAGTCTTTTAGAAGTGACATAGAGTACAACATTTTGCAGCCGGGTTTTTCTTTTTCTTTAATAATGTTACTTATTTTATGATAGGACCAACACTGAAATCGTGAATATAAAATCAGCTGTTACCTTACACATTGTCGTGATTGAATACAATCCATATAATATCCTACAATATGTCCATTATTTAGTGAAACACCTTATAATGTTGAGGTACACCCGGGTCTTGCTCAACTGATATTTGCGTCTTCAACAAGTTTTAATGTATCTTTTAGAAACATACCTATATGACAAGCTTGGCGTTTAATCATAGCTCGACTTAATGACTACATTTGTATAAACATAAAAAATATCGTCACGGCTTTCCCCCAAAGGGGCTGGCAGAGGTGTAAAACACCCACACTTCGCCAGACGATATTCATTCCCAAATGTGACAGGGGGCGAGCCTGTCGCCATACACCATGGTTCCAGTTACGTAGCAGATGACATACAATACATATGTTCAAACAATGAACAAATTGGTGCGTACCGTCGGCTGTGTCCGAACCCGCTCCCTCTGACTTGGGAGGCTGGCCTTTTCCGACTAGGCTATCACCACTTATATTATAACCATTGACGGAAATAGATAAATATACCAAGCAACAATGGAAATTACAATCTTGAGCAATTTATCTGCAATTATTAGTACGACCTATAACAATAGATAATTAATATTAATACTGTTGCATATCATTTGATATTTACTTTAAAAGGTCCAATAAACTCTTAGTTATCTAAATGCTACACAGTTACGTTAAACTTTACGTCATACAAGCAAATTGCGTGCCGCGACTTTAAATGCTTCAATACTAGATTAAACATGCGAATGAATCCATCGTGGGCCGCATCACTGCTTATCATCAGGCATGTTGGCGGCCAAACGCAAGCCTATTAACTAATAAAAAAAAACATATTTTTTTGACCGGTAACTGCACCCCGCGGTTTTACCCCCACGTGGCCCCACAGGAATGATTTCGAGATGAACTCAAAATTCCTTTTCTGCACCCCTGACAACGTGTGTGCAAAACTTTATAATGATCGGTTGCGTAGTTAAGGCGTGAAAGTGTAACGAACAAACCAACGTACTCACTTTCGCGTTTCAAATTTTTAGTTAGGATTAGGATTACTTTTCTAAAACCTTCTTAAAACAAGTACTATTATTAAAAAGAAAACAACAAAAAATCCGGCTGCAAAATGTTGTACCCTACATATGTCACTTCCACTATCAAGACGATTCAAATGACGCCTCACTTGGCGAAGTTTAATGGACAGCTGTTTAGGCTGTAGGGCGTACCAAAGCAACCTCGTATAAACATACATGTTACATACCCATATCCAAACATACACCCACATACATTTATACACTCGAAAAACAGGACCCTCCTTCTTGGGCAGTCGGGTAAAATGTGATAGGTGTCGTTTTAAAGGGTGAAAAGGAAATTTAGATAGGCCTTATCAAATACTTTTTTTATGACAAACACTTCAGCAATTTATGATCATTATCTATCCAATTCATAAATCTAGCGATTACAGGGGCGTATCTGAAACGTAGGCGTATATCTTTTGTATAGGTAAGTAATTACAGTTAGGTAAAGGAATTACTCTCAATACTTTATTGCTCATCAGACTTCATTAAAACCCACCACAATGAATCGTATTTTATTTTTTGATTAAAATCGGATGGACCCAAAAAATAAATCAGCTAAAGGAACCAAAGTTAATATGTACTTGCCTCGTTAATTTTTTTCTAAGCAGAAGTTTAATTAAGCCCAATATTATTTTGGCACAGATAAGCTGTTTTTTTATGTTTATATAATTTTTTTGATGTGCAATTAGCATTTATGCTAAGAAGTTTTAGCATAAAAATTTTAACTTTTTGCTGAGCAATAAAATGCTCACAACTATTGGACTTGGCCAATAATATTCGATATCTTATCAAGGATGTGTAAGTTATCAGAAATAAAGCATACGAAAATTAACTTTAAGTGCTTATTTTGGATTCGTGCAAACAGAAATGTCCACTCTAGTGTTTGTGTTTTTAGGTTTTCTGCTTCTTCTTCCACTCTTGAATATTATACGACTATGTTGTTATGGTAAGTACTTACCTATATCATATAAAAGTCCATTTTAGACGTATAGTTTTTAAAGGCAGGGCAAGGCTGTTTTTAAATTACTTAAAAACTCTCACTTAGCTTCCCTAAATAATAGCTAATAATAACCTTGAGAGAATTGGTTTCCCAAGCTCTAGAATTTTTAAGAGTTTGAGAGGTTTGAGATCAATTAAAAATATCCATGTACTTACCCATATCCTAACTTATATGTAAAAGTGAGTTTGTTTGTTTATTGGTTTGTTTGTTACACCTTAACTAATCAACTGATCATCATAAAATTTTGCATACACATTGTCAGGGGTACAAAAAAGGAGACAGGGTACCATTCATCACGAAAGAATATCGTATCCCACCGTGGGTGAAACCGCGGGGTGCAGCTAGTTTCTTGATAAACGTAAAAATAATAATTTACACTAATAAACGTTTAGCTGGTTGAAAAAAAATCATGTTAGTCTTACAAATTAGTACGAATTGAACTGAAAATAGTATCTTGTTACAAATATTTGGATACATTCTTAGCAGAAACGTTACGATACCATTTGCCAAGACTTGTGATGCGATGGCAACTGAATATTATCAAGGTAATAGAGTACTCTTATTTTTTCTGTGATAATAGTCGCTATTTCCACGTAGATTATTTGTAAATTACACGTAAAAAAGTATTCATTACATCCAAATAGGAGCTCTACCCACACACACGTTTACTTAAGCCGTTTTATTTAGAGTTGAAAATCGTAAATTATATTTGATGGTAAAATGAGATCGGCATCTAGAATTATTATTTTTTGCCGTTTTTATTGGTATTAATCGTAATACAAACACAAATAAGATTATGTTACTCGGTTAAACTTTAGATAACTAATCTGGCTATTTAACAATTGAAAAAAATTGTGTTGTAATCGCTGTAAAATTTAGAGAACTACTCGTACGCTCAGACATGTTTTTTTAAAAATATCCTATTTGTGATATTTTTTTTTCAAAATGAGAACGATTTTCAAAATTCTACTTCGGTTAAACTGATTTTGGTTATTTTTTCTACCAGCTGTATATTTTTGCATCTGATCATCACAATTATTCATATCAAACTAGGCGCAAACAAAATACTTGTTTTCGTTAATTTCGTGTAGTACGGGGCCTTAATATAAATTGGACATAATTATTAGTCTAATATATATTTGAAGGGTGCACCTAGACGGGCCATATTGTTACTGCAGTACTATCCCAGCAATATTGCGACAATATTTTGAGTCTGGCTCGCCCGTAGTCCTAGTCATAGTCGTAGTCCTAGTCATAGGTATATTTCTAGCATGGCTGATAATGGCCGGGCTATAGTCAGCACTTCCACCATAGTCTTCTAACCTCTGGCCTTCATCCATCAGCCATAGGACGTCCACTGCTGGACATAGGCCTCCCCCATAGATCTCCAATAAGACCGGTTGGTAGGCATGGTGGCATCCAGCGCGATCCTGCTGTCTTGACAAGATCATCTGTCCACTTTGTGGGTGGACGTCCTACGCTGCGCTTGCCGGTACGTGGTCTCCATTCGAGAACCTTTCGACCCCATCGGTCATCAGTCCTTCGTGCTATGAGCCCTGCCCACTGCCATTTCAACTTGCCAATCCGCTGGGCTATGTCGGCAACTTTGGTTCGTCTACTTCTGGTCTGTCTGATTTAAATGTGGGATGGGTAATAAATGAATTTTAAAAATATATCTATTTTAGAATAAAAAATCGTCTTACCATCATTAAAACTAGGTTTTGATAAACTGGGACCAATCAAAGTATATTATGCATTTTCAAATTAAAAAAAAAAGTTTCAAAAAATGTGGTTTCATACGACGGAGTTCTAATCCAGAACTCCGTTCATTCAAACAAGAAACGAACGAGTAAACGACAAACAAAAAATACAACGCAATTTAGACGCTCCTCTTTTTTTTTATATTTAAAAATGCTTAGTACTTACCTACTATTGACAGATATATTTTGATGCGCATAAATTAATTCTGCTATGCCATAAATCCGTGGCACGCAGGAATAACTGAACATCGCAAAAACGTCAATTTTTCAGGGCAGCCATTTTAAAGTTTGACGTTTTCTGTTTAGTCGGTAAGTTAGTTAAACGATGATGTCAAAGTTATTTTTAGGGTTACTTGAGGCCCTCTTTCGTATGGTTTCAAGAATTTAACGAAACAACTTATAGTTTACATAATAATAGACTTGTCAAACAGCTGAAATGCCTTGAATAAGTTGATAACTCGACTTGTAGACCAAGTTTTGGCTTTTAAGAACATTTATCCAGTTATTCACCATCTGAGTATGGATCATTTTTATCGGTTACCTTAGTTATTTCAATGGAAAAAGCATTATTTCTCATTAGTAAACCAATGACAACTTCAAACAGATATAGTTTGTCAAGTAATTATTACTACTTTACAAGATATATCTTACTTTTCAGCATATAATGCAAAATGTAAAAAAAGTCTTAGTATTTAAAATATATTTTTTTTAGAATTATACGCTCATTTACATAATCTAAAAACTATTTTCACCAACTTAATAAAATTATTTTTAAAACATATGGGAAAAACACAATGGAAACGCATTTGTGTCTAATTAAAATGAATTATTTAGAGTATACACTAAATTAACACATAGGCTAGACTTATTATCCCGAGAAATCAACAGTTGGCAATCGTTGAGTTCTACAAATAAGAAAATATTAATCAAACACACTACAAGACATAGATATGTACTTACTTATAAAAGGTCTTATTTAAAAAAGCTTTTCTAATCATTATTTTAAACGTCTTCAAAAAACCGTTTTAAAAAATCTTTGAAAATTTTCGTAATCTTAAGTGGCTGTAAAAAATCTGTAAAAATGTCTGATGACACACATGCTTAATACATGTTTTGTTAGATTGCTTACACATTACTTCGATCAATAATAATACTAATAAATAATAATAAAACCCTTTATTCAGACCAACTTAGTATCTATTTACAAAGTATTAAGAACTAAAAACTATGAGTGTGGATTTACAAGTATATTTTGGTAGTTAAACTAATCTTAATCTATTCTAATACTTAATTATTTTTTGTAGGTCCTCCAACCTTTTTCATTCCTGTCTATCTTGGGCCACTCTATTCCAAGTTACTCCTGCTACCTGTCTAATGTCATCATCCCACCTTTTCTGTGGTCTGCCCCTTTTCCTTTTCCTAGGGCACCATCGTGTCACAATTTTGCTCCATTTCTCTTGGCCTCTTATCATATGCCCTGCCCATTGCCATTTGAGTCTTCTGATTTTACATTAAAACAGGTAGTACGCAGGCGTTGAAAAGTTTTTTCTTTACATTAATGTGAAGAGTTTTATCTTCCATGGCTTCTCTCAGACTCCAGTATCTCTTTTAGCCATTTGTTATTATTCTGTTAACTTCTTTGCATATAGGGACCTCTTGTGTTATTAGCTGTCTCAGGTAGATATATTCATCAGTGCAATCAATTTGGTTATTTCCTAGATGTATGGTGGTTTTCTTCCCATTTGTCCTTACCTTTGTTTTCTCTGGGTTCAACTTTAAACCATTCTTCTCACTTTCATCCGCTAGTTCAAGTATCATTTGCTATATGTTTTTAGGTGTTTCGGCAAATAACATTATATATTATATCGTCTGCGTACCTCGATTGTGTTAGGGAGACTCGGTCGACAGTGATTCCGAGGTTTTCCCAGTTAAGTCTCCTAAAGATTGTTTCGACAACCGCTGAGAATAGTTTTGGAGGTAGAGGGTCTCCATGTCTGACACCCTTTCCTACTCTAAATGGTTTACCTTTCTTTTCTAGTTAGATTCTCGCGGTGCTATGACTATTATTTTAATTAAAAAAAGTGAAAAAAAAGGAACTTCTTATTCTGATTGGCCATCATTGGTGTTTTTCCCCAAAAACCTTAAAACACAGATTTAAAAAATTGTCAGACTTCATCTTAGACAACCATGGCTCTAAAGGGTCTAAATGATCTATGCTAGCGTCTCTTTACGGCTTTGCACCCCGCTATGAATCAACCCTGTATTGATTTGAATCTTTTGTGTAAGTATGCATGTAGGTAGGTACATAGTACACCAATGATAGTAATAGTCACCAATAATGTACAGCATTATAATATATTTTTTATATTTACTTCACGTTGTTGCATGGCATGTTTGTTGGCGTTTAGGCTCCAGTAGGTACATAAAAAATATCCAGCTCGGGTAGATAACAACTTGATATCTTGCTATTGCAGATGAAAACTAAATCACCACGGCAAAGGTAAAAGTGAACATGTGATAATGTCACTTTTTAAACAAAAATATTTGGCTTGCCATAACTTGACATCTCGATTTGTCAATGGAGGCAGAAACAGGCTATGTGTATAAGTCGAGATATCCAGTATTTTGGATGTGAGTGTAGGTTGACAAATCAAGATGACAATTATTCATACACAAACTTATGCTTGACATCTCAATTTGTCAAGTTAAAATTAATTTTTGCAGAAAAGGCTTAGGTGTATAAGTCGAGATCTTCAATATTTTGAACATGTGTTGATGTTGATAATTCAAGATGTCAATATTAGTAAGCAAACACACACTTGATAAGTCGTTTTATCAAGTAAAACACCATAAAATGCAAGGGTGTCGAGATGTACAAAACGCGATTGCTCTAAAAATATTGTATATTTCGGGCTGATTTTTTTATACATAGTAAAGCGCATACGAAGGAAGCGTTTAAGCCAATAAAAAAAAAAATCATGCAAGTCGAGTTGTTCAGTTATTCCTACGTGCCACGGAAATTATATCGAATAATATTGATCGCCATTATCACCTGATATGTTATCGCGTATTAGTAAATTATCAAGAACAAAGCATTTATAGAACTTAGTGCATAATTTGATTCGCGCTAAAAAGTAATGTCGATCTCGCCTCAAATGATTGTGTTTATAATTATTATTATATGTATTACTATACTGAACATACTGCGGTTATTATGGAGTGAGTGCCATTTTTATTTATTTTTAATTTATAAGATGACTTATTCATTGCATGACCATATATTATTTAGAATTATCTTAGTATCATCTAGGTACTACCGTGCCATAAATATTTACCTAATTGTTTTTCTGTGTCGACGATTATCAAAGAAATGACGTGAAATGATATTTATCGCCATTACAGACGTCTTGACCTAATATTTTTATGGCAAACGCACGCAACTAGCGCCCTCTATAAAAGTATTATAAGACCGTCGAGAGAGAAAGAGATAGAAGTATTTGTCTGACATCGTGAATAGTTCCGCTTACGACCGATAGGGGCGTTCCATTTTTCATGATGAAATTAATGTTATAAAATCTATAGCGTTTGATTCGCTCAGACCACCGTCAGATAATTCGTACCATAAATTTAGTCTTCGTTCCTAGTACCGCATGTAAGTTTTAGGTCATGTATAATATTAGGAATAATCATGCTTTGAAATATAACGAGTCCAGAAAGAACTTAGTACTACCTACCAATATAGTATCCTCAACTTAGTATTTAGGTACCTAGGTAATGCCTAGGTACAAGTGAACAAAAATACTTTATTCATGATTTAAAATCAATCTCAAAATCGATTTTAAAATAATTTTAGAAACCTTAAGGTTTATCAGATATTAATTTGCCATAGATAAATGATCATTGACTAATGAACCTGATTTGAAAAACTTATTTACGTACTTGTATATTCGAGTACGTATTTTTTTCTTTAAAATCTTATCATATCAAAGTGCCAAAGTTCCCAATAAACCCTGAATAATCGATTTAGTTGATTGAATCAGGCGTTACTTTGCGGAAGTTCATCTTCAAAATTGTTACTTGAACTAATATCTAGTGTAATTCCGCTTTTTTATGTTAAAGAGGAATTACACTAGATATTAGTTCAAGTAACAATTTTAATCGATTTAAATAAACAAACAAACGGAAAACCCAAACCCACCACTAGAATCTATCATAACTTTATAATCTTTCATAATTTTATCTTATCGTTACAGAAATCTTTGATTTTTCAATAATTAGTTAATAATTTACTTCGTCACAATCACAAGTGTTAAGTGCGTAAATAAATATGTCGGGACAGTATTATTTCTTTTTGGTCTTCATATTCGTGGCTTCTGTTCTTATTCTAGTGGAGTATTATATGAGGCAAAGTAAGTGTTTTTAAACTTTACAAATAAGGTTTTTTAAATGTTTTTTGGATAATTTTAATGATTAATTTTAAAAAAATATATATATTTAAAATAAAAAAGCATGTAGTCCATCTCAACACGGGTCATCGATAAAGTTACAGGAAAAAAAAATGGAGAATATAAGAAAATGTTTATGCTAATACACTTTAAATAATTAAGTACTTAGAAATAATTAAATCTAACAGTTTGGAAAAAATGGTTTTAGATTAAGATTTCCTTTTTTAATTTGTAAAGTGGTGTCATCTTGCGGCGAGTAGCGTTACTGTAACGGCAACAGACCTATTTCTATCACGAAGTGAACAAAATAGTAAATCTTAACCCATTTGGTAGATGGCGCTCAAATTTTTGTGAAAAAAAATCATGATACCCACTGGGATGAATTCTGTAAAAAAGGTACAAAAATATTTCAATGCATATCAAATTAATTTATTGCAAAGTGTCGTTAGATTGTTCTTTGAATATGAGGAATTAAAATTATTAATTAGCAATCGCGTAGTATTTTGAAAATTGGAAGCTTCACAAATTCTGATCTTTAATTTTTATTTAAAAAAATACAATCTCGTTCCCTTCGCTTAGCTAGATTCCTGGAAACTACTTCTTCTTTAAAATGAAATATACCTTAGGTAATAAAATGACACCTAATCTCAAAGATAACGATAAGAAGACATTACCAACCTATGATAATATAATTGTTTACAACAGAGTTACAAGTGTTGCACCTTCCTAACTGGTCAGAAAAATAATATTTAAAATGATTGCGGTTTTGACCACTCCACAATGTGATCTGAGACAATTATTTCCATTAGTTTTGGTTTAATAGTTAGAGAAGTGTATCAGTAAAATATAGATATACAAATAAACGTTAAATGCTTTGAATTTGTTTAATAGTTTTAGTGTAAAGTGTGGATTTAATTAAATAGTGTTATCGAAGTTTCGTGCGACTACACAATGCAGCTAACCACGCTTGGTATTGTCTTGGTCTCCATTTGTGGAGTGTCGATATTCGTCTGCTTTATATTGTTCGGGTGGTCTTATATGAGTAAGTTTATTTAAAAACACATTAAAAATAGTGAAAATAGCGAGCGCGAAACGTCAGCGAGGTAGCTCCGTTTTAGCTTGGACCAGCGGTGCTATTGCCAATCATTCGGAAACGTTTCCGATCGGATACCAGAAATTTCAAACTCAAAATGTTCGAATCTCAGCCTACTTTAATAGATTCTGGAACGGGCAATCAAGTGTTCGGCAAATCACGTATAAAAACTTATGAATACAGACTGAGATTCAAATAATTTAGGTTTAATTTTTTTTAATCCGAACGGAAACGTTTTTGAATGGTTGTGAATAGCCTTAAAGGAGAGCTATTCCCACACGTGACATATGATGAGATTTTATGTCACACCTATGACGTTTCAAACGAGAACAACAAGGACTAAAAAGGTGAGATGAAGAATGCTTTCGTGTGTCTGGATGTTTGACTGTTCTCAATAGATTCTCTTGAAATTTTGTGAGCGGGTTCAATAATCCATACTAATATTATAAAATCGAAATTACTCTGTCTGTTTGTTTGTAGGCTGTTCAAATGGCTCGGCTAAACGGTAGGACGAGTCTTGATGAAATCCGATGATTAGTTACTGTTTAATGCGAGGAAGGTTTTTGAACACTATTTTCTGAATTAACTCTGTTATAACTGAATTATTATTAGGTAACTGCTATATAGTATAGATTTTTGTATCCCATCAGTTTTAGTTTTATGGCTGTGATATGATTTTAACGCATTCTTGTTCGATAGATACAGAACTCCAAGGATAGAGTGAATAAGTACCTTATATGTCGTCGTGCTCCATCTTAGACCAGGCGAGTTGGTGGTCAAACGCCGACCTATTCTACATTAAAAAAAATGCAATTGCGTTTTTTTTTAATTTATGTCAAACAAAAAAAATATTTATGAGCTAAAGCTTGTCCTTCTTCCTGTCTAAGTTTCATTTATCGTTACTTAAAGTTTTTATTTCATTTAGTACCTACTTTAGTAAAAAAATACCTTAGAAAATAAATGAAACCTAATTAATCTCAAAGATAACGATAAAAAGACATTGCAAACCGAACTAAGTAGGTACTAAGTATAGGTGCCTAATTGTTTAATCTGACAGAGTTTCGAGAGTTTCACTCTCTTTTTTCTCTTTTTCTAATATTGAGTCGGGCAATATATTATTTCCGTTAGTTTTGGTTTAAAAGTGTGGCTATTTTTACGCTGAGTGCATTTAATTAAAAAAAGAAATTTTGAAAAATAACACCTTGAATTTTTAATACCTAGTTTGAGTGTTTAGTGTAGAAATTTAGTAATTGTGTTTTTGAAGTTAAAAACAATTACAGAACGCCAGAAACAAGTACGTAGGTACTTAGTATTGTTTTGGTTTGCATTTTGCACTCTTCGTTAAATATAGAGTTGAATATATTGGAAATTCAATAGTTGTAAAAAACTGCTGTTTTCAGTCGTTGTACATTATTTTCTATTTCGATTGCCTTTAAGACTGAATCTGACTTAATCCAAAGAATACGAATTTGTAATAGTTCTTAGAAACAGCGACATCTAGTGAATGCTCATGAACAACTGATTCGCAACTCAAAATTTCTTTGTTGTATTATTTTGAACAAGTACCTGCTAATTAGGTATAGCAGTGAGGTATGTGCGAGATACCTTGAAATTATCGACATTCTTACATAGATAAAATAAATGATAAATGAAATGGCCGACTTGTTACTTTACCTTTGTTTTTTTAACATTCAACAGTGTCACTATTACTTTCTACTGTGAAAAATATCGTGCAGTTATTGTTCACTAAGTAACTTTACAAACCGAGTGGAGTACATAGAGTCACGTGGCTAAAATTAACGTGGTCAAAAACGTATCGTATCGTCTTATTTTTCCTTCAAGTGTTAAAAAGAGGCAAATGTATTAAAATTATTCTTACTTCAATAAATTTAAAAAGTACTGTCTCTTTATTAATTTTGATTTTGTAATCATCTTAATGATTATATTTGTTGTTACTTTGGACTATCGCGTCGAATAGGTTCTTTGAGTGAATTATAGTAACTTTTGAATAATATAAAAAAAAAAAAAATGAATGATTGGGACTCAACGGCTGTGCCAATATCAATGACGACTATCAGTTTAGCGTTCGTATCGTTACTAGGGCTGTTTGTTTTGCTAGTGTGCTGTGTTGTCCGAGTCATAGCGGAAAGTAAGTACAGTGTAATACCTTTTAGTCTGTGCCAATGAGGCGTTTTTTAAAAGTTGTAGTTCCAAGAAATATAACAGATGGCGTGGAGTCGTTAGAAATTGTTCTGTCATACTTTAATGTTAGTCTTCCATTGAAAAAAATTAGATCTTTTGACTAATTAGTAGTAAGTACTGCCAGTAGATTTTACAAATTATTTCCTATAAATATAATATAAATAAATCAATTAACCGCATGATTTCTAAATGGTGCTGGAATTTGTGAATACAAACAAAAAAAAAAACAAATTGTCTCACTACAAAAAACTTTACATTCAAATTCAAATTCATTTTTTTTACGAACATAAAATCTTTTTAAATAGATTTTTTTTAGTACGGTCATATTTTTACCGGAAAACTAGGAAATCGATAAAGCAAAAACAAGAAGATAGGTAGATAAATATAAATAAGTTACCTAAGATATTTTATTACGCTTGAATACATGTATTTTGAAGAAAGTCAAGTTTTATATACTTTAGCATGAATGAATAATAAAATTGTTATCGTTGTGCCTGTGAATTATTATTATCTCAGATATAATAAAGCTTTAAATCTTTAGCAAGTTGACGGACATATAAATTATTTAGTTACAAACACATTCTCACTCGATAGTTGCAACTGTGTTTTCGGCAACTGGAGATAAAAATGAGTCTAGCTTTTCCCATCGTTATGGCGCTTGTGAACGTTGCGGTGTTTGTGATTATGACGTGTGTGTGTATGTGTGCGGTGTATGCTGTTATTAGAAAAAGTAAGTAGTTTCACATAAAATAAAAGTCATATTCTAAATTTAATAAACACAAATTGTCCTATTAAATTATTTATTAAATCGATACTCTATTTTTGACAATAGCGCTCGCCTCGGAGGCTGAAAGCATATAGTCCCGCAATAGAGGTGTGACATAATTATACAATCGAAAGCTTGTAATGTTCCTATTCGATGAATTTAATAAATAAATAAATTCGGGACACTTCCACACATGGTCGCCTGACCCCAAACTAAGCAAAGCTTGTACTATGGCTGTCACAAATTGATATACATACTTAGTATTTTTAACAGATACTTGTATACATATTAACACCCAGACATAGAACAAACACAAATATTCATCACATTAATGTTTGCCCTAGGTGGAAAAAAAACCCGCGCCCCCAAGCTCAGAAGGCAGGTTCACTACCAACTGAGCCACCGAGCCAGTCAATTTCGTTCAACAGTTTGTAATAAAACAAAAGTAATAAGTCAAAAATAAGAATAACGGATAATCTAAAAAATTCGAATTTGTAGTATTTTATAAGCAGCGACATTTAGTAAGGGCTCATAAACAATTTGTTAATACATATTTCAAAGTACCTTTATATTATAATGTTTTGAATATTTAAGTAGGACGAAAAGGTATGCGAAATGTATACCTACCTAATTACTCATATCTCCATAATCCAAGATAATATCTTGAAATTATCGATGTGATAAATAATAGCCTCATTTAGCCGCCAGTTGTTAGTTCAGCTGTGTTTTACTTTGAACGGTTTTATTGTTATTTTTGTTGTGAAATAGATCGTGCAGTTACTTTTGACTAAGTAGCTTTTTATAACGATTGTGCATGTAGTGTAACATGGCTTAAAATTTAAAGCTTAGAAAGGAACAAAAGTAATTTTAGCTTGTTAGATAAATTAAAATACTATTTTATGACTTTTGACAGTGCATTAGTTAACTAACACAAAAAAAAAAAAAATTTGACTATTACTTACATCGACTGAGTGAATTAGGAATTTGCTTGACGGTCTCTTAATAACAATGGTTGATTGGGTAATACCAGCAGTGGTGACGGGCGTCAGTATAGCGTTCGGCTTGTTTGTATGGCTGTTCATGATGCTGGTATGCGTTTTCGTTCGAATTTCAATGGAAAGTAAGTACTGCGTGTTGAACTAGTTTTTGTTATGCACATCAAACTGACAACTAATTTAAAATAGCGCCATCTAGAGATGCAGTCGGAACTACTTTGCAATTAAAATTAACTTCAATATGAAGTGAAACCAATGCATTGCTTCATTGACATTTTGTTTTAAATCTGTACAATTTATTATTGTACGTACTTTTTATTTTTTTTTAAATAATATTATTTTTAATTGCTAAAAACGAATGACCACTACATCAATACGATAACGTTATCATCACAGCTATAGATAATTAAATTTCACTTATACACAAAGACAGTTTTCATTATTGCCCGATAGGAACGGACATTTACAAAATGACACTAAATTTTCTGTTTTCTGTTATATTTATAAGTTTTATTATGACTTTATTGGTGATAGGCGTGTGTTCTTTCATACGGTTAACTATAAGTAAGTATGTCTATCTATATAGTTTGGTCTTCCATCTAAATATTATCATTGATTAGATTAATAAATAAATAATTACTAAAAAAGTACTAAATGATGACCCTAGACTAAATGATGACTTCTAGTTTTGCCTCGCGGCAAAACTGGAAGATGATCTTTTTGTAATGTTCACAAGCAAAGCAACGCTGAAACTTGGATATTGCTTCTAACTTAGCGATATTTTTCTCCTATTTTACAACTTATGCTTTCTTACAGTTCAGTTAAAATTAATTCTCTTGACCAAACGTCTTAAATGGCTCACCAAAGACAAGGTAGGTGCTCAAAACGTAAACTATGGAATCACCGTTTCTTGATAACGTTGCAAAAATATCTACAAATAATTCCAACATCCCTTTTGACGTCTTACCCCACATCTGCACTGAAAACAACCACTGCACGTCGAGGATATAATATTTACCAGTAAACTACCGAATTTTTTTTTATTTTTTTATTTAGATTAAACAAGTCTTGATTAAGCATTCATTTATCTCGAGAACAACCGAACCGATTTCTCTAATTCTTTTTTAGAATACTCCTTGAAGTACAAAGATGGTTCTTACGCAGAGAAAAGTTTAAAAAAGGCCAAAAAAAAATTATAAGGAATTGACTCTTAGGCGGTACGAAGTTCGCAAGGTCAGCTAGTAAGTATTTAATATTTACTAATTAATATTTTCAATACTCTTAATGCACTTATACAATTACTAATACACATAAAAATTTAAAATGACAACGTTATCACAGATATAGATAATTTATTTAAAATTTTAATATCAAGACAGTGTAAATTATTGGGCGATAGATACAGTCATTTACAAAATGTCAGACAACTTTTATTTAAATCTTATTTTATTAAGTTTTGTTATTATTTTGCTGGTAGGCTTATGTTCTTATATACGGTTTATTATTATTAGTAAGTATAGTTATACTCTGTCTATAAAACTTAGTTTTCCATCTTTATGTCAACGATTAAATATCTAAAATACTTTAATACCTATGTCCTAAAGTACTAAAAACCTCTAAAATTTATCGGGTTTGTTGTGCGTGCTCTAAATTCCCATAAAGACTTAGAAAAATAGCTCTTAATTTGTTTGATAATTCAAATATCATGTGTACATTTTCTTCATGGCATATCATAACAACAATAATATACTTAATTATTTTGATGAAAAAAGGTAAGAAATGACGTACACAAGCTCAATCATTAAAAAAAACTTGTTTTTATCATCACTATCTGGGTATAAAGAGTGATTATCAAAATCACGCATACCTACGTATGTATATACCTTCTACTTCTTAGGTATTATTTATTCTGTAATAATCAAATTAGTCCCAACTGTAAATTAATCTAGTCGCTTTTGTAAAAAGATAATTATAATGGATCAAACAAATTATAATTATTTCCATCTTGCTTTCTTCTTCGTGAGCACTGTCTCATGTTTGTTAATATTTATTTGCGTCATGTTGATTAAGTGTTTATATAAAATTCGTAAGTATTTTCATTACATTGTTTATTATAAGCTAAAATTAAATTATTTTAAAATAAATACAATGCGATGCTAAATGGGATTAAATTGAGCTCATGTTTAAGTACTAAATTATCTACACAATCAGGCGTTTTTAGACATTTAGGTTTGACAGATTTTTTAACAAAGTCTTCTGCGCCAACTATTATAGTTTTTGAAACTACGTTTAAAGTTAAGTGCAAACTGACAGGTGTCAAATATCAAGATGAGTTAGATTTCTTCTTACTTTTAATTCTAATTCGTACATGACTCCTGTCACTTTTGAACAGCTACTTCTTTATATATATAGGCTATAGGAGGAGGTTCTCAATTCATCGTAATCTTTTTTTATATAATACTAGCTGTCACCCCGCGACTTCGTTCGCGTTTATTATTTATATACATATATATATATATGTGTGAGCTATCCTATCTGTTAAGTTAGATCGAACTGCACACGGTGTGCAAATTTGATTGAAATCGGTTAAGTAGTTTAGGAGTCTATAGCGGACAAACAACGTGACACGTAATTTATATATATAATATTAAGATAATATGTACCCCGATTACTCGAAGAGGCCAGGGCCGATTTGGAAAATTCTTTTTTTGTTTTCAGGGGTATACTTTCCATTTAAATTTTATCAAAATCGGTCGCGCAGTTTTTCAATACTCACAGATTGCTTTGATATGATTGATTGAATCATAATCCATTTTTTGATGAGATGTCGGTTTTTTTTAATTTAATTGATTTTACATAGTAAAATTAGGACTATAAGTCATGTAGTTCCTCTTCCTCCTCAAGTCGCATTCGTCATGTCTCAGTGTCGTGACCACCTCCTCCAATTACTCTCTCTCTCTCTCATAAAATATTCCGCCAAAGTTTTCTGTCATCCGCAACATGTAGCGCTTCGTAGATTGAAGTGTCCAGAGCGGTGCGAATCTGGTCGGACCAACGTAGGCTGCGGCCTCGTGACCTTTTACCCACAACTTCCCCTGTCAAAATCGACTTTACCAGGTTGTTGCCTTGTTTCCTTGCAATGTGGACGAAGTACTCAAGAACACGACCAAGGGCTCCGCGACGCTCTGAATTTTCCATACAAACGCGCTTGTCAAATTAATTGGGAGGCATTTAATCAAATTTATGATGAAATTTATCATGTAGGTACAATAAAATTAAATGAACTAAGTAGATCTCCGCATCTATGTTCTTGGTTTTTTTTTTAAAACGTCCTCTTGAAAAATAGAGCTATGAAAAATATTCGCATTTGTAAGGGGTTCCTTTTGACTGATTTATTTAATAGACAGAGAAATCAAATCAAAAATTTCTTTTAACAAGGGGTTGTCTACACCATTAGCTTTTAAATTAATACATAATACAAGGAAAATTTGTATTTACTTATCTAAGAATGATTAGAGAAGCGCAAACGTCATAAAAAATGAAGGAAATTGCACTTATTTACACTGTAGATACCTTTAGAGACTCGTCAGTATCTTTACTTGCTCTCTTCACTCGTCTTCTTCTAAACGAAATGGCAATAAAAAACCTTTAGCCAATACGAAGTTAGTCTAAAGTAGTAGCCGGACCCTTAAGACAGATGTCATGTAGTTAATGTACTGAGAATTGAAAACAACTCCTTAAAACTTCAAATTCTAGAATAGCAAAAAAACGTCATGTGCGAATTAGGTAAGTACCTGTTGTGTTGTAATCGTTCATGTGCCATTTTATCTATGTGATAAAATGAATACGTGTTTGCGATTTTTCTAATCAAAGTAAATCCTTAATTGTACTTTTCTTTTTCAAACGAAGTGATTGTCATTACAACTCAATATGAATGAATAGATATAGATACTATTAAAATTATTTAAATTCATGCAGTGAACTTTGTGAATCTCCAATTGTTGCCTACAAACAAGTAGTGAATGATCTAGTTTTCCACTTAAATATTTTCAATTACATCATCTTTTTTAAATATTATACTTCTGTTTGTGTAAATATGGCTACAGGGGGTGAAATTTACATCTTTTTTGGGCTATTGGTGATGTTTGTAACTCTAACTCTAATGTTCGTATTTTTAGTGTATTCAATTACTTGGCTGATAATTAACAGTAAGTGTTTTTTCTTCTAGTGTTCTATACAAACGTCACTTATTTTAATAACATAAAATCCAAGGATTTCTAATGTTTCTATCGAAAAGCGCGATTAATCGGGTAAATACCACTTATTGCGTACTGTTAATACGAGTACATACATACTTTACTAATTAATTTTATTGGCTTTTGGCTAAAACGCCAATAACATATTATGTAAAACCATGGACGTCCAATAATGAGCCAAAACAGCAAAACACGCTAGCGTTTTGGTACATAAATCTGCGTTCGACTTTATAAATGAACATATTGTCACGCCTATCCCACGGAGGGACTGGCAAAGGTGTATTACAACACTCACACTTCGCCAGTCGATATTCAGAGTGAATAACATAAAAAAATAATTTAGTAATGTTAAAAACATAGTATGATCTTATTTTTTAATTACTTGCGTCAGAAATCGTACAAAATTACGCCATCTAGCGGCTTCATATCAAATCGTGAAAATGTCACTTGATTGCAGTTCGATTATATATCTATCTACGTTCAATCTATTATTGCTAAGCGTCACTAGATGGAGCTAAAATAAATAATAAACATGTCAAGCGCGTGAAAAGAAATTTTGTAGTTTTTCGGTTTTTCTTAGCTTTTGAAAAAAACTTACCTATCTTTAAAACCTTTTAGCCTTGTGTTAAGCTATACCTACTATGGTTTTAGTTTATGTAACAATTCGTAAGTACGTCGTCGTCGGCCGCTGACGCCGACGCCCGACTGAAAATTATTTAGGAAAACTTACATTTATGAACTTAGTGATTTTTTTTTTAATTTTAGTTTTTTTCGGTGGTTTAATTTTTTGTTAAAAAGTTTTTATTTTATAATTCTTGTGGGTATATAAAAGAGGTTGACAGGTCTAAACTTAGCGTTAATAAATCTGTGAGTGCAAGTCACCCCTATTTTCCCACCCTAGTAGTAGGTTTTTTTTTCTTATTTTAGGTTTAAAGATATTTATTCTCATTAAAGATTATGACATCACTTACATGAGAATACATCGTTTTAAGTAAATTAGATAGTTCGTCGTCGCACAAAATGTTAAATATAGGTAAATACAATTTTGTAAACAAAACAAAACAATTCTCAACAATAACAAAAACAGTGTACGAACACCAAACAAGCATCACTAATAGTTTAAAACACGAAAAACTACGAAATACGCTTTCAACTTCCTGGCTACCATCATCAAGTCAGCTCCTAAATACGAACTACTAATAATATTCATTAAACAAGCACGCAAAGTTTCATTTCGATACGACAATTAAAAGTACCTAGTTAGAAATTATTTGTAAAAATTATTATTGTATACTAAATACTGTACGACACATTGTTTGTTATTTGGTCATTTACTTAAAAGTTTAGCACACAAATGAAGCTAATAAAAGCGTAGCGTGTTAATGATTTATTTTATATGAGTCTACCTTCGAAGTATACCTAATCCAATAAAAAAAAGGATTTTCCAAATCGGAATACAATTAGTGAGTGAACAATTAATCATTCCCTGTTTTCCTACCCTTATGGGTAACCCTAAGGTTGGAATTTTTCTTCCTAAATTAAATGTGACCAATTTCAAATATACGAACTTTACAACAAAAAAGAATTAAAAAAAAAATAGACGGTGACTTGTAAACCTCCGCAGTTTTGTCGATTAAAAATAAACTAAACTAGGCTTTATTATTCTTCGTTTAAAAAAATAACAAACCTGTGAATAATCAGAAAAGTCATTCGCGAAATTAATAAAAATTAATGGTTATTAAAAAATTATAAAAAAGTAGATAGGTTACCTAGGTAGGTCCCTATCTTCAATTATATCTCTAAATAAGACACATGTTATTGTGTCAGCCAATTTCGGTAGACGGTAGAGTACAGTATGTAAATACGTAGTCACTTCTCTACATAGTTTAAAATAAAGAACTACGAGTAACTCCTCCTAAACCACGCAAAGGATATCAATGCGGTATTTACTCGTACCATCTGTTAGATATTTTTCACGGAAGGTTTATAGGCACCAAACGAAGCCGGGGCGGGTCGCTAGTTATCGATAACAGTCTAAAATAGAGCATCTGTCAGAGCATTTTGTAGGCACTTTGACGTTTGTTCTCGAGTGTCACAATTGTTTGTGGCAATACTTACTACATTCCGAGCTCTTTAAAACAAACAGAAAAAAGAGCGATATTTTCACAATACGAAACGAGCTAACTTTTAAATGTAGAGGCGTACCTATTCTGTGTTTTAAATAACGTTCCTACTTCTTCGGTCAAAAACAAGGGGAAACGGTACAAAAACCTAAAAACAGACCGTATAAATTAGGTGCTGCACACAATTTACAAACAAACGCCACAGTGATAATTATTGTTGTCTCGTTCTCACTATAGTCTCTTGTACGTCTCTCTATCTTTGTTATTGATACACGTAACATAATAATATATGTATTGTCAACTGAGCTGTGTAGTGTCCGTTTGCTTATGGTTATATTGGTCCACGTGCTCTGTACTATAGAAATTAGACTCGTGCCGCTTCTTTCCTAAATTATTTCGATGACCTACTTAGATCTAAAAAAGCTGGAATAGTTATTTCGCGTAGCAGTTAAATTATGTGTCAGCTTCCCAAGCCAAAATTTATATTTTACTCTTAGGGCCGCTTTCAAAACGACGCTCAATCATTAATCACTATTTAAAACTAGTTTTAAGTATGGCAAAACCAGTTTTAAATCGAGATTCATGGCTGAGCGAGGTTTTAGAATGCGGCTCGTAGAACTCTCTGGAAGTCCTTTGAATTTATTCGGAGCCCTCACACAATAGAACCCTCGCCCCTATTGTCTGACGGCTCCCAATACAGACAATAGAGCACAAAAACTGGTTGATATTTTTCTCTATTGTACTTCGTGATACTGGTAGAATGATCTGGAGATGGCTCTGAGTATAAAAGGCACTAGGGTCCGCGAATGAGATCCAGTTTTGTCTTGGCTTTCGCGAGTGGAACATCGAAGTTTAATAAATTAAAAGTGGCCAGAGTGCATTGTAAGTTCTGTGAGTTTGTCGTGAAATGTATTCCTTTTGTAGAAAAGGGTGTGCTTTCGGTTAGTTATCATTTTATCCCACTTCTGACACCAACTGGTTCGGGATTCAGTCTGGTTCACTGGTTCTGAAGCTTAAACCGGTTGGTTTCAAAAGTGGGATAAAATGGTGATTTATTGAAAACACACCTTATTTCGTGAAAGTAAAATACACTACGATAAAGTCATGGAACAGTGCATACTCGGCACTTTTAATTTTCTAAGCTTAGATGTTTCGCTCGTGAAAGCCAAGACAAAACTGACTCAAAAACTTGGCCTTCACTGTCTTTTATGCTGAAGATCATTCCTTCTAGAACATTCTACCAACGTCACGCACGACACAATAGAAAAAAAACCTAAACAAGTTTTTGTGATACGGAAACTCCGCCCTATATTGTTCGACTGCCCCGGATTCAAAGGACGTCCAGGGATTTCTACGCTTCAAAAAAAGTAAGCAGCTGTCTATCGGTGAAAAGGAAGGGGACAAACAAAAAAGCTTTAGTGAACTGCGTGAACAATACAGCTTAAACTTATACAAATTATTTTTAGGCAGCGAAATATACGGGTGCATTATTATTATGTTTTACCTGCTTTAAATTTGTACCTTTGTCACTACACTTTATTGAATAACCTGTTTCATCGGCCGCATCAACGTTTAACATCATCAGACAACAAAGTGTCAGACATACGCAAGCCTAGTGATAAAAAAAATAACTAGGTATAGAATTCAGAGGAATTAATATCGCACAAAAACATACACCTACAGTCATTATAGTCACGCCTTTTCCCGTAGGGATAGGCAGAGACCACTTCTCTTCACTAGCTAGTTAGCTACGATCCTGGCACACATCTTTTCATACGCGCTCATCGTTTACGGGTACTCCTGACTTGGCCTTTCTTTGAAACGGTTTGAATCTGATTAAGTTTTCCTAGGTCGCCCTTTACCGACTTAATCTTTCCCACTGTGTATGAATGGTGAATGGTTAAAAAAAGAAAATAGAAAAAATAAACACTGGAACCAATTTACTGTTTTTTTTTACGCACTCGCGTACTCAATCGGCTCATTTTATATCAGTAATAAATACCATAATCCGTTATTGTATATATATCGTTATCTTTAGATCTGTATCAGGCTCTTAGATGTAAATCTGGAAGTCTAGAATATAGATCGATAAGATTTACATTGGAGACGTGGAGGCGGTGATGTGATACGGCATACGATGCACTTATACTTCAGACTTTTTTACTAACGAATCCCACAGCTGAGTAAAGGGGTTTTAAAAATATTGTTTTACTTTCCCTTAGATCCTAACTTACGCGTTCATGCTCTACCTACTCAATCGATCATCATGAAATTTTGCGTACACGATGTCAGAGGTACATGCAGAAAAGGATATAAGATACCTTTCATTCCGAAAATAAGGGACCCTACATTAAATTAACACAGCTGGAGTTATTGATCTTCTCTTCTTCACTAAATCTTCTCTTCTCTATCTCTACATAGTCTAAGACAAAGTTACTCTCCGCGTCTTTATGTACGAGTATATCGGATATATGTATAACGGATTTTGATGCGGCTTTCACCGTCATTTAGCAAATTTTTCACTGAAGTTTTTTATTTAAGAAGCAAGAGTAATCAATAAAAATCTAGATTAAAACCATAATTTTGTTCAAGGCTGTTGCCTGTCCAATGTTGAGTCAAAGTATTGCGTTGTTGGACAATATTGTATTATTTAGTACGATATCGCCGCGAGAAATACTAGGTATAGACTCTACCTAGCATTTCTCGCGAAGTTATCGCACTAAATAATACAATACTTACTTTAAAGTATTGTTTATATTAATTATATACATACGTTGTAATTATGTATAATATTTATACAATGGGAATGCCTACATTACCGGATAAGTTATTAGTCATTGTGTAGACCTAGGTACCTCTCTCCCTAGTTTTTTCGGTTCTTTCATCAAAACGGTTTTCTAGGCATCATAATAAATAACTGCCTAAACCTACTTACTAAACAAGTGTTACAAAAACTCGTGATATTGAATAGTATTATGCGACATGCGCATATCCAAACAGGAATCACCTCAACGAATTTTAAATTACTTTCTCTTTTCAATTCATAGGAAGCTAAAAATAAATACATTATTTTGGATCAGATACAAGGCTGTGTGTGTACGTATTTTCGTATTTTACCTTTACGTATTTCTCCCTATCATTCAACAGGAAGAGTGCAAAATACCTAGTAGGTATCAGTTCCAATTATGATTCAGCCAATAACCCCCCCTCTGAATACATCTGGTAAAACCCAATCAGAAGACGCCATGATTGAACGCTGCCATAACTTCTACAATCATGATTACATAATAATTATAGATTAAACTATTTCGCAACTTGAGCAATTGGATCGCAAATTGGAAACGCTCTGCACACGAGCCTATAACCTAACTAATGTTATAAATGCGTTTGTTTGTTATTTAAAACATCCTGTTTCTGGGTGGAATTAATGAAAATCAATAAAGAGCATGTCATAATACGTTTATGGTTGGGTTCCGTACCGTAGCTACGTTAAATTACATAAAAGGTCATCTAAATCGTCTCCCAGACATGACAGACGCAGTCTGCGGTGACGGCCAACGGGCCGCCAGTGGTCGCAAAATTCGCAAAAAAATATATGCAAAAGTCAACGCCGCCGCCGCCGCAGGCCGCGTTTGTCTGGGAGTCTGCCACCGCGACGTTAACGTAGTGGCAGACGGTAATATGTAGTTATATTATGTAAATATAGTTATATTACCGTCTTCCCCCATTTCTCAGTGTGGGGGCAGATAGCCATAAGTGTTTACGTCTGCCACCGCCTGGGGGCAGACAGTAATATATCCTTATGCAGAGTAGTTGGTGTGTACAAAAAATATTTATGCACATGTAGAAACGATAAGGGTTCCTTAGTTTACTACGGAACTCTGAAAACTAAAATTATAGAGATAAAGTTTCCAGTCGATTATCTCGAAACCAGATAAAGAAAACTTAAATAATAAGAGTTGTTGACCGATCACCAGTATTTTTTAAATATTTGAGAGAGTAGCCACTGAAGTCTACTGATTTAAAAAAAAATAGTTCACCATTTTTCATAGCTCCGGTTTTACAAATTGCCCTAAGTTCTAAGTTAGATTTTATCATTTTTTATCGTTTTAAGTACTTACACTTTAATTTTCAAGTGATCTAAGTGAAAAAGTTTTTTGATTTTTTTCTAAGAACATTTTTTTACAATTATTTTAGTGAACTAAACTTAAACTAAAAAAATCGAAAATGCTTTCAGCAACGAGTGTGCTAGTTTTAGTGATTGCTGTACCTGTGCTCATTATTTTAGTGTTTACAATGTACGCTATTGCTTGGGAAATGACACAGTACATAAGTAAGTTATTTAATAATCTGAACTAAAAATCATTTCATTTAATTTCGTTATATTAGTAAACTATACAATGACTAGCTCGGCTTCGTTCGCGTTTATTCAGAAAATAGTATCCGAAAACCTTCCTCGTGATGTACTGTAACTAATTATCAAATTTCATACAGATCATTAAAGTCGTTTAGCCGTGAAAAATCCTACTGTATTGGATGTCTGTGGAAATACCTACAAACTTACCTACAAACAGACGACAAACAGAGTTAGGTACTTTTGATTTTTTAACATTAGTGAAATAAGTAAGTATGGAAGTATGCATCACACATTCTAAACTGAAGAATGTAGTAATATTGACATTTTTATTGCAAACAGGAAGAATTTTATTACTTAGGGCGTTCCTAGACAGGTACCGATCTAGGTATTATCTAGTAAGTATGTAAGTTTTCTTTTATTCTCCCTAGCCCGTTCTTCTATAAAAGGAACCAAGTGTACAAAAAAGCGGCATCGTTTTATGATCGACATACCTACAACACGCACGAAACGCTTTGGTTCCTCGTTTCTCATACGGACCGCTAGAGTGTGGAATATCTGTTCACAGTGGGCGTTCCTAGACAGGTACCGATCTAGGTATTATCTAGTAAGTATGTAAGTTTTCTTTTATTCTCCCTAGCCCGTTCTTCTATAAAAGGAACCAAGTGTACAAAAAAGCGGCATCGTTTTATGATCGACATACCTACAACACGCACGAAACGCTTTGGTTCCTCGTTTCTCATACGGACCGCTAGAGTGTGGAATACTGTGAATAATGTGTGAGTGTGAACGCCAGACTGTGTGTTCCCTGACACTTATAATCTGGGTGTCTTCAAGTCTCGAGTGAATCGGTTTCTTCTAGGCAAGCGTGCTCCATCGTAGGCCGCATCACTGCTTATCATCAGGCATGTTGGCGGCCAAACGCAAGCCTATTAAGTAATAAAAAAAAATGTCGATGTAGACCATATTTTTACTGGAATTCTGGCCCGGTGATACTGGCCCGACAATATTTTGAGTGTAGCCCAGCCTTTATTCATACATTTCTAGCATGGCGGATGATGCCCGGGCTACAGTCAGCAGTATTGCTAGAATTGTTGGGCCGGTATCGCAGTAAAAATATAGAACATCTAGGAGCGCTCTTAAACAAAGTTATACACTCCTCTGTAGTAGTTTAATCCTGAACATTATTCGGGTATAAGAAGACTATTAATTAAAAAAATAAAAAGAGTGTGTGTACTTATGTACACGCGTTAGAAGTTATACTTCTTAACCTCAAATCTATAAATGCACTCAAAACAGTTTATTCAAATCAGTTTTATCACTAATATTCAATATATATACTCGTAGATTTACTAATAAATAATAAATTATTAGTAAATACTATCACCGTCGTATATGAAATTGTTTAATAAAAACACCAAAATAATACATATTTATTTATTCACTGTTTAGTTGTACTCTTACGAAACACGTGTTTTAAATATAAAAATACTAGAATATACATCTTGAACATACGAGTAGTTATCAATTTTCATGCCTCCTAGAACTTCACGATGTAGAATTTAGGTGTCGGTGTGCGCGCGCATCGTAAAAATTCACTCTCATCATTTTTCTCTATCGCGCCAAAATAAGTATAACTTCAATATTAGAAAATCTACATACTCATTGAGGACTCTGTAGGATATGAGCGTGACCGCGGGCAGATGAGGGCAGATATTGCATACCAAAAACTGTCATATTTATCATTATGATTAATTTAAATTAAAAAAAAACTAAGAACACTCCCACTAACATCTTTAAAAAAAAAAAACAAATCAAAATTGGGTCATCAGTTTGGGAGCTCGATGACACACACAGATACGTCAAACTTATAACATCCCGTCTTTAAATAAATAGAAAGAACAGACTATTCATACAGAGTTTAAAAACAGTATTTTTTACCTAATCGCAGATTAATATGTTGAGACACAAGAAATGTGTGAAATGGATCATTAGCTAATATCCTTATGTCTAGTCATTTGGCTTATTCGTACTGTAAACTGGCACTTATCTAATTTTATTGAAGTTAAAATTATAGTCTTATCTTTTAAGTGACAATTTGTCTTTGTTGATAATAAGGTTCTTTCAACCTAAATATGCTGCTTATCTGATTAAATGATTAAATATAGATTAAATCTGGAACTATTGTCATTGTTGTCTAACGAATGGCATGCAACTGTTGCCGTAACTAATTATTTAAAAAAAAATGGTTTAAAAAGAAAATAGTACGTTAAAAAACTGCAACATTACGTTAGTTAGCAAAAGCTCGAAAGTTACGTAAAAAACGTGTGTTTTGTGCCAAGGTAAAATAGACTTCTATACCTTTAAACTTAAAGTTCTTATCAAAACAAAAAGTTAAATAAAACGTAACATACATTTTTGTGTTTAAATTATCTTGAACAAAACGTTAAATAAAAACGCTCAAAAACAGTGAATACTTGTGCAAAGTGCAACAATAATTATGTAAAAGTTTAAAATAAATTTGCAGTAGAAAATAAAATGGCAAAATTTTAATTAACTAAAATGATAAACGCACACAACATAGTGTTAGCAGCGATCGCAGTGCCAGTGCTAGTGATCCTCGGGTTCACTTTGTGTTGTGTTCTTTGGAACATGTGCCTAGTACTAAGTAAGTTTTTAAATTACTTTAATACTAACTTAAATTCCTTCCTAACTGATCACACTTATCACACTAATAATAAAATATTATATAATCACACTAATATTAAAAAGGCGAAAGTTTGTGAGTGTGTGTGTTCATGTGTAGGTATGTTTATATTTGTGCGTATTCTATATCATCTGCTAAATGACTGGAACTGGCGTACGGCGATAGGCTTGCCCCCTGTCACATTTGGGACTGAATATCGTCCAGCGAAGTGTGGGTGTTGTATTACACATCTGCCATCCCCTTTGGGAGATGACCCCGATTCACGCTCAAACGGGTGAACGGATTTTGATGAAATTTGATATGGAGGTAGCTTATAACCACCATTAACATTTATGTATATGCAATTTTTTAACCGCGAGTTTTTTTTTTAATAATCAACCGAAACTTATACACGTTGTCAGGGGTACAGAAAAAAGACAACCTTTAATTACGAAAAAATAATACGAAAAAAATCATGTTGGTAATAAAATAAGGTATCATTTCGAGTGTGACGCGACATTGAAAATAGCGCACTACCTCTCTTCAGCGCGTCTGTAAATCGCATAGCGTAAAGAGCAATTGAACACGAGGCGCTCATTGGACACGAGTACACGATCCTTGCTCCTTGACTAATTAACCTATTACTATCTTGTAACTATACTTGCTTATTCTGTGACTCAGAGTGACATTACTTCATAAATTATAGGCGCTCGCAGACTTGAGCATTTGTATGTAGATCTACTAGAACTGGGCCTTTACCATGAGTTTTGATAATTACGAAAACTTTTTCGTTTTCGTTTGGCTCCTTACATTTCAATAAAGCGCCCCTGGCGGAAAAGTTAAGGAACTAGGTTAAATATATGGAGCCAAACGAGAACGAAAAAAGTTTTCGATAACTATATATACTCGCGGTATAGAACATTATTTTGAATGCTACATTCAGGCATATGCTGCTGTATATAATAATATATAATAATGCGTATTTCGTATACGTGAAAGTACTCTAAAGAGAAGAAAAAAATGTGAAAGAGTCAAACATTTGAATGCTAACCGCATGCGCAATTCATGATTGTCATCTTATAGAAGATCATAATTATCAATTCAAGAACACATTACAGTAGTCTAGTCAAAACGCTTGGGAACCCAGCTCGAATCCTTCGCACTAAACAGTCAAAATCCTAAACAGTTGCCTTGATCTACCCAAACGATCCGTACCCAAGTCAAATTCGACAATCGTCCGAGACACGGATACGTATTCGAAAAAACAATAAATATTTGAATATTTAACGACAGTCCTGCTAAATGTAAATGACTAGCTCGTTCAAAATGCTCTACATAAATGAATGCTCAGATCTATCTGCTCCCGTACGAGACTGCGCCCGCGCAGGAAGAACTCACTTACCTAATCATTGCTACTGACCCGGAGTTTTAAATTGTGTACCTACCTACTTACTTATCTGAGGGTATTCCCAAAGAAATAGATATTCTTTTGTTATTAGAAGATAAGAATCCAATACAATACTACTTCTCCAAAAATTGAATTAGTAAAATCAATGAGAAATATTTTTAATGACGCGAGTATTTAAGTACTTACTTGTTATTTTTATTTATTTATTTTATTAGTACCTACATACGTTTTCTTCGTGGAGGGCCTACCTACCTAGCTTGGGACAGGTTAAAATCTCCAAAGAGATTAACAAATTTAAACAGTTTTTCTTTCCAAAGTTTTTTGTTTGTATTTGAATTATTTTTAAATCTTTTTTTTAACTTTTTTCCGGTTCCATTTTTTTTTATTATGCGGAAGAGCCTGTCTGGATGTGGCCACTTCACAATTTTAGTATTATTGACATTTGTTATACCATAGGTATTTATTGACGTAGTAGGTAAATACAGTTAATAGTAACTTCAAGTTTACTCACTGACCGTACCGCAGTCCGCAATGAGTTTCCATCCAACTCCAATAGTACATGTTTCGTTTTTCTCGCGCGGGAAAACGTTTGACGTCGCTTTGACGTTTGATAGCTCTATGACCGTTTTTTTTTTCTTTTTCTTAACCTGTCTACTGAATGTCTGTGACCTTGTCACCTGTCTGTACTGTAAGTCTGAAGCCAGACGAGCGGAATTTTTTGAGTTGCGTGTCTTTCAATTTAGGCGGCATTCGCTTTCATACAAAGGTCCTGTTTGTGCCACACACTTTTTGTCCCAATACTGCTTTTTTATTTTGCGTACGTTGATCGTGTCAACGGTTGGTGGACAATAATTGGACGGTAACCGCCATTGACATTTATTAGTGAAGTGACTGTGCTTCGAATTGCACGACATGTGAATAATTCGTTTTTTTTTTTAAATAATTAATAACGTTTTAGGGCCAGAATAACGACTCAAGGGTCTATCGTATAAAATCGAAGTAAACAACTTGCATGTGATAGTAACTTAATCAATGTGATCCTAATTTCCCTTATTTATGTACTTTTACCTGATAAACAGTGATAAGATATCTTATAGGTATGTAGTGTATTATCGAAAACTGCTTAGTGTAACGACAAAATGGAAATGGATACGACGTCTATTGTTCTAGCAATTTTAGTTGTTTTTATGTGTTTTTGCTTGTTTTGGTGCTGGTTCTGTTTTGGAAACTGTGTAAAAAATAGTAAGTTTTTATTTTTGTATATTATTTATCGTGATTCTGCTTTTTATCCTTTATAATTATGATGCACCTTTGAAGTCCTTCTAACGCTTTCTAACGCATTAAAAACAAAAATTATATTTTTTTTTCCAATATCGTTCATATTTTGTTGTCTAAGACACGTAGCTCCATCTAGTCACGTAGCGGTGAAACATGTTAGTGTGTCGTTAACGAAATCAAAATGTGAGAAATTAATACACAATAATACATATTTCTAGCGTTGCCATGTAAGACCACAAGCCTAGATGGCGTTAGTAGTCTTCTGAACACAAAAGATTAATATTAATTATATTAATTATATTAATAATAGGTACTTAAACTATTCATATTTCTTTTCCTAATTAAAAAAAAAAAATGAAATGGAAAGCGTGCAAGTTACTCAATTTACATACAATTTACAACGATTTAAATTTGTATAGGTAGGTAAATAATATTTTACATTACATTATATTCTAATTACCCGATAAGCCACGATAAGGTATCTGTGACTATTAAAATTAAATAGTGTATCACCAAAAAGTGCTCAGTCTTGCGACACAGTACAAATGGATCTAGCGTTCATTACAGGAGTTCTACTCATGATTCTGTGTTTTTGTATAGTCTGTTACTGGTTCTATAGCTGGAGTAAGTGAAATTGCCACAATTAGTCAAAATAGGGCTACTTACTTTCATTTAATAAAAACTAACTTTATTTTGACAGTAAATGACATTGTGCCATTTAATAATTATTGTTATATTGCTGAATCTTTTTCTACTAGCCGGCCCGGCCCGGCGTCGGTCGGCGGGATCAAGGGCCGGCCGTCGCCGGTATGTGGATAGGCGTGCTGTGGAAAAACGCCATTTGTGATGTGGTTTTTTCTTTATTTCGTGGCATATGGCTCCACTGGCTAAAAGCGATGACAGCCTAGTTGGAGAAGGCCTGCCTCTCAAGCCAGAGGGAGCGGGTTCGAACTCAGCCGACGGCATGCACCAATTTGTTCATTGTGTGAACATAATATCACATTTGGGACTGAATATCGTCCGGCGAAGTGTGGGTGTTGTATTACACCTCTGTCAGCCCCTCGGGAGAAAGGCGTGACGATATGTATGTGGCTCCACCTAGTCACAACATTTTTTTATCTGACAATGTTGGAAACTTTGCAATGCAGACTATAAACCTAGATGGCGTTAGTAGTATAATATATTGTAAAGTTACAGTATAAGTAAGTTGTAAGTTACAATCATTATTTTGGGTTGAGTAGTTATGGTGTGAAAATGTTACAAGCGAACTAACAAGCTCACATTTGTATTTAAGTATAATATTATATTTTAATCATATACAACGTGCTGGTTTTGGGTGTAGTAATACTGAAACGGCACATGCCGAGACTGATATAGAATTAAACCTGCAAGGTCTCCTTATCGTAAGCACGATAGATTTTAAGTTATCACAACTTAAACTTTTACGTAAATTTGACTAGGAGCAACCCTAATAAGCTCACAAACAGCTGTTCGGTTGATGACCGGTCTTGCCCGACATAGACTACTAAGTGCGCAGAAAGAATATTATCTTTACCTACAAAACACAGAATGGAGTAAATGTAGAACAGGCTATTACCATTAAATGCATTAGCAAAATTTTGAGTCCGTGCTGTTCCCCGTTGAAGAGTCCCCTTGCCGGAAGTCATCCCTGGGCGTAGCAGCTGTGTCATGATGGCGTTGAGAACAGGCTATTACAATTAAATAGATTTACAAAATTTCGAGTCTGTGCTGTTCGCCGTTGAAGAGTTCCTCTACCCACCTCCTGACTCCATCATCTCCATCAGATCATCTCGGTGGCACCAGGTTGTTGCATAGTCACTCAACTTACATAAGTACATAAAACATTTAAGTTCAATCGGAAACCAAAGAGTAGGCATTTAACGTGAAAGATTTAATTAAGTACTGACAGACACCATAGGTACATGCGAAAATAAAAATAAAAGCTCGTCAAAAGATAAATTGTGCATACTGCATAATAAAATTATTCTTTGCCATTTCGCGAAAACATCAAAACATTTGTCGGCAATAGACAAAGAGCTCACAGAGAGCCGCCAAAGCGTACCGCGGGACAATTGGCAACAAGCGGTGCTCTAAACAAAATAGGCAAGGAACTACCATGAGTTCGGTATTAAAGTGTATTTATGCAAGTTCGACAAAATTCTTCTCGTCACTTTTTGTCAAGCGAGAACGTGAGAAGACTATGTGTAAACATAATATGTCTGTCGCGATAATAAGAGGCGACATACCTTTGGCGCGTTGCGCATGGTAGGCCAGCAAGACACTTGTTGTATTATGAGTTATTATTGTAATATTAGTTTTTTTTAATTATCATGGCACACATTTTTTACGCTCACATGCTTAGAAAACCGGATTCGTCACTTCGCTGTTAGCAAAATTCTTTATTTGGTTTAAGATTTTGACATTTCAAGCACGTTGTGAGTATTAAAAAGTTAAGCCGATTCCGATTTATCAGCCAATATGTCGATGATTGTCCGTTGTTTAACTTTGATGATCATTACGGTTTTCGGAACTCTTTAAACAGAGAGATTTGATTTTTAGAACCAAGACTTTTGATACTTTCCTCCGACGGTCGAAAATAAAACGAGAAAAGAGAAAAAATGAGAAAAGGTTTCGATACTATGTAAACTCATGGTTACCCCTACTAGCCGCAAAAAATAATTTAATAAAATTTTTAAAGTTTCGTCTAGTTGCTCTCTATCCATCCCGGTGTGAAGTCATAAAATTCCTTCTTTATTGTTTGACTGCGTAAATTATAATACGATGTCATTTTCAAATGCTGAATATTACGAGATGATATTTTAATGTGTTGGTGCTGCGGTCGGAAACTGCCTTGCGGCGCGTGAGGTCTACCGTAAACGTTTTGTGGACGGAAGGTCGCCTCTGCAACAGTCGTTTGCCTCCTCGATCTCCGGACCTGACGCCTTTGGACTTTTTTCTGTGGGGTTTCGTCAAAAATGCCGTGTATGCCGTGCTATGCAATACCACGGAGGAAATGGTGGCGTGTATTACACCGGCATTCATCACGATTGCTCCCGAAATGCTCCGAAATGTCATGGCTTCAGTGTCTCGTCGAGTGGGGTTGTGCATTGAGAGGGGAGGACAGCACTTCGAACCTCTTCTGTGATCTGTGCGATAAGTGTGTTGTGTTGAGGTAGTTCTTGGATTGTTGTGAATGTTGTAAAACACGCAACTTCGTGTTACCTATGTGAAAAAGTGACCCCAAAAGAGCAGTAATCACAATGTTAACTCACGGACAAGGAAGGATAATAATTAGGTAAGATAAGAACCTACTACGTACATTTTTGTGTAGTACTAATATGTGGTTATTAGCAAAGTAATTAGTGAAACACTAGCGAAATACAAAAAAAAACCTTAATACCTATCTAACATCTTATAAATCTACCTACTTCCACTGCAACGTAAACAATAAACATTGTTTCTTAGCGAATTAAGTTTAAGCCGTGTGCGCCGCCGTCGGCGGCGGGACGCGGGCTGAAGAACGGGGAAGACGATCGCATTCGTGTTGAGTGTTGTTTGACAAACGCCGCGGTCAGCGATCGCTTTAAGGGCTGTCCAAAATAATTGTAAAAAATAGTTTTTTAAACTTAGTATGGAACAATAAAGGTTTGATTTGGATTTTGTTATTCTGGCAAATGATTCAAAATGTCATACAGATACACACCTTTGAATATTACTACACCTCAAACCAGCACGTTGTATAGTTAGGGCAGGATGTTGTTTTACTTGATTAACCTCGATAAGGTATCTATGGCTCAGTTGGTAGTGAACCTGCCTTCTGAGCTTGGGGGCGTGGGTTCGATTCCCACCTAGGGCAAACATTTATTTGATGAACATTTGTGTTTGTTCTATGTCTGGGTGTTAATATCTATTTAAGTATGTATTTAAAAATATCTAAGTATGTATATCAGTCTCTGGCAGCCATAGTACAAGCTTTGCTTAGTTTGGGGTCAGGCGACCGTGTGTGGAAGTGTCCCGAATTTATTTATTTATTATTTATTTATTATAAAAAGTTTTATCAAAAAGTACTTAGTGCTAGTGACACAATGCAACTGGACAGAGCGTCCGTCATTACAGCAGTTGTTGTTGTTTTTATGTGTTTTTGTTTTGCTTGGTGCTGGTACATTAATTGGAGTAAGTTAAATTGTCGTAGAAAAAATTATAAATTATAATTACATGCTGTTGTAGTTTTTACCTAAGTACCTATTTCACATTATTTAAAAAAAATTATATTAATTCTTAAATCTTTATTCCTTAAGACATGTGGCTCCACCTAGCCATGGCCAAACCATTTGATTAGTTTCATGTAAGTGACAATGTTTGAAACGTTTTTACAAAATACTACAAACATAGATGGCGCTGATTGCAATATGAAAATTAAATCGAAGATTTTCTAATTTTTCAGAGTAAAATCAATACGTTCCTCATTTAGTTAGGCCCAAAATAATTGACAAAAAAAAAAATTCATTTTTGAAATGATAATTAATTAAAATAACAAAAAAGTCAAATAAAATTTTATGTAAACTTAGGGCGCTTATAGACGAGCCATATTTTATTCTGAGCCGGGCAATACCCATATACCTATATATGATCAGCCATGCTAGAGATGTATGAATAAATTTAATGGCTGGCCTATTCTCCAAATATTTTTGCAAAATTGCCGAGTCAGTGTCGTCGAATGTTAGCCCGGCCATCATCAACCATGCTAGAAATGGCCACACTCAAAATATTACTGGTTCAGTTTTCTAGTAAAGTATGGCCCGTCTAGGACGGCCCTTACATAAGTGAATGTAGAAAAATGCAAAATTATCTAAATTATACTATCTGCGCAGTTCCATAAATTAGAATATGACATTGTCATGGCCCCAATATTTTTATTGACATTTTGATAAGAACCCGGTTTCCATCGCAGACCTGATTAAATCGTTATCGGTAATGTCGATATCAGGAATTATCGATTAAAGTAAGTACTTTTTATGACGTGGATGCTCATCGATTAAACAAACCCATGATATGGATCAGTTTATCTGCTAATACTCTTTTTGTACACTCGTTTATATTTTTTGTAGAAATCAGTCGAAAATGTAACTTCCTAGTTATAATTTTTTTTATTGCACTTCTCTCATTTCAAGTTTTAGGTGTAACTTTTAAGCTTTTAAAAAATGAATTTGCAGGGAGCATTGATTTTTTTGTTTGTTAACATTGCTGTGTTTTGGTTGATTTACTATGGATTTGTGAAATGTTTTGGTGAGTTGAAAGATTTGTTTTTTCATACTTGTGTGGTAAAAACCACCGGTTTGATATATTTAACAGAAATATTGTTAGAAATAGTTATGAACCTTAAAATTATTATGTAAACGACGTAGGAGGTTATTCAGGAGGAAGGGCTCATACTTACAAGATATTATAAGCTGCTAGTAGACGAAAAGCTTAGAAAGCTTAGAAGCTTAAATAATTTACCTACTGGTATAGGCTTGTTCCACCTTTCCAATGATTTGCTATGTGGTAAAAATAAGAGCCAAGTAAGTTAGGAAACTAAGCTTTTATATATAACAGTATCCCTAGCATGCACGCGCAACAAAATTCTTTTCGTTACTTTTTTCATGCCAGAACGTGACAAGGCTATGTGCATGCATACGTCTCGATAGAAAGAGTCGCCGTACCCTTGTCGCGTGGCGCATGCTAGGCCTGCAGGTCTCCCAAGGAAATAAACACGCAATGAAGGAAACTATTAATTTCTGAAAAGAATTAAATCCTTATCTTATGTAACTAACTAGGTAGAGATAAACAATTGCTAAGGAAAATACTTTTATTAGGCAAGTTGCGCAATGATAACAAAATATTAAACCAAAAAGTTTCCTCATTACCTATCTATTTAGCAAAGTGATGTTTTATATAAGCCTTAATAGTAATCCGTTTAAATCCGTTTAAATGGGCTTATTTTTCGCATGTCTTCCTGATATTGAAAAACTAGCAAAACACGGTTATATCGTAATATTTTTGGGCCAAAATCTAGCACAATATTTAAATGTTAATGAATAAGTATCTTGTTATCAAATTTCATCCAAGATCATTCGCTTAACAGAGAGTTGAGTGGGATAAAGTGTCGCTACACACTATCAGATTAACTTTCGTATGTCAATTATAATTTTTTTTGTGTGATATGATTTGAAGATCAGTGTGCGTCAAACCAAACCAAGTGAAGTCACAAATGTTGCATCATTTGAGAATTCACTTGGATGCCTCAAACGTTGATTCAGATAGGAAAAACCTTAATTTGAAAATCAATTAAAATCCAACCAAAATACAATTTTTAAAACTCTAGAACGTGGCATCAATTCAGTTGACTTAGCCGTGGCCAGAACATGCCACGTCAATATTTAGCTGATAGTGAAGACTTTTATCGATAAAACTCGCAAATCTACGTATCTATTCGATAAGAAGGCTTATCGATATGAGACTTTATAATTAATATCTAAATCAGTAACAGTCTGCCCTTTGTTTGTGCGTTTCTGAATTATTTACTTTGTAAAGCAAAAGCTTTGTGAAATAAGTTGAATTAAAAGTTATTGTCAAAATGTCGCACACGGTGTACGTTTCGCCGGCGTTCTTCTTTTGGATGGCGTTCCTTCTGTGTATAATGCTGGTGTATGCAGTAAAAATTTGCCGTGAGTGAATTTTTTAACTGATTTCCAAAAAGGAGGAGGTTTTCAATTCATCTGTATGTTTTTGTTTTCTATTAACTATACTTATTTATTAATTTAATGGTTTTCATTTTTGGAGTAAATTTGTGAAGTAATGAAAAAGTATATGCCTACTGTCTACGTTCGTCTACGTCACTTTAATTTATTTTATCAGATAAAACGAGGTTTCACAATGATTTCTGGTTATTATACTCCTAAGCTGCTCGTCGCAGTTTCAATCACGTAGTCAAATCTATGGAAAACGTTTTAAAAAGTAAAATGTAATATTTGATTACAATGACACTAACTACATATAACATTAACTGGCTCGGCAATATTGCGATAATGTTTTGAGTGTGGCCCGACCGTATTGTCAAACATTTCCTGATGGCCAGGCTACAGTCGGGCCATTATTTATTGCAGTAAAATTTTACCCGTCTAGGAGCGCCCTTACGAGATTCTCCAGTCTTTTTTTTTTCTATCTATACAGGTGATTAAATCACGTTCTTTCGTTGCTGTGTGAAAGATAAACAAATTGACAAACACAATTTCGACATAATAACATTTTTTTATGAATCAAGTGCTGCCCTCTATAACACCTAAGTAAAAGATATGCAATATTTCAAAGGTTGTTTTTTCCAAGTACAAATAGATGTCGTCACATGTACCAAAACGCAGTTGATAAAATGATAAACTTATTTTATGAACATTCATATCAACTAAGTTATTTTAAGTTTTTCGATACAATTTTGCAAAAATCTTTTGTTATATAAGACAAAAAATCCTATAGATAAAATGCGCACACAAGATTTTACAACTAGAAAATATGATGATGCTCTTTATGGCTTCACCATAAAGCCTAAATTGGCTTGCTTTTGTTAACTCGTCATGCTGTTTTTTTTTTAGTTTAGCTGTCATCATTCATCTAAAATCATGTTTTGGATTTAGATTCAGTTCTTCGTATAATCTTATTGTCGTGTTAGAAGATTTGTTTCGAGATGTAAATCACGGATTTTGCTGCGCTGTGACTGAATAAATTTTACGAAAAATCAAAAATATAAATTTAGAAATCGTGTATAATTAAATCTTCTGACGTTTGTAGAAGATTACAAATCACAAAATCAAATCACATTTTTGTTTAACATTTAAATAATTATTCGTGATAAAAACAACAAAGTAGACCTATTTAGGCAAGTTAGTTTGTCTAAATTTAAACTTATATTTTTTTCGTGAAAGTTTAAAGTTGAAAAAATGTTGCCATGGGAGGAATCATGGGAAGAAACGATGGACGAGGGACCTCGGCCTCCAGTCATGTTGTCGCCGGGCAAAGTGGCATACTTGTCCGTTTTCATGACAATCTTGGTCATGTCTTTTGTGATCATGTGCTTGAAGATGAAACATATAAGTATGTAGATACCTTTTTAATTAATGTTACCTTTCCAATGTCTGTTTGACTGCTGTGTAAAGGTGTCTCTCTTTCCAGCAGGGCTGGCACGGGGTGGAGACAAATTTTCTTTGTACCGTTTTTGTCCGCGCTTATATACCTAGGTATGACAAAGCTAATACTGATATGTTCGTCTCTTTCTCGCGGGATATAAAAATGTGGAAAGTCATTTGTCTTCGGCCCGTGCTAACCCTGCTGTTATCTTCTTTCCTTGTTCTTTCTGTCATGGAGATGGGGCAGCACCGTCAAGGCTTTTTCATACTTCTGAGGCTCGTATCGTGATCGTGTGGGGAGGGGAGCGACCAAGGTTCGTCTGTACCCACTGTGATTAAAAAAATTGTCATAGTCAGTTTAGCATTTTAGACGTAAATACAATTTACAAAGGTCGATTGTTAAGTGTCAAAAACACTGTATTAGATAGCTATCATTACACCGTATACGTCACTTAGATAATTTTTCCTTTATCAAAAGAACACGCAGATAAATATTTTCACTATATTGTTTAAGGACAAGTGCACTCTATTACAAATTGGCTTTTTTAATTACTTAAATGTTTTATTTTTATCAAAGTTGTTTTTAAGTGCGATAGATGTCGCCAATTGTATCACGGTTGTTATTTGTCACATTTTAATTTTAATTAAAGGTTCTTATCTAATTAGATAATAGTTCAAGGAAGTTTTCTAATACATTTTCATAAATTTTAGCTTTGGTAGATACGGTTGGTAGATACGTTTTGTGAATGCATATAAAATAATAATATAATATATATCTATTTAAACAAGCTACATTATAGAAAATCAAAAACCAGGCTGCAAAATATTGTACCCTATGTCAGACGATTCAAATGACACTGAAGACGAACTGAAGACGCTGTAGAGCGTGCCAAAGAAACCTCATACATACATACGAGTACATACACTCGAAAAACATAACCGTCCTTCTTGCGCAGTCGGGTAAACACATTGATTTATATGCTCTCTAAAGTTATTACCAGACAAAAAATAATCATCAAATAAATTAATAATTTTGCAGAGTAATCGCGTAACGAACACACAAAAATCATTAAGAGTCCGGCGACCACTTTAGACTAACTTCGCATTGGCTTAAGGTTTTCCACAACCATTTCGTCTAGAACAAGATGACGAGTGAAGAGAGCAAGTAAAGATACTGACGAGCCTTTAAAGTTACCTACAGAGTGACAACGTGCAATTTTAATTTTTTTATGACTTTTGCACGTCTGTAATCATTCTTAAATAACTAAGAATTTCCCTTGTATTATGGATTCATTTAACAGCTAATGATGTAGACAACCTCTCTATGTAAAGGGATTTTTGATTTGCTTTGTATTATTACTATTGAATAAATCAGTCAAAAGTGACCCCTTAAATAATGCGGATAATTTTCATGGCTCTATTTTCTCTTCAGGACGCTTTTTAAAAAAAACCAAGAACATAGGGGCGGAGATATAGTTCATTTAATTGTAGATACATGCTAAATTTCATCATAATCTGACAAATTGTTTTCAAGAAATTTGAGAAGCGCTTTTATATGGAAATTTCAGAGCGTCGCGGCCCTCTTAAGTAGTCGAAAGAACTTCTTTTAAAAAATATTTTGTATATTGATATTCTTTATCCTCTTTATTATAAGGTTTAAAATGTCTTGCCTTTAATAAATCGATAAAAAAATGTAGTTTATCTATCATGATCTGTCATCTTGTGTTTATCTCGCGAGTTTATTGCAGGAAAACGACTCAGTTCTTCATTTTTTAGTTTTTTTAGTTAGTTCGTAAAATCAAATCATATATTTCTTAAATATTTAAACAAGTACTCATCTCTCATCTCATCAAATCAAAAAATAGGGCAAAGTGTTGACCTATTTGGTGGTTTAAACTTATTTTCTTCGCGAAAGTTTAAGTTTAGAACTAGATGGCGCCTTGGGGGAATGAAGCAATGGGCCCAGGATCGTTTTCCTCACACAAAGTGGTGTACTTTTCATTTATCATCATAGTCTTCGTGTTATCTTTTCTGATGACAATTTTTGTGAAGATTATTCAATACCGTACGTGATCAGTTTTGTTTTAGTTGAATAAGTGTTTTGTTTTTCTATGGGTATTTCTTCCAATCGCTTAGCATGACTTCTACTGGCGGATCGGGTTTTCTCTTTATTATAAACTGTTGGCACTAAAATCAAGTCTCTGATGATGATTCTGACTCTGGCGAACCACTCAGTATATAACGAATGGAGTCCTTACGAAGCCCGCTCCGTTCGCAGTGGAAGGCGTGCATTGTAACCATGCATTAAAATTTATAAGCTCTAAGGTTGTAAACCTGTTAATAGCCGCTTGCGATCCGCACGCGTAAGTTAGTTCACCGTTTATGTGTTATTCTAGGCTATAAGCAAATATTATTTGTGCCAAGTTTTATTTAAATTATTTGTCAAAACACACACATTTTTTTTTCTACTTACAAACTGATTGCTGATGCATAAATCTAGATAGCGCTAAATTTATTTTCTCTTCCTATTCCTATTCTATTGCGTAAGTTTTTCCTTTCAGTAGATACGAGTAATATTACATTCTGCTAGTATGAGAGTTAACTAGTATTCTACTCGTATTTATCCTTACCAATTATGAATATTTTAAAATCATAAAATATTATTGCTAGATTTCAATCCAACCAAAATTCAATAACTGTGTTATTTTTTTCAAACTCCCAAGAGGCACTTTCTTGAATTTTCCTAATCTCCTGGAGATACTGTCAACTAATCAAAGATAAAGATATTGTATCGGAGATTCCGTTCCAAACATTATCAAATTCTTTGAGATGTGAGATGTGTCTGTAAGAAAAGTGATCAAATATTTCCTTCATAATGCTTTTAATAATTATGCAAAAGGTTCAGAAACTTTAGTGTTTCGTGAAATTTGAAGTGGTTCGTGAGCGAGAGAAAAATTATAGACATTCCAATAATTTGTTGAATCAAATTGTTTGTGAGTAGTCAAGACGGAAAAGTACGAGTATATTCTGCTGGTTTGTTCATTGGAAGCAAATTAGTTTTGAGTTTGAAGAATTAATCTAAAGTTTTTGCGTATAAAACTAAACAAGAACCTAAGTAAGAAGACAGAAAGAAATTGAACACAATATACGAAACTGATGCAAAAAGGTCAATCACAAAAACCAAAAATAGACTGGCAAACAAATAAAAAAAACAGAAGCCAGCAACTGCAAAAAAACCTAACAAAGTGAAGAACCAACAGCACCAACCAAACCAAGAAAAAGACCTAAGACACAAAGATGCCACCTATGTACGGATCCCCAAGCTACGGCTTCCAAGATTCCATTGAAATAGAATTCCATGATGACTCGAGTGAGGAGACTGAAGACGAAGGCTCGCTGCCAACTGGGCTGGGAGAGATGGCCTTCTGGTACATGATGATTTTGATAGGAATGCTGCTGCTCTGGCTCTTCATGTTCTTTATCCTGAGGATTATATCGCTGAGTATGTTATCAGATGACGTGACAGGTTTATCGTATTGAGTTGATAATGTGCGAAGAGTTTGTTTTATGATTTTATTGGGCTCTGTTTTGACGTCAATCTTTTAGATTTATTGGAGTTGGTCCTGTTGTTTTAAAGGAGTTGTTTAGATTCATTTTTTCGTTCGATCGAATTCATTCCGCCATCAACAGTCTTTTGTATGTCACTTGTGGGTATAGGCATCTCTCTTATTGTTCCATGTGATTAATCCTTTTATCATTAAAACGGATTAAATATGGGTGCTTTTAAGTATTTTGTACATTGTACCTACATTTAATTGATAAAGTTTTCGCGGTAGATATTGTAATTATGGTTCGATGTGGTCGCGATCCTCTTTAAGATAGGGTCTTAGTCATTGATTGATGGTATTTTTTTTACGCTGGTCCCTTATCTACATCGAATATTCAAATAATCTAGATCGAAAATCATTTACTATTATCTCGAATTTGTTTATGAGGTATATCTGCCGCATAATAATAAATTTATTGTGCGCATAAATTTTCTTTTATACATGTATGTCATTTATGAAATATTATTTTTCGTTTACTTTTAGTGGCGAGAAATTCTGGCGTTATATGAAGTAAAAATCACTATTCATAAATTTAATATGCATATAAAAACACATGCACTAAGCAGTTTTAGAACTTACTTATCAGCACTTAAGTCAAATATTTACGATCCACTGGACACTTGTATGACTAACTAAGAACATAATATTACAACCAATCAATCAATGAAGATAAAATACTAATCTAACGGTTTTAAGTACACAAATCATTAAAATTAAATTAACAGGAACACCAAATATTGAGTAAATGGATTCGAGTCAGTCTTCTGACGTCTCTGTTTAACAAAACAGTGGTATAAATCATACAATAATCTGCATTTTTAATCCCTTTGAAGATTACTTGTCAAGGGGGTATAAATGTATAAACTGTTTTATCCGTTAACAACGCTTTATCAAAAAGATAACGAGGTTGCTTAATTTGTTCATATTCTGGTCGCAATGTTCGATAGATAATACTATTGTTCAGTCGTCGTGCATTTTATATTAAAAACGAATATAACTTATTTACTATAACCGCAGCTATATTTAACGTGAAAATAGTGAATACTATTCTATAACTAAAACAGTGAATGTGTTAAAACGTAAAAGTGTTAACGCTAATAGACAAAACAAAAGATGCCAAGCTTTGTGAGCTAAGTCTAATGAACTGATAACAATACACGCGACATATATACAAGTAAAAAATGTGAAAAAACCTTAACAACATTCTGTGAAATACAGCAGTTAAATAAATAATTAGTATGTATATTAAGGTTGATATAAGCGATATTATTAATATGGAATCTCAAGAAGTGACGGAAGCTAGTCCCATCGATCAACACGTTCACAGCAACGAGGCTCTGGCCCAGTTGGTCTGGGGAGTGCTAAGTGTGAGCACAGTGTTTATTATATGCATTTTTATTATAACATGCATACGGGTTCTCATTATAGGTAAATATTTTTCATTGGCAGTTTTATTGAGTGAATTTATTTCTTATTAGCGAGTGTGCTCTATCGTAGGCCGCATCATTGGTTATCGTCAGACAAAATGGGTGGCTTCTCTTGTCACTTTTTGCTCTCACAATGGAGGCTGAGAGTGGCGGCCTAATGAAAGCCTAACACTGATCAATACTATAAAAATATATTTTACCATCTTTATGATTGTAACGTTTAAAAGCTAAACCGCAGTCAACTAATACTTATGTACCTATAACTGTAAATATTAACTTAATTTATTGAGTTGGTTATTGATTGTAACGCGGAAGAATTTGGTGTAATTTAATTTCGGGTTATCTTCCATCCATTTTGGGCGTTTTTTTACTATTGTACAATTACAAATTACAATTGTAACAACTTGCCCATAACTTTGAGCTATGTGTTACCGTCTGCCACCGCGTGAGGGTAAACCATGGGGGCAGACGGTACAACATTTCTTAACCTTTTATCATTTCTATGCTCACTTAAAATGAAATATCATTTTGGAATTATGTTCAAACGAGCTGTTGGCCGCGGTTAAAGTAGCCTATGTGCCTATTCCAGACTTTATAGGTCTTTGTAGTCTATCTCTGTGCAAAATGTCAGCCAGACCCGTACAGCCGTTCTGGCGTGATTAGGAAGGTACCTAAAAATCAACGGGCTCAGTACGACTTTCCGAAATATACAAACACCCATCCAAACATTCGCATTTCGAAATTGTTCATCACACTAATATTATTACAACTTAGTTATTAACAAAACTAATAATATTGATTTCAACAGTTTCAATATTTTTTTCTATGAAGTGTTAGCAATAATAATTGAATAAATAATGCATTAAACTATTTTTCACCGGTTTTCGGTCATTAAGCCAGATAAGATAGATAGGCCTGTTATTTATTGCTTCGTTATATCTAGCAATAACCACAATCTTTTTTTTTTAAATTATAAAACCTATCTATAATCCTATTTTAGGGTTTATCTAACTGTCATTAACGCATACGTTGTAAACGCGAAAATATAGCTGATAGCGTATTTTTTAGCAATTAATTCTGGGTACGAGGAATTTAATCAGAAGATCATTTCTTATGTATTGGGCTTCAATATAAGTGCAGGTAGCTTGAGATTAACATTATTGCAGCACGTGTGTTGAAAGCACTGATATATAGAATTTTATCAGTTGATTTTGTAACTTCGGTTCTACGGTCTATCTCCTTTGTTACAATGACTATAAGACAAAAATCAAAATCAATTTTGTGGAAAAATCACAATGTGAAACTAACTTTGTAATGGAACAATAACTTTGTTGTAAAAGTACCTATTCTATTTACCTACGTTACTTAAATTAATAACACACTTACCAATAGAAAGAATAAATAGGTACCTACATTTTATTTTACAGCTGCATGTGTATATTTAGTACGTCATTACATATTTTGTACTTACATCTACTAGAATGTAAACTTGATCGGATGTTAAATACGAGTAGCATCTGCTAAATAGCATTTTATTTTGTTAACAGGACAGAAAACGCGCAATCCGCCGCCGAGGCGAATGTACGTGGGTACGCGGCAGCGACCGTCCCTTACACCTCAGGAACCAACTATCTACGTCAGCCCTTCCAACTTACCGCCGCCGCCAAAATATGGTAAGATTTCTTTAAAACTTATTTCTTTGTGATAAGCCGTGTTGGCCGAGTAGAATGGTCTGCGCATTCCAATCCGGAGGTGGTGAGTTTAATTCTGACCGTGCAACAATGAGTTTTTCTTTCGTCAAAATCGTCTTTTTAATTTAATACAATTTAGCACGTTTCAAGTTTAATTTCACTACTTCAAGAGAACTTATCTGACGTTGAAGGAAAATATCGTAAAGAAACCGATATGTCGTAAAATCCATAATTCTCAGACATGTGACATTCACCAACCCGCAATGAGGCAGGGTAGTGGATCAATCACCCTCAATGTAGGGTAGGTCGTTGTCCCTGCAGTGGCAAGTAAAAGACTGTAGTGATAAAGCTGTGTTTATTTCAATAAAAATCATAGCGTTGCAAAAATGATAAGTAAACTATAAAAGTCTCAAGATGACGTGGTTTTAAAACATGTTTTAAAAGTAACACGTAAAACTAAAACTAAAACGACAATTAATTGTTTTGATAATTTGGTTTTACAAATAACGAAACTATATTCTAACTCTTGACACTGTTACTCGACTAATAAGTAAAAGCGTTATTGCGTCGTATCTAACAAAAAAAATTGACTAAAACACATCGGTAATTATGTTTTCTCTCATTTCCAGAATGCATGGCTCCTCCCAGCTACGAGGAAGTCGTCGGCATTCACTACCCCAACTACCCGGTCCAGCCCATCACTCAGCCAATCAACGCAGCTCTAGCACAAGGCTCATCAAACTCAACAATAACAACAGAGAACGTTGTTGTAACAACAGTCAACGAAAACGCACCTGTATCTGTTACTGTTGCATCTGAGCCGAGAAGGACGTCCGTCACTGTAACACGATCATGAGCTAATGCTACAGCTAGCAGTTATTTTTAATGAGACAAAACTAAAAGTAGCAGTTATTTTAGTTAGTTAATGCTAAAATAGCAGTTATTTTTTTATTCCAGTTGAACTGGGCAGGTTTATAAATATTTATTAACTTTGTAACTAGTCCATCATTTTTTATAGTAGTTTAACGTGAAAACTGCATTTACCTATAGCTTAAAATGCCAAAGTGCTATGTCACAGCTAAAGGCTATTCGTTGTAAATATTAACAGTTATTTAGTTTTTTATAAGTTAAAATAAAACAACGAAAATGTGTTTATTGTTAAGTACAATAAAATGCAGCAAAATGTGTGCATTGTTTTACACAATGAAATGTTACATCCAGCCAAATGTGGTTATTGTTTTACACAACAAAATATTAAAATAGGCAGCAAAATGTATTTATTGTTAAACACAATGGATCGTAATGATGATTCATTATACTAAAATGACACTTAAAGTAGATAGTAACAGTCACCTACTATTATGGACAAAGTTGTGATTTTTTTTAAACCACTTGCTAATGAAGCATTGTTATTTTCAAATACAACAGAATTTAAAAGCAACTATAGCAAAAAAATACTTAAAAAATATGTTAAAATCTTAGCCCTTTAAAAAGTCGTTTTAAGAGGACGTAAGACTGATTTTTTACTGGGCATTGTCTTTCGATACTCCGAAATATTTAATGCTTTAAAAGCTTTGTTAAATAATACATTTTTAAAGCATTTTAAATATTTTACCCAATATTAATATTTAATTTTTCGAAATTGTCATTAACTTTTAATATTAAAATTTTAATTAATCGAAAGTAGACCTTTAAGTACAAATTATATAAACTTTTCATTTAAATTGTATTTTCTACAATGAGATTACCAAAAAGCCGAACAAAAGCTAGCAAATTTGACCTATGTGCCTACTATTTTTATTGTCTATTTACTTAAATTTATAAAAAAATAAATATACTTTATTAAGAAATTAGAATAAGTATTTTCTGTTTTATTTAAAAAACTTCTCTTACTAATAATATTTTCATTGGACAGAATTTCGAAACCTTTTTCATGTTAAAAATTTAACAGCTTTTTAGTTTCATTATGGCGGCTATAATCTTGCTAGTCACGCCCCGCGGTTTTACCCGCGGTTAATAAGTGGCCTGTATATTAATCAGTATATAAGCTACCTCCATACAAAATTCCATCTAAATCCTTCCAGCCGTTTGAGCGTGAAGAAGTATCAAACAAACATACACACACACAAAGTTTCACATACATAATACACTAGCTCTTCTGAATCTGCCCCAGCTTGCTCGCGTTTCATAGCATAGGGTACACAGGAATAATGTAGCTTCCTAGTAGAGAAAATAGTTTCGGAGAACACCGAACTACTACTTACAAACTCACATTTGTTACTTCTAACAGAATATTAGCATAGGAGTAGGATTGCATTGCAACGTAATTTTTTAAAACATTTTTATTTCTTACACTTGGTCGCCATCTCGCCTGAATATAAACTGAAAACTATTTTGGAGAACTAGCATGCATGCCACGACATAAGTTTGTAGACTCCGTTTATCGAGACAGACATATATTTACTCGTAGCCTTGTCACTTTCTCCCACGACAAAAAATGATGAGAAAATTTTGTCGCGGTGCGCATGTTAGGCTCTCTGACCGATGGTGGGAAAATGGTCCACGACAAAAATAAGGGTCCGGCGACCACTTTAGACTAACTTCGCTTTGACTAAAGGTAATCTATTGCCATTGTGTCTAGAAGAAGACGACGAGCGAAGAGAGCAAGTAAAGATACTGACGAGTCTCTAAAGTTATCTGCAGAGTGACAAATCCAATTTAAATATTTTTTATGACTTTTGCACTTCTCAAATCATTCTTAAATATTTTAAATTATCCCCTGGATAATGGATTAATTTAAAAGCTAAAAATGTAGACAACCTCCCTATGTAAAGAGATTTTTGATTTGCTTTGTATTATCTATTAAATAAATCAGTCAAAATGACCCTTAACAAATGCGGATATTTTTCGTAGCTCTATTAGCTCTGGAGGACGTTTTTTAACAAACCCAAGAACATAGGGTTATAGTTCATTTAATTGTATTCGACAAATTTCACCAGAATCTGACAAAAGGTTTCCAAGAAATTTGACAAGCGCGTTTGTATGGAAAATTCTGAGCGTCGCGGAACTCTTATGCACCACTGATTGAAGTCGATGATTACTAGTAGGCTACATTCCGCAAATGTGTATTAACTATAATGAGAGAATCAATGCATAAAGCTTACATTTATAGCACTTGCAGGCAATCTAGGAGGCTCTATATGGCGTATATAGGATGTAAACGGGCTACTGCGATTTCTGAATTAGGTACTTGATTTTTGCACTAATGAGCTCTCACTGGTTTATTTCGAATCAGCATATTTCCGAACATGGGCTTCAACGTTCCAAACTGACGTTTCTAAACTAACGTTCCAAACTGACGACTGGTAAAAGGTCCGGAAAATGTATCTAATGCCTGTGATCCATTCTTACTATTTCATGCTAATATTTTAAAATCGAAAGGAACTCTGTCTCTCTGTAAGCTTATCACGGCTAAACGGCTAGTTTTTGCATACAATTATCTGAATAAAGCGAACGAAGTCCCGGGTACCACCTAGTATGTTATAAGGTAATCAAAGTACCTATTACTAGTAGGTCGCCTCAAACGTAGACCTTGATATTGCTACAGCCCCAATTAAAATTAGCTAACAATTAAAATTTTGAACTTATGATTATATGTATTAAAGTAAATGACATGCCCGCCAAGTTTCATGAAGATCGTATCAACGATACTTAAGTTACCACCAAACACACAAATGCCGAGATGCCCTAGTGGACTGATACCTCGCTCGCTTGGTCAATAAATGTTAAAGAAGTCCTTTTTTTAAATTACTTTCGTCTTTTATTAAAACTATATTGTTTTATGTAGCCTATGACACTCCACACACTCTCGGTTAAGTTTCAGGGATAGCGTCAAGCGCAGCATGTCCTACTTCTACATGGTAATTTCCGAATCGTCGCTGAAGACAGCGTTCAGTAGAGAAAAATGACAGCAAATGGTGTAAAGTTACATGACGATATCTCGTTGGAGGTGTTAGCCCGCAAGCGCAAGCAGAACAACCAGATTGCTACTCTCTCCGCAAACCAAATTTGCCTGCCAAAAGTGTGGCCGTATGGGCTCGTTTAATAGATATAATCAATCGGATGCTACATAATAACCATGTCGTGTATATGCGACTATTAGGCCAATGATGATGAATAATAAAGATGATGACAAAGATGAATCTAACGACATCTCGCGATACAAAATTGGTCAAGCTGGTTAAGTTATTGCCCTTTTCCTAGGCTGTCGGATAAAATACCGTAAATTGTACTGTATTACTGAGTTATACAGAATTGAATTTTGCTGGTACGTTATTGTAAGGCACTACCTAAATCAGCTATGAAAAACATTTCATGGCCAATTTCAGCAGACGCGTATTTTGTGACAGCACGGATTGCTTAGGACAAGTGACAACTGATCAACCAACACCGATCGAACAAAGTAAAGCTGGCAGAAGAAGTCAGAATGAAATAAGTATTGATTGCTGGTCCTATAGATTAGTTCTGTTCTATTGGTAGTAAGTATAGCAGAGGCAATATTTGGTTTTCGGTCGTAAGAAGAAAATGTGCATAGATCAACTCCATAGACGTTGTGTGGCCTTGGAATAAACCAACAGTGTTTTGACTTTTCTTCTTTTAAATTTTAACTTAATCGAAAAAGACAAAACACTATAACTAGTCCTAGGCTACGTTAATTGCTAAGGGGACAAGTGGCTAGCCTTAAGGCGCTGTCCAGACAGAAAAGACGAAGGACGACGACGAGACGGACGAAGTGGAGACATGGTACCTTCATACAAAACAGTAACGTCGCGTCCGCGCCTCGTCTTCTCTGTATGTTTTGCGTTAAAATGTACTTTTACACAAAATATATATTTTGTGTATACACATGTGTACACAAAATATATATTTTGTGTATAAGTACATTGAAGGGGGGACACTGTGTCTGCGTCCCCGCCCTGTCTCATTCTCGTCTTACGTCTTTTTGCTGAGCTTGTTTCTGAGGCTTAATTTTCAAATTTGGGCGTTTGACGGTAACAGTTCGTATTAATGTGGGAGTGGCTGTCAGACCCCAATGAAGATACATAACATATCGTCACGCCTTTCCCCTGAAAGAGCGGCAGAGGTGTACAACACCCACACATCGCCGCACGATATTCAGTCCCATATGTGACAGGGGGCGAGCCTGTCGCCGTGTACCGGGCTCCAGTAGTGTAGCAGATGACATTCTACACGCACATAATAATATGATAAAAATAACATAACGTATGACATATCGTCACGCCTTTCCCCCGAGACCCGACGCAGGCCTTCTCCAACTAGGCTGTCATCGCTTATAATAATAATTAACACATCATAATTATGGTAAACAAACTAATATCACTTCTTGCATAACAAATTCGTCAGATAATGATGTAACTACAAAAATATTCAAATTAAATTCAATCAATCATTTCTAAATTAACATCTGTGACTAATTATTTAATAAAACCAACAGCCACAAATCAATATCAGGTAATCTATTAAATTTTAATCGTTTTAGACAGGTGTCACCTTCGGTTAGCGGCGATCGCATTACAAATTGTTCAGCCGTCACATGCTACGGTCAAGTGTTTGTAATTAGTGTGAAGGCTGTAGTTCGTATTGTGGCTTGAGTCGCGGGCTCTAGAGGATCAGCGAAGTATCTGGTTACGCTAAAAGCGATTTCTGACAGAAAATTTTAAACTTTTCTGCACTTTGTGTGTAACGTTTTCAATACTGGCTTCCTGACATAAATGTCTGTGACATACAGGCAGACATCGAAGTCTCACCATAAAGGGCTTCACACACGGCAGCTATATGTACAATATAGCACGATACATCTCATTACATCTTTCGATAGAAATCGTCAGGATAGAGGATTTGTCACACGACAGCAGCTATAATCCATATTTTTACATCTTCGTATCTTAAGATACAGAGCAATATGAAAATATACATTTATTTTTCGATACATTAAATACATCTTAATACATTTCCGTATATCTCTCTTCGAAAAGGATGTTCAAAAAATTTCTGTGGATAGAGACAGACAATTCATCAAATATTTTAAACTACTAAGAACAACCTTTATAACACTTTAGCAGCTAGAGAGTGCGTCAATCGGGACGTATAGCAGTGGAATGAAGGGAAAGATAAATTACATTACCTGTTGTGTGTGTGATACAGTAAGATAATTTAAAGCTATACATGCCGGGATGTAATGTACATTAATGTAAATTATAGCTGCCGTGTGTGAAACCCTTAAGTTACTTACTGTTTAAGGGTTAAGGGTTACTGTTGGGGGTTACTTTTCACAAAGTCAAAAGTCAATGTCAAAATATTTATTCACTTATATAGAGTAAATGTGCATACAGATCTACAATATTTATTTTCGTTCTGTCTATTGGTCAGATAACCTGACATTTGAATTTGTTAAAATTGATATTTTTATTTAGAATCCAAATATTATTCTAAACAAATTATAGCAAAATTTAAGTCCAAATCAATACTATTTTAGTACGAAACTCAGTTCAGTGGTTGGAGGTTCATAATTCACATCTGTGATTAAACTTTCAGTCGCTTGATGGGATTTGTCGATAGGCGTATAGCGGCATCAATACTCATGAGTTTGATAATTAACCTAAACTATTTTGTTTTCGTTTGACTAAATACATTTAGCTCAACTCCTTAACGTTTCCACCAGAGGCGCTTTGAAATGATGAAAAGTTTACGTAACTATCAAAAGTCATGGTAAGGGCCTACGATAAAACGCGTATGCCTAGGCGTCAACTCAGGCAGAAAGGACGTAAAACGAGGACGAGACACGGACGGGACGCAGACGCGACGATCCTTCAATGTACTTTCAAACAAAATGTATAGAAGAGACGCGGCGCAACCCGTACTGAGAAGACCGGGCGCGGACGGGACAGGGACGCTACGATTCGCGTTTTGTATGAAGGAGATATGACATGTCTCCTTCATCTAAGTTTCGTCCAACGTATTTTTTGTCTGGCCAGGGTCTGGCTCTACCTGGCCTGTATTATTACAAGTCTAGATAAGTTTCGGTCATTGTCTCTTTCGTTTGAAAAGTCATAGGAGCGAGAGTGGCCAAGATACAATTTCACACCTCAAAATAGTCTTCACTTTCTTTCTTCCTTTTCCTTTTCTTCTTTGTGATTCTATCGAGACTATTTTCATTTGAGATAGATATGGGAATGACTGAGATGGGCAATATCGATCGCTCTACAAAGGCTAGAATCAGGGTGCAGTGTCACATGCTGTGTGGTCAACCAGCAGCAATTATTGTGAAGGCTGGAGCAATAACTGGTAGAGTTTAACATGATAACGTCATTATCTATTAGATACTTGTTTAAAAAATAAACTATCGCCTGCAGCGTTTTAAGGCTCGGTGTCGACTTGCTTGACATGATATGCTATGCGACTGAAAATTATACATTGTTTTTTAATTGACTGCCTCTACCAACCTCTCTACCAATCTCTACTACCAACTGAGCTACCGTACCTGAACCAGCCTTTTGACCCTGCCTTTTGACCTTGGGGCCGCGGATTTTATTCCCACCTATTAGGGCGCATACATTCATGACTGTGATGAACGATATTGTGTTTGTTCTATGTTTGGGTGATAATTATCTATTTAATAAGTATGTATTAAAAAAATATTTTACGTATATACATCAATGTGTGGCAGCCATAGTACAAAGCTTTGCTTAGTTTGGGGTCAGACGACCGTGTGCAAGTGTCCCGAATAATTATTTATTTCTAAAATAAGGCAATTTGTGAATAGTTTAGATTTTTTACTTATTTCTTTTATCGTCCGAGACAGCGTTGGCGAGCGAAGCGTCTCTGTTTCAGCGTCGCCAAAAACGCTTTCGTATATCTGTCCGCCGTCTCAGCGTCTGTCAGCTGTCTTCCGGAACAGTTCGTATGTCGATGCCACCTGTGATGCGATGTGAGAGGAGAACAGCGGGACACACGCCGGCCGGACAGACATACCATCTTGTCTCAGCCTCAGAGACAGTCACAGGCAGGTCAGTCGCTCACAATTCGCCTAGTCAGGTCGAAACCTACATCATGGTATAATAATATACTCCGCCAGGTATAGCATTCAGAAATACGTAGTGACGTCAATCGATACTTAAGCAAGACCGGAATAAGTCATTTACAACAAATTCGAAAGAGACGGATACCGATGACGTCATTATGTGTTTGTTAAATGCTAGACCTTGTTTTTATTATCATGGCCTAAGTTTTTAATAGAATAGCGTCATGACCTGAAGTAATTAATAATGAGGAGCGTTCAGACTCCACGTCTCCAAAGAATAATGATTTTCCATATAATCAGGTTGTTTATTTATGATTTAAAATACGAAATCTTGAGCAATTACAGACAATCTTTGAAAAATCTTGACAAAACAGAACATTATCTTTAAATATCTTGAATGAATAAGCTGCGGGACTTGCTCTTTGTCAGGAATACTATTGGTGGACGAAACTCCAGTAAGTGGAAGCTACCGTAGATGGTAAGCGCTATGCTTACTTGCAACAGTGGAAGTAGGTAAGTAACTGAGAGTATCCCAATTGCCAAACTAAAATTGTTGCTTGTTATTTATTTTTGTTTAATGATTTGTCTTTTTTATTTTTTTAGTTTTAGCAATAAATACCTTTTTATTTTTTAAATTATTTAAATTAATTATTCAATAGTGGCAATTATGTAAGTTCTACTAGCTGTATTGGAGGCTTAAAAGTTCTTAACCGACTTTAAAAAGGAGGAGGTTCAATTCGCGGTATTTTTTTTCTATAAGTATGTTACGCGATCATTCCGCCAATTATGAATCGATTTTGATGATTATTTGGTTTGATTTTAGGATTATTTTAGTTTTTTTTAGTAGATCATACTTCAGAAGTGGTCCCATATAAATTTTATTGAAATCTATCGAGCGGTTTTTAGAATATCCACAAAAATCTAAAAATCGTTTACAAAATCCAATGCAGATGACGGGAAATCGGAAATGAAGCTCTGCTTTTTGTATTATTTCGGACAGAGAATTATCGACCCGAAAACGATGCGTATACAATACATAACATAACAAACCCTCACGCCTTTCCCCCAACGGGGCTGGCAGAGGTGTATAATACCCACACTTCGGCAGATAATATTCAGCCTTGATAATATTGAGCCTGTCGCCATACACCGGGCTCCAGTTATGTAGTGTATACGATACATGCATAAGATATATGTATTTTTATTCGCCATGCGAATACACTCAACTCGAGCTTTTTCGTGTGAGAAAACTTACAGCACGTGATTTCGTATTTATTTCAGCCGTGTCATGTCCCATGATATTCATCCTAGGTAAAACTGTCAACATCATAATTCATTCATTGTATTTGTTCAAAAAATCGTTTGCAGATGGGAACAAATAAAAATATCTTTCTTCATTTTTTTATTACGAAAATGGGAAACCCTGTGATGTTGATTTTTATACAAACTAAGTTAAACTGGTTCTGTATTTTTTCTCGTATCTTCATCTTCTATAAACAACAAAAACTAGCTAAATATTAATTCACACCTACTGAATTCTATTTACCTGTACCATAAATGCGAAAGTTTGTATTTGTGTGTTGTGTGTGTTTGTTACTTCTTCGCGCTTCACGGATAGACGAATTTGGATGAAATTTGCTACACAGGCTAGTTAGGCTACTTTTAAACGCGGTTTACACAGCGGAGAGTAGCTAGCGCCAGTTTACGACTGTTTGGATTGATGGATGTTTGTTACTCAATCACGCTAGAACAGCTGAACTGATCGAGATAAAATTTAGCACAGAGATAGATTATACCCTGAAACAGCAAATAGAAAAGTTTTTAACCGAAAGCAACATTACGGGGCACAACTAGTTTAATCAATGCGAAAGTTTGTGTGTGTCTGTGTGTTTGTTTGTTGCTTCTTTACGCTCAAATGGGTGGACGGATTTTAATAAAAGTACCTGGATGACCGAGCTTTGCTCGGTATTTTTTTTTAATTGTGTTTTTTGGAAAATAAACAATTGATTTTAGTCTAACCTCGAAGCAAACACTCATTGACTTCGTGTTACTTAACAACGCCATCTGCTGTTGTGTCGTTAAAGCAATTAGTTGCTCACAAAAAATAGTATTATTATTCGCCAATAGATGTCAGGAAGAGTCATATTTTTCAGTTGAGACTACTCAAACGCCTCCTTTTTGTTATTTTTCTTCCAAGTTTATGTTTAAGTTGATTATCGATAAAACACGAATAAAATGACATTTTCTAAAAATGATTCCTAGCTAGATCGATTTATCGCCCTTCGGGGGCAATAAACCCCCTATATACTAAATTGTATGAAAATCGTTGGAGCCGATTCCGAGATTCCAATTATATATATTTACAAGAATTGCTCATTTAAAGATATAAGATTCGGTGTGGAGGGTAGCTTTTTTAATTTGATTAACACATAGGCTACTTTATAACCGCGAGTAAAACCACGGGTTGCAGCTAATAATTTCATAAATGCGACATTTTGCGTGTTATTTTAATTATGTTGATTTCTTTCCGTGATAATTTGATACTTCTTCACGCTCAAACGGATGAACAGATTTAAATGAAATTTGGAACGAAGATAGCATGCACTATGTTGGCTACTTATAACCGTGAGTAACACCACAGGGCGCAGCTAGTTACAGATGAAGAGAACCTGTAATTTTTTAGTGGTAAAATACAAGTGATTCGCAACGCAATGTCATGATAGCTTCCGTCACGGAGCTTGCAATCACCGTGACGGCCTGCTTGTGTGGCGAAGCAGACAATGGACTGTACTAAACTTGACGCTTGTTACTATTTACTGAAATAACCTTACTTAGATTTAACAAGCAATTTCTTAAAAACGTTGAGTTAGACATAATGCTCTTAAACACAATCTGTCAATTAGCTTGCAACATTTTGTATGCAATTTCCTTCTTTTTGTTGAAGGTCTTATTTTAAACTGTATACTTAAATCATGTGACAGCTCATCTCGTCCTTTTCCATCTTACTAAAAGAGAAAGAGAAGCAAGTAATTTTAGTTTCTGTCTAAGAACATAGTTTAGAGAGTGTCGTTTATATCCCAGAGTAACTTTGTATCTGTAAAATCTAAAAAATATTGGAAACTAACTGACCCGGTGAACATCGTACCGTCTTATTTTATTTTTTGTTTATTTATACTTTCTGTTATACAAACCTTGTCTTGACATTAACAAACGCTAGAAAAAGACTGAAAAAAAACCAATTTTATTTTTTAATAATTACCTATAATATACTAATCCTAATCCCAATTAATATTATAAATGCGAAAGTGAGTTTGTTCGTTTGTTTGTTTGCAACGCTTTCACGCCCTAACTACTCAACTGATCATCTTGAAATTTTGCATTCATGATGCCGGGAATACGGAAAAGGATATAAGGTACTTTTTATCCCGGAAAAACTAACGGTTCCTGTGGGACCGCGGGTGAAACCGCGGGGCGCAACTAGTGTAAGTATATGTAAATAGATGTAGAAATGTTTATAATTATAAATATGGATTACTACTTGCGGTTAAAAGTTTAAATGTATTCATAAGTCCTTGTCTAGACCATAATCTATATGTGTATCAAATTTAATCCAGATCCGTTCAGACGTTCTAGCGTGATTGAGTAACAAACATTTAAGACATACATCCAATCTCTCGCATTTCTAATATTAGTGTGATGATTATTCATAATTGTAGGTATCTGATATAAATTATTTTAATTGCACTGAATTGTCTGATAGCGGGTAACACCGCGGTACGATGCTATTGTAAAATTCAATGATCAACTCCTAAAGAAAACTCACAATATTTTGTTTGTGTATCAATCAGTCAGTCTGATACCGCCGGTCAAGCCGAGTGGATGAGTGCTCGTGTCTTATACTTATTTTTACTTATTTCTCTCCGACTAAATAAAAAAAAACACAACAACACTATTTATACAGTGACATAACTGCGTTGACTAGACATCAAAGTGTGTGTTAAAAGTTTTCTGTGTGCTGTTTGTGAATAAATTAAGTGACTTATTTTATCAGTGAATTTGGTTGGATTGATATGAAAAGGTAGGAAAAAATAGTTTCACATATTCAATGTAATTTAAAATATAATATTCAATAATATTGAAAAAAGAAAAATAAAATGGGAAGCAAGATTTTGTTTTAATATTGGATCCTGATTAATCTTATAAATGCGTAAGTAACTTTGTTCGTTTGTTTGTTTGTTACGCTTTTACGCCTTAACTACTCAACAAATCATCATGGAATTTTACAAACACGTTGTCAGGGTATAGAAAAGAGGTACATACATTTCATTCCAAAAGAAACAGTACCCTAGAGACCGCGGGTAAGACCGCGGGGTGCAACTGGTAATATGCTTATTTAATATAATAATTATGCATATCTATTTATTTTTTATACTTGACTGTAACATACATACATATAGACAGACATCAAAATCTCAACATTAGAGTCTATTTTTACCAGTTTTTTTAATAATTGGTACGAACCATATCAATAGATAAGCCTCAGCAACAGTTTTACTGCTTTTTTATCCGACTGCACAAGAAGAAGGGTTATGTTTTTCGAGTGTATGTATTTATGTGGTTATGTATGTATGAAGTTTCTTTGGCACGGCCTACAGCCTAAACAGCTGGATGTGGTTCGACATGTGAGGTGTCATTTGAATCGTCTTGATAATGGAAGTGACATTGGATACAACATCTTGCAGCCGGGTTTTTTGTTTTTCTTTTAATACCTAATCTTAATTGATAATCCAAAAAGTTTAAAAGTATAAGAATGTATGTATCTTTTTCCTATCCAACGGTAATAATAAACAACTGATATTGAACACAAAGTCTGTCTATCACTCGACCGTATTTCGCTTCATCGTCCGAATCATTTCGCGCCAAGGTCGTCACGGCATACAAAGCAATTTCAAACTATATTTAGCTCTGGAACTACTATAGTTCAAATAAGTTGAAAATTCTAGTTACACAACATTGAAAATAGCAGATTTATAATATTATACTAGCTCGTCTGCCTGCGGTTTCCCTCACATTTCATTGCTTAAATATGTTTTCCTATCGTAATTAATATCATAAATGGGAAATTGAATTTTTCGTTTGTTTGTTTACGTTAAAAGCTTACAGAGCAGGATATAGGGTACTTTTTATCCTATTAATATTATAAACGCGAAAGTTTGTATGTATGGATGTTTGTTACTCTTTCACGCCAGAACGGCTGAACAGATCTGGATGAAATTTGGCACAGAGATAGATTATAGTCTAGAATAACACATAGGATACTTTTTAACCGCGGGTGAAACCGCAGGGCGCAGCTAGTCTTAAATAAATTAACAGTCGCTGTGGGACCACAGGTGGAACCGCGGGTCGCATCTAGCCATAAAATAATTATAATAGTATTAAGTGGCTATGTGTGGTGTATAGCTTTCTCGGAGTGTTTTTTTTTTAATTCAGTGCAATAGTCCAGATATTACATTTACGTACAATTTTTATTGTATTCATATATCATACAGATGTACATGTTACCCGCAATCGTGTAAGGGGTGGCTAGTTGGATTTTTTTTTTAAAGAGGCACTTTATACAGTTATAATGGGATCAACATTGTACAGTTGTACATGTTGTTGTGCAGTTTCCTAAATAGTGGAAAAGAACCTTATTTAAATCTTTTAAACCTACAAATTTTTGGGCCCTTTTAAAAGACATCAACGCGTATCTTGTTTTCTTTCCGAAGTGACAATGAGAATATGAGATCGTCAATTTACAACACTACTTCCTTAATAATTGATAGACTTGCGTTTGGTTACCATTTAATTAGATTTGAATTAGAATAGATAAATACACAACATAATATAAATATACAAAAAAGATAATAAACAACTGCAGCTCTACACATATTGTCGATGATCAACCTTTTGCAAACGGAACAGCTGTTTTTTTTTTGCAGCCTATGTAAAGCACGGTACTTAGCTCGTTACTATTTATTACCAACTGGCTTCCGTAAGCCCTTCTAAACACACGTATAATTATACATAAAACACACCACGAAACGATCAGCTGTCGACATCCTCCGCGCGAGTGCAGCAAACTCGGAAGAATGCATTGATAAGTTTGCTTTCACTCAGACGTTGAGCAAGCAGGATGCAGAAGGTAAAGTTGAAGATACAAAGATGTATTGCGATCAAGTACCTAATATAAGATGACATCTTATTAACTTTATGACATACTAGCTGCGCCCCGCGGTTTCACCCGCGATAAAAAAGTCTTAATTAAAGAATCCTATGTGCTATTCTAGACTATAATCTATCTCTGTGCCAAATTTCATTTAGATCTGTTCAGCCGTTCTAGCGTGAAAGAGTAACAAACATCTATCCATCCATCCATCCATCCATACATACAAACTTTCGCGTTTATAATATTAGTAGGATAGGATTCTGGAATTTCTTAGTTCTCATCATCTTACTATGCTATGCAGCAAATCTTAAAACTCACAAAAAAAGTTAATTACAAAAAGTTCAAATCGTAGACAAAATGTATGGAACAACTGAATTTTTTTAATTTTATTTCATGGTCCGGCCCAATAGTAAAAGTCAGTCATAGTGACGAGTACAATGATATCCTAGAATGTGTCAGTCGTTAAGAGATACACTCCGTATACTAAAGTTAGAAATCCGGTTTTTAGCAAAAAAAAACCGGACGCTTGCACTGGCTCCAACATCTGGTTTTTCATATAATAAAATTGTAAAAATAGAACAAAAATAGCTTGCAAAAAATATTTTTGCAACATTTTAGTTTTATTAACTCCGAAATCAGAAATCAGAATTTATTGATAACTCCTATAGTTGCACGTACAGTTGAATATTTATAATTAAAAACGAATGTCAGAACAATAATAATTGGTATTTATGTCAAATATAAAAATAATTCATTAATGTCATTATACAGTTATACAATCCGCCCGGCACGGCGGGGCCAATGCAACCAAGTCAATTGGTAAAACCACTAAAGAAGTTTAATTTTTATTTTTAATCTATTTACGAGTTTTTAGTGAGTTTTCTTATATTACCTAGACGAGTTTTCTTTTATGACCTAGACGGGTTTTTATGACCTAAAAACCAAGCAATTTGAATGAACCATTATGGCTTTCATGAAGCTCTAATGATATTTTTTGTGAAGAACTTGAATTTTATGACCAAAACAATTCCACGATAAAATGCAACAAGTTGATCTACTGTCGCTACACTGTGTCTGTCCACCGAAGCGACGAGTGATTCAACACGTGTTTAGACTGTGTAGCGTTTAAATATAATTAATGGACGGACGACCGGCTGCGGCAAATTGGATGTAATTCAGACATTCAGTGCAGATCTGGCGGACTGATGATTACGTGGAAGAAAGTTAGCTGAGATTGGCGCGATGATAGGTTTTGATTTTGTTGGACCAGGGGTGCGGTCATGACATTTTACCTTTCGTTTGACTGCCTCGGTGGTTCAGTCGGTAGTGAACCTGTTTTCTGAGCTTGGGGCGTGGGTTCGATTCCCACATAGGGAAAACATTCATGTGATAAAAATTTGTGTTTTTTTCTATGTATTATGTATTAAAAAAAATATATATATATATTTTATTTTTATTTTTTTATTTTATTTAGAATAGGTCGGCGTTTGACCACCAACTCGCCTGATGTTAAGTGACGTTGTGGTCTAAGATGGAGCACAACGACCTATATGGTACTTATTCACTCTAGCCTTGAAGTTTTGTAGAGTGAAGAAGTACAAAAACGGCAGTTGAGTGAGGCGCTACAAGTGCGCTACTGCTCAGACCCAGATACTACTACTCAGAGATATATGGATGTATATCAGGTGTAGATGTATATAAGGCCGCCATAGTACAAGCTTTGCTTAGTTTGGGGTCAGACGGCAGTGTGTGCAAGTGTCCCGTATATTATAATTTTTTATTACATCGACAAAATCGAAAATTCCCATTCAAATTTGTCGATTTAGCCGATTTGGAAAGTCAGTTTACCCTGTTCGATTTAATTTCTCTTGTAGGTACTATCATAGGCTAATATACTACTATTAGTCTATAGTACTATTTATTAATCTCTCTGAACTGCAAACGGAATTTTATAACCATACTAGCCCGCGACTTCGTTCGCGTTTATTATTTATATTTATATATATATATATATTTAAACTATCCTATCTCTCAAGTTGGATCGAACTGCACATGGTGTGCGAATTTTATTATAATCGGTTAAGTGGTTTAGGAGTTCATTGAGGACAAACATTGTGACACGAGATTTATATATATTAAGATTTTCAAAGTTCATATAAGACCGACAGAAAGAGAAAACCGACGAAATAGCTCATATTTTAATTTGAAAATTGTATTGGAATGAACTTCTTGTCAGTATTTTTTGTAAAGATCGTATTAACTGTTGTCAAGCTCGTGACATCCCCTTATCTATACAGCTTGGCACAACCAGTACTGTATTATGGAATTGTTATTTCCCTTAACACAAAGACCTATCGTCGGACACAAGTATAAATTAAAAAATAAAATAAATCCCCGACATCGATTTTCATAAAACATATCTAAGAAAACTCCCGAGTCCCGACTAATTCACCTTTCAAACAAAATCAAAATCCGTTTGTCTGCTCGAGAGCTACGAGCCACACACACACACACACACACGCACACACACACACACACACACACACACACACACATATCAAACACCCGTCGTCATTGCATCGGGAGTTAAAAATAATGTAAGACATACAACCAATTTATTCTCTTAAACTTTGATATCAATGAGGTCAATGATTTGCGTCTCTTTCCATTTCAATTGTGAGAAAAGAACGCCAACAATTTCAGTGCCTCGTGTAGTTAAGTTTTAATTGCTTGTTTAGTAATTAACAACTAGTGCAAATCGCAGCGTGCATCGATCTAGTATATACTATTAAAACTGCGCCGGACATCACATTACATCGAGCGACATGCGTTTGCGACAGGTCGCAGTCGCAACTCTAAAAGTTGCGGCTTGCAACTACGACGACAAATTTTATGAGAATCATCGGTCGTTGCGTCTGGTCGTCGGTCTGTCGCAGGCGTATCACGTACAATGTGTGGGTATAGAAACCTTAAGAGTCCCCAGGAGTCTTACATTTCCGTAAAATTAAAATTTGTTTCCGATTTTTTGGTACCTAAATATTTTCATCATAGATTGTGACAGGCATGTGCAATTAAATGGGCTATATCTTTTTTCACGCGGTCTTGGTTTTTTTGAAAAAGAGACCTATAAAATATCCTCATTTGTAAAGAGTCACTTCGGACTGACTTATTAAATCGATCAAAAGTTCCGTTTCATAAGGAGGTTGCCTACATTTCTAGCTTCTAAAATTAATCCGTAACACACGGGAAATTCTTAGTTATTTAAAAATTATTAGACAAATGCGAAAGTAATAATTCTTTAATAGATTTTTTTTTCTGTAGACAACTTTAGAGGCTCGTCAGCATCTTGACTTACAATAGCCATCGTCATTTAGCCAATGCAAAGTTAGTCCGAAGTGTTCGTAGGAGCCTTAAGCACCGTATACAGGTTTCAATTGAATTTCCTAGGCCAAAGTATAATTATATTATATCTACTATACATTGCGCAGGCCATGCTCCACATCAGTGTAATGTAAACTTTACCTTACCGGTAGTCGTTAATTAATAGTTCTCGATATGTCAGGGCAAGGCGTTATATCTTTCTTACAAACATATAATATAGGGTCAACTGGGGCAAACGCGTCTGTAGGGTCTTGTGCGTCTTTCGAGAATTACTGACACTTCACAAATTAGGCGCCACCTACATTTGTTCTATCTTTAGTTGCAATAATCTGTACAAGACGGCGTTACTTGGATAATTTGTTAGTAAATCTCTAAAGACGCAATTGCCCCACAGACGCATTTGCCCCAGTTGACCCAGTCTATCAATTACATACATAGTTAAGCAGGTACAAACATATATAGGTATTTCATTTATGTACATACACTCGTAGCTATAGGGTACAGCTACCACTCTCTTCGATCGTAGTCTACTTCTATATGAAATGGCAACAGAAAACCTTAAGAGGGCCGCGACGTACTGAAATTTCCATACAAACGCACTACTGAAATTTCTTGAAAACCGTTTATCAGATTATGATGAAATTTAGTATGTACAATTAAATTAACAATATCTTCGCCCCTATGTTCTTGGTTTTTTTTTAAAAACGTTCTCAAGCTAAAATAGAGCTATGAAAAATATCCGCATTTTAAGGGGTCACTTTTGACTGATTTATTCAATAGGTAGACAAAGCAAATCAAAAATTTCATTACATAGGGAGGTTGTCTACATTATTAGCTGTTAAATGAATCAATAATACAAGCGAAATTCTTATTTACTTAAGACTGATTATGGTAGTGCAAAAGTCATAAAAAAAAATGAAATTGCAGTTTGTCACTCTGTAGATAAGTTTAGAGGCTCGTCAGGTATCATTACTCGCTCTCTTCACTCGTCTTCTTCTTCTAGACGAAATGGCGATAGAATACCTTAAGCCAATGCGAAGTTAGTCTAGGTCGCCTAGGTCGAAATTAGTTAGGTCGCCGGACTCTTAAGCGAACGCAGCAGCTAGTTCTATTCTAATCCTATTCTTATCCTGTGTTTTAATCCTAATCCTATCGTAACTAATATTATAAATACGAAAGCGAGTTTGTTCGTTTGTTTGTTACGCTTTCACGCCTTAACTACTCAACCGATCAACATAAAATTTTGCAGACACGTTGTCAAAGGTACAGAACGGGCAAAGGGTAACTTTAATTCTGAAAAAAATAGCAATTTACCGACTGCGGGTGAGACCGCGGGAAGCAATTAGTATCTCATAATTCAACTGTATTAACTACTTGTCTTCCCAGAACCACTAATAGAGTTGTCTCTCAAATGCTCGTGCTGACGTCACGCCGTCATGGCGACCGACAATCATCACAATCGTAACCGTTTAATGACCGCACGTGATCTCTGTATTGTCTTCTAAGGGTGCTTCTACACTAGAGATCTGCGAGGTAAATGAGCGGACCGTGAGGAGAAAAATCCACCAATAGCTTCGAACTAAATTAAATGTAAGGACGGGCCCAGTAGCCATAAGTGTTACCGTCTGCCACCGCGTGGGAGCAGGCCGCGGCGGCAGACGGTAACATACCCAAGAAATGCATTTTTGAAGCTGATCAAATGGGCTACGGGCTCGCATAACGTCCCACTCCTTCTCAAGGCATAAGAAGCGGGACATGTCTTTTTACCCGGCTGCGTAAGAAGAATTTTTAGGCTATGTTTTTCGAGCGTATGGTATGGTACGAGTATGTGTGAGGATTCTTTGGCACGCCCTACAGCCTAAACAGCTTAATATATTTCGACATGTGAGGTGTCATTTGAATCGTCTTGATAGTGGAAACGACATAGGGTACAACATTTTTCAGCCAGATTTTTGCTTTTCTTTAAATAACGTTACTTGCTGTTTCATATAAATATGTAGTAATTTCTATACGCTATCTGTTTTTAAATGCTAATTCTACATTAGCGGCCTTCGGCGACAATTCGGGCTATCGCGACAAGTGTAACCGGTTAGTTCGTCACTCGGCGATGTATCGGGCAAATTATTGCCTACGTCAATTCTGCAGGCAGGCGACGAGTTGACTGCTAATGTAGACAAGAACATCGCCGATAACTGATAACGATGATTTATAAAAGCGGCACGAAATATCGGGCCCCAGCATTACAAATGTACTATAGGCGTGCGTACATGCTTATAATAAGAAATTAAAGTCGGATTGTTTTGACTGAACGCGATCAGCGGCTTACGCTCGTTCACTTTTTTTTTTTTTTTTTTTTTTAAATTACACTCCACGGACTCCGGGGACCGTGACTTTTGTTAACATAAATCTTAAATTATTATTTAAGGGGAATACAGGTAAGGTTCACTTTTTTTATTCTGTTCGAAGAGCAATAGGAGCACGTTATTTATACAGCGATGTGATCTTATTGGTTTTTTTGGGTTTTTCCTCGCGTACCACTCATCTTCTTCACTCATCTCCAGTGGATAAGCAGCTTTATAGTGTTGGAAAATACTAGTTATGTGGTTGACCATTCGTTTCATAAAGATTATTTATATTTACTCATAAATTGTGCAGACAGGTAGTTTAATGGCATGGTAGTTCAATAGTCAAACAACATAAACAACAGACAACACTACATATACATAGGTAACTATATAACAAACATAGCTCAAGCAAGTTGTCTGGAAGAGATCGCTCTTAAGCGATAAGACCGCCCATTGTGCCTTTATTTTTGAGTGTTTAGTTTAGATTTACTTATTTGTATTTGGTGTCAATAAAGAGTTTTTGTATTGTATTGTATTGTCAGCTCAAGTATTTTAAAAACTAGTGTTCTAAAGCCCACTTGCACTGAATATAAAAATTGCCTATGTCCTTGCTTAAGTATTTTAAACTACTATTCGCGAATTAATTGCATCTCGTTCACAAACAATTAAAGAGTCTCTTAAAGAACGGCTAAAGGTTTGTGCAAGAAAAATTAGTATGGAGCTAGCTAGGAGTTGTTTAAACTAGTTAAGCAAGGACCTGGGCAATTCTTATATTCAGTGCAAGTGGGCATCAAACGTTGTTCACTTTCACAGGTAGAAGAACACCCTTAAGGGTTCCGCGACGCTCTGAATCTTCCAAACAAACGCGCTTTTCAAATTTTTTGGAAGATATTTGTTAGATTATGATGAAATTTAGCATGCACATTTAAATTAACTATATGCTACATCTACTACACTACTATTACTACAACTACATATATCTCCGCCGCTATGTTCTTGATTTTCTTAAAAAACTTCCTGAAGAGAAAATATAGCTATGAAAAATTTCATAGCTAAATATGGTATCACTTTTTAATATGGTATCACTTTTATTGATTTATTTAATAGACAGACAAAGCAAATCCAAAATCCCTTTACATAGGGAGGTGGTCTTCATCGTTAGCTTTCAAATTTATCCTACTAAGTAATATTATAAACGCGAAAGTTTGTAAGAATGGATGGATGGATATTTGTTACTCTTTGTTTCCCGAACGGCTGAACAGATCTGCATGAAATTTGGCACAGAGATAGATTATAGTCTAGAATAGCACATATGATACTTTTTAACCGTGGGTGAAACCGCGGGATGCAGCTAGTCTATAATAATACAAGATTTTTGTTAGTTATTTTAGAATGATTAGAGAACTGCAAAAGTCATAAAAATGATTGAAATTGCACTTTGTCACTCTGTAGATAACTTTAGAGGCGCATCAGTATCTTTACTTGCTCTCTTCGCTCGTCGTCTTCTTCTAGACGAAATGGCTATAGAAAACCCTTAGCCAATGCGAAGTTAGTCTAAAGTGGTCGCCGGACCCCAAAGTATTACTGCACCCAAATTCAGCACGTTGTATGTACCTAGTAGTTGATTTGCCAATTTAATTTGTTTTGATCTAGTTTTTATATAAATAAGTAATTACAATATCTGTCTATGCCATGCGATAACAGGTAGGGATTATTATCTCTACCAGTATAATATACTTAATGGGTGATTTCCTGTTTCCAGCACTTATGATCCGATACTTCCTTTTCACAATAAATTACACGGTACAGAGTTCATTAAAATGATATCAAATTATTTCCAGCCATGATTTGAAAATTATGCCGCATTTCGAGAGCTTCAAAAATTAACTTTATTTATAAGTATACGTTTCAACTTTCTTGGTTTAGTATTTTGGGCTTTGAACTTTAAAATAAAAAGGACGTACTCTAATTAGATAGCTAAAAAACGAATTATATACTAGTTAGCTAACTTAAGTTCATCTAGATCGGTTAGCTCTAGAGTCAGAAATATCAGGCCGCCTGAACGCTGATACAATACACCGGAAAAAAAAAGAAATAGAAGAAGAGAAAGAGAAAATAAGAATAGAAAGCGTTGAGTGCGCTATTTTGAACGATAAAATAACTCTCCTTCAGACAAAACGCTTGAACAGAATAAAACTTTGATTTTGAGTTTTATGGTTTAACAATTTTGTCCTTGTTTTCAGTGACGGCGCGCTATTACAGAAAAAAAAATACATTTATTACGCACATAAATACCTAGAAATAAAAAGCAATGATAGCCGAGTTGAATAAAGCTCGCCTCTCAAGCTAGAGAGAGCAGGTTCGGAACCAGCCGACGGCACGCACCATTTTGTTCATTATGTGCGTATTGTATCATCGTTGCATGACTGGAACCCGGTGTAGGGCGACAGGCTCGCCCCCAGTCACATTTAGGACTGAATATCGACCGGCGATGGCGTCCGGTGTGGGTGTTGTATTACACCTCAGACAGCCCCTTTAAGAGAAAGGCGTGACGATACCTATAGCTAAATATTTGTTTAAGTACCTACCTAATTTTTTTCTTTTATTTTGAGCAGCATCGCTATCGCCGGTGCCACTAAAGCACGTGATGGAATGTTAGCAGCTCAACATAGGACGTTTTGAGCCAGTTAAAACTAATATAATATGGTGAATGTTAACGCGACCCATCTCGCCCCATCTCGGCGGAGGACTGCTCACGGGGGAGGATCTTAGTAAATTCGATTTCTACAGACCCTCTTTCAATACCCCTGCAACGGAAGAGAAGTGCGAGGATCCCTCTAAAAAAAAGTTACACCTGCAATGCATTTACTCCATATTAATTTCCAATGTCAGCATCAGATGTGCAAGCGACCTCTGCCGTTGACCCATAGCTCCAAGGGCGGTCTGTCGCAACCAGCCACCGGCTGAATAGATCGCTGCAACCGAGCCGTGCGCGCCACTATAAACCTCAGTTTGGTAACAGTACGGGGAATAATTAAACTATTATATTTTACAATGTAGGCCGCATCATTGATTAACACCAGGGGGCCTACCATGACATCTGATTGCTATGATGGTTACGTTTTGTTGTCGACGGTGAGCGACCGCGAATCGTATCGCTGCGCAATAAGCTTGCGAAGCGTCAAACAGAAAACGTAACCATCATGGTATTAATATACTCCTCCAGATATAGCATTCCGGTCACGTGAGCAACACGTAGTGACGTCAATCGGTGCTTAAGCAAGACCGAAATAAGTTATTTACAAATGGTTCGAAAGAGACGGGTAACGATGACGAGTGACGTCATTAAGTGTCTTCTCCCGGAATGTAGACCTTGTTTTTTTGGATCATGATGGCAATAAGGTGTCTAGGTAGGCCTCCAGGCGAGATCACGGCCAAGCGCAAGCCTATCCTACTTACATTATAAACGTCTTCACTTCTCGTCTCATTCTCGTTTTCATTTCATTCTTTCTTCATTCACTTCATTTCTCGTCTCGTCTTCGTTATGCCCTGGAATAACGTAATAAGGCTTCTTTTCAACCGCGGATGAAATCACTGGGCGCGGCTAGTAATTGAATCAAAAACTGTTAAGTCTTCAGCTAGGTAAGTGGAAGGACTCGGATGACATCGCAAGGGTGGCAGGAACGCAATACAATACGAAATACAAATAATTTTGTTTCAGGAACAAAATTTAAAGTTAACATTTTAAGAAGAGTCTCCTTTTAAGGAGTCGGGATGCATAATATTGACATTAAAACAATTGGGTTATTTTATGTGATGTATAGAAGAGACCTTTAGGTGCAACAATGTAACTTGAAATGATGAAGCTGTGACCTAATTTTGATCGATTAAAGTTCATAAAATCTTTGAGTGATTCGGTGTTTTTTTCGTTTGTTTTATGTATTTGTGACCGAGACAGTTGGCATATCAAGAGAGCCTGAAGCTCATCAGTGGAAGAGAAGACTAATTAAAATGATGATAATTTGATAATAAAACAACTGTAATTGTACTAGTTTTTGAACATGTAAATTTCCGATGTTACAAAATATAGTGTTATTAAAAAGCAATCGCAAAAAAATAACTTATTTATGTCACCTGTCCCATTACTCGCTAAATAAACAACTGAATAGGCATAAGAGTGATAAATGGACCAAATAAATGTTATCTATTTGGTCATTTTGCTCTTTTTAGAACGTCGGTTATAGGGATACGAAAATAACATCGATTCCCTCGGCTAGAATTAGCCGGCGGCCTACTCGTAAATCACCAAGTAAATGTAATCTATATTAAAAAAAATTGTAAGTAAAATTGTTTAATTAATAATTTAAATTTAGTAGGTAATAAAAATTATATCTAAAAAATAATTATCTAGTTCATTCAATGCGCGTGGGCAATCTTCCATCTCAATACAATAGATTGCTATGGAAATCGGATAGTTCAACTATTAAGACCCGCCTACATTGTTAGACAATTGTTTAACATTCAATTTGACACTGTCAATGTCAGTTTCCTTCCTGTCACTAATCTGTAGGATGCTCTATGAATGGGAATTAGGAAATTAAATCGAAAATAACGCTTCGAGAATATTAATTACTACTATATTGGAAACGTATAAATCTTTGTCTAAATGATGTTTTGTCCAAATTCCGACGCATTCAATCTTCCTGGTTTTTGTTTTGTTTATTGTGATTAGAATACTGATACTGGAGGTGAACAAAAGTTTGAATTTTATTGGTCTTTATGGTAAAATGCGCGCCCGACCGCAGGCAGCAGTAGCAGACGACGACACTTCTGGTTTTTATATATTTGTATGAGATACGTTTTGGAGCGAGCGACATGAAGCCAGCGGCAAATGCAGCTAGCTTCATGTCTCTCGCTGCGTAAATAAAGGTACCATACGAGTATAAAGGTACCATTAAGCGCTCTATCGCAGACGGTAGCAGCATGAAGCCAGCGGCAGATGCAGCTAGCTTCATATCGCTCGCTGCGAAACGTATCTCCTACAAATACGAGTACATATGTATGTACAAACCAGAAGTGTCATCGTCTGCTGCTGCCGTTTGCGATCGGCCTCGGAATGATACCTTTATTTACGACTAGCTGTGCCCCGCGGTTTTACCCGTGGTCCCACCCCGTGTTTTATTTTCGGGATGAAAGGTACTTTATGTCCTTTTCTGTACCCCTGACAACTTGTGAGCAAAATATCACGATGATCGCTTAATAAGTAGTTATAGCGTCAAAGCGTAACCAACAAGCAAACAAGCTCACTTTCTCATTTATATTAATAGAGTTAGGATTTAGGATGAAGGGGTTTTACCGGTCGAAAATACAAGAAAGGGTTTCCATTTACACCTCAGTGCGATTAGAGGCACTTACCAAATATGGTTCCTGGTTCCTTAACAAAATGGAAAAGGAATCCGTATAAGCGTTAGCACAAAATACTTTCTTTTATAAAACCGTTATCAGACTTCGATATCTTTCTGTTTGTCTGTCTGTAACTCTGTACCTTTGTCATGGCAAATTATTTTAATATGTAACTATGTGTTAAAACAAAGAAGTCGGTCGGTCGGTAGCATTAGTAGCCTTTTTTAAAGGTTCCGTAGTAAACTGAGGAACATTTTATCGACCGAGGGAGCGTTTAAGCTAAGCGAGCGAAGCGTCTAAGCTCCAGCTTTGACAAAAATGCTTGCGTATGTCTGGTGTCTGACCGCGAGCTCTTCAGTGACAGAGTCTAGTTCAAATTATTCGAAATAAAAAAAAAAAAATTGAGATTCAAATTACAAAATCAGTTAAATATATCTCACATGAAAAATATAGTATGCTGTCTCATTTAAAACATAGTACCTGGATGGCCGAGCTTTGCTCGGTATTTTTTTTAAATTAAACACGTGCATTAAGAAGACACAAATAACATAAATAAACAATTGATTTTAGTCTAACCTCAAAGCAAACACTCATTGACTTCGTGTTACTTAACAATGCCATCTGCTGTTGTGTCGTTAAAGCAATTAGTTGCTCACAAAAAATAGTATTATTATTCGCCAATAGATGTCAGGAAGAGTCATATTTTTCAGTTGAGACTACTCAAACGCCTCCTTTTTGTTATTTTTCTTCCAAGTTTATGTTTAAGTTGATTATCGATAAAACACGAATAAAATGACATTTTCTACAAATGATTCCTAGCTAAATCGATTTATCGCCCCCGAAACCCCCTATATACTAAATTGTATGAAAATCGTTGGAGCCGATTCCGAGATTCCAATTATATATATATACAAGAATTGCTCATTTAAAGATGTAAGATATTAGTTAGGTACGCCATATCCGTCTGTCTGTATAATCTGTTGATACCTAGTATGTGAAAACAGAACACTTCTTGAAACTTCATCTTAAACTTTACTCAGAAATGTTTTGCCGCATACGACTAAATAGCCCAAAATATGAATCACAATGCGAAGGTTGACATAATAATAAATAATAATGTTAGTTTGTACAAAGCTAATAACCGGTCCAATACTCCAGTTATTATTGTGTTACTAATTAGGTACTTATACGTCATCGCGTAAGAAATTGTACTTTTATATGACGTCACGAATACTTGGAAGGATTTCCTGGTTTGTGATATAGGCGGTAGCGATTTAATTTATTTTTTGTTCAAAATTTGTTTTGTAAAACGGAACATGACGCTGTTTTGAAAACAAATTGCTTCTCTATAAAGTATTTTTTATTTTTTTAAATAACAAAAAATAAAACATGAATCAGTGTAAAAATTGTAGAAATAATTTAGAGTTTTTGGCGCTTAGGTGATTGGTTCAATAGCTTATTGAAATATTATTATTTTCTTTTACACGACTTTTCCCTCCAACTGTTCATGTGTGTGAGAGGCAGGGTTAATTTTTTTTTTTTTAACGGCATCTCGCGTTCTTTGCCTTCGAGTTCACCGGCGACTCAAATCTGAGAGTTTACGTATAATTGATTAATTAGTGCATAAACTATTTTTGTTCACACTAGAAATAACAGAACAAAAGGATAATAACGTTGATAATTGACTACTACGTTATTAAATGAACTTAATTTCCACATTTACACGCTCATCGTTCTTGCCTCTCACCATACACCTGGATCTCTCCTGAATGAATCACTCACGCGCCGGTCGTACGCGGCGTCACGCAGACAGACCAACCTGTCAGTATCAGTACAGCACTCGAACGACGGCGACGTGTCAGTGACAGGCAGGTGACGTGACGTGACCAGTGATAGGGCCGACGCGTAGAGTGACAGGGACAACGTGATGGTAGTGACGGCGGTAGCTTAGATAGTGATTATAATGATGCTGATTTATTGTGAGTGGTAAAAGTGATTGATCCTAGTTGAGGACAAAAGAAGGGTTTTAGTGAAATTGTCACAAAAAAAATTATTAAGTTTACAGTGATTCAATAAATAGCTGATGATGCTGATTTCTTGCAAGTGGTAAATTAAGTGATTGATGCTAAATTGTGGACAGTGAAAGGGTTTAGCAAAATTTGTGTACATTTGATTGCTGATAAGGTTTTTGAATGTAAGTAGTAATCACATCTATGCTTAGTTAATAAAAAACCCAACAACCATAGCTAAAAATCATCTTGATTACATTAGCTTTCAAACACAGAAAACTGCATCAAAATCAGTCTATTCGTTTGGGAGTTAATATGGCTCAGACAGGCAACGCAGTCAAAAGATACACACGTTAAACTTTAACTTGAACACCCCTCTTTTTGCGTCAGGGGTTAAGAACGACGGTCATTCCCAACTGGCGGGTCTCAAAGTATGTTTTGCACAGGACTTCCTTGTACAAAGCAGGTCACTAAAAAAACATTGTCTTAGATTCTTCTAAGTAAGTTGAATAGGACGATGTGAGACTGAAAGTTGTTGTATGCAATGCTGCATACAACGACTGGAGGTATAGGGTAGGTACCTTTTACCGTACATCCTGTTAATATATTATTTAGGATCTATATACTAAACCGCCAATTTTGTATACAGTAAGTTCTGCTCAACTTTCAGTCTTGCAATAACTTAACAGGCGAATAGGTATTCTGAATAATATAGTAACTGGATGTACGGTAAACCTGTCCGAGCTGTAAAATATCATGATGAAATGTGGTGCCATTACAGAATTTCTTTGAAATTCATGGAGAAAAAGTCGTATTTGTAAATTGCTTTAGAGAAGTTTTTGATTGGTTACAAAACTCATTGTTTGTGATGAAATGCTTACTACTCTCGCCTTTCCCTCAAAGGGGCTGGAAAAGGTGTACAACACCCACACTTTGTCGGACGATGTTCAGTCCCAAATTTGACAGGGTGCCTGGAAGAGATCGCTTTGAGCGATAAGGCCGCCCAATGAAAACGTAGTTAAGCCTTGTTTAAGTACTATTGTAATTATTTGTTTTTAATAAAGAGTAAATTGTAGTGTATTGTATTGCGCCTGTCGCTAAACCCTGTCGCTATAGACCGAGCTCCAGTAGCAGATGACATGCACGGCACACATTCAAATAACTAAGTCTCTAAATATCATTGAAGTGACCGACGATCTTTAAAAACCTGTTGAAAACACTCAAACTCAACTTGATTTGAGTAGACAGAGCCCAAACAAAAGTAAAAAAAAAAAACATAATAATCCAGTCTGTCTAGTCACGTAAAAAAATATAAAAAAGACGCGCATTATGATAATGGTAGGAATTTCTACCACATGACAAAATGTAGGTAATTAATCATACCAATCATGATTAGGCCATATGTTATTTATTCATGAGTTCATGACGTCATGTGAATTAAACAGTGATAAGAAAAGTTGCAAACGAATTGTAGGTCAAATATCCTATCAAAATAATTACAAAAAATTAACGATTACAGCGCGGTGTGGTTAGCGTTAGAAAGGAGTAATTCCTGAGGAAGGGAGGAGTAAGTCTCATTGGAGTCGAAAAATAGACGTTTTTCGCTTTGCGGGCACGGCACGACACGGCGCCTTCCATTTCACCGGCGCCGTGCCGTGCCGAACCGTGCCCGTAAGTTAAAAAACGCCAATCAGAGTCGGGGAATTCTGCTAGGCCAGGAAACAGGCTAGCAGGGTACCACACTTGGTCTGGTTTTGTTTCTATAGATATCTTGGTGTCTTCTGTCAAGCACAGAGGTGGATCAATAACCCAGTACTAGTGGATTGGTGGTGAAAATAAGCCTGGTACCCAATACAGCCTAGCTTTTGAAATTTTCCTCCGTTACCTAAAACAGGGCCCGAATCCCAATTCATTTATATTCTTTAGTGATATTAAGTCAAGCACAAACGCTAGCACCCGCGTGTGTGAGCGTATCCCACATAATCTAGATGCGCTTATTTCAGTTGGGTATCCAATTTATCTCTCCCTCTTCCATTACCTACAATCAAAGGCCCTAGAAGTACTACGCGGTCATTTGTCACCTATACACTATAATATTTTTGTGAAGTTCTTTACTTTGTAATACAATGAGTCAACGCGCGTACGATGCGGCTCGCACGGTACAAGTTGTGCAATATTACTACACGCAAGTACTCAGACGTAGGTATGGAGGGCTTCCCAACATCAAGTTGTAAATTCATTGTCATGTCCATTAAAGGTTTTCCGTAATTTTAGCAAAGGTGTTCGGACTTCCGTTAGACGAGGAAAATTTGTTTAAGGCATTTAATTTCTATTTTATTACTTTATTTATTCATTCACTTTGCGTGCAAACTAACTTATGCATTTACATACCATATAAAAAAGTTTATTAAAAACTAGCTGCGCCCCGCGGTTTCACCCGCGGTTAAAAAGTATCCTATGTGCTATTCTAGACTATAACCTATCTCTGTGCTAAATTTCATCCAGATCTGTTCAGTCGTTCTAGCATGAAAGAGTAACAAACATCCATCCATCCATACATACAAACTTTCGCGTTTATAATATTAAAAACACAACAGTGCGTGTTTTAGTAAATCATGGATGTCGCGAAACCTAATGTCCGAAAACGGTCAAAAAGATCCGACGCGAATGCGGTCACTGACTTTTCGTAACTGTCCGCTTTTGACAGCTAATTAGGTCGGTAGATTTGACAGCCGATCTGTCAGCGCATCGGCTTGGTCCAATATTAGGATCATTTGTATCATCTTTAGGATGAAAATCATAACCCATCTAAACATGGTCTTATGGTTAGACCATGGATATTGTTTGGCAGGGTTAGATTTTAACCAAACGGAAACGGTTGCCTTCAAGTATTATTTCAAAATTCCACAAATTAAGGAAACCCATCTCACAAAACAAGCGTCATATCTACAAAACTGACTCCACGCATCATTTCCTTTCCGTAGTCGGGTAAAGGTCATTAACCTACCTTGGTATTTTTGAATTTCGATCATATTTCTTGAGAAAGATTTTGAAAATGTCACGAGGCTGAGTCACATTCAGTTTAAAGTATGAGTTTTTTGGAATTTTAATTACTAGGATTTTTATGAATGCCTTAATGAGGGTGATAATTACTTAAATAGGTAATAAAATAAGACGAACTTATGAACCAAATTGCCCAAAATGTGTAATGTATATGTAAGTCCAAAATTAATTAAATTCCATTTTGGTTTTGTGCAGCTTGATTTCTTTCATTATTTAATTAATAACACAATAGTAGTTTTGCTACAGAAATTTTAATTAAGTCGCTTTCAATTTCAAATTAAAGTTAAAGCTTGTTTTTGACAATTCGCACTTACTTATTGCGTTGACGAGACTTTTAAAAAAAATATTTTATTAGTTAGTGAAAAGTATTATGTAGTTGTAGGTAGCGGCTTATTAAAAATTCTTATCCTAACTATGCTTGCAACAAATTATATCTAATTTTCGCGTTAATTACACATTAGTCAATCGCTAACTCAAAAGCTATAATGGTTTTAGGAATTTTATGTTATCCATTTCGATAAGCACTTATCCGAAATCCATGCTTATGTAAATCTATGGAGGTTATGATTATATACTAACAGCCTTAGAAATAAAAAAATGCATAAACATCTGCTAAACCAATGTTCAGTTAGACATTGAGTAGTCAGTAAATAGCGCTACACAAACGTGTAACTATTGTTTGAGCAATAAAGTGTGAATCGGCATTGGGTATTTACACACATGCTTAACACTTTTTTCTTTTTCGTGTGGCAACTTTTGGTAAATTCGTTTAGAAACTTTTTCGTCCAAATAGTTTTTTAGTAATTATTTTTTAAGAAAGCTCCCTTAATTTTTAATATTGCACGTACAATTTACGTTTTAGGAAAGGAATATTAATAAACTATGTTGTTTTTTGAATCTCTTGTCCAAAATTCGTCGATATAAACTATTTTATAGGAAAACATTTTCTTTTGGTTATAGTGGGAGACTAACAACAAATTTCTGAACGGAACAATCAATGTCAACACTACAATGTGTCTAATGTCACATTATCAAATACAAACGTTTGTAGTTTGACAATAGAAAAACATTACACAGTTTCTATCATAGTTACTGAGTCTAGATCAGCTGTTATAGTGAAATCCGCCATCTTGACCCCGTACACACCCGCTAAACAAGGGTACCCGGCCGTGTAACGAATGTTTATTTTCCTTTGATTTTGTTACATCTGTACACGAACTGTACACAACGTTTAAGTCAAAAATATTATTATTTTTCAGCTTTTGTGTTCCACAATGTGTGTACACATGTTTTAAAACTTTATTTCTAAGGCTGTAAAATTCCTGTATTAAGTAGACATTTCCGTCAGCAAGTACTATTGCTACCATGATCCATCATGTTAATCATCTCATATCCATTGATAAGAGATAACGCAAACATGCATTATCATTTCGTTATCAGTGAACGATTCACGCGCATCAAGAGCGGATCGAACTCGTTATAATTTTGTTTTTATCATAATTTTATTTTTAATTATCTTAATTTTTTTTATGTTCTGTAATTTTGTTCCTTATACTTTTTTTGTGTTTGGTTACCTTTGATGTAAGGTTTTCGGGATTGTAGAGGTAAGGATTAAAATTCTTTAGATTGGATAGATAAAATATTATTAGCCAATTATTATTTTATGGACTACTAGCTGTTTTATCCGCGACTTCTTCTCCTTTATTCAGAAAATGGTATCAAAAAACCTTCCTTTCTATATACTGTAACTAATGATAAATTTCATCAAGATCCGTTCAGGCGTCAAGCCGTGAAAAGTCTACGAACAGACAGACAGAGTTACTTTCGATTTTATAATATTAGTTTATACTGCCTTGGAGTCCACTGGGACAAATCGACTTGTGTATTTAGGTATGTTTATACTTATAAAAACTTGCGATGCGTTACGTTGCGATGACAGCCTAGTTGGTTCGAACCCAGCCGACGGCACGCACCAATTTGTTCATTGTGTGAGCATATGTGCGTATTGCTCGCCCCTGTCACATTTGGGATTGAATATCGTCCGGCGAAATGTGGGTGTTGTATTACACCTCTGCCAGCCCCTTCGGGTTAAGGCGTGACGATATGTTATAAAAACATTTATTAGTCAGAAAATAACTTGAGTACTTAACGTTGATCCGATCTGTACGAAATATTGGCACTAATTATTAAGTACCTACTTGGTTCATGCAATTTTTTAAAATTCGAATATGAGCCTAATCAGGGGGTGTTAAGGGATATAATTTAGGATCGCAAGCTCGAGGTACACATCATTGTATCCTTAGGGTAATTTCTAACTAGGATTTAGGACGTGCTAAAGTCTTGGGAAAATGGGTTTTCCATTTACATTTTAATAAAATCTTACCATCAATATTTATTAACCCCAATAATAATGTGACTGGTGATGGAGCATGAACGCTTGGTGACTGCATCATTGCTGAACATCAGGGGCCCTATTCCTATACTTCAAGATATTTTCTGGTCCTTGTCTCTCTCGTTTGATTAGTCATAAGAGTGAAGGTGACCAGATCTCATCTCATGCGTCAAGAATAGGAGGCCTGGCGAGATGGCGGCCAAGTGCAAGCCTATAACAAATATTATAGGTAATAATAGGTACTCATAAGCCTATAATAGGTACTCATTTACTTAAGGTCCGGTCATACCACGATTTTCCACCCGCACACACTTTTACTTAAACAATTTAGAGTTGAAAATTGTAAATCATATTTGATAGTAAAATGAGCCTAGAATTACACTTTCCTGCCGTTTTTATATTGGTATTAATCGTAATATAAGTACACAAACAAGATTAAGTTCAATAAAAAATTACACTTTCATTTACCTTCACCTAGACATTCAACTTAATGTACTTGCTATAACTTAGCATAAATTACATGCAAGCTGACTTATATAGCTGAAACCTTTTAACTTGGCTAACTTATTGCAACTTATCAACTCATTAAGTGGCAATAACTTAAACTCAAGTTTAATAACTTTAAGCGTGATAAGTTCATGGAACCTTCGGCTTTAAAATATTATTGATTTCACTGTTTTAAAAGTAGCTAAGTAACTGTGTAGGCTGAGTTGAAAGTCCTTTGTCAAAGTTTTATGGCAGACAATTTGGGGAAAGATACTACGGCGTATTAAAATTATTTATTTTTACCCGACTGCGCAAAGAGGGTTATCTTTTTCGAGTGTATTTAGGTATGTATGTATGATGTATGTAGGTATGTGTGAACTTTCTTTGGCATGCCCTACAGCCTAAACAGCTTGATGTATTTCGACATGTGAGGTGTCATTTGAATCGTCTTGAAAGTGGAAGTGACATAGGGCACAACGTTTTGCATCCCGATTTTTTTTTTCTTTTTTCTTTTAATAATGTTACTTGTTACTTAGCGAGCCGCCTCTGTTTTGCACAGTACCTTCCATAACAAACATAAACCTTCCGTGAAAAATTATCTAGCTGATGGTAAAATCCGCATCAATTTTCGTTGTGTGGCTTAGGAGGAGTTGGGGGATATGCTGACAGAGAGACAGACAGTCGCGAAAGTGGCTTTGTTTTATACTATGTAGGAAAGAAATGGAGAAGATAGATATTCAAAATTGTGTATCTGTCGGTGGCGTCGTTACGAAACGAATAAACTGGTTTTGATTTTTTTTTAAAGAGGACTTGACTGGGAATGTTCTTGGCTATGATTGTCTATTCTTGTGTAAAACCTAACAAATTGGCATACTTTTCAGGTAAGTTACATCTTAATATATATAAATCTCGTGTCACAATGTTTGTCCTCAATGAACTCCTAAACCACTTAACCGATTATAATAAAATTCGCACACCATGTGCAGTTCGATCCAACTTGAGAGATAGGATAGTTTAAATCTTAATATAATATATATAAATAATAAACGCGAACGAAGTCGCGGGGTGACAGCTAGTTAATTATAATTCTTTAGCTTTATTCATTTAGACCTACATTTCAAAGTAACCTAGATAATAAGGTGTCATTTATAACGCTGATTTATCTAACAAACAGCCTTAGGGCTTAATAACATGTCGAGAATCTAGATAAGAGATCTATTCGCGTTTATAATCATACGTGATATTATCTACAGGAAATATACTTCATATTATGAATCTATATCACAGTGTACACTTGCAGTATGTTTAGAAGTGTAAGAGGTTGTTTGGAAAGACTAATTTTTCACAATGTTCTTTATTGCTATGTTCCTAGTTACATTTTATCCTTTTCTTATATATCCTTTTCTTATTTTCTTATATTTTTTCATTAGGCTAATAATCAGTCAAAACAATTTGACATTGAGTTGTTGGTTTCATGACCACAGATTGATAGTACAAGTTTTCAATGTTTAAAGAAGGAAGCAGTACCCGTCAATAGGAGCAAAGTTTTTAAATTCATGAAAAAAATGATTACATAATTGATCCCCTGACTAGTTAATCGAGCGAAGCGAGATCTCAGAGTCTACTCCCAGTATTTGTTTTACATTTTACTTTATTTTTGTATTTGTGTTACATCTCGATATTTGTTTGTCAGACGATAACTCATTGAGTGTCGTTGACAATACAATTTTGACGAAAGTTTGCAGACATGTAGTTTGCAGACATCTTATAATTTTGAGTTCGTAAATATGAACGAGGGATTGTAGAGACATTGAGGTCTTCGAAAGAGGCCAACTATTAGTTATTTTGAATGTGGACTCGGTCAGGACTCGGTTTTTTTATTACTTAGCACTACACCATTTTGAAATACCATGATATAAGGAGGGGTTGACAACAATTTTAGCGCTTTCAAATTCAGGACGGTAGACAAATTAAATAAATAACTACAGACCATAAACTACCATAATATAACCTGTTGAGTGATCTTATCTGTTGTCCACTACTTACCTATTTAGGCACTTTTGAGCCCAGCATACCTAATACAGTTTTTTTAATCTCCCTAGAACGAAAACCAAATTGTTTAATGTTCCAAATGAATAACAGTACCTACATAGTATTGGTCGTAAATTAATGCGGTTTGAAATGACATGGTGATGATGAATATGGGGTTGGTCGTGGTCTGGTGAGGTCTTAGAAGAGCCTGGTCGAAGCTCGAAAATTAAGAATGTTAATTTTCGAGCATGTTAAATTTCCACATAAAATTAACATTGTTTATACAAACTTCTTTTTTTGGGTAATTGTATAAGGCTTTGTGGAATATTAAGGAACAAAATTAATGTTGAAATGATGTAGGAAAACTGCTTGCATAACATACATAGCATAACATATCGTCACACCTTTCCCCGAGGGGGTTGGCAAAGGTGTACAACACCCACACTTCGCCGCACGATATCCAGTCCCAAATATGACAGGGGGCGAGCCCGTCGCCATACACCGGGCTCCAGTCATGTAGCAGATGACTTATAGTACGCACATATGTTCACACAATGAACAAATTGTTGCGTGCCTACGGCTGGGTCCGAACCCGCTCCCTCTGGCTTGCGAGGTGGGCCTTCAAAACTGCTTCTTTAAAACTGCTTGCAAAAGTTTTTAAATTAATTAAAAGTAACCCTGTAGAAGATAAATAATCAATGTGTTACCATAATTCAATAAGGCGTCCATTAAAGCCAGCTACATACAGTATGGCACCTCTAACAAGCCATTGTATGCTAATTTCAGCCTTATTAGTGGCCTAGATCACACATCTTAGAGGACAGAGGTTCTTTAACCTTATAGAATAGAGCTGGTCTTGTGAGGGCTAAGTGGCTGCCCCTAGTGTTGGAGCAGATATTCAGATCGCAAGAAAAAAAAATATTTTTTCATTTTCTTTACAGTTTACAGCATCAGTACATTATAATTAATTATTTTGATGTTTTTTTGTGGTGTTTATTATGAAACCTTTTCTTAAGGTTCTCTGTGAATAGCCCATTGCACGTACTTATATACCTACACTGGCGCTGGTTACCGCTTACAGTCACGTGGCCTGTCTGTGTATTTGTCACCTAAGGCCTAAAAATAGTCACGATTGTAGGTCCATTTGTGCCATCCATTTACGCCTACGATCCATTTACGCCTACGCTTAGTCCAGCCTTTTCGTGTGATCCATTTACGCTAACCCCTAGCAAAAAATTGATTGCCCCATCCAGCCAGTTGCGAGTGACCTTTTTACGCCAAGCTTTAGGCCAGCCCTGAAACTCTCTCATGACCTATTTACACCAAGACTTAGTCCAGCCAGGTAGTATCTAATGACCCGTTTCTGCCAAGACTTAGTCCAGCCAGGTAGTCTCTAATGACCCGTTTCTGCCAAGACTTAGTCCAGCCAGGCAGTCTCTAATGACCAGTTTATACCAAGACTTAGTCCAGCCAGGCAGTCCCTAATGACCAGTTTATACCAAGACTTAGTCCAGCCAGGCAGTCTCTAATGACCAGTTTATACCAAGACTTAGTTCAGCCAGGCAGTCTCTAATGGCCAGTTTATACCAAGACTTAGTCCAGCCAGACAGTCTCTAATGACCCATGAATGCTAATATGTACTTATAATCCGGTCATGACAGACTATTTACACCAAGACTCAGTCCAGCCATTACGAGTCTAGTGACCTACTTACGCCGAGACTTAGTCCAGCCCTTTATGCCTTCTGCCTGACGTATCTTTCTCACTATAAATCAGCTACTACGACTCTAGCACAATGCTACAATAGAAATCTCAACAAATAGTCTTTGTCAATATTCCCCACAGTTAAACATTATTGTGCGTTCACACATTCTTTAAAACTTAATCATGGATACAATAATATCGTTGACTAATTCTATGCCGGATGTCCACAATAGGTATGGAAGTATTTTGATGGGACGCCAAAAAATCTCTCATTACGATGGTTTAGCCTAACTGTGGCCATTGCCCATTCAAATATGCAAATAAAGGCCACAGATTACGCCAAAAGAATAGCGACAAAAATGATCTTTCAAAAATAAATATTTTTTGTGTCAAAAAAGATTTAGTAGATCCCCTGATAAGACGGCCGAGGAGGTCAATAAACTTTTGTCTCCATCTACAATAAAGGTCATAAACTGGCCTACAATAAGGTGAATTGCGACGAAGGTCAATAAACTATTCTCTCAATCCATCTAACGCGCCCTATAACGCCCTAAAACAGAAAACTGAAAACGTTTGATGTTTGAATGATAAATTTAAGTATCTGTTCTGGTTCTGCGTGCTAGTTGTACGTGCCTATGTGTGATCCAAGGCATTCCCGACACAGGGAGTTACGAGACTTAGGGCCGCATGCTAAAACGACGCTCAGCCATGAACCTCGATTTAAAACTGGTAAAATGTATTTAAACTGGTTAAATGTATTTAAAACTGGTTAAATGTATTTAAAACTGGTTAAATGTATTTAACCAGTTTTAAATCGAGATTCATGGCTGAGCGTCATTTTACCATGCGGCCCTAAAACTTTTTATTTTGATCCACAGTGGTTACCACTTCAGCTATATAGGTACTTATCAACATAACTAAATATAGCGAAGATTTAGATAAGCCAAAAATATAACTACGTTAAGAGAGAGATAAACGATCGTTAGATATCTTTTATTCTTTTGACGCACTGGAGATAAAAAAAAAACCGCATAAAAGATTAGCTAGGTCCTAGATTAAATTATTTATAACTAAATTTAAAGAATATAAAAGGTTTTGTTTTAGCGTGAAACATATAACTGTCGATTCTTTATTTCCCCCTTAGTAGAAGTCACAAGTTTTACGAAAAACATGAAAAGCTACATCTGAGACCAAGTATTTTAGTGGCTTAGGGAATTTTTGTAGTCACAAATCAAAAACGGTTTCTTTTTTTTCCAGAAATGCCATCGACCAATTCCCTAAGCAGATAAAGTCGTCAAGAACATTCAGCGCGAGTGAAGCGTTCTTCTCTTGACACTATGTGAACCAGAAACTCTACAAAATGCTGCTCAAATTGTGCAAGTCATGCCAGTAGTATGTATAACTTATCCTTAATTATATTATTATGTACCATATAATTATCTATAAATACTCCGTAAGGATAATGGGGGTGAATATTTAAAATAATGACAAACAGTAGCGGATTCAGGCGGAAGGGGGAAGGGTTCGAATCAGAAAGTATCTAGGTCTAACTTTGTTTTTTCTGAATAGTCCGGTAGGAATATTTAAAAATGTCGTCATTATCATCACCATGTCAGCCCGGAAGACGTCCACTGCTGGACAAAGACCTCCCCCTATGATCTCCACAACGACCGGTCCTATGCTGCCCGCATCCAGCGGCTTCCCGCGACCCTCACCGGGTCGTCAGTCCATCGTGCGAGATGCCTTCCTGCGTCTTTCGGTTCGTGGTAGCCACTCGAGAATTTTTCTACCCCATCGGCCGTTGGTTCTATGGCTCGGTTATACGAGGGGGCTCTAAAAATGACAATACTCTCTGCAGCATAGGCCCTAACCAAATTTGTGGTTTAGTTAACTCATCAACCCACTCTCAAACACTGACTGAATCTACCGCTACCAAAGTGAAATGGTCGACTCACCTACATGTGAGTTTTTGATTTGGTGCTTAACCCACATAGAAGACTATGGTCTTACTAAGCGATGAAAACACAAAATTGAAACTTAATTTTAATTTTTCCTCCTGAAATTTCGGCACGTAAGAAAAAATTCTTTACATTGCAATCGTTAGTCAACCTTCATGAAACGCGCAGCTTCCTAATAGATAAATGTAGCAAAATTCCCTTTCAATCAAGCAGATAGCTTGATAAAGATGTCAGGTGTCAAGATAGTGCAACTTGAGTACGAACTGAGTGTTAGTTGTTCGTGGACTAGTTGGTAGGCAAGTTGGCGGTGTGACATTTTAAATTAATCGTTTTAAGGGTTTCAGGAAGTGGTGAAAATGTGACTTTGGGGTTTTGACGTGATTGTAATTCATTGTGAGAGAGGGGTCTTTTTCATATTTTAACAGCTGCAGAGATTCCTGATTTTGTGCAATTTGATATCAGACTTGCCACGTACCTAATGTATGTTATTTATATTTTATTATACTAGCTTGTCTACCCACAACTTTGCTTGCGTTTTATAGTCTCTTTGATTTACTGATTAGGTAGCTTTGCATTAGAGAAAGAATTTCAGAAAACGGACCAGGAACTCCTACAACTCGAGATATTTTCTGGTTTTTGTCTCTTGCTTTTGAAAAGTCATAGGAGTGAAAGTGACCGACATAACATCTAGAATTAACGCGTCTAGACTAGAGGCCTGCAGTTCCGGAGATTATCCTATACATACAAACTTAAATCTTTATAAAATGAGTGTGGATATAATTACAAAATGCGTGTATGTTTCTAATACAGCTGCTGCTGGAAGTAATCAAGCTGAGCTAATAAAGATGAGTAATTTATTTGGGAGCTGACGCTTCAGGGTCCCGCGACGCTCTGAAATTTCCATACAAACGCGCTTGTCAAATTTCTTGGAAACCGTTTGTCAGATTATGATGAAATTTAGCATGTACAATAATTAAATGAACTATATCTCCGCCCTATGTTCTTGGTTTTTAAAAAAAAAAACGTCTACAAAAGAAAATAAAGCCATGAAAAATATCCGCATTTGTAAGGGGTCACTTTTATTTATTCATTTGCGGTTATTCAGTAGATAGATAAAGCAAATCAAAAACCCCTTTTACATAGGGAGGTTGTCTACAAGATTAAATTTTAAATGAATCCATAATACAAGGGAAATTCTTAGTCATTTAAGAATGATTACAGAAGTACAAAAGTTATAAAAAAAATTGAAATTGCACTTTGTTACTCTGTAGGTAACTTTAGAGACTCGTCAGTATCATTACTTGCTCTCTTCGCTCGTCTTCTTCTTCTAGACGAAATGGCTATAGAAAACCTTAAGCCAATGCGAAGTTAGTCTAAAGTGGTCGCCGGACTCTTAAGGATCCTCGCAGACTGGAGTTTGGTCGGTTTTTGACTTTGACTTTGGGCTGCTAGTGCTAGTTTAAAGGAATCGCTGTAAGGCGTCTCCCAGACTGACTGACTGACGGCCTGGTCGCCAATGAAAAGTCTATTACTCTTGCATTAGCGACCACTGGCGGCCCATTGGCGCCACCGCAGGCCGCGTCTGTCTGGGAGACGACTAATGTGCGCATTTGCATACCCAACTCCCAAACTACCAAACTATCGGCTCACAGAAAGCCGGAAAGTCTGTGGGGTCTCTAATCGTAACGTTTTCCTTATAATAAATCATGTTTGTCATTATTATTATTATTTAAATACAATCTATCAAAATCTGACAAATTTTCCTCAACTTTTTTGTATAAATTTTTACTCTCTGCCATTTCTGCCAACATACTTTAAAGTCGTGATTCTAACATTTACATACAATTATTATGCTAAAATGTCTAAAATATTTGACCTCGCGATGACCTTGCTCTATGTTAAATCTGTTTTTTATTGAGTTATTTATTTGGTTCCAGCTGCCTGGAAACGATGTACTGGAAGTGCTGCGAGGAGCGGTTCTGCTTCGACAAGAAGATAGCATCCTATAAGTAAGTAAGAACTGTAAAAAGATCAATAATTTATTGAGCGAAAGCGAAGCTAGAAAAGCGGAATTGATGAAGGCCTAGTTGGAGAAGGCTCGCCTCTCAACCCAGACGGAGTGGGTTCGATTTCAGCTGAAGGCACGCACGAATTTTTCTTTGTCTGAGCATAGGTATGTGCGTCATTAATGTATGTTAAGAGTCCGGCGACCTAACTAATTTCGACCTAGGCGACCTAGACTAACTTCACATTGGCTTAAGGTATTCTATCGCCATTTCGTCTAGAAGAAGAAAACGAGTGAAGAGAGCGAGTAATGATACTGACGAGCCTCTAAACTTACCTACAGAGTGACAAAGTGCGTTTTTTTTTTATGACTTTTGCACTTCTGTAATCATTCTTAAGTAATTAAGAATTTCCCTTGTATTATTGATTCATTTAACAGCTAATGATGTAGACAACCTCCCTATATAATGGAATTTTTGCTTTGTCTACCTATTGAATAAATCAGTCAAAAGTGACCCCTTAAAATGCGAATATTTTTCATAGCTCTATTTTCGCTTGAGAACGTTTTTAAAAAAAAAACCAAGAACGAAGAACAACAACAAGGGCGAAGATATTGTTAATTTTATTGTACATGCTAAATTTCATCATAATCTGACAAACGGTTTTCAAGAAATTTGAGTAGTGCGTTTGTATGGAAATTTCAGAACGTCGCGGCCCTCTTAATGTTTAATACCCGGTGTATGGCGACAGGCTCGCCCCCTACCACATTAGGGACTGAAAATCATCTGGAGAAGTGTTGGCGTTGTACATCTGTGACATGTTAAGTGAAAGCAGAAATTAAATCCCAGATTTAGATTTAAAGAAATTAAATAAGTACCAGAAATTGTTCCATAGCACACCTATTTCACCTTCTAAAAACAGTCAGAGTACATAATACGCCGGATTAAATACTTAGTTACGCAACAATACGGATAACTTCAACAACTTCCGAGTACTTATCTGTAATTGTTTAATTACATACGAGTAAACTATTGCAATACCGAGTGATGTTTCCTACAGATACTTACTTACATAGATTAGTTACCGCATACATCCAAAAGCACTTATACGAGATTTACACCTGAACTGAACCTAAGTTCTTAATCATCATTACAGTCTTTTAAGTGCCACTGCAGGGCACCAACCTATCCTACGTCGAGGGTGACTAAGCCGTTATCAATCACACTGGCTCTGTGCAGGGGTGGATATCACATGTCCTAGAATTATACATCCTAGGAGGACATGTCGGTTTCCTCAAGTGCTGTATAATTATTGCTAAACTAGCTGCGCCCCGCGCTTTAAAAATACTATCTCCTACTCCAGATTATAATCTATCTCTGTGCCAAATTTCAGCCAGATCCGTTCAGCCGTTCTCGCGTGATCGAGTAACAAACATCCATCCACATTTCACATTTATAATATTAGTGTGATAAAAAATACTTATTAAAAATGCGAGTGTGAGTATTATTTTTTGTTTGTTACGCTTCCACGCCTTAGTCAACAGATCACCATAAAACTTTACATACACGTTTTCACGTCGTCAGAGTTACAAAAAAGGATCTTTAATCCCGAAAGATCTTTAATTCCTGTAAGACAGCGGATGATACCACGGGGCGTAGCTAGTAGTAGTATTCATTAATTAACTACAAATTTTAGTTCATGTATTTTTTAGTTAAGGTAATAAATAATAATAGAAATAATGATAACAAGTATTCAGGACACTTGCACACACGGTCGTCTGTTCTCAAACTAAGCAAAGCTTGATTGATTTTTGACTTTTGATTTTATTTATTTTTAATGCAAAGTCTTTTGACACTACTCCAACTGATGATTTTACATCAACAAAAACAACAACAATTGACGTAAATTAAAACTAGTGCATTTAAAATGAGATTTGATAGAAACAATATTGAGATCAAGGTTTCTACAGTTCTTAAGAAGCAGTCAAGGTTATGAAAACTACTGTTTTAGTTAGATCTGGCTTAAGGGCTCCGTCCACTTACAAGCTTAGAGCTCGATCATCTCGCAATAGCATAAATGACAGACGAACGAAATTTTGTGGTTCTTCTGAGTAGTGGCTTTTTTGAACAAGGTAGAAAGGTAGGAAGTAAGGTAAGGTAAGGTGAAATATGTAGAAAGGCAGAGTCCTTTTTATAACTATGTCATTCCTAACTGTACTCGTATCTTCGATAACCAATTAAATTGAGACATTTGATTTGATTTGGCAAAATGAGATTTTTAACCTCCGACGCAAAAACGACGGGGTGTTAAAAGTTTAACGTGTCTCTCTCTCTCTCTCTCTCTCTGTCTCTCTCTCTTTCTCTCTCTCACTCTCTGTGTGCGTGTGTGTGTGTGTGTGTGTGTCTGTCTGTGACATCGTAGCTCCCGAACGAGTAAACCAATTTTGATTTTATTAATTTTTTGTTTGAAAGGTGAATTAGTCGGGAGTTTCTCAGCTATGTTTGATGAAATTATTGTGGGTGAAAACGGTGTCGCGGTTTAAAAAAAATAAAAAATTACGCTTGTTATTAGACAGTCGATCTAAAAAATACTTTATGTCACAAGGTGTAAGTTGGTTTTTCATCTACACCACTGCGAGTTAGTCGTAGTTGAGTGCTGAGCTTGTAAGTGGACTGAGATCTTTACCTAGTCATGGTTGTGGTTTGGTTTACTGTAAAAAGTAATTGGATTCACCGTTTCGTTTTAATAGATACCTATTCATAGACCGATAGGTAAACTTGCAACTTCACACAAAAAATAATAATGTAGAAAGAAAAATAAGATAGAAAGGAAAATAGTAGATATATATAGACAAAGCAAGTGACTTACGTCGCGAGCGACTAATAGAGTTCTAGAATATGCTCTAGAGCTAACTGGAGTTATTAAGAGTCCTGACTAAAACGACGGAGTTATGTAGAGTCTAGAGTGAAGACAAGGACCCAAGACAAGGACGCAGTTTTATCCCAGAGGCGAGTACACTTTTCACACCTTCTGCGAGCCAATAACAAGGAATGAAAATATGTTGCACAAAACACCGTCTTTTGTTTTGAATATCGTTCATGCCAGCTGCGTTCTTTTTTTATGGTGCCAGAAAATTTTTCAAAAAAAACTCTTCTTACAGCACGTACGTTAAGATTAGGTGATATGTAATTGGTCATTGTCGAGCAGGTGGTTTAAAAATATTTAAGAAAGGAAAGGAGTAGGTTGTTATCAAGGTTATCTAATTGTGAACTATTTCATAATTTCTTTATGATCTAATATTTTTTTAAATTATCTGTAAATTTATGTGTCTTTTGTTTAATAACATCCAAAACCAATATTTAAAAAGAAACATTAAATAAAAATGTGAGAAAAAACAGAAAATCACAGGCAAATAAGAGCTGATAAATTGCTAAAACAATGAATGATTACTATCGTAAATCAATTTGTAATATTATGAATATAATATAATAAATATATATATTATTTGTAATATACAAAGTACACAATTATTTATATATTTAAGGAAAATGCGGCAACCTTGGCGTTTGCTCTCGATGCATGATTTACAATTATATCTCATTAATTATTATAGTTATAAATATCAAGCATAAATAATAGAAAAATGTGAAAGTACGGGTTGTTTGTCATTTTACATCACCATTAGTAAAACGTTTTGCAAACGCAGACAATGTGATTTATAAACGACTTCCAAAAAAGAGGAGGTTCGTAAAAAATGTTTATATAAAAAAAACCCCGACCGAACTAGTATATAGAAATATAATTTCAGTCCATGAACTGGACTGAAATTATATTATATTATATTATTATACGCTATGTCATCGATAAAAATATCCCAATCCTAACATTCCAAGTAAACCCGCACTCTACAGCTAGTCAAATACAAAGCAATGTGTGGCGATCAAACAACAGTGTTTGCTGTAGTCTGTACACTGAGCGTGAAACACGCTGCTGAAAACAAACATGTCACTGTTGGAGTCTGCGTGACGTGACGTTACAGGGACGTGCGATGTGTGCAGACGAAATAATAGATATTGTTAGGATAATTTCATTGTTCTGAAGTTCTTAGTATCTATAGGTATAGGTAGAAATAAATAGAAATGCTTTATTCTATATACTCGTATCTACAAGGCTGGTATTAGATGTAGTAAATTAGTAATACTTGAGGGTGTTGTTTTACTCGTTAAAGTAAACAACTTTGTGACGCAAGCTTGCAAAATTCGAGAAAAAAATGATACAAAATTGATATCGTGATTATGTAGCTATTTTGTAAAGAAACTCGATTGTTTTTTTTTCGAATTTTGCAAACGAATGATTTAATAGTTGTTCACTTTGACGGGTAGAACGACACCCTTAAGTATTACTACACCCAAAACCAGCACATTGTATACATCTATATCTACATCATACAGGGTGTATCTGTAAATGACGGAGATATTCTAGGATATCATTGTACTCATCATATCATTATGAACAACTCACACTATGCGGCGAACCTTGAAATCGCGAAAAAAAAATCAGCTGTTCCATCCAAAAATTTCACTGATCGTCGACAAAATGTGTGGAACAGAGGTTTTTTTTCGGGGTTGGCCCCATAGTGAAAGTTGGTCACAATGACGAGTACAATGATATCCTAGAATGTGTCCGTCGTTGAGAGATAAGTACACTCCGTACATATGTCCTTCTAAACATTATACTCACATAAAGGGGTACCCGGGTAGTGCTAACCGGGTAGCAAACTCTGGTGGGAGGCTTCGGCCGTGGCTAGTTACCACCCACCGGACCAAGCCATGCCGTGAAATGACCTAGTCGTGTTTCGGGATGTAGTCCGGTGTAACCGTTCCGAAGACGGGTCTGAGCAGTAGAGCACTTGTAGCGCCTCACTCAACTGCCGTCTTTGTACTTCTTCACTCAACAAAACTTCAAGGCTAGAGTGAATAAGTACCTTCTAGGTCGTCGTGCTTCATCTTAGACCACAACGTCGCTTAACATCAGGCGAGTTGGTGGTCAAACGCCGACCTATTCTATATAAAAAAAAAAAGGGGTGCAGTTTGTATGTTTGTAAATGTCAATGTAGAAGGTACTAGAGAGGATCATAAGCACCAAGTCCGAATTTTAAAAAAAACTTCTACTTAAGTTCCAACACCACTCAACCAGTAGTGTCAAAATTTTAAGATTTAGACCATTCGTTCCGGTCCTCGACATTTTTTTTAAATTGGGGTAAATTCTTTAAGAATTCTATCACTGCCCCAGGGTCAGGCAGGGTAGGGACTTCCACTTTCTACATTCCACGGGAGCGGCACTGCCCACTTAAAAACCTATCGTGTCGAACCTCAGCGATAGGCCCTGTAGTGTAGTGTAGTAGCAGGTAGGCCCTGCGCCAATCCTGTCCATGTTCATGCGATCCGAAGTTTTTTGTTTTTTAGCTAATCCCAAATCTCCCCTACGTTCCAGACTAGACGAGGATGTCCACACCAACGGCTACACCAACATGGGAGCGAGCACGGGCAGCGTGGTGACGTCACAGCCTGTGAACAACAACCACCTGCCGCCCGAGGCCATCACGGGCCGACAGATCAACGAGCTGCCGCTGCACGCTGACAAGCTATACGAAGTAAGACTGTCTCTTAGGAGCGTTAGCGTTATCAGTTTACGAAGAAAGACTTAAGAGCGTTATCGGTTGGTTTTGTTCCTCGCTCGTACAATTTAGCATTTTCGATCAAGCGAGCGTTACCGAGCGAAGCGTCTATGCTAAAGCTTTGACAAATGCTTTCCCGGCCAGGCAGATGTTTGAATGTTAGTTGTCTTTGTGTTTTGTGTGCTCTATGGCATGACTAACGCAGCAGAACTTAGTGGAGAGCTATGGGCCGCATTCAAAAACGACGCTGTCATGAATCTCGATTCAAAACTGGTTCTCTATTGAGTGTCGTTTTTGACTGCGGCCTTATTTATTTAGGGTACCTTACTACATTTAATATATTGTTACTAGTGTTACTCCGATCATCCAATTAAACATAATACGTAATTTGGAATATGAAATAATATGATCGTTATTAGAGCAACATAGGTATCTATCCTAGTCAAAAACCAGACCATATCGTTTGTATGTAAGATCATTTCGTCATTTGTATCTAAAGAACATGTTCTATAAGGTTTTTTATTATGTACTCGTATCATTGTGTTTCCAAATTAGTAGCTATTAGCATAGAATAGGATAATAATTACCATTCGTCGCTTTCAGTCCAAAAATTTGCATAACTAATTTGGCTAACCTTGAAACTGAACTATAATCTTTGTTACAGGTATTTTCAAAGTCTTTAATATTCAGAGACGATCACGAACTCAAATCGAAAGACAGCCGCGACTCCTTGGACGAACTTGAAACTAAATCTGAACCAGACTACTCATCAGACAAACCAAACAGAACCAAAGTATACTTCGAGGATGAAGTAGACTCCCCTGTGACAGACTTCGAGATTATGTTCAAAGATGAACTGCTGGCTAACCATGATATGTTTAAAATAGAAGAAGAAGAGGAACGAAGCAGTCAAGATACAGAAGAAGGACTTATAATGAACATTTCTAGCGATAGTCCTACGATGAACGTTGCTATTAAAAAGCAAGACGTGATTAAACCCAGTACAGTTACAATCAAAGACGAGTCAAAGATAACCATTACTAGCTCAATATATCAGTACGATCAATCGTCAATGGTAACTTTGCCTTCAACTTTAAGCTTACCAAGAGTAGAGAGCGTAAAAGGAATTCTACGACAAAAAGGTGATCTACCAAGAAGCAGCAGTGCAAGGAATTTGGAACGAGTTGACAGTGGCAGTAAACTCGCTAAACCAATGCTAAACAGAGTTGAAAGCCTAAAGAATATTGATCCTACAAAAATAAATAAAGTGTTAGCCAGAGTACCGCATAGAAGCGCATCATTCCTGAACATTCCAGAACATTTAGTACCTGAGAAGCCACCGTTAGTAAAAAGCAAATCTATGGTCGGTGTGCTGTCAGAACTGAAATTGAGCCAACTTCCTGACACGCCAATAATTAAGAGCAATAACTTGCCTAGATTCTTCACGAACAGTCCAACTGTGACGGAATATAGAGGAGAGACGCTACAGAGTATAAAGCAAAAGTCAGCAATGATGTATAAGCAGAATGATTTCAGCATGCCGAGGTACTACGGAACCGTCACAAAGACTGTTGAGCCGTCAGCGGTTCATGAGAGCAAGTCTATGCCAGATTTGAGGAACCCAACTTCCACGGGCAGAGTTAGTAAGAGATTGGTGAAGCTGAGGGGAAGGTTGAAGCCTTTGGTTATTAGGAAGAGTTCTGAAGAGAGGTTGTAAGATGAACCTTCTTCGAGTTTGGTATTACTATTTTAATATGAAAAAGGGAGAAGACAGAAGTAAGAGAGACAAGTGCGTTTGGTATGATGGTGAGGATATGCTATGGCGCTGGCCGTATTTCGAAGCAAGGAACATTTTGTGATTAAAACCTTACAAGGCAGTTCTGCTCTAAAATAAGAATTGCGTTTTAATTTAAGTAAATATAGATGAAGTTGAAAAGATAAAATGTAGCTATTTCAAAAATATTGATTCTGTAATATAAAATACGAAAATATTATTACTCGTCGAAAAATGTGTACTTAGTTATTTTATGTAGAGCTAATTTTGAAGTATTATAATTTAACATTTTGATCTTAATCCAGTATTTTTGATATTTTGCCAAAACTGGTACTAGAAAGCAGTCAACTTAATTTCAGTAGTTAGTAGGTAGTTATAGTAAATATCAGTATTTATTGCTCAAAATGAATGTGAAAATTACATAAGATTACTTAAAACTTTGTATAATGTATAAAAAAAACTAACAATAGCTTTAATGTTTTTTTTAAACGTTTTTAACTTCTAGTCATCTGACATCACATTATTTTTATCATAAGAAGAAAGCTGTCATTTCATAATTATTTTTAAGATCTGTTTTAAATTCATTGTAAATTAACTTTTAAGGTCAAAAATAAAATATTTTAAAGCTAGCTTACTTTTTTTATGCACCAATTCTTCAGTAGGTATCTCAAATTTATCTTTTAGAATTGAATCTATTAAATCCTTTTCAGAACGCTAAATTTATGGATAAATGTATACAAGCTAAGAATACACTGTCCTTTGTTATGGCGGGTTGTCTCTTTCCCCACTTTTCGCCCCCACTGGGGGCCAAGAGGAACAGCCCATTATGGCTGCGTATTAGACAAAGACATCAATACTTTTAGTTTAGATCCAGCAGTTTAGCATTATGAATAGGGCCTGGGTGCAGGCTCAAGGCCTCGATTCTACTAAACAATGGTTTTAAAATTATCTATGAATTATCGACCTATGACACTTGTAGCGTAAAAAAGTGTCAATTTGAGGCAATTCATCCTCAATTTTTAAATAATTGGTAAGTAGAATCAGGGGGCTGGCCCTATTCAAAATGCTAAATTGCCGTGACATCTTATTGCGATTATTTTTAGGTCCAACAGTCGATGCTGCTCGACCATAAACCTTATTGGGCGGCGATATGATTCGCGGTCGCGCAGCATCGGTGGCTCAATCTAAAAATCTTCGCAATATTGCGACGTATCCGTACCGTACCGATAAGATGTCGGAATCCGTACCGGTGTCCAGGCATGCGCAATTGCGCAACGCGACAACAGTATGTCGACTCTTTTTAACGCGACAGACGAATGTTTACATATAGCCTTGTCACGTTCTCACACGACATAAAGTGACGAGAAGAATTTTGTCGCGCGCCCATGTTAGGCCTGCAGGCCATACCGTGACATTTTATTGTACGGCCCCTGTTGCAAAGCCTGACAAACTGACTCCCCGTCAGGCCGTCATCCATATAAACAATTTTAGATTTTTGATGAGATTTAAAAAATGCTTGACCGATTGCGATAAAATTGATGTTTTTTTTTTTTTTTTTATTACATAATAGGCTTGCGTTTGGCCGCCAACATGCCTGATGATAAGCAGTGATGCGGCCTACGATGGAGCACGCTTGCCTAGAAGAAACCGATTCACTCGAGACTTGAAGACACCCAGATTGTAAGTGTCAGGGAACACACAGTCTGGCAGAGTATTGCACACTCTAGCGGTCCGTATGAGAAATGAGGAACCAAAGCGTTTCGTGCGTGTTGTAGGTATGTCAACCATAAAACGATGCCGCTTGTGGATGCGATGTGGAAGCACTTCTATATAGTATGATCTACCAAACAAAAAAATAATCAATAAAATCGATTCACAATTGGCGGAGTAATCGCGTTATATCATTTTTTTTTAAACAGTCGATTTTAGAACCTCTTTTTGGAAGTCGGTTAAAAATAATAAAACACAATTGTATTAAAAAAGCGCACAATGTTTATTACAGTTTCACTATTCGTACACTTTTAAGGTTTACAGAAAAGGTATTTGGGTCAGGAAAAACAACAATAATAATTAATTGACTAAAAAGTAATGTTTATGAAAATTGGGTAAATTATGGTCATCGTGCATTAGGACAAGTCGCTGTCCCAATTTGGAAGTAGATTGGATTGAAATGTCTAATATTTTCAAGAAGATTCTTAGCTTACACAAACCAACGATTCATAAATGTAGCCACAATCTGGGAGAGATGATTTCAAAATGACACTTTAGTGGCTATTTGTAATCGCGACTGGTGACTATGCAAAAGCGACTGGCTCCGCAAAACAGTGTTTACAAAGTTTTTAGGTTCAATGTTTTTTTTTTCAGTAATAAGAAAAATTATACATTTTAACCCAGCTTCGCTTCTTAAAGTCCTGACACAAGACAAGACCTAAGTAATTTTAGAATTGTCTAAAACGAATACTCTTAATAGCAAAAATAGCTGTCAATAAACCAGAGCAGGAAATCTATTCTGACACGTGTGATCATGGTAAGTATTATCTTGGTCACTCTCGATATCTGTCAAACAAGAGAGACAATGCGCAAGGTCAAATCTCACGCGACAGAATTGGCCCCAGCGGCCTGCCTGTCTGGTGATCGGCTTCATTTTGACATTAAAAGTAAGCTCTAGGTGTCAAAATTAAGCCATCTGCAGTTTAGGCTTCATGAATTTCTTTTTTTTTATTCCATAGGTAGCAAACACGCTAATGGACCGCGTGATGGAAAATGATCACTGTGGCCTATGGATACTTGTTTTCCAGAGGCATCACATATACGTTTTTGGCCCGTAAGGACTCTGGATTTCATTATTTTTATTTAAAAACAAGATTTCATGAAATACCTATTCGACAAGAGTACATGAATTAACATTGACAATCTTCGATCAGATATACATGATGATGTCGTGTCTCATTAAAAATCAGGTCTCAATAGTGGCATAATATCGATACTTAGCGTTCTATTCTAAATAATCAAATACATATTTTATTGAGTCTTTATTTGAGTCTAAGCCTTATCATTTCGCAATAACGTTGATTACATTTGCTAAAGTGTTTTCAGCACGTACGTCGTGACACCGACGCGATCACAGAGCGACTGACAGCGAAATAAGACTTACACTTGATTTAAGCCCTGAAAACAAGGCTTGATAACAAGGCTTAAACCAAGTGTAAGATGTTAGGTGCCATTTTTTGTACTGAGATTTTACATCTACGTATGTATTTCTGATCGAAGTTGACAATATAGTATTAAATTTTGGACAAAATTCTTTGTAGGTACACTGCATTTACTTAAGTTAAGACCAACATGATTCGAACCAATCAATGCTTTGAAGTTTGACCTTTTTTTCGTTAAAAGTACAGTCAAGTTTTCAGTAACAAATTGCAAATGTTGGCTATTTGTTTCATGGTCCAAGCTAGTTACTTGAAATCCTACTGTACGTTACACGATATAAGGTTTATATTTAAACCCTCTAATTTAGTTGGTGTATAAGCTGATTTGTCGTTATGGCCATTATTCACAGCCAGTAACAGTTTTTGACAAAAAAAAAATAGAAATCACGTTAACTAATGAATGCTGATAATTTTAACGATATAATCAGTTTTATAATCTCACTAATTAAATTGAAATAATTACAACACCTAAATACCTGTCTATAACAAGTTGTAAATTAAAACATTTTATTTAAAGGGATATATTATATTATAATTTAAACGTAAGTATACTTCAAATTAGATAGGTATCCTATTCTACTTTCACAGATCTTTTATATATTATTATTTATTTATTAAGATATATTTTTAATTACCTAAATAGGAATAGGAGTTGAATTCATAATATTATAGTTTTTTTGGTTGCATTAATATTACCGGCTAAGCACCAAACTAAAATAAATTAAATAGTATTAATTTATTTAAGTAACTATGACATCAAAACTGGGCATTTAATAGATAACATTTTATAAACAATACAATATTTATTAAGTTTTATTTAATTTATTAATAAAATATTTTAAAGGACTTGCTAAAAATTCGAGGCCATAAAAATACATACTACAAAAATTTCCTAAAGCTAAAATTTATTTTCTAAGGAAAAAACGTTTTATACACTTTACAGTTATTTAGAATAATGCTACGCAATTCTCATTTTTTCCTTATATGCTTAATTTTTTTGCAGCCGTATAAAAGTATTGTTTATTATTAAAGAATATTGGTAAACTGGGTATTTACTTCTAAATCAAAATGGTGGTACATACATCAATTGCATTTACATATATTTTAGTTGTGTTTATTTATTTTTGGTACCTAACAAAGCGTGAGAGGAATTGGAACAATCCAAAACAAAACTGACAGATAATGTTGCTATGTCATTTATAATTTGTAAATTGTTCATAAAATCTAGCATTCTAATACATATCTCAAGTTGGAAGCCTAATATCTAAAAGGCATTATTATTTAAGATCAAACTTTTCTATCTATACTTACCCAAAGTTTTAATAATTCTTTACTTTTATCAATTTCCCGATTATTTAAACATTTTTACAATAAATCATCAGTGATGTTTTTTTTTTTATATTTCTCTAGAATATTAAAAATTGATTCTATTCTAATCTTAGCAGTTTCAAAATAAGGAATACTTATGTATTTATATTATAAACATGACTTTATTTTGTTAATATAATATTCGAAGGGATTATAAAGCTGCTAAATAAATGAAATAGCCAAACCATTATGAAAGAGGAGAGTTAATAAGATCTAGTATTTACAGTATAATTATAATTATTTACTCTACCTTATGGTAATAACAAGTTGTTCTAGTTACTATAATTAATTACTTCTGGTTCCCCTCAACACTGGACTCTCAATTGATACTCAAAACACTATCTGCTTACTTATCAAGAAATATGGTATTAGGAAAACATTTAGCTGGTTATACATGTAATAATGAACAATTTGAAACTTTATTTTCATTTAACGTAGGTAGTTAATACAATCATGACAGTTTTCCTTGAAAAAACTGTCATGATTTGATCAACTATTTCCTATTACTAGGAACTATTTTCAAGTAATTATTTCTTTGTATGATTAATTAATGTCGTACTAGAGGTGTGTTTGGTCCGGTGTTGAGCTGATAAAGTAAAGGATGACCTTAAAAAAATTTACAAAATTTGACACCTTTTTAGGCCTAGCTGAATGTACATTTTTGGGCACACATTTTGAAAAAAAATATTTAGATTAACTTCACTATTTCACATTCATTTCAGAAATTTGAAAGTTTGAGTAAGCGAGATGGTATGTAGTGTTTTTACTTGTTACTTTTTGACGCTGAAATGGCTCAACAATTTCAATTAAATTTGGAACGGAGATGACTCGATTAACCTAGTAATCATAGGCTAATTTTATCCTGGTGAAACTGACAGAGACTTTAAGATAGTGAATGCAATCGCAAAAAGGGGGCAACTAGTTGGAAATCACCTAGTGACATGCACCGAATAAAATTGTGTGCTTAGAAAATTTGCATTAAAATGTTGGTTTTTTAGTAAATAAAAAACAAATCTTTAAAAAACCTTGCCAAAAATGATATGAAAAAAAATATATAGATAAGTATCAAGACACATTGACCAAAAAAAATCTAATTCAGAAAAAATATTTAGCAAATAATGTATTTTTAATAGTTTTATTGCATAATTGTATAATATATTAAATTGTATATTAAGTAATAGGATGAGTAAGTAACTTTTAGCTATTTCTTATAATGTAATTATTCAAAAGCAATCTACTGACCACGGGTTATTTCGGCCTTAACTTAATTTACGGAAACTTTTGAAACTTTACTGTGGGAAAAAAGAAAAGTACCTTCATGACATCAAATTATAAATATAACACAATCGTATCAATGAAAATAATATTTGAATACGTTAACAATACTAAAGTACAATAAAACAGATATTACAAGAATAGTTTTAATAATTTTAATAATTTTATTAAACTAATCTAAAATTATTTGAACTCATACAGATCATGTTCAATACTGAAACTTACTTACAATACACATAATTATATTAAATAAAATAAAAGTATCTAGACTTTCGACATGACTTTTCAAAGTGTGGAAGTAGTAACTTGGATCACCAAATTAATGGAAAAAAGGGATGTTCACTTTGGTGAATTGAACTAATCAATTATGTATTTACCGTCTTATTGGCAAAATTTGACTTGAATAGTTGGTTAGGTACATTTTTTATCGTTTTGTAAATTTTTGGTAAACTTGGTCTTGGAATTTTATAAAAATCATAATACAGTAGTATTTTTTATTTTCTAAGTAGGTATAAGTATTACTATTTATGTAATTAATGGCATCTTTTTTATCATTGATGTAAATACTAGCCGGTATGGTAAAATGTATAATGTTACAAAACTATTTTTCTCAAAAATTATATATTTTATGAATATGATCTTTAATAAAAGTTTTGGCAATTTTTGTTCGTATGCAATATGTAGGTACTCGTATGTGAAATGTTAAGATTTTTTCCAAAAACTTGTTAAAAACTGAATTTTATTGTCTATTCACTTAATCAAATTTTAGTTTCTAATAGTGTCACCTACACTGATTTTGGCTTAGATTTACACGAGTTAGGCGCAAAGCACACTGCACCGGACACCGCTCCGGTGTGCGCTGATGCGGTTTCTATTTTTGACTGTAAAATCTCGATTTATACACTTAAACCGCAGGGAATAACACACTGACACCACCTCGCCGTGCGGAGAAGCGACATGCGAATTTTCGTGGGTCCGCACACCGCAGCGGGATGCGACGGCAGTGTGCTATCCGCCTTAATGACAAGATTTAAATAAAACAATAATGAAAGATTTACATACAAGTTTAGGATTAAGTATATCAATTTTGAGGAATTTAATTTACTAAAGTAAATAATTATGAGTTTTACTAACTTTGGTTTCTCATCACCAAAATGTAGAACGCTCGGTTAATTCATGTTTCTCAAACTTTTTTAACTTGACCCTCTATTTATCTTATCGAGCTCGACGTTCGAGCTCTACTCAAACTGGTGACGTTTAAGAGTGAAAGAGAAGTGTAATTGAAATGATAAAACAAAACCAGTTTGCGTTTTGAAAAAAAAAATCGTTTCTCCAAAAAGATTTATTCACGTCTTCATTTAAACAGATGTTTGGAAAATTGTAGCTACAATTTTATAATTTCTAGTTCAAAATACACAACTGTAATTTCTTTTAGGTGAAATCAAGGCTACCGACTCTAAAACACAGCCCTAACTCTTTAACATCTTAAGATATTTATCCACGACAAAGTTTTTTGGTACCTAGGACCAAAAAAATTTCGCTGTCCTAAGCGGAATCAGTTCAAAAATCTTTGTCTCACTCTTTGAGGGTTAATTGTTTGTGATTTAAATTTTCCTTCTCTTTCTCTCCTAAACCAAAGCACGTCAATTAAATCTACTTAATCTACCTTACACACTTGAATCTCTTTACTTTGATGGACGCCTTGTTCCCGCACAGTTTGAAGGCCGTCGCGGCTGCCATCAGATCCGCGGTGGACATGTCCTTGCCGTCGATTGCGACTAGGAAGTCGCCTTTTTGCAGACGACCATCCAGGTCTGCTGGGGTGCCTGGGAGCTAGGGAGAGAAAGGTTGAGATATACTGACTGAATGTACATAAATAATTTTTAAAAATCTGTTATTTAATTTCAATTGTTTGTATACTGTAGGTATGAATATTAGAAAGTTTCTTTAAATCAGTAACAGTAATCAGCTGAGCTGCCATCTCGTCCGATGTTGTAAGTTGATAGTTCCAAAATTTGCAAGCCATTTTTTAACCACTTGCTTGTTACTAATTGAGTTGAAATATGACATACTTCTATAAAGTTTGGTGACAACTGACAATGCAAATTGTATGGTATAATCGAGTTGATTTGACGATGAAGCGGGACGTAGGAATGACAACATCATTAAAAAGCTTATTTTTAATTACAATATAACTAGTTGCGCTTCACAGTTTAATCCGAGGTCCCACAAAAAACCGTTTATTTATTTGCGGATTAAAAGTAAATAAAATAATCGGGACATTTTGCACACACGTCATCTGACATCAAATTTAGCAAAGCTTGTCCTGTGGCTGCCAGAGACTGATATGCATGCATACATATTTTAAATACATACTTAAATAGATATTCACGGCAGGTTCACTACTGAGCTACTGAGGCAGTCGAAAGGTACCTTATGTCCTTTTCTAAACCCTTGACAACGTAAGTGTTTATGCAAAATTTCATCATGATACGTTGAGTGAAAGTGTAACAAACACACAAACGCACAAACTCACCTTTGCTTTAATAAAATTAGATATTTAATTCTATCTAATTCAAAGCCAAAACTTGTAAAAAATATTGAATAAAATATACCCCTCAGTTTCTTTCCTGTGGCCTTATTCGGAGATTTGAGATTTTCATTTCACCTTTTTCCGTCCTTGTTGCTCTCGTTTGAAACGTCATAGGCGTGAGAGTGACCAAGATAAAATCTCGTCTCATCTCACGCGCAGGAATAGCCCCCCTGTTCTTCTGGGTAGTGGCTATTTTTCCGAACAAGGCGATAAAGTAATTTCTATAAGTTTCTGTATACCCTATTGAATAAAGACATTTTGATTTTGACTTAAGTTAGGATTTTAATTAATAACTAAAACAGGCTTTTGATAATACTAAACCGACTTTACAGACAACCAATCCTAACTAATGTTATAAATGTGAAAGTGAGTTTGTTTATTTGTCCGTTTGTAACGCTTCCCGTCTCAACTATTCAACCGATCGTCTTGAAATTTTGCACACACGTTGTCTGGAGTACAGACTTTGTATCCCAAAAAAATTAACGGTTACTGTGGGACCGCAAGTGAAACCGCGGGGCGCAACTAGTATTTTCTAAATAAGTAGGTATTGTACCAAGTCTCCGAGGTAGACCCCGGGCGCCTCCACGGGCTGCAGGCAGGTGAGGCCGAGCGGCTTGCCCGGCTTGCGGGACAGCTCCACCTCCACCTCGTCGAACTTCAGCGGCTCCGGGCGGTGCACCAGGAGTTTTAGCTGCACAATTACAAGGATTGAGTCGAGCGTTCCGGGCAGTGCTGCCCTGAGACACGCCGAAGACAGAGTGGTGTGGAAGCAGCTAGTGAAGGTCTCGGTGAAGGCATTCCAAGACGGGCACGACCTTCAGTAATGAAGAGCACGAAGAGGAAAAAGCGCTCCGGAAGTACGCCATACCAGGCGGAGTATAATTACCATGAATTGATTAACCATAACTGTACCATTCATACCCCCATTGCTTAGTTCCATTGTCATGGATTTGACTTTTAAAGATCATAATGATTTTGAATTTGACTTTCCGAACAATCGTTCCTTTCTACGCTGGATCAGTAAATTACATCCATCTGTAATCCCATAAATATGTTATGAAAGTTGCAGGTACGAATAATAATGTAATTGGAAATAGTTGTAGAATTATTGACCATTATAACAAGTTGTTTATTACGAGTATTTTAAAAATACCACAAGCAATAAAAAAAAAAATTGACGTAGTAACAAAATTATACCGATACCCTTCGATCAGATGTTCAATTCGATACATAGATGTCGTGTCTCATAGAAAATTTGGCCTCTATAGTAGCACCGCATCGACACTTCTAACGTCTTCTTAAAATTATTAAATACATACAACTTCATTTGAATCTAAGCCTTATTATTCCGCAATAACGTTGATGACATTTGCTAAAGTGCTTTAGCACATTTAGGCGGCGGCACACCAACGCGATCACAGAGCGACTGACAGCGAAACAAGGCTTACACTTGATCGAAGTCTTGTTTTCAAGGAATCATTTTTCGCACTGAGACTTTACATCTATACATATCTAATCGAAGCAGATACCTTACTAAACAATAAATAGTAATAAGTCATACTTTAGCAGTCTTCTGCTTGATGGAGAGACATCGTCGCTCGTGCGCCATCTCCTTGGTGATAGCTACGCCGTTGCAGTCGAGGATCTGGTCTCCGGGCTTCAATCGGCCATCTTTAGCGAACGCGCCGCCCTTGTAGATGTCCAGGATTATTGCTGTAGCACCCTGGAAAATTTCATTCGTAATTATAAAATCACTGTGTCAGTCATCATGAAAAAGGTAACTTCACATCGATGACTACACACACAACAGCCCTCTTAGCAATAAACGTTGTACAGCCTCAGAATCGTTTTAGACTTATGTCTTTTTCTTTCTTTATACTTTTTGAACTCCATCGAAAATGACAAAACACTGTTACTTCTCCGAGGCTATACAACGTTTATTGCTAAGAGAGTAGATGTGAAATAATATATCCCATTAAATTAGTGGCTCTGTAAATACCTCGCGAAACCGTGAAAAAATGTATAAAAAGTAAATCTTCGCCAAATTTGAAAAATTTATATTAACTGAATCGACAAAAAAATCTAAATAATTATCGAACTTGATTGAACAAAATTTCACGGGAATCGGTTGAGAAGTGTAGACGAGAACAGACGGAAATACGCCTGACATCCGGACTAAGGCATTTCGGCACAAGATGAAGGAGATTCTTCGTTCGCGCTTCGTGTTCGCTCGGTGAATATAGCAATCCATGGCATACTTACTAGTTCTTAAGTCTATTGCCAGTAATTTGTTGCTCTTGATAATTTTTTTGCTGTAAGTTCAAGGTTAACAAGTTTTTGAACCGCAGCGCAACGACGAGTTTCACCAAGACATTTATTAGACCACTTATTTGCAAAATGAAAATCTTAAGGAAAAAGTTTGGTATCGGTAGTTTACCTAGAACATGACTGTGCATGACTCGACACATTTTAATTCACCTGTTTTAGGCTTGCGTACAAAAAGTTAAAGGTATTAAGGTAGCTAAATGGCAAAATTACGGTATCTGCCTGCCTATACATAGCAGTGGATTATTTAGCTCCTTCTTTAGTGTTGTAGATTTTTTCCTGGCAATTTATCTTTGTCTAGTTTCTGACGTTAAGGGAAAGTTTTTCATCTGTGCAGACTAAATAATATTAAAATAAATACAGGGTAATTTTTTAAGCAGTGCCTAAATTTTATGTACTTACTTGTAGATTTTAGGAAATAAAAGAAGCATTTTTGAAAGTTAGATCCATTTTGGTCTAAAAATATCGAACTTGGTCTGAAAGCAAAGCGATTGTCCTGGTTACCCTATTATACGCGCGGTGCCGTCCGGCCGTCAGCTGCACACCGCTGTCACAGGGTGCATATTTATTTCTAAATCTTTAAGATCGATTAGGAGAAATTTACCATGGTTGTATAACTCACTGAAATAAATTTCAGTTAACTATAATCTTTTAACGATACTGACTAGATTATAAAATTTCGGCGCAAACCTAAAAATTTGGACAAAACTAAAAAAACAACCTGTATAGTACGTATCTGTATAATTATAATGTATATTTACTCACAGTAATGAGTGTATCACTGCCACCGAGTAACACAACCCCGAGCACGTCGTTGTTGGCGTTCAGTTCTATCGACATGTCCGTGTTGGGGACGATGGCGGCCGTCGCCGGGTCTGGCGGAGGCTCCGCTAGAACGGGACAAGGGCTTATTACAATTTACATATCGCATACCTTTCCCCCAAGGGGCTGGCAGAGGTGTAATACAACACCCATACTTCGCCGGACGATATTCAGTCCTAAATGTGACAAGGGGCGAGCCTGTCGCGGGGGTCCCTCTGTCTTGAGAGGCAGGCCAACTAGGCTATAATCGCCTCAATTTAAAATACACTGTAATAGTTGGTTTACACATCATTATGTCCCTACAAGTAAGAGTTAACTAAACTTGCCGTCCTAGTGAGTTTAGGTGTTAAGTCATGCTGTTCAGTCGTTTATCCGTAAAAAGCCTGCAACAGACAGACAGACAGAGCTACTTTCGACCTTATAATAAGTAAGGAGTGCTTACGTTTGACAGGCGAGGGCGCGGGGCGCGGCGTGACGGGGCGCGAGGCGCCGCCCGCCGCCGCGGGGTCCGGCGTCTGCGCGCGGCTCGCGGGCCGGGGCGTGCCGCCTGCGGGTTGAGAAACACTGGCTTTAGGGGAGGGTAGCTTGGCTAATAGTGTAGGTATTAAAAAACAAAAATACAACAGTAAAATTATCCTAAAGTCTTGTGTAAAAAAACAAATAATAAGGAAAATATTTTTTATCAGTACCTTAAATTTAAAAAAAAAACAAATATGAATGATTGGTTTACTTAAATCAAAAGTAGAACTGAAAAAAGTCAGCTAGCTTTTAACCAAGCAATTTAAAACCTTAAGGCTCGCGCATGCTAAAATGAAGCTCTGTCTTGAATTTCGATTTAAAACTGATTTACCGTTCATAAAAACAGTTTCAAATCGAGATTCATGACTGAGCGTCGTTTTAGCATGCGGGCCTAAGAGTCTAGTGGGACAAACCGGCATATTTTTTAATTTATTAGACGATACCTACTTCAGTGCAGTTGATCGAATCTTTTTAAAATTTAGCAGGCAAGTGATTTATGTACCTAAATACATTTTTTTTGTTTGAATACGAGCATAATTGGTCACTAATTCACACTAATACACGAGGGTCAGTAATTCACAGTTGTACGCGAAATTAATCTAGAATACATCTTTTGAACATCGGTGATCTATTTTCGTGACTTGCTCTAGAAGAAGGGTGAAGACTTGCTCTAGTTGTCAGGTGTAGGTACATCTGTTCTTATTTATTTACCGACTTCTAGGGGTGGGTTTTTTTGTTTGTATGTTTTTTACGTCGGTAGGTTTAAGTAAATGTCGTACCAGGGGTGTTGGGCGCGTCCGGCGACTTGTCGTCCTTCATGTTGGGGCTGCAGACAGTCAGTACCACGACACCTTCCGTCTGCTTTAGCTTTGCTGCGGCCTGGAAAACGAAAAAAAAACAGCGTGCTGGGTTGGGATGTAGGAATACTTAACGGCGTTGTTCTTCCCGACAAACTGAACAACTTTTAGAACATCAGTTTGCAAAATTCGAAAGAAAAATAATCAAATATAAAATAGCTAGTCACGTGATTAATTTAGAATGGAGACTTGACTTAGCTTGCTGGTGTCTGAAAATATTTATTAATCGCATTTACTATAGTCAAATTAACAATACAACAGTTCCCGCACTAGGGCCAGCATGTATCGCGGGAGGCTATAGCCGATTTCAAAAATAATGAATTTCGAGGCTAAAGGTGTGAGATCGACTTACTGTCGAGCTCAGAGGGCTTACCGCGAGTTTTGATAGTTAACGGAAATGTTTTTAGTTTTCGTTTGGCTCCATACATTTAACCTAGTACCTTAACGTTTCCGCCAGGTGCGCTCCATTGAAGTTTATGGAGCCAAACGAAAACGAAAACTGTTTTTGTAACAATCAAAACTCATCGTAAGGATGCTGTTGTCAGTTGTAAATGCTATCAGGGGCCACCCATCTGAAGACTGGCCGTGTCGTCCGATGTATAACTACGTTGATCGTAACGAACTTGGTATAAGTAATAGGTAATATACTCCGCCAGGAATAGAATTCCGAGTCAAAAATGGTCACGTGGGCCACACGTAGTGACGTCAATCGATGCATAAGCAAGACCGAAATATGTCATTTACAAATAGTTCGAAAGAGAGGATGAAGAGTGACGTCATTACGTGTTGGCTCCCGGAATGCTAAACCTAGTTTTTTTGGAGATCATGGGTACGACCATCAAGCCGAGCTACGCTACGAGTGCTTAATTGTGCTTAAAATAATTGCTACTCACAGCATCATAACTGCAGTTCAACAAGGAGTCCCTGTTCACAGCCAGGAGCATGTCGCCGATCTGGAGGCCCGCCTGAAAATAACACCATTTTTTTTAAATAAACAAAAATTTTATGGAGTAACAAATAATTAAAGAAAAATAAAAAACCGGACAGCAAAATATTGTACCCTATGTCACTTCCACTATCAGGATGATTCAAATGACACCTCACATGTTTAAATCCATGAAATGCATGATAGGTTGTAGGGCGTGCCAAAGAAACCTCAAACATACATACCCACATACATACATACATATATACTTACATGGAAAAACATAATCCTCCTTCTTGCGCAGTCGAGTAAAAACAATAGAGCACGTCTTGTCTTAGATACGCGTTTCAACAATGAAGTCTTATCTTTAAAAATGTGACAAATATATAAAAAGATAGATCAGACCGGAAACAGAGCCTAATGTAGGATAGGTTTGATTGATGAGATTAAAAAAAACACAATTTATTTATATTTATTAAAAAAAATTGCAGAATTTTTCTGACCTGATCTCATTTTAAAGATGTTAAAAAATATTACCGAAATGTTTTATAGCAATCTGTCTGACTATTAGAATGTAGTTGAACGATAGATTTTAGATACCAAAAATATGGCTTGGTGTGATATTTTCTGGTCTTGGTTTCTCTTGTTGGAAAAGTCTTAGGAGTAAAAGTTATCTTGTAAGTACTAAGGACCACGGCCACTTTTCGCGTCCGCTTCTGTGGGTTTGACCTTAAGATGATGATGATAAAGTACCTGTTCTGCAGCGCTTCCTTCTTGGAGGTCGGAGACGAAGATGCCACGTCCGGCCTCCGTGTGGCGACCTTCGATGATCATGATCCCCAGCCCGGACGGACCCTGGAGGCAACACGCACTTATCAAACATCAATTACTACATCATCACTACAGTCTTCCACGTCCTACTGCAGGGACCCTACCCTACGTCGAAAGTGATTGAGCCGTTTGCCACCACGCTGGTCCAGTGCGGGTTGGTGGATGTCACACATGAAATAAATAAAATAAAAATAAAAAATAAAATATCTATCAAATTATTAATTTTAGGACATGTCGGTTTCCTCGATGTTTTCCTTCACCGCAAAAGCGCATATCTTTATTATGCACATAAACTTTTGTGAGAGATAAAAAAATGGTTTGGCGGGATCGAACTCAAGACCTTCGGATTGGAAGACGCAGTCCGTTGTACTCGGCCAATACGGCTCAATCACTGCATACCTATACAGGGCTATAGGTAGCTCACCAAAAACCTCTTAAGGGTTCATTGTACTCATCAATGTGAACAACTTTTACTACGAACCCAATCCTGAAATCGCGAAAAAAAAAAACAGCTTCTCATTTACAAAGAGTTCATTGGCCGTCAAAATGTATGGAACAGTTTATTTCTTAGCGATTTCAGAGTTTGCCCGATATTAAAAGTTGTCTATATTGATGAGTACAATGAACCCTTGAGAGGTTTTTGGTGAGTTACCTATTACCCTGTATAACAGTATGATGATGATGATGATGATGTATTTCTTGCTTATGTAGGCTACTGTGGCCATTGAACTGTTGCTAGGTGCTTCATGAGACGTCTTCGCATATGGAGGTGATTTACCGATTTTTTGCAGTATATATTCATACTAGCTGTCACCCCGCGACATCGTTCGCGTTTATTATTTATATATTTATTTAAACTATCCTATCTCTCAAGTTGGATCGAACTGCACATGGTGTGCGAATTTTATTATAATCGGTTAAGTGGTTTAGGAGTTCATTGAGGACAAACATTGTGACACGAGATTTATATATATTAAGATTTAAAAAAAACTGACTGCTCTTGAATATTGCAAATTTTGTACTGTTGCTATGCTACTGCACAGCAACATGTGGGGACGCTGTGTATGTAAATCTAGGTGATATTGGACGGCGGTATGCAAATTTTTATATTCTAGCTACTGCTGCAGTGCTGCTATTATACTGGATGGATAGGTGGATGTTTGTTACTCAATCACGCTAGAACAGCTGTATGAATCTAGATTAAATTTGGTATAGAGATAGATTACAGTCAATAGCACATAGGATACTTTTTGGACGCGGGTGAAACCGCGAGGGTTTCACCCGCGTCCAAAAAGTATCCTGGAAATCATATAATTAAGGGTTCCGCGACCCTGTGCATTTTTTCTATACAAACGCGCCATTCAAATTTTTTGGAAACCATTTTTCAGATTATAATGAAATTTGGCATGTACAATAAAATGTACTAAATCTCCGCCCCTATGTTAACAGGTTTTTAAAAAACCTCCTCAAAAGAAAATAGAGCTATGAAAAATATCCGCAAGTTAAGTGGTCACCTTTGACTGATTTATTTAATATATAGACAGAGCAAATCAAAAATCACTTTATATAGAGAGATCGTCTATATTATTAGCTTTGAGTTGATTCATAATACAAGGAAAATTTTTAGTTATATAGGAATGATTAGAAAAGTGCAAAAGTCATAACAATGATTGAAATTGCACTTTGTCACTCTGCTCTCTCGTCAGTATATTTACTTGCTCTCTTCGCTGGTCGTCTTCTTCTAGACGAAATGGCTATAGAAAATCTTTAGCCAATGCGAAGTTAGTCTAAAGTGGTTGACGGACCCTTAAGTGTGTGACTTTAATAAACTATATTTATACCTACCATATATAATGAACTATATATATGAGGCGATGGCAGCCTAGTTGGGAGACGACCCGCCTCTCAAGACAGAGGGAGCGGGTACGAACCCAGCCGACGGCACGCACCAATTTGTTCATTGTGTGAGCATTATGTGCGTATTGTATGTCATCTGCTACATGACTGGAGCCCAGTGTATGGCGACAGGCTCGCCGCCTGTCACAATTTGGAACTGAATATCGTCCAGCGAAGTGTGGGTGTCATCTGCTACATGACTGGAGCACAGTGTATGGCGACAGGCTCGCCGCCTGTCACAATTTGGAACTGAATATCGTCCAGCGAAGTGTGGGTGTTGTATTACACCTCTGCCAGCCCTCTCGGGGGAAAGGCGTGACGATATGGTGTGTTATATATGTACCTTTTTGACCGTGATGTCGCGAACACCCCTGTATCCTGCGAACCGGTCTTCCGACTGAAAAAGAGAAAAAAGCTGGATTAGGTAAAAGTATTAAAATCTAAAATCACTTGTACCTACATAATATAAACGATATTTTAAAACTCAAACTAAAGTAAGGTGGTCTTATCGCTAAACATTTACAATAACGGCTACTTCAAATAATTAATGCAATACGTTTACATTATGTACCTACCTATTTTTGTAAGTACCTACCTGTACCCACCTGCCCTTCAATGTAATATGCTTAAGTACTGTGTAATAATAAATAACCTAATACTTATGTATTCTTAATCAATGTATTCATAACTAAAGCAATCAAAAATTTACGTAATTTAAAAAAATCTCAAAAAAATAATTATTATTTTGTTACAAAAACTTACAATTAAGAAGCTGTTTAAAAATCTTTCAAACCCGAACGATCAAGACGTAATCTCGACCGCTCCTCCCGAAATCTCACTCACGACTTGCTTCACGTCTAATATTAAATGTATTTGTTTATATTCCACTAAACGTATGGCTGGCAACTATTTTTTAAACTACAAAACTTCTATAGTAACTTAAAATTAAACTATGGCAACATCATAGTAACTGCAACAGAACTGTGGCGCGTCTGTATTTAGGCGATTCCTAACATTTTTGTGAATCACGCACAGAATGTGCAGATCCGTGTTCTATTTCAGAAACAACAATATTTATTGCGATATTAGTGTGTTTTGAACGATATATTTTCAGGAAATAAGATTGTTGGAATGTTTTTTGAGAGACAGCTGTGTTTTTTTTCTGACAGACTTAGAATTTTTGCAGCAATACTGCTATATACAGATTTGCATGCAGCATACATAGTTATACGAAAATATCTTATGAAATTCAAAGTAACTTTGTCTGTCTGTCTGTCTGTAGGCTTTTTACTGCTAAACAGCTTAACGGACCTTGATGAAATTTGCTAATTAGTTACAGTATAACACAATGCAGGTCTTTGATACTATTTACTGAATAAACGCGATCAAAGTAGCTGGTAAAACAGCTAGTAAAGCATAAATATGATTTGTGGTTCAAGGCTGAAGACTTCGTGAACCGTTAGTGCCAGTTGTATCTAATATCTTCTTCTCACTCCACCTTCGACCAAAATAAAATAAATAGACGAGCCTAAGCCATTGGTCGTGTTCAGTCAAATTGAGTCAAAACCATCAGAATATACTTCAATAGGCACCTAATTATAAGCATGAATGCACGCATAATAGTAGGTACATTTGTTAAAAATAGACACTAAGCGAATACAAAATTACTATAAATATGAAAAAGACGGTACATTCAGCTATGCACTAGTCCCGGTTTATTATATTAAAAAATACGTACCCAATAGTGCTGGTAAGCATAATTTCTTTTAGTTCTACGTAAACAATAGATACGGAAAAATCACTAAAGGCGTGTCACGCTTCTTAAGTCCTGAGAAGGAGTGAGTCGTAATGCGAGCCCGTAGTTCATTTGATCGGCTTCAAAAATGCGCTTCTCGTGAATTTGGCCCGTCTATTCATTTTATTTTGGTCGAAAAAACTCCACTATTCATGAATTGCAATCTGTACCAACTTCATACAGCGTGGCATCCCACCTCACTAAGCACAAATCTTTCAACATATCAGTGATATTTTATGTCTTAAAAACAGCAAAATAAGATAAAAATAGTGATGTGTTCACGTGCTTTATGACTCAACCTGTTGACTCCGTACGTGAAGCTAATAGGTTAAATCGTAACTCTTGTTTACTGTAAACATAAACATCGTTCCGTGATCCCATAAGCATAATAATTATTATGCATTAAGGTCTACAACTATTACTGATAATAGAAAATTACAAATGTAATAAAAGAGATATTTTGCATAATAATAATTATAAAACAAAAATCTTATATTTTGTTTGATTCTTGCACTCCTGCACCAGAATATGACTACAGCAGCAGCAGACATAATAAGCAGCTGACATAGTAAGCAGCAAACGTGATTTTTACAGCTGTTTTAGATTTTTTTGTACATATTTTCCCTTTTTTATTTCATAGGGAGGGAAACTTACAGCTTCATTACATTTATTTAAAAAAAACACCTATATGTACTAACTCCTACAAGGTGGAACCGCCGATCTGGTGAAAGTCGCTGGAAGCAGCACAAGACCGATCATTGGGGAGGCCTTTGTCACGTCATCTGGTTGAGACAACGAAGATGATGACGAACTATTTACTAAACCAATTACTCTGCCAAATGTATAAAGCACTTCTAAACTTACCTTCCTCCTTTTGAAGGAGAGCGTCCGCCTCCATATCGATCGGAACAACGTGGTGGGAGTGTATTCAGCCGAGACAGCGCGTCGTCGCGGCTCCGGCATCAGCGTCATCGCATGCCCACTGCGACCACTGTGACGGCTCTACGACGACTATAGCATCACTACGCCGATTATAACATCACTGTGCCCACTACAACATTACTGAGTCAACTATGACATCACTGTGGCCACTTATAACATTACTGAGTTAACTATATCATCACTGAATTGACCATAACATCACTGAGTTCGCTATAACATCACCACAGTGACATAACTGCAACGACTATTATAGCATCACTCCAGCGACTATGGCATCACTGTATTTACTATAGCATCATAATTTTACTTAGCTGACTAGACATCACTTAGTGAATGAAACGTTGGTAGAGTTTTATCAATCACTTAGTTTTTAAAATCACAACGATTGTTATAACATTTTAAGAATTTGCTGGTCACTCTAAAATAAAATTCATGGAAATCGAAAACGACTACTCTATTATTTTGGTGACTATGTTTAACAGCATTCTGAAGACAATAAACATAACTTTATTTTGTTGCATTTACTGTAACGTTAATTACTTCTCATCTATTGTGATATAACAAAACTGTTATTTTCGTAATTTACGAGTTTTTATGTTAGTTTTTGTGGGACAGAATTTTGTTAGTTTGCATTGTGTTTTTTTTAATCTGCACCCAATCTCATTGTGTTAAATAAATACTAAGAGCCGCATTCTAAAACGACGCTCAGTAATGAATCTCGATTTCAAGTTTTAAACCGCGAGATTTAAGACTGAGTATCGTTCTGTAATGCGGTCCTTACTTCTGTAAAATAAATACCTAGTGTCATAAACCTAATTCCTATGAGTTAAAGAAAACTTTAATTTCGATTTTAGTTGTATAATAATTTTGGTAGTTTTTTACCGTTTTTCAATTTGGTATGTATCAATAATCAAAACGAACATTAAACAAAGGACATACTCGTAACATACAAATATTATGAAAAGGAAGGAAAGTGATGGGATACTTTTTTCCCGGAAAAAGTGATGGTTTCTGCGAGATATTTAAAAATCAGAAAACTTTATTTGTACGATGAACATAGATTTTTTTTTAAACACTAAAGTATAGAACAATACAGTGAACGACTCTAAGCGTAGTTGGTAGTACAACTGCTTTATAAGGGGTATTGTGTTTAGTAAATTGAAACTAAAAAAATATCTTATTGACAAGGTATTTTGATGGTCATGGTCATTGATTTTTTAAAATATTTTTACTTTGACATGAATCCAATATAAATAATTATTTTATCTGCATTGTATAAACTTTTATAAACTTTTGCAAACCAAGCGGTTAAACCATGGCGAACTAATTTTATTAATAAGAACTATCTGTAGCCTACCCATGTTTTGTATAATAAGATTTGGTTCCCAGCCGACAGGGTTCAGAGTCTCCCTGTTAGTTGTCCATGTCTTTATGTGTGTTCTATGACTAGTTAAGTAAGGATAATTTAATTGAATTATTTTTATATTACAATTTTTTAATCGCTCTTAAGTCTTAAGCATGCCGTCTCCATTTATAATTATTGTGACATTTTTTTTTTAAGTAATGTTTTATTCAATTTAATTATGTTCTAGTGTACACAATGTTAATGGACAATTAAATAAATAAATTCCGACACAGGAAAAGCCAGAGGGGAGCTTCAAGTGTGAACTGTGTGAAACGCTATTTATTTGGCGAGAAATTTTTATTTTCGCGTAGATTGACTCCAATCTGCTGTTAGCCTCACTAGATTACACTGAACGAGTTTATAAGCAGATAGCGCGCGCAAGGAAGTTAAGTATAGCCCGAGTGGCTAGCCCTAACTTCAGACTTCCAGGCATGTAAGTTTCTAGGGGGATCCGAAGCACAGAACTTATAATAATACTACCCTGAAGGCCTGTGATATGATTTAAGATTGTTGTCACAGAACTAACAACCGGGGCCTACAACTGAACATGTCATCCGAGCCACGGTTGCGCTCAGTCGTAAATGCCACCCACGGTCACCCATCCGAAGACGGACCGTGTCGTCAGCAGATAATTAATTTACCGTGTGGCAGCAAATTAACTCGCCCAGTGTCATCGAGCCTTTATTACGGCGTGATCTAGACTGCAGGATGGAATGCGCGCGTTAGATAAATACACATCCTATTGAAATCCGCAGATAAACGTTGACATCATGACATTGTTGTTGCTACATATTTATATATTTACCTGTTTTATTATATATTTTACTTAGTACTGATGATTTTAGTGCTGTGATTTTGTGTCATAGATTAAAATAGAAAAAAGGAATTAAGTAATTTGACTGACTCAGTGGCTCGGTTGGTAGTGAACCTGCCTTCTGAGCTTGGGGGCGTGGGTTCGATTCCCACTTATACAAGTATGCCCTCAGTTTGTTCTTTGTCTGGGTGATATTATCTATTTAAGTATGTATTAAAAATATTTATGCAAACGCATATCCGTCTCTGGCAGCCATGGTACAAGCTCTGTTTAGTTTGGGGTCAGGCGACCATGTGTGCAAAATATCCCAAATACATATTAACAATGTTACTTTCTGCATTTTGCAATTGTCCAGAGGACAAATAAAAAAAAATTGTCAAATCTGTCGAGTTCAAAAGCACCCTACGTCATTTTCCATACCCCTGACAAAATGTTTGCAAAGTTTCATGATGACCAGTCGAGTATTTAAGACGTGAAAGGGTAACAAACAAACTTACTTTCGTATTAATATCTAAATATTTTTATATCCAATAGGGGGAACCACGAAAGAGGGGAAAATGGCGAAAAGATAACTTCTCTTGGCTTGTCCTCGGCAGCTCAACTTTCCAGAAGTAACTTTTTGTCCAAAATGGACCGAAAATGCTTTTTAGATGTATTATTATTTTAATATTCATTACCTGGCCTTAAGGTGAACAGAAAGGTGAAATTTGCATAGAAACCCGTTTGTCTAATTTCTGAAAAACTATTCATCAGGTTATGATGAATTTTGGTATGTGCAATTTTATAAGTTTTTTTCTTAATGTCCGTAATTAAGAAGATCAAGAGAGCTAAGAATATTATCCGTCCTTTGTATTAAATAGATCAATCCAAATTTAATACATTAACAGTTTCAATAACAAACCTATTCAAGAAGGAAGTTGTTTAGGTAACTTAGGTAACTCCAAAACTAGCCCATACAAATAAGGAAAGTCCTTGTTATTTGAGTATAATAAGATAAGTTAAAGTTATAAAAATGTTCAAAAGTTTAAACTATTGGTTATTCGCTAAATAGCTATTTATAGAGGCTCATCAGTATCTTTCTCTTCGCCCGTCGTCTTCGTCTAGGCATTTTTTTGAACCAATGCGAAAATTTAAGCGTTCGTTTTGATACCTGGGGACATTTTATGAAAGGGAACGTTTTGCGACTAAACGGTTTCAAGGCTAAAAGATAATGAAAAAAATATTACGACATGTCTGTATGACTCTGTCTGTTTGATTTGGTTTAAAAAAACACATCCTAGCCACGTTCAGGCTCTATCAGAGCATTTCCACGGGACACTGTTATCAGCGCCCACGCGGCGCGGCGTCTGTGATAGCGGTAATCCACCAGCGATATACTAGTATTATTGACAAATCTCTATCGAGTAGGTACACTTGACGACTAGGCAGCTCTATTTCACAGAGATACATACATAGATAAGCTCTGTATTGTTAACACAAGGCTTAACAAAACAATAGTAAATAATGCTCACAACTAGGGCATTAACTGGCGACCTTATCAATGACAAGTATAACTTAAAAATGTAAAAACCCCCGACACCTATTTTCCTCAAAACTGGTTTCATCAAACATTTTAAGAGCACTCCCATCTTTTAAATAAAGAAAAAAACAAAATCGAAATCAGTTCAGCCGTTCGGGAACTACGATGCCATACATACACACACACACACACACTCAGGTTAAAAAAACGATCTGGTAACAAAATTAATTGTGACACTAGTTAGTAAAATTCTCCTATCCTAATTATATTCTATCCTAATCCTAAGTAATCGTCACATAATTGAAAGTTTGGATGGATGTGTGGACGTTCGTAACTCAAACACGCCAGAACGGCTGAACGGATCAGGATGAAATTTTGCACAGGGATGGATTATAGTCGCAAATAGCAAATAGTATACTTTTTAATCGCGGGGCGCTGCTTGTATTATACCTTCGTAATTGTTTGTTTGTTTGTTACGCTTTCAGAACTCAAGCGATCGTCATGAGATTTTGCATACACGTTATAAGAGATACAGAAAATGAAATAGAATAGGACAGCAGGTGCTGGGCGCATCTAGTTTATAATATTTTAATTTTGTAGTGTATACAGTAAGAGTATATTTTATTTCAATTTGTAGTAGGTACATACAGTAAGAGTTTATTATATTTCAATTTGTAGTGTATACAGTATGGAGTTTCTATCTATCAAACAAACGTAAAATAACTAACTTTTCTAATGTCAGTATTTCAGTAACTATCATAACCTGAAAGTCATTCAAATGCCAAATTAACTTTACCATACTATCTTTTCCAGACCAACTTATCTAAACACTTGGAAGTAAAACAACTAAATTGTTCCAAGTAAAACTATAAAATTCGAATAGAACTTGCAATAGTAGCTCCCTCATTAAACTCTAACGTATAAGTTGGTCGCTATTACGAGGCATTTGTCCTCTGACAATCAAAGGTAATGTCGTCAAACTACAAAGGAAAGGTATAATCATTATAATTTGGGTAATTCAAATTGGATTTTCCAGTGCTTTCCGGGTAAAGGGGGTTCGATGTAAAGGCTTTTAACAAAGTTGTCATAATATGTGCAAGGTTTTGACTTGGTATTTATTTATACCCTTTTACCCGACGGCCCAATAAGGAGGGTTATGTTTTTCGAGTGTATGTGTGTGGGTATGTATGTATGTATGTATGTATGATGTTTCTGTGGCACGCCCTACTGGCTAAACATGTGAGGTGTCATTTCTATCGTCTTGATACTAAGAGTGACATAAGGTAAGTACAACATTTTAATAATATCCGAAATGTCAGACTACATTTTGCAGTGGGGTTTTTGTTTTTCTTAAAACACATAATGTTACTTATTAGGCCATTGACTTTGCAATGCATCGTGTGGTTTAAATTGTGGCAGAATTACTATCAGAGTAGATTTAGACTGACTAAGTCAAATGAGTCCTTTTAGGCTATTGCGTTCGCTTATAAAATAAAATCCCGAAACATTTAACAGGGCTCACTGAAGGAAAATTCAAATCACATGTAAAATCTATAGTAATGAGGAATACAAGAGGATGTTATAAGGTTAACAATTATTTAGAAAAATATATATTTGGAGTCTTTCACTTTCGCCAAGTAACCACTAGTACATAGATTTAATAATAAGATGTTACCTACTTCTAAGCCAAAATTTGTGACAATTTTAATTTTTTGGACAAAAATAATGCCCCTCTGCTTCTTACCTGGTCTTCTGAGTAGTGGCTCCCTGGTTCCGAAAAAGGCGATTAAGTCTTTATTACTTTGACGTTCATAAGTGCATATTATTCGATACCCAATTGAATAAAATCATTTTGACTTTGACTTTGTCGGCTGGCTGACTCTTAGTCGCGTATGGGTTAGGAAAACTCAATGTTAAGTTAGCGGCGAACTGTAGCAAACAAAATTCCAATCAGCTGCTCGTCAGCAAGTGATACGCCGCAAACTGAGTACGCGCGTCCTCAGTGCGCGCTGTTCGGATACACCATCTAAATTGCTGCACACTAGCTAAACTGCGTTTTTCGGAAACGCAGTCAGCCGCTCACAGTTTGCTGAGTTAGGCGAAGCTTATCAATGACAAGTATAATTTTTTTTTGACGTGACAACGTCTTATAATTCGATAGAGCCGGCTGCACGCACGAAAAAATGCGGCGTTACCTCGCTCTGAGGCGTTCCATGTAAGGCTTGAAGTGCAAGCGAGAGCGCGGAACGAGCGACAAAGAAGCACAATCGGCCTTTGCGTTCGGCAGCGTTCGACATCCGTCTCTCTCCTACTTGAGTGAGCACGTTGTCCAACCAATATTTTTTTTTTAAAACCAACACCGAATTTCATCAAACATAACTAGGAACACTCCCGACTAATTCACCTTTCACAAAAAAAAAACCGAATTCAAAATTAGTTCATCCATTCGGGAGCTATGATGCCACAGATAGACACACACACATAGACACAGACACGTCAAACTTATAACACCCCGTCGTTTTTGCGTCGGGGGTTAAAAATAGCAAAACACGAAACTACAGAAGGAAAATGAACTTTCTCGAACGAGTCGGATTTGATCGATTAATCGGATACAATGATCGATCGAGTCGAACTACGAGTATGTAACGCGATAGTGATGGAGCAGCGACTAACGGGTCACCTCCGATATGTTATTACAGTCTTATTTTTCGGGATTTTTGTGGTACTTAAAAATACCTACGGGAATGTGCAAAAACCTATGCAAATATGGAAGTTTGTACTTAAGGTTTCCGCGATGCTCTGAATTTTCCAGAAAAAAGCGCATGTCAAATTTCTTGGAAATCATTCGTCAGATTTTGATGAAATTTGGCATGTACAAAAAATAACTATTTCTCTGCCTCTATGTTCTTGGTTTTTTAATAAACGTTCTCAAGAAAATGCTATGAAAACTGTCCGCATTTGTAAAGAGTCATTTTCGCCGGTTTTTTTCAAGATAGAAAAATTGTTTTTTTTTTAATATAGAAAAATTTAAAACCTCTTTACATAGGGAGATTGTCTACACTATTAGCTATTAAATAAATCCTTGTTCTATACAAGGGAAAATTTAAGATACACCCTATAATAATACCTATAACAACTATAATTACTATGCAAGTTTGTATGTCTGTCTATTTCTAAATGACCTCTAACCGTCTAAACGGCTTGACTGATTTCGGAATCCTAAATGTTTAATTTCGTCTTTCTGTTTGAAATGTCAAAGGATAGATAATTATTATGCCATTGCGTTTTTGGTTTTGGTTACCCAGAGAGAACGAAGTGGAGAAACAAATAGGTTTAATTAAAAATTAAAAAAAAAAAACCGACACCGATTTTCATCAAACATGTGTTCTACAAATCGCTTGACCGATTTCGATAAAATTTAAATGGGAAGTATACCCTTTCAAACAATAAAAGAGTATCATACGTACATTAAAAAAAAAGATTCCGAAACGATTTGTCTAAAGTTTGTTACACATAGCTTGAGTCGCGGGACAGCCATCAAGATGACATTGACATTTTTATAATTATAAAAACGTCATCTTGAATCGTCTCGCGAATTAAACTATGTACTTAAGTTATGGAACTATAATGTCACTGTACCATCCTACAATGGAAAGAGTATATTGTTTTTGGCGGGAACCGAAAAGATGTTGTCGTAATTATGTATTATTTTCTAAACTTGTGATTATTCGTGTGTTTAAATGTATAGTAATAATGGTGGATTATTAACCTTTATCGGTTCGTTACGGTGCACGAGTGTGGGCAAATGATAAAAACATTGCATAACGTGACTTTTCGTGTTCTCTACAAAACTTCACTTAAAGTTTCAGTAAGGTATCCTTCACTTTACTGAAATGGGGTAAGGGGAGGGATTTATCATCGTCATTATCACCTTATCATCATCACTTCGTCATCTGTGAGATACCAAATTAACTTGACACTGGCGAATGCACAAGACGTGCGACGGCAAATTTCTCTGGATGGGGGAGCAAAAAAAAAGTATAACATTAACGTAAGAACAGCAGGTTCAAGTGTACAGTTAGCATACGATTTGTAAATGCCAATCTAGAAGTTGAAAGTCGAGGTCAAAATTACACCGCCGGTCATTAACCTTAAAGCGGCTGATATTTTTCACACTTATATACAAAGTGTCGTTTTGGATTCCCGCAGAGTATGTAGAGGTAGGTATACTACACTAAAAGAGCACAAATAAACTGTTGGGCAACCTTAAAATCTGGAAAAAAAAGCAGCTGTTCCACACATTTTGTCAACGATCAACGAATTTTTGTTATGGAACAGCTGTTTTTTGCGATTTCTAACTTGCCTCATAGTTTATTCGTGCTCTGCTGGTGGAGTATACCTCTCTACAAGCTCTGCGTTAATGTAAAACAACACGTTGTATACTTAACTACAGAATAAAAGTAGTTTTATGCTTTGTGCTTACTGTGAAGGAAAACATCGTAAGAAACCTACATGTCCTAGAATTAATAATGCGCAAGACAAGTGACATCCACCCGCACTGAACCAGCGTGGAAGGTACCGGCTAAATCACTCCCGATGTAGGGTAAGTCGGCGTCCCTGCAGTGTAAACGTATACCTTGCACTTAATTTTTCTTGTGTCATTTTTTTTTATTGTAAATACAGCTAGAATGTGGAATGCTCTACCTGAGTGGGTATTCCCTGATAGTCGTCCGAGCGAACGTTAGCGTGCGAAGCGTCTCTGCTTCAGCATCGACAAAAAAGCTTTTGTAAGTCCGAATTCAATCTCTACCTCGTTCCGGATTTTGAAAAAAATAATGTCCCTCAGTTTCTTGCCTGTTCTTCTGAGTAGTGGATCTTTTTCCGAACAAGGCGGTCGAGTCTTATTAAAAAACTTTGACGTTCATAAGTGTATCTTTGATATCCAATTGAATGACAATACTTTGACTATGACTTTGATCGAACCTGCTCCTCGAGGTCTCACAGAGCCTCTAGCTAGTCTGTCTCTCAGTGAATCGGTTTCTCATAGGCAAGCGAGAGCTGCACCAGGCCCCTATTCTTGACGCGTGAGATGTTATCTTGGTCACTCTCACTCCTATGGCTTTTCAAACGAGAGAGACAATGACAAAAAAACGTGCCGACTGGTAAGAACGGCTTCAGGCGAGACAGCGGACTAACGCAAGCCTATTGATGTCTAATCCTATCGTGCTAGCTTTTAATGTTGTAAGTGCAGAAGTCTGTATGTTTGTTTAATACGCTTTCACGCCCTAACATGTCAACCATTTGGTTTGCTGGTGCTACATCTAAATATTATCATGTAATTTTTTTCAGGGACAGTAAATTAATAAAAAAACAATCGTCATGAAATTATGCATACACGTTGTCAGGGATATAGAAAAGGATATAGGTACCTTTCACCCAGAAAAAATTAACAGTTTCTTTGGGACCGCAGGTGAAATCACGAGGCGCAGCTAGTGAATAATAAATAATATAGGTACAAGTAACATTATTTAAAGAAAACTAAAAAACCCGGCTGCAAAATATTATACCCTATGTTACTTCCACTATCAAGTCGATTCAAATGACACCTCGCATGTCGAAATACATGAAGCCGTTTAGGCTGAAGGACGTGCCAAACAAACCTCATACATACATACATACACTCGAAAAACATAACCCTCCTTCTTGCGCAGTCGTGTAAAAAACCGACTTCCGTAAGTCGTGTAACACCGTCATCCATGTCAACAATTTTCGGACTTTTATTGATATTTTAAAAACTGCTTGACCGATTTCGATGATATTTATATGAAACTACCTCTAAAGTATAATCTACCAAACAAAAAAAGAATAATTAAAATCGGTTCATAATTGGCGGAGGATTCGCGGAACATCCATATTAAAAAAAAATACATTCGAATTGAGAACCTCTTCCTTTTTTGAAGTCGGTTAAAAAAGGACTGTGATAATGATGACTATTAGTAAGAGTAGTACATTTTACGACGTACAAAATAGTGTAAGGCCATCTCCACCGAAATTTAACGACCGATAAAAATTTTAACCAACTGTTCTAGACAACCATTCAATAAGTAAAATGTCAACAGCACGCGGTTATGCAAATAATCGCTATATTTTTGGTGAACACGAGTTTAAGTGTTAATCCTGAGTAAATACGTGTATACTGTGTATAGTAGGTAAATAGGTGTACGTAAGCTATCTCGATATAGAATTACATCAGGATCTATTGAGCCGAGAAGTGGAGTTTAACGATTAACATACTTATTTTAATCTCAGAAACAACATATTAATTTAAATATTCTATACTAGCTGTTATCCGCGACTTCGTTCGCGTTGATTTAGAAAATAGTATCCAAAAACCCTCGTGTTAGCAACACATCCAAAAAAATACAGTCTATGCTCTTCTGTGTGACGTTTTCCGAGCGAACTGTCAAAGGAATGTCAGTGAAGTAGCGCCTGAGCCGCCCGCCCCGCCAACCTAGACTTTTGTCTGGAGTACGGAAGAGGACGGATCTCGTATTTTTTCCCTTTGGTGTTTCTGTAGTATCGATCTTGGTTTCCATTCGATTCACACTGAAATTACCCACATATTTTACATGGTTTGGATTATTAGAAGTTTTAGCTGCTTACATTTACATTAAGGTTGTTTTGAATAACCTCCCTTCAGAAATAGTTTCCACTCGTGATATAATGTCACTAAATATCAATAAACATCAAGATCCGTTTAGCCGTGAAAGCCTACAAACAGAATGCCTACAGGTCGCATTTCTTAACGCGGATAATTCATATATCCGCCATTTTGTAAAATTTCTAAAAACTGACTATCGAACATATGAATCGAGATAACTATCGAACCTACGCACAAAGTTTCACGAGAATCGGTTGAGGAATGCGACCTGTTGAGGAGGACAGACGCCGGCCGCGAGGTCTCTAGCTCACAGAGTCACTTGTATCATAAAGGCGAAAGTTGTATGCGTGTTTGTGTTACTTCTTCGCGACAAACGGATTTCGATTAAATTGGGTATGTTGGTAGCTCATATCCTGGATTAACACATGGGCTACTTGTTAACCGCGGGTAACACCGCTGGGCGCAGCCAGCGTGGAAATAAAGTTGCAAAAAATAGAGCCAATAGTATCAAAAACCATCCATAGTTCCGTAAATTGTTGGCATAAAAGTATCAACAATTAACATTATTAAAATAAAAACGAAAAACCCGGCTGCAAAATGCTGCACCCGATGCCACTTCCGCTATCAAGACGATTCAAATGACACCTCACATGTCGAAATACATCAAGCTGTTTAGGCTGTAGGCCGTGCCAAAGAAACCTCATACACATACAAGCATACACTCGAAAAACATAACCCTCCTACTTGCGCAGTCGGGTAAAAAACACTCTTTCATAAAAATCTCTGTGGACCAGTGAATAACTGAGTATTTTGACCGGTAAAAAAACAAAATATAATATATTATGTAAAATTAGTAACCGCACCTGGCTCTACCTATTCATGTTCGTTATCCGACTGCTTAAAGCAGGATAATGTTTTTTATTTATAGCTATTTGTATAAGAGTTACTTACAAGTGTAAACGCAATCCTTCCTCAATATTTTTTCAAGTCTAATATTATAAATGCGACGGTGAGTTTGTTTATATATTTGTTACTCTTTCACGCCTTAACGACTGAACCGATCATCATGAAATTTGTGTACATGTTGTGAGAGTATTGGGTTTTTTTTTCCCCAAATAAATTAATTGTTAACTAATTCTGTTGGACCGCGGGTGAAACCTCGGGGAGCAACTAGTAGGTACTATAAAAATTTAGAGATTTCTTACATAAGATAGATATAATTTTCATGTCAAGTTTCGTGAAATTTGGTTAAGCCAGCTTTTCTGATGAAAATGTAAAAAAAAAATACTAAGAGAGATGCTTTTGGCTTATTAAAAAAAACACGACTCTCCTTTCATAGTCAATCGGGTAACTGTGATTATGAAGTGTGATGTGAGTGTGAAATATCACACTTGCAAAACTTTTAGGCTAGGTTCAAAAGACAACAAAAACAAATTAGAAACCGCAAATTTCATCAAAATATGTACAGTCATAGTTCCGGCTTCATTATTTAACCTAAAATAGTAATGTATGCTATTAAACTAGTCAAAACCATAAAATTGCAGTCGTTATACCAAACCACTCAAATTTTAACACTTTAGTGACTTAAATCTCTAACTTGACACTTATTTGCACTTAAAACGCACATATTTCCACTAAACCGTTTATGACACTACAATGTAACTGGATAGCGTTTAAAAAGTTACATTATAACACAAATCAGTTATTTGTAACACGGAATTTGAGCGTAATTATGTGTTACCGCTCCTTACACGTTACGAATCGGTACTAAATACAAAAACTCAATGTTTGCAATATGACATTGCAAAGATAACACAGTCGAAAAATATGCTACACTTTACGTTCTATAACACATGAAAACCGCACGCAATTTTCAACCTACAATCAGACAAGAACAAACTTGAAATTCGTTTGTAGCTTCACGGTTGTTAAGTCGTTCTACCTCGCAACTAAAAGATAAACACTGAAAATTATGGCATTCAATCAATAATAACACCAAACACAATAGTCTTAGAGTCTAAATCGGTACGTTGGTCCGTCCGAAGGAAAAACGTGAGGAAATCTACCGGTGCTCCCGGCTGTAGTGCGAGCGAGACGGAGCATCAAGGTCAGGTTTAGTAAACATATACATATATTATATTATAAACTAGTAATATATTAGACAGTGTAAGTATTTCCTTAAGACCGGTTATGATCATACTAAAATTATAAATGCGTAAGTTTTTAAGAATGTATGTAAATTCTTCAAACTGAAACGGCGATCTTTTTTTTATGCCTTAGGTGGTAACAAGCTAACAGGTCGCCTGATGGTAAGCGCTCTCCGTCGCGTATGGATACCTGTAACACCAGGGGCATCACAGATACGTTGCCAACCTTTAAGGACTGTATTGACAACCCTTTTTGAAGAACTCCATGTTGTAGTTACTCGGAAATACTGCACAGATTTTGATATCAAACCAAGACAAGCTATTTTAAGCTACTTTTAAGCTAAATAGCCTATTTTTAGCCAACTTCCAAAAAGGTTTTCAATTCGACTGTATGTTTTTCTATTTTTTTATTGTAATTATTTTACGTGATTACTCTGCCAATTGCGAATCGATTTTATTGAATTTTGTTTTGTTTGGTAGATCGTACTTTAGAGAAGGTCCATTATACATTTTATGGAAATCGGTCAAGCAGTTTTTTAAGATATAGATAGATAGATAAACACTTTATTGTTCACGCCAGAAATAACAAAAACAAAAGAATAGAAACATCTTAAACTGTAGTGTAACAACTGGCGGCCTTATCACTAAGAGCGATCTAAGATATTTACATAAGTCTAAAAATTGTTTACTAGGATGACGAATTACAGGATAGGAAGTCGGTTTTTTACACTCTGCTTATTTTCTTTTTTTTAATTTTTTTTTTAATGTACAATAAGTCGTTGTTTGACCACCAACTCGTCTGATGTTAAGCGACGTTGTGGTCTAAGATGGAGCACGGCGACCTATAAGTTACTTATTCACTCTAGCCTTGAAGTTTTGTAGAGTGAAGAAGTACAAAGACGGCAGTTGAGTGAGGAGCTACAAGCGCGCTACTGCTCAGACCCGTCTTCGGAACGGTTACACCGGACTACATCCCGAAACACGACTAGTTATACTTACACCTTCTCGAAAATTTAAATAGTTTCTGTATCAGGTGAATTCGCGGGATGCAGCTAGTTTTATATTTTAAAATATTTTATTGGTAATATGATTTTTTCCTCTGACTCACGGCGGACGAACTTGGCTATTTAATATTGTGCTATTACCTCACTCTATTACCTCAATGTAAAAGGAACTAGTCGTTTCTTTTAGAACACGAATAGACTGATTTTGATGAAGCTTGGTAATTTGTTACATAAGTTGATCGCGTTTTAATTGTTAAAAAAATTACAATTTGGTTAGCAATGATAGCCTAGCTGGAGAAGGCCCGCCTCTCAAGCCAGAGGGAGCGGGTCAAACCCAGCCGACGGCACGCACCAATTTGTTCATTGTGTGAGCATATGTGCGTATAGTATGTCATCTGCTACATGACTGGAGCCCGGTGTATGGCGACAGACTCGCTCCCTGTCACGTTTGGGACTGAATATCGTCCGGCGAAGTGTGGGTGTTGTATTAAACTTCTGCCAGCCCTCTCGGTGGAAACGCGTGACGATATGTATGTAGGTACAGTTAAATTAAGTTTAGTACAAAAAAATTATAATTTGCCGCTACTTTTTATTGTACATACTTAAGTAGACTCTTTTTAGAACTCTCGCCTATATAACCCTCATTACTAATAAACGTTGTATAAGTGTATAGCCTTGGAATAGTTATTCAGTGTTTTGCCTTTTTGGATCAAGACATAAGTCTCAGTTTCTTGCCTATTCTTCTGAATAGAGGCTCTTTATCAGAACAAGGAGGTCGAGTCTATTTAAATAACTTTGACGTTCATAAGTGTATCTTTGATACCCAATTGAATAAAAACATTTTGACTTTGACTTTAAAAATTCAAAAAAAAAGAAAAAAAAGCCAAACTACCGTATAGTCTCGGAATAGTTGGACAGTGATTTGACTTTATTTATTTATTTAATTAAACACAAAATGGTTTACAGTATAAATAGACACCAAAATACCAGATTGTCATACTATAGGCTATAAATAATTATACATTGTTATCAACAATACAAAATATGTCATATTAAAATAAATACAAATTATGTCATATTGTCACATTAATAATACGAGTACGTACTTAAAATAAAAAATTCTAGTAAAGTAGGTTTTTCTTTCATTTAAAGTTATGAACTCGATGGAAAAAGACAAAAGACTGTGTAGCTATTCTAAGGTATACAACGGTTATTGCTGAACGTGTGTAGGTAAACCTATACGAAAGCTATACAACGGTTATTGCTAAATAAATAAATAAATAAATAAATAAATAAATATTCGGGACACTTGAACACACGATCGTCTGACCCCAAACTAAGCAAAGCTTGTACTATGGCGGCCAGAGACTGATATATCTACTTATATACTTTTAAATACATACTTAAATAGATATTAACACCCAGACATAGAACAAACACAAATATTCATCATATGAATGTTTGCCCTAGGTGGGAATCGAACCCACGCCCCCTAGATCAGAAGGCAGGTTCACTACCGACTGAGCCACCGAGGCAGTCCGAGTCCGAGGCACCGAGCTAAGGGGGTGTAAGTATAACTATTTTTGGACTCTATCTATTGGACAAAGCATCGTGTCGCTACCATATTTATCACGATAAATATTAAGTTTTTTTGCCAACATTCTCATTATTTAATTTTTTTAATAAGTGTTTAAATATGTTTCTATTTGACATTTTATTTAATTTCATAACATTTTATTGACATAATTAATTTGCACACCTAATGTGAGGTAGTTATTGGCTGTTCAAACCTAAATTAAGATCATTGTAACCCATTGACGAGCAAATAAAGAAATTGAATTGAATTGAATATTTCTAGGCTATCCAACGTTTGTTTTGTAGTAAGGTCAGTAGGATCTTTCAAAATACCGTTAGTTTGCCTAACGCGACATATTTTCAACTTTAAAAAGGTAGGGTTTTATAGGGTTACTGACTAGTTTAGCTCTGTGAGCTGTTTGTAGACCTCGCGACTAAAGTTTGTCCTCCTCTCAGGTTGCATTTTCAAAATTGCGGAATCCTACTAATCCTACTAATATTATATAAAAGCGAAAGTTTGTAAGAATGGATGGATGGATGGATGTTTGTTACTCTTTCACGCTAGAACGGCTGCACAGATCTGGATGAAATTTGGCACAGAGATAGATTTTAGTCTAGAATAGCACATAGGATACTTTTTAACCGCGGGTGAAACCGCGGGGCGCAGCTCGTTCTGTATAATTATCGGACCTGCTCACAAATGTTTAAAAGAATTTGTTAAGAAATGCGAACTGTAGAGGAAGACAGACATCTGGACAGACTCAGACATACGAAAGCATTTTTGTCGAAGCTGAAGCAGAGACGCTTTTCTCGCTAACGATCGCTCGGTAGATGATGCTGTTGTCAGCAAATACTAGTGATATTTGATACTCGTGTGTAAAGTCGATATATAAAAATGATAAAATTATTTCACATCATGCAAGGTAAATCTGTCATTAACTTAATTAAGGTCGGTATTTCCCCTTTCATATCTACCTAAGTACCTACCTTAAATTACTAATTCACATTATTGTGTGAAGTACACTGACTTTTACACCCTAACATTTTAATGTAGGCAAAAACACAAAACACAAAAAAGACCAAGTGCGAGTCGAAATCGCGTACCGGGGGTTCCGCACCTTCCATTTGCAAGTTTTTCATGACTGAAACAAAAGTTCACCTAAACTTGACAAGGTGATTTGATCTTTAACTTCAGTGAATTAAATATCTTTTCACACCACCTGTTCGACAATGACCAATTGAACCATATCACGTAGTCTCAACGTAGAGCAATGCATTGCCTCCCGAGGGAGATAAAGTTGTATAAAAATCCTAAGGGAATTTACGAGCAAAGAGATTCAAATTCAATGAAAACTTAGCATACAGGCACTGTACAAAGAGTTAATTCGAAAATAAAACTGGCCACCAGGAAAAAAAAACGCTACTATGGACTCCACGAAATTTAAAACAAAAGACGGTGTTTAGTGTAACGTATTTTTAGTTCATTTTTATTGCCTCACAGAAGGTGTGAAAAGTAGAGTATTCACCTTTGGAATGAAGCAGTGTCTTTGTCTTGGGCGACTTGAACCCCTCGTTCCAGTCAGGACTCTAAATAACTCCCTCGCTGCGCTCAGGAGTTAACTCTACAGTCCCTCGATACGCTCAGGGTTTAATAAGCCGCCGTAAGACACTGCTTTGTCCCCTCGGTACATAATCTTGCACTTGAGTGTTGCACCGGTGTTGTTTTGTTATTTAGTAGTTTAATTGAATTATTTAATAGAATTATTTAATTAATGGGGGAAAAACTTACGCATGGGACTTTATTATATCCTAGTGACTCTGTGAGGCAAAGACCTTACAAAAATGGAAAAAAATATATAATCGTACAAGGTCAACTGGTAAAAATGCGTCTGTGAGGCAATTGCGTCTTTCGAGAATTACTGACAAACCCTTCATAAATTAGGTAAATAGCGCCATCTGGTACAGATAGCAGTTACAAAATCTGTACTAGATGGCGTTAGCTGCCTACAAATACAATACAATACAATACAAAAACTCTTTATTGACACCAAATACAAAATAAATCTAAACAAAACACTCAAAAATATAGGCGCAATGTGCGGTCTTATCGCTTAAGAGCGATCTCTTCCTAATTTGTATTTTATAATTCCTAATTTCATCTTTAGTTCTTACAATAGCTAAGCGCCAAAAAATCCTTGTGGGATTATCTTACAACCATTAAATAAGTTACATTTAAACATGAGACTTTTCATTAAATAATCGCCGAGCCTTCGCTTCGTTCGGTCAATTTCCATAGCAATGATGCAATTATTTAACTGCAAGAAATCTTGTTTAACTGTTAAAAACATTAAGCAGAAATTTCTCACAATTATTATAATAAGTAATGTTATTAATTACCGAATTATGTAAAGTAATAAATATAATAAATAATTAAGTATGTTTTACTTCAAATTTATTTCCCTGACTCGTGAGTCTCGACGTGTTTCATTTTATTAAAATAGGTATTCGAGATAATAATTTAATTAACATTGTCATTTAATTAAATGAATGTAACAATCACGATTAATTACGAGTGTATTAATAACATGATGTCAAATGTCAATAAATGATAAAATTGACATACTTAAATAAAATCATTTCATTTATTAGAAATGAAATGAAATTTATTCACTAGAAGAAATAAATCAGAAATATTTAACACACATATCGCCACGCATTTCCCCCGAAGGGGCTGTCAGAGGTGTATTACAACACCGACACTTCGCCGGACGATTTTCAGTTCCAAACGATTTTCAGTTCCGATTTTCAGGGGGGCGACATGCTCCCCCCCCCCCCCCCCCCCGTCACATTTGGACACAAAAAAATATTTTATGTGTTTCATTAATAGCTGTAATTTTAAAAACTCACTACGGCGAACGGTTTTCGTTTTTAAAATTAAATAAAAAAAAAATTGGGTTTTTTGGGTCTGTGAGCTTTAGACCTCACGGCCAAAGTCTGTCCTCCTCTACAGGTCTCATTCCTCAACCGCATTCTAGTGAAAATTTGTGAGCTCAGTCAGTTTTTGGATTTTTTTCTTCAAAATGGTAGAGACGTGATTTTTTTTTTTGGATTTTTTTTTAGTTTATTTGTATGTGTTTCGCTTCTCAAATTACAAAATATCAAACACTATAAATTAGAGATCCTTTAATTGTAGACCTTCATGTATCCTCCCCTCGTTTAAGTTTTTCCCTCTCTTAGTGTAAATAAGGAAAGCTTAAAAACCGACTTCCCGTCATTCATGTAAACAATTTTTACACTTTTTTTGATATTTTTAAAACTGCTTAACCGATTTCGTTGCAACATATATGGGACCATATCCAAAGTATTATCTACCAAACAAAAAAAACCATTACAATCGATTCATAATTCGCGGAGTAATCGCGTAGCAAACATACAAAAAAAACATACAGACGAATTGAGAACCTCTTGGTTTTTTTTCTAAATCGGTTAAAAAAGCAACATTAATCGAACTATCAACCACATCGTAATCTAAGTCACTTAAATCAACAAGATAACTAAATTCCTTTGATAAATGATAGGTCCATCTAGACAGAAAAAAATATTGCACGCGTCGAAAAAAATAACAGCCAACTGTTAAGTTCTAAATGAACAAAATGTACAACGCAACACTAGTAAAAGACGTAGGTACCTGTCACGCACACTAGTATAAAAAAGTTTGCCTGTCACTTTTCGTTTATAAGCAGTACGGAATTCTCTCTAGACATAATATGTCTATAAGAATTTAGCTATGAGTACCTATAATATAGGTACTCAGACTAATATAGGTACTTAGATAAAACCACCTTACTTGTAATACAGACTTAAAATATGGATATAAATATTAAGCTGGTACACAATTATACATAATAATATAGGACTTACCTCCTCTTCCAAAGCGACCGGAAACTGAGTCAGTGGCTTGACAGCGACATCTTCTAAAGCTGATTTCCGCCTGAAGAAAAGAAAATATAAATCACATACTTGGTCAACCTAGTTTACACGGAACGGTGTTACTACGCCGAAAGAAGTACATTGTTTTTGAGTAATCTTTGAAAAAAAGACGACTTCCCGCTATGTGTATACGAGTATCTATTGGAATAAAAAAATAACGTTCAAAATCGAAGAAAGTTAAAAATTACGAAAGATGACAGTTACATCAAAACCCGGCTGCAAAATGTTGTACCTTATGTCACTTCCACTATCAAAACGATTCAAATGACACCTCACATGTCGAAATACATCAAGGCTGCAGGCCGTGCCAAAGATATACCATACATACCCACATACATAGATACATATATCCATACTTACATATATACCCTCGAAAAACATAACCCTCCTTGTTGCGCAGTTGGGTAAAAATTACTTAGCAATGGATAGAAAATGGTTGATGATAGCAAGGACGATTATTAAAATCCCCTACGCTGTCCGCTGTTTTGCGCTGACCTTTCCAATCACACAGCTACAGGCAGGTCGCAGTCAAAGCTTCATCCAAAAGACCCTGCCCTACAAGTAAAAGTAAAAGGTCTAAAGATGTCCGTCCACTTACAAGCTCAGCGCCCAACCGCTCGACCATCTTGCAATGGTGACAACTAACATTATTAAAAGAAAATCAAAAAACCTGGTTTCAAAATGTTGTACCCTATGTCATTTTCACTATCAACATTCAAATGACACCTCACATGTCGAAATCAAAGAGGCTGTTTAAGCTGCAGGGCGTGCCAAAGAAACCTCATACATACATACATACACTCGGAAAACATAACCCTCCTTCTTTCGCAGTCGGGTAAAAAATTAACTTACTACGTTGTGATATAAAGTCCCTTTAGATAGTCTTTTTTGGAGCGGCCGCGAGCTGGTCACCTACGGTCACCGCTCGCCGGCAGCTCGGCGAGTCGGTCTAAAAATCTGATCCTTCCGATCAAATCCGAAATTTTGCAAGCAAGGAGTTTACCTCAATTGGTTTATTAAATTCGTAAATCAGATATGCATGTCTCCATTAAAGCGAATTACAGTAAAAATTACATAACATTACGAGGCCAGGGAGCGGGTTCAAAGCCAGCCGACGGCACGCACCAATCTGTTCATTGTGTGAACATACTCGTATATGTGGGTATTGTGTGCCATCTGCTAAATGATTGCCACCCGGTGTATGGCGACAGGCTCGCCCTCTGTCATATGTGGGACTGAATATCGTCCGGCGAAGTGTGGGTCTTGTATTACAACTCTGCCAGCCCCTTTGGAGAAAGGCGTGAGGATATGTATGTTATGTGTGTACTGCTGTATTGGCGGTCGGGCGTGGAGTTTGCAAGTGGACGGGCACCAGCTCGTCCTCCGTTATTTCGTTATTTATTTACGCGCGGTGTGCACGGTTACTCTATTTCATCTCGGATCAGGGAAAACATGAATTATTTATACTTGCTACAGCGACATTTTGTATGTAAGCATGTGTTCGTATTACGTACCTATATAACTACCTACATAATATATGGCAGCTTGCAATTTGTTAGATTATAAAGAAGATTTATTGTCATAAATCGCGGGTCTATTGGCGTGATAGAGAGAGCTAGATGATAGAAAGAGAGGCCTGTTGACCAAGTCGTGTTAGCCGAGTGGGAATGAACTTTTTTCTGGCAGAAAAGTTTATTTGCGTTTAAATTTGACACGTGCTTTTACGGTAAAGGAAAACATCGTGAGGAAACCGACATGTTCTAGAATAAAAATTTGAAAGACATGTGACATCCAGCAACTCGTACTGAGCCAGTGTGGTGGATAACGGCTCAATCGCCCTCGATGAAGGGCAGGTCGGTGTCTCTGCAGTTGAACTGTCAGTGAAGTGAGAGACTGTTGTGATGAAAAGAGAGCCCTATATCTAGAGTAAGGGAGAGGGCATAAATAGTGATGAAGAAGTTTTTATTTCATTTTCCTTTTTAAAGTTTTTTTTTAAATAGACTAGCAACTCACTCTGACTACGCACGGTATCTATAAACCTTTCGTGAAAAATGATCTAGCTGATGATGGAAACCGTATCGAAATCCGTTGGTTTAGGAGGAGTTAATACAGATAGAGAGACAGACAGATGCAGAAAGCGACTTTGTATTAAACTATGTGGAGAAGAGAAGTAGAAGAGATATTTACATAAATAGCAAAGCTTAAAACAATTTTTAGGCTTTTGTTTATGTTTTAAAAACTGCTTGACCGATTTCGATAAAATTTATATGGGTCTACGTGTAAATTATGATCTACCAAACAAAAAAAAGAATCATTAAATATATATTATTGGCCGAGTAATCGAGCTATATACAAAGTGTGGGTGTTGTATTACACATCTGCCAGCCTCTTTGTGGGAAAGGCGTGACGACGGTACGTAAAAACATACAGACAAATTGAAAACCTCCTCCTTTTTTGAAGTAAAAAAAAAGATTTATAACACGGGAATTACGTTACGATTCAGTCGATTTCTGATGAAGACCGCCGAATGCGGTTGAAACTATAGTCGGAATAATCGATTAAATCGTACGTGAGTAATTCCCGTTACATAAATCATAATGAGTGAAAACCACGTCAGTTTCCATAATAATAATTAAAAAAAAAGAGTTGGTTCTAGATTTGAAATGGTCTATTTTTTTTTGTCTATGATGCTGCAGTTTTAATTACTACATCCTACCTGGTACACATAATAATATGGTCAAGCGTCATCCGTAAAATAAATTTTCGTAAAAAATAAGCGAAAAACCCACCCTTTTATCTGTTATGTAACAAAAGCCTCATGTTGCCATATGAAAATTAAATCCTGCCCCAGTACGCATTGTTTTTCGTCATATCTGCGGAACTCAAAACACTCTTATAATAAATCTCACGGCACAATGTGAAACCTTCAGCAATACAATACGGGAATTTCCCGACCCTTAGGCTGTTGTCACACTGCTCCGCGTCACGAGACGGTGCAGGATGACAAAACACGGGGTGTTATAAATTTGACGCGTGTGTGTGCGTGTGTATGTGTGTGTGTGTGTGTGTCTGTGTGTCTGTCTGTCTGTGGCATCGTAGCTCCCGAACGGAACTAATTTTGATTTTGTTATATGTTTTTGGTTGAAAGTTGAATTATTCAAGTGTTCTTAACTTGTCGGGGGTTTTCAACATTTTTAATTTATCTTGTTATCTACGTATGTTTTAAGCACAAACTGAGATATTTTGGTACAATACAATGTACAAGAACGTCCTCCCACGCAACGTCAGTTAGCAATAGAAATTGGAATTGGAAACGGCAGTGTGGAAATCGCCTTAGCAAAAGCAGCTTTACCTAACTGTACCAGAGAGGCTTATGTTAGATTATAAGCAGAAAAACACAGGGGCCGTGCTATAATAGCCCGGCCACACTCACTCTCATTGCTTTCTAACGAGAGAGACAAGGACCGACGTAATCTCACATGTGCCACAACGCCCTATCGTATTTAATTTTATGTTGATAAAATAATTAGAAGTGGTCGTAATACTTTTGTATCTATGGATGCGAAAGTTTGCGAGTGTGTTTAATTGAACATACTTTACACCGTTGAACATACTACATCATATTCATATTTTGACATAAGAAACCATTTTTAGCGAACCTTAACACGTTTGCAGGGCTTAAACCGATTGTTATAACGGAGGAGAATTGAATAGATTAAGCACGCAATTATCTACGTGACAGTACATCTTAATAATGTTACTTGTTCTTTGAATGAATTTACAACAGTATTTTGGAATAATGTATCATTTACAATGCATTAGCCCGTTCTTCAATAAAACAACCAAGAGTACAAAAAAGCGGCTTCGTTCTATGGTCGACATACCTACAACACGCACGAAACGCTTTGGTTCCTCATTTCTCATACGGACCGCTAGAGTGTGGAATACTCTGCCAGAATGTGTGTTCCCTGACACTTATAATCTGGGTGTCTTCAAGTCTCGAGTGAATCGGTTTCTTCTAGGCAAGCGTGCTCCATCGTAGGCCGCATCACTGCTTATCATCAGGCATGTTGGCGGCCAAACGCAAGCCTATTAAGTTTTTAAAAAAAACCTCCCTAAAAGAGCCCTAAAATCGTTATGTACCGTCACGTAGACAATTGCGTGCTTCACCTAAAACGATTGAAAAACGCGAATTGCATTCGAAGTTTTTAATTGGAAATTCTGCGAACATGATATTGGCTCACATACCGATGTTATTGTTTTTTTCCAAACAGGGCACAGCATAAAGCAAATTAAGTTAGCTTTTGGACTTTTTTGTTAGGGAAATTCTACGTCACTCGATGTAAAATTAATTCGTGAAAAGCAATGCGAAACTTTAGAGAGAAGTAAGACAGAGTAAGCGCTGAATGTAGTTGCGGCCAAACCAGCGCGACAGTGACTGCGGCGTTTTGAAATGGGTGTGTTAAGCGTGCGCTGGACGGTCATGCATACAGCTTAAGGCTCTGTCTTTCCAGGATTATCTACCTACACATACGTTTACGTAACCCGCTTTATTTAGAGTTGAAAATCGTAAATCATATTTGGTTGTAAAATGAGATCGGCGCCTAGAAATACATTTTTGTGCCGTTTATATTGGTATTAATCATTTTAAGAACACAAATAAGAATATTAAGTTGCTCGGTTAAACTTTAGAGAACTAATTAGGCTATTTAATAATCGAAAAAAAGTGTGGTGTAATCGCTGAAAATTTAGAGAACTACGTTCCGATAGTTTTTTTAAGAAGATGCTTTCTATGATTTTTTTTTCCAAAATGAAAATATCCTAGGATGGGTGACCGCGGGTGGCATTTATGACTGAGCGCTACCGTGGCTCGGATGACACGTTAAATCGTAGACCCCGGTTGTTTGTTCTATAAAAACAATCGTCAAGCCATGTCAGAGGCCTTCGAGCGGCCTAGTAACTCTGACACCAGGGCTAGCCTAACTCGACCCATACAACCTTGCTTGCTTGCTTTACGTTGCAGAACCGTCCGTTCCCTGCGTAGCAAACGCGCAGGTTGGACCGTAGCAACGGCTACGATCTCGCAACGTTTTGTCTCTCGCAAAGGACGGAGGCATCCGTTAAGGCAATCCGACGCACGCAATATGCTGACAATAAATAAGGAGGACAAACGAGGAAACGAGGACTGGATGGCAGGATGGCTATTCGCTAAAGCCGTGTGAAGCTAGGCTAAGAGGAAGTGTGGAATTTTTCTCAAGGAAAAGTCTCAAATAGTTTTTTATTTATTTAGAACTAACTACGTTCTGCGGTTTCATTTGCGGCCCCAAAGGGAGCGTTATTTTTTCGGTAAGGTACCCTATGATCTTCTTTGTACCCCTGACAACGTGTATGCAAAATTTGAGGATGGTTAAGTAGTTAACCCCCGACGCAAAAACAACGGGGTGTTATAAGTTGACGTCTCTCTCTCTCTCTCTCTCGCTGTGTGTGTGTGTGTGTGTATGTGTGTGTGTGTGTGTGAGTGTGTGTGTCTGCCTGTGGCATCGTAGCTCCCAAACGGATGAATCGATTTTGATTTTGTATTTTTTTTGCTTGATGAAAATCGGTGTCGGTGCTTTTTTATTTTTTATTTATACTTGTTTACGCTCGAATATGACGAAGTCTTTACTACGTCGTGGGATGGAAACGGTAAAAAATATTAATAGATAATAGCATTAAATATTGACTAAGAAATTAGAAAATGTAAACATTAAAAAGATTGCTATGTCAATGTTTCACTGTTCGGAGTAAGTAATTAGTAGGCGGGTAGCGTTGTGTAACTTTGATTAGGTATCACATGACATACATATATCATTCATACACCACAGACTTTTAAATATTTGTAGTTAGACGCCACAAGAGCGCCAAGTACTGTAACAACTGAGCGAGCCAAATTTTGTATAAATATACTTTATAAGACCATCAGTTGTCACGCTGTAGTTTTAAGCGATATCCTACTAATAATATAAACGCGAGTTTTTACGTATGAATGGATGGATGTTTGTTACTCTTTCACGCCAGAACGGCTGAACAGATCTGGATGAAATTTGGCACAGAGATAGATTATAGTCTAGAATAGCACATAGGATACTTTTTAACCGCGGGTGAAACCGCAGGGCGCAGCTATTTCTTTATAATCCCGACGCAAACACGACGGGGTGTTGTAAGTTTGACGTCTCTCTCTCTCTCTCTCTCTCTGTGTGTGTGTGTGTGTGTTTGTTAAATAACACATCGTCACGCCTTTCCGCCGAGGGGGCTAGCAGAGGTATAATACTACACGCACACTTGGCCGGACAATATTCAGTCCCAAACGTGACAGGGGCGGGCCTGTCGCCATACGCCGGGCTCCAGTCATGTAGCAGATGATGACATACAATACGCACATATGTTCACACAATGAACAAATTGGTGCGCACCGTCGGCTGGGTTCGAGCCCGCTTCCTCTGGCTTGAAAGGCGGGCCTTCTCCCAACTAGGCTACCATCGCTATCTCTAAATATGTGTTATAATATGTAAATAAGTAGTATAATATGTAGTAATAGTGTAATACTATGTAAGGTGAAATTTATAGTGAGTGTTCTTAGCTTGTTAGGGATTTTTAATTTATCTTGTTCTTGTTCTTTTTTTTTTATGTATATGTAGAATAGGTCGGCGTTTGACCACCAACTCGCCTGATGTTAAGCGACGTTGTGGTCTAAGATGGAGCACGACGACCTAGAAGGTACTTATTCACTCTAGCCTTGAAGTTTACTAGAGTGAAGAAGTACAAAGACGGCAGTTGAGTGAGGCGCTACATGTGCGCCACTGCTCAGACCCGTCTTCGGAACGGGTCTTCTTTTATGGGTTTATGATTTCAAAGACCCTAGACAAGACAAGTTGCAATTGCTTCCTAGTAATTCTGTTATAAAATCGCCAACTCGAACGCTAGCTGCTGATTGGACGAGTTGAGGATATGATCAAGTGACACTTTAAAGCTCGTATGTCTATTTTATCTAATTAGTTAGATAGTTATCGAGTATTAGTGATTCTAGACTAGAAACAGGATCGCTTGGAAGCAATTGCAACATGTGTAGGCTACCAGGTTAGGCCAATAGATAGATAACCTCTTTATATCTGAGATTTGGGGGCTGAGCTACCCACGTCCGTAGGAGTGTACTCTATTCTGATTCCCTACACGTGGCCCCCGGGTAGTGCTAACCGGGTAGCAAACTCTGGTGGGAGGCTTCGGCCGTGGCTAGTTACCACCCACCGGACCAAGCCATGCCGTGAAATGATCTAGTCGTGTTTCGGGATGTAATCCGGTGTAACCGTTCCGAAGACGGGTCTGAGCAGTGGCGCACTTGTAGCGCCTCACTCAACTGCCGTCTTTGTGCTTCTTTACTCTACAAAACTTCAAGGCGAATAGAGTGAATAATATAAGTACTTTATAGGTCGTCCTGCTCCATCTTAGACCACAACGTCGCTTAACATCAGGCGAGTTGGTGGTCAAACGCCGACTTATTCCATATAAAAAATAAATATATATATATATATAAACAAGCCAAATAATTATAAAAATACTTATTCTATAAAAAGTATTCAATAAAGAGTTTATCAATCTATCTATGACGTCACGAGAGGAACCAGACGGAATAAAGGGCGCGCTGGTTAGCGGTTTTTTTTAATTAAAATTTAAAAAACCTCGTTACCGACTTTCATCAAACACTCCCGACTAATTATTCACCTTTCAAACAAAATCAAAATAGGTTCATCGTTCGGAAGCTACGATGCCACACACACACATATACACATACACACACAGAGACACGTCAAACTTATAACAATTCGTCGTTTTTGCGTTGGGGGTTAAAAATCAAACTTACATACATATACATACATATAGTCACGCCTGTATCCCATAGCGGTAGGCAGAGACCACTTCTCTCTGCTACGATCCCGGCATACATCTTGCGCTTCTTCTACTTCCATGAGTCTTTTCATACACGCTAGTCGGTTAAGGTTACTCCTGATCTGGCCTTTCTTTAAAACGTCTTCGACTTGGTCAAGATACGTTCGCCTAGGTCGACCCTTACCAACTTTACCGTTCACGCTCGCCTTGTAGATCTGTTTCGTCAATCTCCTTTCATCCATTCTATTAATGTGTCCAAACCATCTAAGCTTTCCTTTCTCAACCCTTAACACTACATCATCTTTCACCCCACAACGTTTTCTAATAACGCTGAAATAAAATCAAACTTATGATCGGAAATTTACACGCTAAGTGAGTTCGCGGCGTCTGACTAGACAAAAGTCTGTGATCTACATATATTATGTAACGCATAGCACACAGAGCCTGCGAAGACGTCGTCACAATGCCTGTCAGCTCCAGATTCGTCGACGGATGCCTTCATTAGAGCAATATAGGGACAATAAATACGCATCCCTCGAGGAGCCGAAGAGAAACGAACACTGGATGAGACTTGACATTTTGGCTAAAGAAACAAGTATACATTAAAATTCAAAAAACCCTCTACACCGATTTTCATAAATGTAGCTAAGAATACTTCCAACTAATTCATCTTTCAAACAAAAAAAAAAAAAAAACAAAATAAAAATCAGTTCATCAAAGTCAAAGTCAAAATGTTTTTATTCAATTTAGGTATCAAATATACACTTATGAACGTCAAAGTTATTTAAATAGACTCGACCGCCTTGTTCGGATAAAGAGCCTCTACTCTGAAGAACAGGCAAGAAACTGAAGGGCATTATTTTTTCAAATAATAAATAAATTACAGTACACAAATTTTGGCTTACAACTAGGTAATATCTATAAATACTAGTGGCTACTTGGTGGAAGTGGAAAGCTTCAGACATCTTTATCTTCTAAATAATTCTTAACCTTATAATGCCCTCTTTCCATTAATCTAGTTTTTACATGTGATTTGAATTTTCCCTCGGTGAGCCCTGTTATATTTTTCGGGATTTTATTGTATAAACGAACACTGTTGCCTAAAAATGACTTATTTGACTAGTCAGTCTAAATCTCGGTACAGCTATCCTATCCAATCCCTTCGGGAACTACGATGCCACAGACTCATACACACTCACACACACACACACACACACACACACACACACACACACACGCAGACATGTCAAAATTAGAGCACCCCGTCGTTTTTGCGTCGGAGGTTAAAAATGTGTAGCCAATTTTTTCCGACTGCCTAAAAAGAGTGTGGATGAAGTTTTTCTGGTGGATTTGAGTATGTATCAAATTAGACTAAAATGATTGAGTTTTTTTTTAAACAATAATATCTAGTTCTTTTTCGAATCTTATTCGAACAGATTTTGGATAGGTGATCACGAGTGGCATTTACAATTGACATAACATAACATACCGTCACGCCTTTCTCCCAAAGGGGCTGGCAGAGGACAGGGCTCAAGTCTGTCGCCATACACCGGGCTCTAGTCATGTAGCAGATGACATACAATACGCACATATGTTCACACAATGAACAAATTGGTGCATGCCGTCGGCTGGGATCGAATCGATCGATCGATCGTCGCTCCCTCTGGCTTGAGAGGCGGGTCTTCTCCAACTAGGCTATCATTTTTCTTACAATTGACTACACTATGAAAGGCACTTAAATCAATTTTACACAAACAACGGTAAAACCATTTCATAAGATATCACACTAGGGCCATCAACTCAACCTGCACCATTCAACAAAAATTTTGCCTACAAAAGAACTAACCCTAAGATTATATTTCGCTGAGTTCACCAGTCTCACTAACGCGCGTAACGACGTGTAACGAGCACAACGGCGTATAACGACGTATCCAGTATCCTTACTTCCGGTCGCTGTAGTTAAAGGGCAAGAGGGCCTTTTATACGTCTTATGGGACTATCTCGGTCGTTCGTCCCTTTATAGCTTTATGTCGCTGCCTTGTACAGGGTTATCCGGAAAGGGTGTACTAAGCCGAAAGGAGTCATTGTACACATCATCATGAACAACTTTTACTGTGTCGTCAATTCTTAAATCGCGAAAGGAATCAGCTGTGCCTTAGAAAAGTTTATGGATTGTCGACAAAATGTATGGTTAAGCTTTTTTTTTTTTCGTAATTTCAGGGTTGGCTCTGTAGTAAAAGTTGTTCATAATGATGAGTACAATGACCCCCTTTAAGCTTAGTATACCCGTTCCTAATAGCCCTGTATGGCTTGTATGAGGCAGTTTTAAGAGTGAGAATGGAGTGAGTCAAGAAATTGGCTTTAACCTTTGAGGAGTCGTATATGCTTATATTGAATGTTTTGTTCATTTTTTTCCATTCTTTTTCGGATTCTCAGAATAGGGAACCTCTTATCCTACATGACTTTTTGTTTTATTAGGTATATAGGTATACAGTACAATATAGAAAGGCACAAGAATAATTCTCGAACATGTTACATCCAGCAACACGCATTGAGCCAGCGTGATGGATAACGGCTTAATCGCCCTCCATGTAGGGTAGGTCGGTGTGCCTGCAGGGGACGTAAAAGACTATAATGATTTAGAAAGGTGTAAATATTATTGTATGTTCTAATTGTTGTAAGTACATATCAATAAAGGTCTGAACTTTAGGTATAAGGAACTGTCAAAAGTGTCAAATTTTAGTGTACTTCCACTTTCCCACCCTAAGTTTCAACCCTGGGGTGGCAAAATACTGGATTCTGAGAATCTCATCATCATCATACAGTGTCTTACGTCCCACTGCAGGGACATCGACCTACCTAATATTGAGGGTCATTATCCACCACTTTGAAACAGTGCAGATTGGCTAGTGTTACATGTTTTTAGAATTGTAATTCTATGTTTTGTCGGCTTCCTCACGATGATTTATTTCACTGTGAGAACACGTGTCAAATTTAAAGAAACTTTTTGACGAGTTGACTGCTGCTCGGGTAAGATTTTAAGAGGATCTGAGAATGTTCTGAGGATCTGAGTGATTTCTGATTTTATTTTTCTAATCTTATCAGACCTGACGCCTCAGTGCTGCCACCTAGTTTTCGTGTCTGTAAACCCTCATCATTCCCTCTCACCTGAGCAGTATGATCTTGAAGATGGGCCCCACGAGTCCCTTGATGATGACGGACGCGTTCAGATGACACCTCCCATGCAGGACGATGCCGTTCACCTGTCGACAATAACACACAACTGTTAATAAATTGACGTTTAGTCATATAAATCACACTTATATTATAAAGACAAATGTTTGTGAGTGTGTCTTTATGCCTGTCAGTTCTTCACGCTCAAATGGATGGACGTATTTCAATGAAATTTGGTATGGAGGTAGCTTATATCCATATAGGTAGCTTATACACATAGGCTACTTTTTAATTGCGGGTAAAACTGTTGGGCGCAGCTAGTAATAAATAAGGAAGAAACAGTACAAGTCTATTTCTAGTACACAGCACGTGGACCGAATACAACAACAAGCAAAGAGACACTACACAGCTCCGTTGACAGTATTATGTTACTTATATCAATAACGAAGATAGAGAGACGTACAAGAGACTGTAGCGAGCACGAGACAACAATAATTATCACTGTTGCGACTTGTTGCATTTGTTTGCGACTACGGAAAATTGTGTGCATGCACCTAATTTATGCGGTCCATGATCAGATTTACTTTTCGTACCGCATTTCACTTACGTTTGATAGAAGAGTTTAGCAGCAAGAATTGACCGAGCAAAAGCGGAGCTTCTCCCTTTTGCAATGAGTATAAGAATTGCCTAAGTCCTTGTTAAACTACCCCTAGCTAGCTCCTACTTTAATGTTCTTGCACGAACCCTAAGCCATTCCTTAGGAGACTCTTAACTATGTATATGTATGTGCCTGATAAACGAATACTTCGCTAGGAGAAGATAAAACTAGTTAAACAAAGACTTAGACCATTTTTAAATTTAGTGCAAACGACTGCGAATTACGAAATTGGCAGAAATCGCTCAACATTCTGTCAATAAAAAAAATCCTTAATCTCTATGTAATAGAGACTATCGAGTTTTTGTTTTTTTTTTCTTTCATACTCATAGTGTTATCAACCAGGATTATCCCTCCTCTTTAAATTAACAAACTAACTATCTCCTCCCCAGCTGTTGATTGCCCAAAACCCAAAGGACTGGCATCCAAGTTATATGTAAAATAGAGAGCATTCCGTGAATATGTATAAACTTAATAAGCAAGCAAGTTCGTATAGGCCGAGTGGCTAGCCCTGATGTCAGAGTTACTAGGCCGCCCGAAGGCCTCTGACATGGCTTGAAAATTGTTGTCATAGAACAAACAATCAAGGCCTACAATTTAACGTGTCATCCGAGCCACGGTAGTGCTCAGTTGTAAATGCCACTCGCGGTCACCCAACCTAGGACTGACCGTGCCGGCCGTTGCTTAGCATCGGTGATCGGCTACGACCACCTAGTCAAGCTACGCTGTGAGCGCTACAATAATAAACTTAATATAAACTTAATCATAAAATAGTAATTTTAATAAAAATGTACATTTGCAAAACATCCCCAAGGCAGAGCATCACTAGGGCGATTTTAGCTGGGTATAATCTTACATTACCCGGCTGCACCCCAGCAAGCAAATCTTGTGCAAAAACCAAAAAAAGTATTTCCTAGAAACGAAACACTTCACCATTCAACACCGTCCCACAATTTTCGCACAACCTCTAAAACTCAACATAAAAACTGTAATATTTTGTAGAATTAAGATAATAAATGAATTTCCTACTTCCTGCCAAGATCAAAGTCGAGATTTAGCAAAGGCCGAGCCATAAAAATGTCAAGCAGTAAAATATAGCCGCATGATAATTTTATAATGATGTTACTAGACGCAGCATTTACGTATTCTTGGAAAGTAGAAGGGAAATTTTGGGTTCTTCCACATTGCCGTACCATGTTTTTCGCCTGGTAGGGCATAGCCGAAAGTCGAAAAATTTGTAGGCGACTTAGCTCCGATCTTGATTACTTTAGTATAAAGTTTTAGTTGATTTTCTCCAACTAGGGCTGCAAAACCCTAATCACCCTCATAACCAATCATTATTTAAAAAAAGACTGCAAAATGTAGCCTATGACACTCGCGAATTAAAGAAGACTCTAACAACATAATAATTAATCAAAATTGGTTCGGCCGGTTAGTAGAGAGAACATAGAAACAGGTATGCAAACATTTAAACAAATAACTCTTCTTTTTGGGGTTCGTCTCAGTCGGGTAGTAAAAAAGTAAATTTCAGTAATATGCCTCATCTAAATCAATGAGTGGGGCAAATTGCTTCCATTCTTAAAATTCCATTAGGCCCTATTCTGAACGCTAAATTGCTAAATCTAAACTGTCTTTATTATTACTGCGTATACTCGTACATAAGAGAGAGTAACAATACTTTAAGCTATTATGGAAACTGATGTGGTTTTCACACATTGTGATTATAATGAAACGGGAATTACTCACGTATGATTTAGTCACGCGCACTCGCCTCGATGAAGACCGCCGAATGCGGCTAAAACTATAGTCGGAATAATCGACTAAATCGTATGAGAGTAATTCCCGTTTCATAATACTTTAAGCTAGTTTTGATTTAACAAATTAACATTCTGAGTAGGGTTTTTATGCCCCACTAGATACAATACTTGGTGGGGCAAAGTGGAAGTACCTGAAACTTTACTGAGTTACTGAATGATACGAGTACGTTAAAGTATCGTTTCAATGAAAGACAAAAATAGAATGAAGGAATAGACGTTCGGAGTGTCAGTTGATATTCAGGTAATTCGATACTTCGTCACGGTTATTTTTAATTAAACTTCTTTCACAAATTGCTTTTCTAGAACGTACCTCACAATTAGTAGGTAGTTATAATGACATTTCTAGTTTTCAGGAAACAAATAAAACTGCTAAGAAATCAGTTCTTGGGTAGTATGTATCAAGAACTCAGAATTTAGGATAATTCGGGATAATTTTTGCACACACTGTCGTCTGACCCCAAACTAAGCTAAACTTGTACTATGGCTGCCAGAGACTGATTTACATGCAAGCTTATCATGTTTGTATTTATATTTAAATAGATAATTAATCAACACTTAAACATAGAACAAACTGAAAATGTTTATCACATGAATGTTTGCTCTAGGTAGGAATCGAACCCACGCCCCAAAGCGCAGAAGGCAGGTTCGCTACCAACTGAGCCACCAGGACAGTAAATTGAACAATGCATTAGATCTTTTAACAAAGACTCCGTCTACAATAGAACAGGCTGGTTTTAAATCAATCATTCCTTTATCTACGAAGACGCGCTTTGCCGTTTCTTGTTAACCTCCGACACAAAAAGAGGGATGTTATAAGTTTAGCGTGTATATCTTCCTGTGGCATCGTTGCTCACAAACGGATGAATCGTTTTTGATTTAGTTTTTTTTTGTTTAAAAGATGTTTTTCAAGTTAAAGTTAAGGTTTTTTATTCGCCTATAATGTGGTTACATTATTAGATCTAAATTGAAAATTGTTTGTTCATGGGCGTACCCAGGGGGGGGGCAGGGGAGGGCAGCTGCCCCCCCCCCCTTGAAAATCTCGCAGAACATGTATGAACTCGCCTAATTACTAATTAAAGTGTAAACGGGTTATGCTATAACTTTTAAATAAACCGCGCAGTAGACACTTACAAAATGAACGATGCAAAAGGGACCTTGCATCCAAATTTTAATGACATGCACAGAGGATGGCCACCGAGGGAGTTTTAGTGGGGCAATCCCCACATAACCCGGATGCACCCCAATAACATCCGGGCATCTTTTTGACGATTTCCCCCCCGTCAACAAAAAAAAAAAGGTGTGTTTATGTAGTGTGTATGACAAAACAGCCGCGGACGACCCGACCTAAAAAATCTGACTTGCCCCCTCCTACGCCAGAAGCTGGGTACGCCCATGTGTTTGTTTAGCACACAATATTATCACACCTTTCCCCCAAAGAGGCTGGCAGAGATGTTACCACACCCACAATTCGTCGTATTTAGTCCCGAATATGACGGGGGGCGATCCTGTCACAATCGATGATCGTAAAGGATATTTTTATCGAGAATATACATTCCAACCCATGATCGTCATGGCTTTTTTTAAAATTTTAAATTAATTGTGAGTGCATATAGATTATTCCCCTTAGCCATGAACGTTGCATAGCCTCGGAATAGCTTCACAGTCTTTTGTCATTTTCGATCGTGTTCAAAGAATTTAAAAAAAGGAGAAAGACAAAACATGCACAAAACGCTTTGGTTCCTCATTTCCCATACGGACAGCTAGAGTGTGAAATACTCTGCCAGAGTGTGTGACACTTATAATCTGGGTGTCTTCAAGTCTCGAGTGAATCGGTTTCTTCTAGGCAAGCGTGCTCCATCGTAGGCCGCATCGCTGCTTATCATTAGGCATGTTGGCGGCCAAACGCAAGCCTATTAAGTTAAAAAAAAAAAAAAAAAAAACTGTGTTCGTGAGTGTATTTCGAGGCCATACAACGTTTATTGCTAAAGGGGCATATAAAGGGGATATTCCTGTTATTTTTTTAATTTAAAACATTCGCCCAAAATCCAAAATCTTAAAAGCAAGCTATCTCCTGCCCTAAACTAAAGAGCAAGCCGTTTTTGTCTCCTCCACCCTGGCTCCGATACAACTTACAGGCGCTATTGTCCGCAACAAGAGGCTGAGCACTCGCAAGAACAATCAAGTCTTAAATAAACGAAGTGAGATTTACCTTTGTATATTTGAAAGACAAAGGAACTGAACGTCGAGAATTATGAGCCAATTTTTTCGGTAATTACAGTTTTGTCAGCCCGGCACGCCATCACACGATCGTCCAACACTCCAACTGTTCGTCCAACATTCCACGTGTGGATAGTTAGTTCGAGGTTTGAGTGCTGAGCTTTAGAAGTTTCTATTGAACATATGTAGGTTCTGAAATATTATAAGTCGATCTTATGCCGGCACCACACACCGATCCAGGGCCCGTACCGGTGACATGTTGTTGCGATTATTTTTCGATTCAGCGGCCGAAGCTACGCGAATAAAATACCATCGCAAGATGTCCAATGTCTGCAGCACAGATCATACAAACTAGGGTCTGCAGTCTGCGTGGACAGCGAGGACTCTCATACACACATATCGTCACGCCTTTTCCCCGAAGTGGCTGGCAGAGGTGTAATACAACACCCACACTTCGCCGAACGATATTCAGTCCCATTTGTGACCATACACCAGGCTCCAGTCATGTAGCAGATGACATACAACTACACTATATGTACTCTCACACACGAAGAACATTAAAGGAGTTTTTGGCAGGAACCGTAAAGGTGTTGTCGTAATTTTGTATTATTTTCTAAATCTTGTGATTCTTCGAGTGTTAGAGTGTAATAATGGTGGATTATTAACCTTTACCGGTTCGTTAAGGTGCACGAGTGTGTGCAAATGATACAAACATTGCATAACGTGACTTTTCGCGTTCCCTACAAAACTCTACTTAAAGCTTCGGTAAAGTATTCATCACCTTACTGAAATGTGGAAAGAAGGATATATTTATCATCGTCATCATCATTTTATCATCATCACTCCATCATTTGTAAAAAACTATATTGTAACACAGGTTTTTCCCTAACCTAGCGCAGGCACCTGAGCGTAAATATTCTACTTATGTATAAACGTCACCATTATCGTAATAAGTTAGTGTAGTAGTAATTGTTAATATTGTGTAATCTGATGCAATAAATAATATTTTGATTTGATTTGATATTAACTTGACACTGGCAAATATACAAAAGAACAGGAACGTTAAATCCTATCCTTCTGTTAGGCAGTCATGTAAACAATAATCAATAGGATGTACCTATAACATCCTCAGTTGCAGTTACTACTCAATAGCACTTTTCTCTTTGTAAATAAATAAAAGTTACAAATGTATCCGGATCAGGTCTAGGTCTCCTCGTAGCTACAGCCGAGTGTTTCGCATCAAACGGCTCGGGTCTGTTTAGATTGTACAGATCTGCGCTAATGTTTCAATCGGAGAGAATTAGTGTAGCTCTGTGTTTTAGACAATGTAGGCATGGCGTCTGTGTGGGGAGCGGAGCGAGCTATAGATAAGTTACAATTTACAAAAGCTTTGTTTAAGTTTTGAAATAAACTAGAAAGTGGTACAATGTAATTGTTATTTGTTAGTTGTTTCATGTAAAAAGGAGCAAAAAAACTGATATATGACTGAATGATTTATTTAACTGCGTCGGTGGCTCAGTCAACTTGCCTTCTGCGTTTGGGGGCAAACATTCATGTGGTGAACATTTGTGTTTTTTCTTCTATGTCTGGGTGTTAATTAACTTTTTTTTTAATTTACGCCAGTACGCCATTCTTTTCTCACAGCACCAGAACCCTAATTGGCATCTCTCCAGCTCCATTCAGCAGAACTTGAATCAGCTGCTAATGTACGCACAGAATCTCTACGTGCATTATAATACATTTTATCTACATTACATTTGCGTATTGTGCATACATTATTGGGCTTGTGGTGGTAAAATGTTGGAATTTGTGACGTCGCTAGGTTTGAACTTCTGGCTAACTGTATATGTTTAAATTAGCTGCGTTCCGTGGTTACACCTGCGAACCCCCATGGGCCGTTAGTTTTTCCGGGATGAAAGGCATCCTAAGTCCTTTTCTGTGCGCCTAGTAACGTGTATGCAAAATTTCATGATGATCGGTTGATTAGTTAGGGCGTGAAAGCGTTACAAACAAACAAACACACGAATAACTCACTTTCGCATTTATACTCGTAGCATTCGTCAGGATAAGAATTGAGATAGTTAAGCCTTGAATATTCGCCAAATGCGTCTATTCAACTCGTAATAGTGAAGAAGCTACGGACCCTACCGATATGAAAAAAATATCACCAATAAGATCATTCTGTTACCTATTAATTAGCCTGATTAAAATATTATATTACTTACTAGATTGCGAGTAAAAAAATATTAAATGAACGTTGTTTTCGTTCTCATGGCGTGCAATACCGTGCTTACGGAGATTACGTTACTATATATTTTTACACCTTCGGATAGGAAATTTAAAAATATGATTGATCGTTCTTTTACCATATTTTTAGAGCTAAAATTGAGTTAGTTTAGTAATATTTTGTGTTATTTTGAAGTATTTCGTCAGATCACGTGACCACTGACACCCGCGAGCTCCTTTGCGGGGGACGGGCCAGTCGGCGCCAGCGCCTCACGAAGGAAGGACGTACTCGCCTTGCCGAAAAATATTTTCGCATTTTTTTTCTATTTGTACGTAAATCATCAATTAAACAGTGCTTAATTATCCAGAGACAATCAAAAAAAGTAGTTTTTCAAGACATTTGATAAGTTTTTAGTGACTTTACTACTAGTGAAAATATTTGGACAATAATTGATCGCGTTGTGAGTAGAGGGTACAGAAGGTTGATCCGATGAAAATGGGAGATGTCACCAAGGCAGCTAGGCGTAACAAAAAAATTGGACTCCAACTAGGTAGCTAAGTGGTAAGTACCTACCTACCTATTAATATTTAATTACCACATAAATATTTTTACCCGTTTGTTTTTATCGTGTAGACTGAAGTGACTAACCCTAGTGTCTGAGTTTTTAGTGGCATATGATTCGGTCTGACGTTTGTTTTCCTGATAAAAATACTTAATAGAAAACTACAGACGTGTCCTCCGACCTATGTTAACTCTCAGGGCTTCACCGTCCATTACACCTTATTGCGATGATTGTTGGATTTACCCGCCGACGCTGTGCGACCATGAACCTTATTTTGCTGTGATACGAGCCGCGGTCGCGCAGCGTCGTGCTGTACTACAATCATCACGCCACGGCACGGGCCCCATTGTACATGTTGCTCATGATAATTATCCAAGTGCAAGACTTGTCAGAACTGTGTTTTTTTTCTTGTTATGTACAAATGTACCTATATGTGTCATATTAGTACATTGCACAGGGTTATCGGTATAGGGTGTACTAAGCCAAACGGGGGTCATTGTACTCTTCATTATAAACAACGATTACTTTTTAAACTTTTTTATTTGTAATATAAATCGGGGAAAAAAGCATCTGCTTACATTTTGTCGACGATCGATGAGCTTTTTGTATGAAACAGCTGTTTTTTTTCTCGTGATTTCATTTGATTCAATTATTCACAAAAATTATACTAAGGTCAATATACCTAAGCCATTTCAAATTGAAGCTGTGGCATACTTGCTGATGCCCCAACACCTAGTTAATAACATAGAAATGGGGAGTATTCTATAGTTAATAATAATAAATAATCCTTCTTGAACAATCGGGTAAAAATAAAATAATAATAATTATTATGTGTACTTACGATGTCAATATCGGAAAGCGGTCGTTGCGTGCGAACGGTGTAAATGACTAATACTAATTTTTGTTTTTGGTATAGCACATTTCCTAAACTAACCTACCTAAACTAGAAACAATCACATTTTTATGTTATAGCTGACCAACCACGGTCCGCAATACATTATTATTTTTAGCAGTGTAGTGAGCATATTTTTCTAACTTATCCTGGTTTGTTAACCGACTTCAAAAATTAGGACGCACTCAATTACATTGTATAAATTTTACTAAATGTTTGTTGCAGCATAATTTCGTCATTTATTTTTTATTTGAAAGAATATGCTTACTAACACTCTGATCAGTCACTTTGATCAAAATAAAGTATTTTTTTTGTAAAAAATAGTATTTAATACAAAAATTCAAGCATTTGCATTCAGAAAGTAGTGTTCCGAGTTATGGCCATTGAATTCGAAAGAAAAGTTATTACATTTTCTTACAACAATAACCGAGCGAGAGATCGTTAGCGAGCGAAGCGTCTATGCTTCAGATTCGACGAAAATGCTTTCGTATTTCCGAATTCCGTCTGGATTTCTGTCCGGATCTTTGCCCAGACCTGTCTTAATCTACAGGTCGCATTTCTTAACCTATTCTCTTGAAACTTTGTGTGTAAGTCCGATATTTAAAAAGAATTTTCTTGTCCAGGCAGTTATTGGAAATTTTTCAATATGGCAGAGATGTGATTTAAAAAAGGATATATCTGCATAATTGGAAAATTTCCAAAAAACTTTTTGATCCGAGTCAAAACAAAAATTTATATAATTGTCAAACCTGCTCACAAAATTTCACGAGAATCGGTTGAGGAGTGTGACCTGTAGAGGAGGACAAATACAAATACAAATAATTTATTTGGGTATAAAATACATGTGACAATTTCAAATCGGACAGACATCGGTCACGAGATCTCCAGCTCACAGAGTCACTATTGTATGTATTGTAATTTATTTATATTTATTAAATACAACAATTTCTTTGGTAACTGATACCAACCTGCATCTAGTCTTAATAGTTATTTTAATCTAGTCTCTATTGCATGAAGACTAGAATAGTAATATATTTTAAACTGGGATTATAAATTGGTAATTGTTTTATATTTTATGGTATCATGGAAAGAGACAAACGAGACGCTTTGAGTAATATGAATATTGTGTAATTAATATCTTTAAATTGCTCTATTTCATTTTTTCAGAAACAGAGATCAACGAAATTATCAAAGTTTAAACACAAGCGTTCAGCCAACAAAAAATGCGAGTACTGAACTAAGGTGAGTTAAAAGACATTTAACATCTTATATTATTAGGGTGACAAGCATAGTGCATAGTCAGAGCTATGCCAAGTGGAAATGCTATTGCTAAAGTTATCGTATGTCCGGCGTCCAGCGTCTGATTGCACGGATGTCCGATTGTTTTCCACTACAGATCGCATTTCTCAACCGATATTTGTGAAATTTTGTAAATTTAGGTTTTATTTAAAATAGCAGAGATATGTAATTTGTGAGACGTTGCTCATAGAGCCACTACTTATAATCAGAGTGGCGCTGAACTGCTATGGGCATGCGTGACGCCAGTACAACCATTCACTTAGCGAGCGCGAAGCGCGAGTGAAAAACTTCCGTTTCAGTACTAAAAACTTATCCTATATTTTTATCTACAGATGCCTAGTTCAAAATCATCCGAAAGTTATCAGAGCATCCGAGGAACAGGGACTTTTTCACCTTCGAATAAACTGGTAATCATTTTTTTTTGTGTACACAATGTACATAAATAAATTATTGATACGAGCGTTGGGACTTAGTATGGTTGCAAATTAATTATTATTTAATATTATTTTTAGGAACAACAATATCAGTCTTCATTGCCGAATCTCATCGTCGAAGAAGAAGCAGAACAAGAACAGAAAGACAAAAGTTATTGGCGTATTATAACATTAGCTTCTTCTTCGTAAAATTTAAGGAAATATCAAGACACAATGGATTTGGTTGCGCCAAACAATCGATAGACTTGATTGGAGAAAAGCAAACAGGTCATGCTTCTAAATTCACCTTTTTGTGAATAAAGAGTAACAATAGTAAATTATGTACCGAGGGCACAAAGCAGTGCCTTACGTCGCGGGCGGCTTATTGTACCTTGAGCGTAACGAGGGAATCTAGAGTTAACTCCCGAGCGCAGCAAGGGAAGATGAGTCCTGAGGGCAGCGAGGGGTTCAAGCCGCCCAAGACAAAAACACTGCTTTATCCTAGAAGCGAATCCTCTTCTAAAAATACTGTCTAATATTATACTCTCTCATAACTAATAAAAAGGTACTAGTAAGGTACAGTCTTTTATTTTAAATTTCGTGCAGCTCGAGGAGCACGTGCTCGTATTTTTTTCTTGGTAGCTAGTTCAATTTTCAAATAAACTCTTCTTACAGTGCTTATTCTGAGTTTTCATTCAATGTTAATCTCTTTGCTTGGAAACTCCCAACTGCAAGCTTCGCTCGAATTTATGTTTCATCTATAAAACCAACATTTGATTTTCATGTGTTAGATTAAGGATGTGTTAATCTGAGCGATTACTGCCTTCAAAGCATTTTTGATTCTCGGTTTATTTTGATTATTTTTTTGGTGTTTGCTAAAATCTAAGCACTATACATGTATTTCAGCTACAAAAGGTTTTTCAATATCCAATCTAAGACCCCTTTAGTCCAGCTAGAGAGGATTTTTTTACTATATTAACTACTAGCTGTTGCTCACGATTTCGTACGCGTAGATAAAAAAAAGCTCGTTCCGTTAGTTTCTTGTATTTGTCATTCACAGGTCCCACTCCGAACCTGCACCCTTCTCTCTACCATCATCATATTGCCAGACCATGGTACGGGCAACAGTTATCTAGTTGGTATTGGCAATTGTCTTTATACTGAGTTTGGCTGGCACTGTCCGATTAAAACGTCACGCTCAGACAGGTGTCTATGGCAAGGGTAGCGGGTAGGTAAGCCGTTAACTCGGCCTCCAAGCTAAATCTAATAGGTAGCCAAGTCTAATATGGAGTAGATAGTTACAATTTGTGTAGTAAGTAGGTTATATACTTGTTGGTAATAGGTAGAAGTACTAGGAGTTACTCGTACTATGCCAAATATTTCAGTCTGAATGTTTAGTAGGAATTACCTACTACTCGGAACCAGCCAAGCCAAGTAGGCAGTATATAGATACTATGTATATGTAGTAATTAGGTAGATACTTGTAAGTAGTATCCTTCTTCTTCTACCTATAAGACTTGGCTGGCACCGACTTCAAATAGATGGGTAGCGCTTATAATAATTATACTAATTAATATTAGTGCTTATTTGTGGTTTGGAAGTCGCTTTAATTTTGTTACAATGATCACTTAAAACATCTTCTAACTTGACTTTTATTGAAAATCAGTTTACTAAAAAAATTAAGTAAACAAAATTAAGTCAAAGTGTAGTTTTTTATATCGTAAATTATGACACTTTTGTGCTAAGATCATTACACTCGAGGCGGTATTATAGCGCGAGCCGTATGCGAGCCCACTAATGGAGCCAATAGTGTAAATTATTAACGCACACGCGTTTCATGTGACGTTTTTCATCACACATGCGAGGGGAAAAAACACAGACTTGCATTAGTCAATACATTTTTCTGAAAATGTATGCGCATTTTGCTGCTTTTCCACTTATCAAAATTTTACTAGGCATAATAATAAAGCGAGTACTTTGTTTAAATTATCATACCTAATTAATTGTCAATATTTTGATAAAAAAAAGAATGTTTATTTACTGTTATTACGTAGTTATGATACTTTAAATCAAGAATTTAAGAAAAGTAAAAAAAAACTCTTGTTGATTTATTTTAAAAAAAGTCTAGTTTAGTTACTAGTGCGATAATGGTAAAGTAACAGCACACGTGCTTAATAGCTCGGATTATGAGCTAAAACTGATGTAATAAAGTCCTTTTTACGAGTGAGAGTGATGAAAAAGATATTAAACACAAACGCGTTTTTAACTTCGAGTAGGAACATAATTATCAGCAAAATCAGGCAAGAAACTATCGAGATAATAATGAGGTTGTAAGTTCTAGGTCCACTATGTTTTCAATCATTTTAGTCATTTTTATACTACCTGCTGATTATGTAAAACAGATTAGTACTACCAACTCGTAGAATACATTTTTTAAGCGGGCCGTCGATTGAACAGCTCTGCTAGTCCTAGTAAATATGTTTTTTGTTATGAGATTTTTGAAATGTTGTAAGCATTGGTTTAGGATAGGTTGAGTAATTTATTCCTGGTACCGGAGTTCTTAGGATGCCCATCAGGAGCCCTATTCTTACGAAATATATTTTCTGATCAATGTCTCTCTCGTTTTAAAAGTCATAGTGAGAGTGACCAAGAAACATCTCACGCGTCAGGAATAGCCCTCCAGGGCCATTCTTACGATATTATATTATTTCCCCTATTCCTACGCACGAGATATTTTTTGGTCAATGTCTCTCTCGTTTGAAAAATCATAAAAGTGAGAGGGACCAAGATAATATCTCACACTTCAGAGAGTCCGTGGTCTACGATTGTTTTTTTAGATTTTACACGCACGACCAAAGGGAATCAAAGCCTTTAGATGCGGGATATTTGTGAGTACATACTTAATCTACCTATACTTATAAACAAACTACCGCGCTCATGCTGCTTATAAGGCTCAACTTTAAAACGCCGTTGGCTTCAAATAATTTAGTAAAAAAACATTACAATAAAGCATAACATCACAGAGGGCTTTCATTTTTAGGCAAAAATATTTTTTTCACGGTGTTTCGTCTGAATTTGTTTGTCTTTGAGAAATGCTAGCTCAATGTTCAAAAGCTTCGAGCGTTGATCACTTGAGGCGCTAAAACCAGCTGAGCGCCGAATGCCAAATGTCATTGGCGCATCTTAACCCCTTAAGGTAGATTTCATCAAGACAGTCGCTTGTACACTTATTGACAGAGCAAAACAAAGCTCTCAGAAAAGTGACTAGTGACTTTGTTCTAAAAAGAGAGCCTTACTTCTTTTCAGGCCGAAGCTCACTGGAGCTGGACCTCGTAACGTATCAAGTTCGCATACCATTTTGCCATATCAATTTGCGGTATCAATTTAACGAGCCGACCTGCGCGCCTGTCGGCATCTTGATTCGCAGCGAGCGCGCTTCAAAGTGTTCGCAAAAATGCCGACTGGTTTGCATGTTCACGGCTCGGCTCGTCGAATGATACGCGAACACGATACGTTATCAGTCTGGAGCTTTAGATGGACTCTGAAGTAGCCCAACCAGCTATAATTTTAGCTCTTCCCAGCCTACCAGCTGATCGGAAAATCCTCCGTTTTGATCATGACGTCAAGTATATATAAGTTTAGCATAACATTGTTATTCTCAGCAATAAATAATGCGTATCGAACGATTCGAGATCTCCGCCCAATACAGCTGGCTCCCAGCCAAGGTAGGGTAAAAACAAAATATTCAAGTAGGCAAAAGAAGAGTGGTTTACATTTCTGTGAGGGAATGAAAAATGTTCTTTTTGTATTTGGGACGGCTTTGACTGAAGTGGGTGACGATTCCATGTTGACCAGACAGTTTTTTGTTGTGTTTCATTTGTGATGAAAAGCCAGTTTTTTTTTTCCATAATCCGATGTCCAATAAACAAGGCTCACTAAAGGAAAATTCAAGTCACATGTAAAAATTACATTCTTGAAAAGTGGATATTTTAAGGTTAACTATTTAGAAGGCAACGATGTCTTCCACTTCTGCCAAGTAACCACTAGTACATATAGTATGAATATGGTATGATATTACCTAGTAGTAAGGAAAAATTAGTAATAAAAATTTTCTTTTTCGCAAAAAAAAGCCTCTCAGTTTCTTGCCTGTTCTACTGAGTAGTAGATGTTTTTCCGAACAAGGCAGTTGAGTCTATTATTGAAAAACTTTGACATTCCTATGTGTATGGATCTTCGATACCCAATTGAAAAATACATTTTGAGTTTTGGTTGATAAATCAAGAAAATAGTAGGTACAACTACAAACTTGCAGATAAAAATATTATGTAACACTAGCTGCGCGCCGCGGTGTTACCCGCGGATAAAAAGTAGTCTATTTTAAGTATGTACTTTGAAATGTACATGTATTATGGATGTTTATCACTCTCTAGCAACCGTAGTACAAACTTTGCTTATTTTGGGGTCAGTCGACTGTATTTCTCGAAGTTATTTATTTTATTTATTTATACCAGACTACAATTTTATTTATCTCTGTACAAAACTTTATCCAGATCCGTTCAGTCGTTCTGGCGTGATTGAGTAAAACGTTAATCTATCAAAACTTTCGTATTTATACCATTCGTGCGTTGAGTGTGAAGTATAAAAACTCAGATTTTGTTTTACAAGAAAATACTACAAGATAATTATCCGAACGAAGCGGGGTGTTCGAGTCTACATGGGACAAATCGCGGCATTTGTTTGTCCGAAGAAAACTTGTAAGTAGTTCTTGCAAAGTCAATTGTACTACTTGAGACTGTACTCCTGACTCCTGACCTGACTGTGGCTCAGTTGTTAATGAACCTACCTGCCTTCTCGTGGGTTCGATTCCTACTTAGGACAAATATTGATGTGATAACAACACACTGCAAAATGTTGTACCCTATATCACTTCCACTGTCAAGACGATTCAAATGACACCTCACATGTCGAAATACATCAAGCTTTTTAAAAAAGCGTGGCAAAGGAACCTCATACATACATACCCACATATATACATACACTCTAAAATCATGACCCTCCTTCTAGCGCAGTCGGGTAAAAAAAAAGATAAACAGACGAATTGAGAACCTCTTCCTTTTTAAAGTCGGTTAAAAATGTATGAAATTTCAGTAGAAAAAAATTACAACAACAGTTTCAGACGAACCGGCATTTGTTTGAAGACCTAAACCCAAATATTGACCAAAATATTTAAAAAAATGTGTGAACAAAATTGTTCGAGGGTCGTCAGGTCACAGTTCGAGACAAACTAGTAGCTAAACAATGCTGCAGCGAGACGTGAGTCGATGGCAGCCGGCCAGGAGCTGCTCAATGGAGCTGTGATGAATCACGGGAAGTAACTGCTTTATGGTGCAAATGGGGATGCGCCTCCGGACAAAACGAGAACTTTACGAATTCGCCGAATATACTCGTATTCGACGGAGCGAAGTAAATTTATAGGTTACTAGCTGTACCCTGCGGTGTTACCCGCGGATAAAAAGTAGGCCTTGTATTATTCCTGGGTATACCTAAGAATTGGGTATAAGAATAATACAGGGCCATAATAATAACCGCTACCTGCCTACGCTAGCTACCTCCATACCAAATCTCATCAAAACCCGTCCACCCGCTTGAGCGTGAAAAAGTAACAAACACACTCACAAACTTTCGCCTTTGTAATATACGAGTAACGTGTAAGTGTGACTAGCTGTTACCCTCAACTTTGTTCATGTTAATTCAGAAAATACATAGTTTCAAAAAACTTAATCATTTTTATTATGATTATCAAATTCCATTCAGCCGTTTAGTTATGAAAAGCCTACAAACAGACAGAATAAGTTACCTTAGATTTTATAATATTAAGAATAAGAATAAAAATAAATAGAATGCACTGCATTTGTTGTATATTTTGCCTGACGCTAACTAGATTACCGTTAACCCGATATTGATGAAATCCTGCAGGCAAGTAGTCCATGCAAATACATCTTTAAGTTCGAATTCGGGTAAAATCGCACGAGAAGTTCTAGAGACGAGGTCGCGAGATTCTCGTTCGTTTCTCTCCTAACTACTAATTTTAATCCTACTAATATTATAAACGCGAAAGTTTGTATGTATGGATGGATGGATGGATGTTTGTTACTCTTTCACGCCAGAACGGCTGAACAGATCTGGATGAAATTTGGCACAGAGATAGATTATAGTCTAGAATAGCACATAGGATCCTTTTTAACCGCGGGTGAAACCGCGGGGCGCAGCTAGTCTCTCTATAAGTTTATACCCCTAGCATAACTATCTCCTGTCGACAAGTCCGTTGTTGGTACATATTCGATGGAACAATAAATACATAATATATATGAAAAATGTAGGATCCATTTCCCAGGGGCGCTGTCCCATTTTGCATACATTTCTATCGAATACATACATTTATACATTTTTAAATAGTTTATATGCTGGAGGCACAGAAGCAATTGTACAACGGTGGGACACCGGGGTGGTGATTTAACTTGTTTAAAAAAAATTAAAAAATAGTTTTTTTTTATTAGATACATTGCTTGCGTTTGTTATGTAGTATTGTTCATTTTAGAAAATAATAAACGTGGTTACATGCAAAAACATAAAAAATTTCTTAACCTTCAGAATACTCGCAGTACTCGATGTGTCTGCCATCTCGCAATGATGCGAACTACGACGGGGCACGCTCACCTAAAGGCGAGGAATGACTGAAGCCGTACCTCGTAACGTATCGAGTACGCGTATCGTTTTGCCATAACAGTTCACCGTATCCATTTAACGAGACGAGCAATTCGCCGCGAGCACGTGAGCCTATTGGCACCTTGACTTTAGGCTCGCGGCGAGCAGCTCGCCTCGTTCAATTGATTGATACTCGAACACGATACGACAAAACGTTATAAGTCAGTCTCCGTCTTAAAAGAAATTCACCGATTCGAGCTTTTTATTAAGGTCGTTTATGCTGAGTTGCTTTACTAATTTGTCCGTCCTTCTTTTGTTTATTAGGGTTGTGACCCGGCCAAATATTTCACAAGGGTGAGGTCGGTCGAATATACCGCAAGCAGAGATTAATAGTACAAGGGAGAGAGGATCCAATTTAATAATACGATGATGATGATGAAAGGAGATTGGGCAAATATGTATGGACGTTGGTCGAAATGCCCTCAGGGTCGTCAGTATTGCCAATCGGATAGGATGTATGGGTAGGATTTAAAGATGTGTGCGTGTAAAATTTCATTACGAAATTAAACCCACAGTTTTCGAGATAGCATTTGTTAAAGTTAACTCTAGTAAACTTATTATTTTTCACATACTGTTTTTTGGGTCAGGTTTTTGGTACTTAATGTGAGTTAAACCCAATATTATCCTGGGCAATTTTTTTTTATTTTAGACCAGTTTCAGCTATAGACTAGCACACTGTGGCCCATGTGGATTTATTGTCTAACTGATTGAGAATCAATATAATTCATCAAGGTATAATTCTGCACCGATCGTAGACGACAACAGCAGACGACGTTTCGCCGCGACACTACTGCGGTTTCTTTGCATTTCTATGAGATGCATTCCGCAGCGAGTGACACATGCAAGCGACATGTCGCCCAACCGCAGACCCAGCTAACGATATGTCAAGTTTGTTTGTTTTCTTACCGAAAAATGAGTTTTTCCAATTCCGAGAAAGTGATTATGGAAATTCACGTCAGACATCATGTTCCACAATGGAAAACTGCGCTGGCATCTGCTGCTTTCGCTTGCCGTCGGCAATTACGACGGCAGACGACAGTAGCTGTCGACATGTCGCCGCGACAAGAGGCGGCGACACGTCGTCTGCTGCTGTCGTCTGCGGTCGGATGCAGAATTATATCTTTAACTTCGAGGTCCTATTCTGGTCCCCGCTGGATTTGGTCATTTTCATGACTTTTTTAACGACAGATCCAGTGATCGAGATACCGCACGACCTGGAATCAGGCTCCTGTAATCAGCCCGGTGCGATCTTCCGCTCGGTGCGCACGGCTAATGGTCATGATTTCACGCTGTTGCGAAGCTTTTATCTCGTTAATTTAGCTGTGCGACAGAGATAGATAGTTCTCGAATTGTTACACATTTATTTGCTAAACAAAAATAGCAGAGTTAAAAAAAAACAGATTGCACTAGAAGAAGTGTCGTAGATCAAAAGACCGGACGTAGCGGTTTTTCACACATTTCATAAAAAAAAACATAATTTTATTTCATTCTGAACCTAATTTATTTTCAAACTCTATAAAATTTTACTAATATTATAAATGTGAAACTTTGTACGTTTGGATGTTTGTTTCTCAACTACGCAAAAACGGCTCAGCGGCTTTGGATAAAATTTCGTATGGAGGTAGCTTATATTTTGTGAAAAAAATAGCTTGTTATTTATAGTGAAGAAATTAATAGTTACTGCAGGGTAACGAGCGAAATCGAGGGACAAAGCCATCAAATAAATCAATTCGATTTTTATTTCCTTTTGTTTCATGGACCCCATTCACCACATTCATGGACAAGACGTTCCTCAGGTCCTCGATTCTACTAAGCAATTGTTTTTAAATTGTGTATTTTTGACACTTTTGGCAAACAAAAACTATCAATTTGAGGAAATTTTAATTAATTTGTTAATTAATTTGTTAATATTGTTAAGAATTGGGGGGCTGTCTATTCATAACGTAACGTAACATAACGTATCGTCACGTCTTACGTCCGAAGGGGCTGGCATCCCCTTCGCTTGGGCTTCGCTTGCCTTGGATTATACGTCATCTGCTACATAGCTGGAGCCCGGTGTATGGCGACAGACTTGCCCTCTGTCACATTTGGGACTGAATATCGTCCGGCGTGCGATTTTCATTACATCTCTGTCTATTCGTATTCGAGAGAAGCTCAATTCTGCCGGATCAGCAACACTCTAATGTTAAACAATGGCCGATCGTAAACACCCAGGCTGCGGGTCGACACCGCAAGCCGGAGTTCTCAGAACAAACGGACCTATTTAACTTCGTAACCAGCGCCATGCCATAAAACTTACGGTGTGATATTGGCGCTGAGTTTGGTCTGTCTCTGTTCAACTATCTCATGCTCTATCTATGTACTTCATGCTGCGCTTCGCAGTGTCACCTACGGTTTTAAAGTAGACTGTTTGTTAGTTCAGGGTATAAGGTGCCTCCATATCAAATTACATTAAAATCCGTCCATCCGTCTGAACGTGAAGACACACTCAACAAGGCACACACAAACTTTCCCCTTTGTAATGTAAAGTAGGAGTGAGTTGTACCTCATTCATGGTGGTGTGACTTGTCTTCTTCACTCTTCTCCAATAGTTTGTTCATTTTCAGACATATATGTATTTCTAAGACCTTACACTCTTTCACGTCCTTAAAGCTACCATTCAGTCATTGGCAAACGCGCAAATTTAAAGAAAATATCCATAAAAAATATGGCATTTTCTTTCAATTTGCGCGGCGACACGGGACACTGTCGCCGGCGGCAGTGTCGCCAATCACGAGATGGAGCTTTTTCAATTACAATGTTAAAGTTATACCTAATCGAGAATCAATTGGCGTTTATATTTATATGGCTAGAGTGTGGAATACTCTACCAGAGTGTGTGTTCCCTGACACTTATAATCTGGGTGTCTTCAAGTCTCGAGTGAATCGGTTTCTTCTAGGCAAGCGTGCTCCATCGTAGGCCGCAACACTGCTTATCATCAGGCATGTTGGCGGCCAAACGCAAGCCATCATAATGACTGGTGGCTCTGTGAGCTGGAGAACTCGCGACCGGCGTCTGGTCTCCCCTATAGGCCGCATTCCTCAACCGATTCTTGCGAAATTTTGTAACTAAGTTTTGATAATTATACAGGTATTTTTTACAGACAGTTTTTGGATTTTTTTTAAAATAGCGGTGATATGATTTTTTTTTTGGACCGGTAGTGGAAGACGGAAACCCAGACAGAATTCGGAGATACAAAAGCATTTTTGTCATAGCTAAAGCAGAGACGCTTTGCTTGCTAACGCTCGTTAGGTCGATAATTCTTATAATGTAAAAGCAATAGTAGCTCGTTTCTGTCTGTTTCTAGCGTTTTCAAGGCTGAACAGTTTAACGCGGTTATAATTTTGATTATTTGAACAAAGTCGCTTGTAACAGCTAGTAATAAATAAATATTCGAGACACTAGCACACACGGTCGTATGACCACAAACTAAGCAAAGCGTATACTATGGGTGCCTGAGTCTGATATAAGTACCTAAGTATTATATTTATATATTTTTTTTTATTTAATATATATTTTTAAAGATCTACATACTTAAATATATAATTAAGACCCAGACATAGAACACAAATATTCATCACATGAATGTTTTTCCTAGGTGGGAAACGAACATGCTAGCTACGCTGGCTTGTTACTGGCTTGTTGTTGGCTACATAATTTTCCAAGCTTATATAGGTAAGTACAACAATACAATTAAGACTCGGAAAAGTGTTTGTTTGTTCACAATTCATGTCAGGGCCGGAGAATACATTGTAAAAGTAAACGGTGCATTTGAGTGACACCGCGGGAAGCTGCTAGTTTATTATTGTGTCTTGAATTTAAACATGACAAGACACAGTCATTCCAATGTAACCAGTACATCTGTCAAAATGGCCAAATGCCGGTACTAAACTTTTCAATGAAACGTTCTCGGGCAATACACTAGTGGCTCCCCCATTTAACTGCACACGTAAGTATGTCTGTGCGTCCGCTATCGGTCATATCTTGGCCTGGTTCCAGAGTAGCCGAACAGACAATAAACCTGAACAAACGATGCCAGAATGTAAAACACGACTTGCGTACGTAGCTAGTCTGTGACATTAGCAATGTTGCCAGTTGATTTATTGCGAAAGGAGCATTTTTGTTTACGAATTGTAAATATTTTATGAAGACAGCTTTTGCCAGGTTTATTATGTATGTAATATTTGAATGTTGACTCGTTTTTATTTATTGGCTGTTGAATATTTTGTTACTGACTTTATTGTTATGTTCTATAGTTGGAAACTGTTTCGTACACAAGCTGATTTGTATTAGTAGGCTGTTTAACTCCTTGATATAAAAGAAATTGAATAGCAAACCATCACAAAAAGAAAAGCTTATCAAGTAACATTTTAGAAGAAAAACAAAAAACCCTTTTTGCTCAAATAAAGATATTAAAAGATATTCAAGATACATTCGAAAAACATAAACCTCCCTTCTTGCGCAGTCGAGTAAAAAACCGACTTCCCGTCATCTAAATTTGATTTTGTTAAAAAAAATGTCTTTTGATTATCCTACTAATATTATAAACGCGAAAGTTTGTAAGAATGGATGGATGTATGTTTGTAACTCTTTCACGCCAGAACGGCTGAACAGATCTGGACGAAATTTGGCACAGAAATAGATTATAGTCTAGAATAGCACATAAGATACTTTTTAACCGCGGGTGAAACCGCGGGGCGCAGCTAGTATTTTATAAATCGTTGATTGATGTCTATAAAATTTATATCTAGCGTATACATACATATAAACTATAGGGATAAGAGGATGTATTTCAAGTGTATCGTTCTTTCCTCTAGGTGAAAAGAAAGAAAAAAATAGACTCCGTAGTGGGATGGATCAATTGTTTAAATTTAAACATTGTTCTACTCACAAGTAAAAAATCTCTACGTCAAACGTAAATATACATTTTTTATTAAACATTTAATAGATACGTAATTAACGTTCATCTATCTTACCCCTATATTGTAAAACTAGCTCTTTTGCCTGCGGTTTTGCTCGCGTTTCATAGCCTATGTCACTCAGGGATAATGAAACTTTCTAATTAAGAGATAATTTTTGAATTCGGACCAGTAGTTTTTGAGTTATTCATTACAAACATACAAAAATACAAATCTTTTGCTCTTTATAATATAAACTAGCTGCGCCCCGCGGTTTCATTCGCAGTCCCTCAGAAACCGTTATTTTTTTCGGGATAAAAAGTACCCTATGTACTTTTCCGTACTCCAGACATCATGTATGCAAAATTTCAAGACGATCGGTTGAGTAGTTGAGACGTGAAAGCGTTACAAACAAACAAACAAACGAACAAACTCACTTTCGCATTTATAATACTACTCGTAGTTAGGACTAGTTAGGACATTCGTTTAGGATTTTTTTAATAACGCACATTAACACACAACATTGTTTTACAATGAAATACGTAGTAGGTAATACATATACTTGCATAGTTATATAGGGAAAACGTGTGCGAACACCTAAGCGATCTGATAGTACTGACGTCACAAGTAGTAACATCCGATGACGTCAGAGATTACAGAGTTAACGACGCGGAAGTGTTGCCGCCGACGTCACATCCTACGCGTGCTATACTCGTACATACACGGCCGGAATTTACTACAAACGAAACGATAAATATTTGCAAGCTACAAAATTGTAAAAAACGCTTCATCCTCAAAAATTCAGCCTTTTGTTTATTGTAGAGGCTGAATTTTTGAATATGATGCGTTTTTTTACATTTTTGTATTTGACACGTAACAAAGCAACGAAAACAGATGTAATGTTTAACGTCTACAGGGTGTTACAAAAACCCTGTTATATTTTTACTAGCTGTCACCCCGCGACTTCGTTCGCGTTTTGAGCTATCCTATCTGTTAAGTTAGATCGAACTGCACACGGTGTGCAAATTTGATTGAAATCGGTTAAGTAGTTTAGGAGTATATAGCGGACAAACAACGTGACACGTAATTTATATAAATTAAGATATTTTTTTTTGTTGAATATGTCGGCGTTTGACCACCAACTCGCCTGATGTTAAGCGACGTTGTGGTCTAAAGGTCGATTTACACCAAACGAGCGAGTGCTCATTCTATCCCCATGCTGCATGCACTACATCAAATTCTTCAAGTGTAAACAGGCGTAGAGCATTCTTTCGTTGTTCTTTAGTGCGCTCGCAAAGATTCTATAGAATATTGTAAAAATGCTCGCTCGCTCGATGTAAACGGCGCAAGAGCGAGAGAACAGTTGCTTAGAGCATTCTAGCGTGTTCGGACGTGCTCGCGCCACTGAGCGGTCTCATCAAAGCGTTCTTGTGTTCTAGTGATTGCTCTAGCTCTAGCTCTGTGTTTGATGTAAATGGATATGTCTAGCTTTCGTTTACACTAAAAGATTACGAAAGAATGCTCTTGTTCCAGCTCTAGCTCTATGTTCGTTTGATGTAAATCGACCTTAAGATGGAGCACGACGACCTACAAGGTACTTATTCACTCTAGTCTTGAAGTTTTGTAGAGTGAAGAAGTACAAAGACGGAAGTTGAGTGAGGCGCTACAAGTGCGCTACTGCTCAGACCCGTCTTCGGAACGGGTCTTCAATTAATTCTTAAATTTTAAATGTACACTTGTTAAGTTAAAAAATATGCTATCTTGCCTCGGAACGAATAAAAATAAAGAGACCTTCCTACTATCAAATTCTATTAAAAAGGAGCTCTCAGCTCCGACGCTAGGGAGCCTAGACACTACAACTGAGCTTCTTGCGAATGAAAACTAAATAAAGACTTATTGCATGAGTAGAAGTTCAGAGAAGTCGAAGACATACTAAAATGAAAAACTATAAATTGATTTACCTCTCCGTGATTTATCAAGGTTTGTTGTCGCATAAATTAAAGAAATGCCAGAATAGTGGCAAAAATTTTGACTATATGTTTAATAAAATAAATGCAATAATTTTAATTAAGAGAAATGGTCATCCATAAAAGCGGTGGCAGCCTAGTAGGGAGAAGGCCCGCCTCCCAAGCCAGAGGGAGCGGGTTCGAACCCAACCGGACGGCACGCACCAATTTGTTAATTGTGTGAGCATATGTGCGTATTGTATGTCATCTGCTACATGACTGGAGCCCGGTGTATGGCGAGAGGCTCGCCCCCGTCACATTTGGGGCTAAATATCGTCCGGCGAAGTATGGGTGTTGTATTACATCTCTGCCAGCCCCTTCGGGGAAAAGGCGTGACGATATGTTATATTATGTTAATTGGCCATCTATTTGCCGTTATCGTGTTTAGTGAAATTAAGTCGGAGCCAGAAGATTATTCTTCATTACCTTATTAAGTATACTACGCGATTAATTGTGACAATAAAAAAATAAATTTAAAATTAAAAAAAAACTCTGACACGCTACTAACTTCCCACTATTTTACCTTTCAAACAAAGAATTCAAAATCGGTTCATCCGTTCGGGAGCTACGATGCCACAGACAGACAGACAGACACACTCCGTCATTTTTGCGACGGGGTTAAAAAAGAGATAGTGAATACAAATCACCATTTGAGAAAAAAAAACCACCGAAGACGTGTCGTGCACTTGACGTCCTGAGTAGGAGTGAGACGTAATGCGTGCCCGTCGACTTGAAAAATGTGCTTCTTGGGTCGGCGACCAAAATAAAATGAATGACAAATGTAAGTAAATGATAAATGTGTGGTATCCAAAAACATCTATGGAGAATTAACTATGGAAGGCGAGTCGGACACTAATTTCAAACGAGTAACACCAATATTTATCTTGTTTGCCTGGAGAACATCGCTATCAGCGATAAGTTACTGTTATTACACTAGTTTAGTGTAGTTATGTTTTGGTTTGTAATTTTTGGTGTAAACAACAATGAGTTTTTTCTATCTGTTTTCGACGTTAGTTTTTCCGAAGTTCTTTTTGTTATACTTTTGGGAACATAACAGAAAGAACAAACTATTGACGGCTTGGGGGCCTATCATGACATCTCATTGCCATGATAGCTACGTTTTCTTTTCGACGCTGCGCGACTATGGACCTTATTGCGCAGCGATACGATTCGCGGTCGCTCAGAGTCGACAGCAAAACGTAACCATCATGACAATGAGATGTTATGGTAGGCCCCTTGTTTGTATTAATATTATGAATTGTCAGTTCCTCCGCGGGTCTTTGTTGATTCATGAGTTGGCACTGTTCATGAGATGGGCTTCGGGCAAACTTGGATCGATAGGGATTCTTTCACTTATTGAATTACTTTGCTTTGCTTCGGTGGGCCTATCTTTTTCGTGAGCTCGTCTTTCTACCAAAGTAAAAACAGTGAGACCAAGTATAGGTATTCCCATTCGGAAACGTTTCCGTTAGCATTCAAAACATTTTAAACTCAAATTATTCAATTCTCAGTCCGTGTTCATAAGGTTTTAAAAGTGATTCATCCTTCTGATCGGATTTATACTCGATTTTCAAATCAAATTATTCGACCCTCAGTGTTCATTAATAAATTTTTAAACGTGATTAATTCTTACTATCGGATTTATACGCGATTTCCCATTCTAAATTCTTAAACGTTGACTGAGATTCGAACAGCACGAGCTTAAAATTTAAGGAATCCGTTCGGAATATTGTAAGAAGTCCTCAATGTTAACAACATTTTTTCTAAAGTGCTATTTTGAGAAACAGACTTACTGACTTTCCGGACGGAAACTTTGAGCTCCCATTATGAGAAGTGCCCATTGAAACAAATGTACTGACTGAAAAAATCTGATTTTAAAATTTGTACACATTTTAAAAAGTGTACATTTAATTATCGATTTAACCTGTGAATGATGGCTTTTGTCACTGAATGTTTCCGATCAGAATAACTTACCTCCAGAATCTCGTCTCCAACTTTGACGGCGGGCGAGCACTTGGCGGCCGCGCCGGCCGGGTGCAGCCCGCAGACGAACACCGCCATGCGGCTGCGGTCGCGGTGTCCGGCCAGAGAGATGCCCAGCCCCGCCTTGGGGTTCCGTTCGAGGCGCACCACGACGACGCTGTCGCCCAGGTTGCCGTACTTCTTGCGGATTTTATCTGGGGAAAGAGAATAATCAATAAATATTCGGAACATATTTGCAGACACGGTCATCTGACTGCAAGCTAAGCAAAGCTTGTACTATGGCTGCCAGAGACTGAATTACATACATATCATATTTTTAAATACGCTCATACATAGAACATAGTTCATCACATGAATGTTTGCCCTAGGTGGGATTTGAATCCACGCCCCCATGCTCAGAAGGCAGTTTCACTACCAACTGATCCACTGAGGCAGTCAATAGTCTGAATTTATTGTTTGAATAAGAATTTTGTTGTGTAATTATGTATCATGGACGTCGCCATACACACCGCAGCATTAGAGCATGCACCAATTTGTTCATTTGTGAACTAACTATGTGAATGTGCGTATTAAATGTCATCATCTGATCATTGATGGCGACAGGCTTGTCACATTTGCTACTGGATATCGTTCGGCGAAGTGTGGGTGTTGTAATACACATCTCCCAGCCCCTTTGAGGGAAAGGCGTATCGATATGTTATGTATGTTATATATTATGAAGATAATAATTGCGTTGCTAAAAAATGTATTCACTCCAAAAGTTCGCTAGACAAAATATTGAAATCTAGAAAGTATTTTTTGTCAAAATGTTTTAATTTTACTTTACAGAAATGAGCTACAGATTGGTAAAGATAAGGTAAGGTAAGATGGTAAGATTGGTAATTGGTAAACAATGTAAGGTTCTTATATGAATTACAAGTAAGTGAACTCTAGGTACCTACCAGATAAAGTTAAAAGTATTTCACTTTTAACTTTATCTGGTAGGTACCTATATTTCTTACAGAGAGAATAAAACGCTACGCCGTAGCATTTTGTAGACCCTCTACGAAAACGAATTAACACTTTACACCACGCAACATTACCTATTTCCTGTTTTATTTTCCAAGTAAAGTCATTTTAGAAATCATCTCTAACAATTGAAGTCGAAGAAATAAAGTTAGGTGGCTTCAGTTGTAACTTCAGTTAGGTACCAGTACGAAACAAGTCCAACCGAGACTCCTCCATTCAGCGAGACTGCGGCTCACAAATCGAGTTTGTACTCGCTATCTCGCGTAATGTGACCCCTTCACAGAAAAAGAAAAACTCAGATGAACAACGGACGAACTCATTTTTGTTACCAACAGGCTGTGTAAGAAGGAGAGATATATTTTTCTCGAGTATGTATGTATGTGGGTATGTATGTGCATGTGTATGTATGATATGTACATATGTATGTATGAGGATTCTTTGCTACGCCCTACAGCCTAAACAGCTTGATGTATTTCGACATGTGAGGTGTCATTTGAATCGTCTTTATAGTATGGAAGTGACATAGGGTACAACATTTTGTAGCCGGGTTTTTTGTTTTTCTTTTAATAACGTTACTTAAACTCAAAAAAGGAGAATTGAACTATGATATTTTAACTTTCTAATCGTTTATTTTTTTGGTTATTTCTCTAAACCATTTATTTTTAAATACTGTTTATTTTACAAAAATGCGTATTTCACATATGCACAACGACTTATGCTAACAACCTAAGCAGAAAAGATGCCTATTCTGTAGCTTACTAGACCTCAAAACAAACAAAGTTCAAGTTACCCCTCCAGCGCTTCCTAATCAGTCCTACAATTTATCGTAAAGTAAGAAACTGCGAACTCGGCTATATTACGCTGTGGGCCGGGAGCGCGGCCTCTAACGGCGTGATAAGGACCAATCGAGAACAAGTGATGGAATAATGTTCTCAGATACGGGGGAAGGTTACACTGCGCCTTACTCCGTAAGCAGGATAAAGAAGGGAGTTACAAGTATGAAAACGTACGTAAGATACAAGATCTTTCAAGTACTTGGAGTCTGTTCGGAAAGAGAACTGGGGTAAAAAATGAAAATAAATTAAATTAAAATAAATCAAATTAAACTAAATTCTTACGTGTAAAAAATATTATAGTCACTCTCACGCCTATGACTTTTCAAACGAGATATACATACAATGACCATGATGACGCGTAACACGTAAGAATAGGGGGCCTGTTATTGGACTTGAAGGCAGGCTTATTTGTGTATTTCGTTCGACAACACTTTATTTTGTTTTGTGCAATGCAGCGGCTACACATTGGTCGTATTTGTACCAATCCAGGTCTTAGGTCCAACACACCAATGTGTGCATCCATCTTCGGGCACAAAGCTGATTTTGAAGAGCCAATGTATCACGCAGTAATAAGGTAGGCATTTGGAATGGCTAATATTTATATTAGCCAATGTGGCAGCGGCATAAGACGTTAGTTCCCGTTTTTTCTACGATGGTTCTCTTTCAAAACTGACTAGCTGATGAACGACAAGAATGAAGAACGAAGAATGAACGAAGATGCATGAACGCCAAGAATAAACAGCACTAGTGTTTATTATTGGCGTTCATGCATCTTCGTAGACCGCATCATTGTATCATCTACTCGTTTATACTCGTAACAAAAAATGAGAGTAAAATGCAAAATGGTATTCGCATGAACGACTCATATACTTCCTATACCTACAATCATTGAGCTCGCAGTGATGACATAGTTGTGTATTGTTTCTAAACTGTTAAGACATTGCGTCGAAAACTTAAAAGGGTTCCGTTCTACTGCGTTATATAATAAGAAAAAAATATGTACGAGTGACAACATAATATGAACGATAATGACCTACGATACAGAGCACGCGCACACCTCAACGCGAAATAAGGACGCGCGCACACTTGACCTCGCTATTGTCAACCGTAAGGAGGTGTACTAACTGAGAGGCTACACTTAGTATCGCATGTGTAGAGGGAAAGCGATGTTGTTTTGTTAACCCAAAAGAAAGTGGTAAATAGGACCATATTACTTGTGGGTTAGGTGCGATATTATTAAAATAGTAGTAGCATAGCGCCTCGAACGGAGACTTCGAATATCTCCACAACCAACTACCCGTTATCCCAATTGGATTTTGTAAACAATTGTTTGACTATTGTTGCAATTTTGAAGGTTTGTTCATAATTGCTGGAATTGTCACCGAACATACATATAAAAAACATACATACGAATTGAGAACCTCCTCCTTTTTTGAAGTCTGTTCAAATATGTATTTTTTGATGTAAAATATGTCTAAAATGATAAAACAAACAAGTTTAAAATACTGTAGATAATTCCAAAATTCAGGAGCAAAACCAACGAAAATTTTAGATTCCAAAATTCAACACTCGGAAAGCCCTTTTGACTAAAAGTCGATATTCTTAAATCATGAAGATGAATAAGTGTATGAAAAGACTCATGGAAGTAGAAGAAATGAAAGATGTGTGCCAGGATCGTAGCAAGTGGAGAGAATTATTAATTTCTGCTATGTTGAAAGAGGAGTGACTGTATGTAAGTATGAATAAAGATTTTGAAGACCGTAAACCCCGTGATCTAACCGTAAAGATACAGCGAGCTGTTATAAAAGTCTTGAACAGCTCTTCAAGCTGCATTTTATAGTCGAGCTGCATCGTACAGCTCTTCAGATGACGAGATAGAGCACGTCTCTTAAAGTGCAAGGTCGCGACAGTCTCGAGATAGTCCTCATGCGATCTTTGTAGGAAATATGTATTAACTAGCTACTTCCTGGGGTAACACCCGCTATTATACAGGCATCAGTTTTTTTTGGATTAAAAGTTAACTGTGTTAATCCAGACCGTGTTAATCCATCAATATACCAAATTTCACAAAAATAAAATGAAAAACTGTCGTACTACTAGTGGCTTAATTTAAACCGACGTCTGTTCTCTGGTACAGGTCGCATTCCTCAAAATCTCTCTATGAAATTTTGTGAGCAGACTCGATTATTATACAGAATGTTTGTCGCGCCATTTTTTGTTTTTTTTTTTCAAAATGTCGGAGATACTTTATTTTATCCGTTAAGAAATGCGACCTGTAGACGAAGACAGAGATCTGGACGGAATTCAAAATGAAATCCGGACATATGAGAGACATTTTTGGCAATGATAGATAGATAGTTAAACTCTTTATTGTTCACACCACAGATAACAAAACAACAAGAGAAAAATAATGATAAAACTTATTAAATAGTGTAACAACTGGCAGCCTTATCACTAAAAGCGATCTCTTCCAGGCAACCTTAGGATGGAGAGGATACGACAAATGAGTATAGGACTGTGATTCTTATTGAAATGAGATACATAGATAATAAAATAAATAAATGAATTCGGGACATTTCCACACACGGTCGCCTGACCCCAAACTAAGCAAAGCTTGTACTATGGCTGCCGGAGACTGATATACATCCATTTATATTTTTAAATACTTACTTAAATAGATATTTAACACCCAGACATAGAACAAACACAAATGTTCATCACATTAATGTTTGCCCTTGGTTGGAATCGAACCCACCCCCCCCAAGCTCAGAAGGCAGGTTCACTACCAGCTGAGTCATCGGGGCAGTCAAATTAATATTAAATAATTATTTTATTTCTCTCTCTCATTTATGTCTCTATCAATTATTAAAATAGTTTTAAATATACGAGGTGACGCGTGTAGTAATACTCTAACTCTCTAGCCGTCAAAGTGAACAACAACTTTTAGAACACAAGTTTTCGAAATTCAAAAGAAAAATAATCAAGATATTTAGAATAAATAACGAGTCACGTGATGAATTTTGTATGAATCTTGATTTTTAGACACAGTTGGCCCTAGAGAGAGCCCTAGAGATCGGAGATTTGAGATTTTCATCTCACATTTTTTCGTCCTTGTTGCTCTCGTTTGAAACGTCATAGGTGTGAGTGACCAAGATAAAATCTCATCTCATCTTACGCGCAGGAATAGAGCCCCAGGAGCTATTCTAACAAGTCGAGATATTTTTTTTGTCATTGTCTCTCTCGTTTCAATCGCCATAGGAGCGAGAGTGACCATGAAACATCTCATCTCGTGCGTCAAGAATAAAGGGTCTGATCATAACTAAATACCAACTTCGTAATACTCATTCCTACTCCCAGAACGGTATTCTAATACGTTAGTTAAACAGTCCTCTACGACCAAGGCCGAAGCGGAAATATATCATCGTAACGGCCGTTTGAGTGGCCGTTAACCGGTTAACGGCCGGCCAGCTCTGTTTTACAGATTAGATGCGGACACATCTTTATTGGCGTTTGACCTACTAGCTCTTACAAGGATGAAATAGCTAGTAGTTTCCACGACAGTTACTTTGTAGGAAGTATAATAGTTCTGTTTTTCTGTGTTTCTGTTCTGTTTGTGTGGGTTTCTAGGCTAGGCTTTAGATGTGGTAAGTAAAAGTATTCACACTAATCACACTAAGAAGAGAGTTACATAACATATCGTCACACCCCCGAAGGGGCTGGCATAGGTGTAATGCAATAACTCTAGCTAAGAAAAACTCCGCTTGGCACATTTGGGACTGAATATCGCCCGGCGAAGTGTGGGCGTTATATACCTTTGACAGCTTCTAAGGGGGAATGGCGTGACAATATGATAAGAGGAGAATAGTTTAGTCATAAAATGACAGTCAAAGTAATTCATAACAATGTATTAGTGTTTGCTTCTGTCATGTACTCGTGATTTTTAACCGACTTTAAAAAAGGAGAAGTTTCTCAATTGGACTATATGTTTTTTTGTATGTATGTCACGCGATATTCATATTCATAATTCCAGCAATTATGAGTCTATTTTAACTATTCGTTTTTTGTTTGGTAGATTATGCTTTAGAAGTAGTCCCATATAAATTTTATCAAAATCGATCAAGCAGTTTTTAAAAAATTAACAGAGGTCTAAAAATTGTTTATGATGACGAATTACAGGATGGAAAGTCGGTTTTTTAAGATTTTCTTTTTAAATCATTTTAGGATAGAGTCGCCCTCAAGCCAGAGCGACCGGGTTCGGTCGGACCCAGCCGATGGCACGCACCAATTTGTTCATTGTGTGAGCATATGTGCGTATTATATGTCATCTGCTGCATGACTGGAGCCCGGTGTATGGCGACAGGCTCGCCTCCTGTCACATTTGGGACTAAATATCGCCCGGCGAAGAGTGGGTGCTCTACACCTCTGCCAGCCCCTTCGGGGGAAAGTCGTGACGATATGTTAAAATAATCTTACCTAAACTATTCTCAACCTTGTTAGCAGGAACATAAACACACAAATCTCCACATAATACGAGCACACGTCTTGTATCTCCAATCCGGCGCAGTGTTTTCGCAGGCGCGTGCCAGCTGGCAGTGGGTTTGATTCCCGGCCAACACAAAAGCTTGTTCTAAATCACTTGTTATATCCGCGACGCAGTAACGTGTCCGACTTGACTATCTAGACTAGGGTGTTAAATAATGTGAGATGTTTTCTTAATCGAGTGTTAGCGAGCGAAGCGTCTCTGCTTCAGCTTCGACAAAAATGCTTGCGTATGTACAAATTCTGTCCGGATCTCTGTCTTCCTCTACAGCTCGCATTTCTGAACCGATTCTCTTAAAATTTTGTGAGTAGCTTCAATAATGGAATAAATGGAAAAAAATGTATATTCATAAACCTGCTCACAAAATTTAACGAGGATCTGTTGACAAATGCGACCAACATAGAAGGACAGACGTCGGCCGCGAGGTCTAGCCAGCTACTAGTGTTACTCTGTCCCACATAGTACCTAAGGGGTAAGACAGACAGATTGCCTGCCTCGCCTGTTCTGTGCTTCTGAGTAGAGGCTCTTTATCCGAACAAGGCGGTTGAGTCTATTTAAAAAAAAACTTTAACGTTCATAAGTGTATCTTTGATACCCAATTTAAATAAATACATTTTGACTTTGACTTTGAGATGGGACAGAATACGGCCCGCCCATGCCATGTGTGGCACAAGTGTGTGTGTGTGTGTGTATGTGTATGTGTGCGCGCGTGTGCGCGCGTGTGTATGGCATCGTAATCGTAGCTCTCGAAAGGATGAACTAATTTTGATTTTTTACCCGACTGCGCAAGAAGGAGGTTTATGTTCTTCGAGTGTATGTATGTGGGTTTTTATGTATGAAGTTTCATTGGCACGCTCTACAACCTACACAACTTGATGTATTTCGACATGTGAGGTGTCATTTGAATCGTTTTGATAGTGGAAGTGACATAGGGTACAACATTTTGCAGACGGGATTTTTTTGTTCTGTTCATTATGTTACCTGTTTGTTCGACAAATGAATTAGTCGGTAGTATTCTTAGTTTATCGGGGGTTGTTATTTTTTGTTGTTGTTGTTGGATACATTGAGAGAATGAACGAAAGGAGATTGACGAAACAGGTTTACATGACTAGTGTGGATGGTCAAGTCGGTCAGAGTCGACCGAGGCGCACGTATCTCAACCAAATCGAAGACGTCTTAAAGAAAGGCCATAGTCAAGAGTACCCGTAACCGATGAGCTTATATGAAAATACTCTGGTTGTCTGGAAGAGATCGCTCTTAAGCGATAAGACCACCCATTGCGCCTATATTTTTGAATGTTTAGTTTAGATTTATTTTGTATTTGGTGTCAATAAAGAGTTTTTGTATTGTATTGTCTACTCATGAAAATGGAAGAAGCGAAAGATGTGTACCAGGATCGTAGCAAGTGCAGAGAAGTGGTCTCTGCCTACCATAATTTTGCATTTTGGGGGCTGAGCTACCCACGTCCGTAGGAGTGTACTCCATTCTGATTCCCTACACGTGGTCCCCGGGTAGTGCTAACCGGGTAGCAAACTCTGGTGGGAGGCTTCGGCCGTGGCTAGTTACCACCCACCGGACCAAGCCATGCCGTGAAATGACCTAGTCGTGTTTCGGGATGTAGTCCGGTGTAACCGTTCTGAAGACGGGTCTGAGCAGTAGCGCGCTTGTAGCTCCTCACTCAACTGCCGTCTTTGTACTTCTTCACTCTACAAAACTTCAATGCTAGAGTGAATAAGTACCCTATAGGTCGTCGTGCTCCATCTTAGACCACAACGTCGCTTAACATCAGGCAAGTTGGTGGTCAAACGTCGACCTATTTTACATAAAAAAAAAAAAAAAAATGAGAAAGAGGCGTGATGTTTGTATGTTATTTTTATTTATATATTAGGTCCTTACGTATGAAATTAGCGTTTTGTCGTACTGATCAATTTGATCTGAAATATCTCCTCTTTGGTTAAGAATTCGAAATTCAAATTAATAAATTCATTTAGCTGGTTTTTTTTTTCTTTGGAATACAGTCATTCATTTGTTATTTTCCTCATTATTTTTTCTTTGGCGTCGCTTATTACCGCCAGTCTGTCGCAACTTCATAGAAAAAAATCGATGTATGAAATTTGGCAGAACTTTAATGGCGGATATAGGTTTCTCGCTCACTCCCTCAACGTCTCTCATTCTTTCCGAAAAATTGTGATGTCTGTTTGCTTTGAGTTTGCTGTGCTCTGTTTATCACAACATTCATTTGTGTAATATTATAACTAGATTTGTTTACGTCTCTTCTCTTTGTACGTTTGTTATGAAATAAGGTTTTTTAGTGTATGTAATGCATTTAAAATCGTTTAAATATGAAGTATAGAAAGTGTGAAATATGCGGCTTCAAATCCGAACGTTAAGACGGCATAAAAAGTGATTTTATGGCGAGATATCCTCTGGATGAAGATCGGTGTGTAGATCAGTAGTTAAATTATCAGTCCCAAATACTTCTTTTGGGGCAAAATATCAAAAAAACAACAAATTAGATTCAGAAAATAGTGTTGTGCAACTTTTATCCGAATTTGTAAATATCGATACTTTTTTTTTAGGTGGAAGAAATGTGTGAAAATGACCGGCTACGAAGACCTACCGTATTTAATAGAAAAGCTTCACCAACTTAAATTTGTATTTGGAAAGCATTTTGAAGACAAATATGACACAAAAAACAGTGAAAGAAAATTAATGAAATAATTAAACTCCATTATTTAATAACTGTCTTACTAACAAGCAAGAGGAAATAAGAAAAAGGTTATGAGTATCATAAATGAAACATACGTAAAACCATAGTGTTTTTTTTGCGCACAAATCACTATACACAAAATTTTGTGGCACAAACATAAACAGTGGCTCAAGGTTTTGTACCCTTGCCATGTTTTGATAGTGACGTGTGAACTTTTTTCGTTTGGCTTCATACATTTCAATAAAACGTCCCTGGCGGCAACGTTAAGGAACTAAGTATGCCAAACACAAACAAAAAAAGTTTACGCAGACTATCAAAACTCATGGCAACTTGAAAAACAAACAAACTTGAAATCCATCTGAAGTAGGTATGAAATCGATATCGATAAATTTTGTATCGAATGCAGGGGCACATCTCTATTCTATTCCCTTATGTTGGTAGAACTGATTTCATGCGTCATTTCACTTTGTCATGTTGGTTCTAAATGGTAGCCCAGTTTTGACATTGGTTAGGTTAATTTTTTTGTACGGAGTCCCGTCTCTTATCTATATTACATACTCTTTGATTACCGCGCAATGGAAAACATGAAATATCGGTATATTTACGAATACGAGTTCTACCGTGGCACCAGTGCTGCAGAAACAGCTCGAAGAATTAATGATGTGTACGGCGCTGGTGTCGCTAAAGACAGCACGGTACGTTTTTGGTTTCAACGTTTTCGTTCTGGAAATTTCGACCTTAAGAACCAACCCCGTGGCCAGCCGGAGATCAAAGTGAAAAACGAAGAATTAAAGGCTATTGTGGAAGCGGATCCATCACAAAGCACTTCAGAGATAGCAGCAGGCTTCGGGGTAAGTGACAAAACTGTATTAATCCACTTGAAGCAAATCGGAAAAGTAAGAAAACTCGAACGACGGGTACCTCATGAATTGAGTGAATCGAACTAGCAAACACGGGTCGACTGCTGTGTTACTTTGCTCAACCGACACAATAATGAAGGGATTTTAAATTGAATCATTACTTGTGATGAAAAGTGGATATTGTACGATAATCGAAAGCGCTCATTGCAATGGCTGAACCCTGGAGACCCAGCCAAATCCTGCCCTAAACGAAAATTGACTCAGAAAAAGTTACTTGTAAGTGTTTGGTGGACTAGCGCCGGTGTCGTTCACTACAGCTTTCTTAAATCTGGCCAAACGATTATGGCAGATATCTATTGTCAGCAACTGCAAACCATGAAGGAAGAACTAGCTGTTAAACAACCGAGATTGGGTCAATCGCTCTAGGCCACTGCTGCTTCACGACAACGCAAGACCACACACTGCACAACAAACAACCACTAAGTAAGCTGAGCTACAATTGGAATGTCTGCGACATCCACCGTACTCCCCGGACCTTGCTCCAACAGATTACCATTTCTTCCGGAATTTGAACAACTTCTTACAAGGAAAAAAATTCCACTCCGATGCAGTAGTCCAAACCGCCTTCAAAGAGTTTATTGATTCTCGCCCCCATGGTTTTTATAGTAAAGGGATCAATGAACTACCCATAAGATGGCAAAAGTGCATAGATAACAACGGTGCATACTTTGATTAATTAAATATATTTAACAAAAAAAAATCGACTTTTTATTCCTCCCGTACAAAACGCCAATTTCATACGTAAGGACCTATATTTATCTTTTATAAAAACTTTTTATACCAGCTGACGTCACATAACATTGCCAATTGGTACAGTCATATACATAACGTAGTACCACAGGTCGAAAGCCGAGCGTCAAGTCATTGATGGCGAGTACTGGCGCGTGCAAAACTCAATTACGAATTGATTTCGATACTTAATAACCTTTTTGTTTCGTGATTGCGGATGAGTGGGGTTTTGATATTGGCAGGTTCGTTTTGTTGTGAACTGTACTTAATTTGAAATTGGGAAATTAATTACTTATTTGGTGTTTCTTATTAAATCTGATATTTATTTTGCTCCACTTATAGACATAGAGAACGATATAGAGAAGACCCACCTCGAATTGGTAAAAAAAAAATATACTAAAAATTGTACTGAATCATTGACAGTCGACTAATTGAATAGACACTAGCTATCAACGAATTGCTGTTACGTTTTCAAGAAAACGGGTTTTTTCCATACTCATCCTAATACGTCTCATTCCACGTCTTATTTTTTCCTAACTCAACCCATTTCTATTCTCAACTTATCCTACATACATTTTATTAGGGCGCTATGTTGAGCATAGCTTGAGTTTTCAAACTCTAGATGGCTAAAAATAAGTATTTATAACAAATTACTTTGAGTATTTTCTTAAATAAAGTTCAATTCATAATTTCACCTTCAAATTCCACCGCAAACAATGCTAAGACCAAAACAATGCCAGAAGTTGGCAACATTTTGACCAAATTTAAACGTTTTGTTGAAACCATTAAAAGTTTGTAACGAGCTTGGAACGGACACCGCAGGACGATGAGCAGATGTTGCCAGGAATTGCTTATATTGTGTGCTCGTTGTAGCTACAAATTAGCTAAATCCTTTGATTTACGACTTAGAAATATCTGTGCGGTGCAGCAATATACTCATGATTAATATCTCGTCATTAATAAAATTCTATTGTTTTCTCTTTCATCATGAATAAACTTAGAAAAAAAAACATTTTTTGTAGATAAGGTCAAATAATCCTAATACTTGCATTTATTTTGCGTGCTTGTGAGATCTATTTCCATCTCATATCAATGTAATTCTTGACGCGTAAGATGTTTCTCGGCCACTCTCTCTCTTTTACTCTTTTGAAACGAGAGAGACAATGAAAAAAAAATCTCGACTTGTAGGAATATCCCTCCAGTACAGAATGTAAGCTTTTAGCTCAACACAGGCGTCTTAGTCGAGTATGAGGTCATATCTAGGAAATAATTATACTACTTTTGACTACGCTTGTACATTTTAGAATGGGATCGAGATAGCCACAATGATCAACCACGTAGCTACTATCATACCGGTTGATTTTTTTTACCGTCTCGAGTATAATAATGGTGGATTATTAACGTTTACCGGTTCGTCAACGTGCACGAGTGTGGGCAAATGATACAAACATCGCGAAACGCGAATTTTCGTGTTCTCTACAAAACTTCACTTCAAGTTTCAGTAAAGTATCCATAACTTTACTGGAATGGGGAAAGGGGAGGGATTCATCGTCTTCATCATCACCTCATCATCATCATCCCATCATCTGTTACTGAAGGAAAAATTATTACTAAGTTAGGCATGAAGAACTTTGTATCCAGTTGCCAATAAATTAAAAAAAAAAAAAAAAAAGAATGTCAGTGGACAGATGGCTCGTGTCGTGACTCTCACGCTCTTTTCGCTCAAGCACGGAAGAAGGCACACCTAGTATTGTTTCCTTTTGGGTTGTTCTGTACCATTTTTGATTATTTAAAAAAAAATGTACTTGGTTTTAATTATTGGAAATAGTAGTGGTTTAAATTTATATGAAAGTTGTTTGAACCCTAAAAAAAATAGATTCCACTCGAGAATATTTGCTTAGCAGAGAGAACGGGGTGCGGGCGGGTGGGGATGCGCAAGCGACTCGTGCACCAGCGAAAGGTTATCAAAAATAGTAACGGCACGTGTGCCGAGTACATCCCTGCCTATCAGTCGGCTTAAAAGAATAGGATTACGCTACGCATATATTTTAATCGATTTGTTTATTTATTCATTAAGAATTAAGAATGTCGAATAACTGTTAAACTCCAAATATCCAAACTTTTTTTTCGAGACGCCAAAGGAAATCAACCGATATAAACCGCGGATGATCTTCATTTCACATTCACAAAGCGTATAGACATTCAACTTGTTATCTTTTTATTTGAATAAATTGGCTTCGTAACACAACGCTGAAAATAAAATGCTTTGAATTTTAAATTTGAAAAATTGCGAAAAATACTTAGTTTGCAAAGAAAATACAGCGAGTAAAATAAGGTACAAAAACAGAAACATGGCAAGAATAAGCTAAATATTTGCTAAGGCTTTGTCTTGACTAAGCGAACTGTGAGCGACTGACTGTCCCCTGGCTGACTCTAAGTAGAGTAGCGGCGCATTGTAGCCAACAAAATGTGAAAAGCGCTTACTCAGTAAGTTAGCAAGCGATACGTCGCAAACTGCGTACAGTGCGCGGTGTTCGGACACTCCATTGAAAAATAGCGTGGCGAACTGGAGGAAAACAGTCAGTTGCTCACATTTTGTCATCGCTCTTAGTCAGGACTAAGCCTTAGATGGAAAAGTTTTTATGTACTGATGCAAAGAAAAACAGTATAAGTTTCAAGGTAAACTGTAGGTATGTAGGTTGCCTGTAGGCAACAATAATAGAGATTGTAATATTATTAACTAATGTCGTAAAAGTGTAATTTAATCCCAAGTGGTCGAAACCATCATTATCATCATCATCCCACACATGTCCTCAGCTGGACATAGATCTCTCCCAAGTCTCGCAGCTCAGTCAGATCCTTGGATTTTTGATTACAGCGACTGACTTAGTTACTTGTAATTGTAATTGCCAGAGCTACATTCTAAATTAAGTTACTCTTTATCCGAAGGTTGTCTGGAAGAGATTGCTCTTAGCGATAAGACTTGATGTTTTTTTTTTCTGTCTGGAAGCGATTGCTCTTAGCGATTAGCGAAGTTGTTTTTTTTTGTGGTGGAGGTGGTGTGATCGGACTCAATCCCAGACGAAGGCACACACCAATTTCTTCATTTATTATTTTACGTCATCTGCTACGTAACTGGAGCCCCGGGTGGTGACAGGCTTGTCCACTGTCACATTAGGGATTGAATAACGCCCAGCGAAGTGTGGGTGCTGTAATGCACCTCAGTCAGCTCCTTCGGGGGAAAGGCGTGACAATTTGTATGTCAATAAAGGTCATTGTATTGGGCAGCTTTCAGTTTCAGTTTATTGTATCAAATGGGTATACTCGTAGTTACAATAATTGGTACGAGTAATATACACTTGTGAATGTCAAAAAATCGTGTCGATTAGCGTGCCGATCAGCGTGTCGATTTATGCCTATTAATGTTACGTACGAAACCTCACCCGAAGCATTTCCCAGCAAGTTTCAAGTAGGTCAGCTGACTCCACTAAGTGTCCAACTCCTAGAAACGTCTAAGTAGTCCGGACTTGGGACTGTGACCCGAACTTTGCTCTCATCCATGTTAAAGTTTGGCTTCTTTTTGTAAGGGTTTCGTATTAATATTTTAGCTATTTCTAATTCTTAAGTGTGTGTTTGATTACCTGAGAACAGCTTACTTGAGAATAATCACAATTTCAGCGGGAAGACGTCTACTGCTAGACAAAGGCTTCTATCAAGTTAGTACTACTTGCCGATGACTGGTTTTCCGCTACATACATCCAGCGGCTTCCCACGTCTCTCACTAGCTTGTCGATCTACATTTTTAGGGGCTGTTTTGACACACTGCGTCTGCCAGTTCGTAGTCGCTGCTCGAGAATCTTCCTGTCTCAGCAGTCGGGAACCTGTTCTACGAGGGATGTGCCCTGTCCACTGTCACTCCCGTTCGGTAATTTTTAGCGCTACAAAATAATGAGACTACAGGATTTAAGAATAAGGTTCAAGTTACCTAGTTCTAGGTCGGCCTCCGCGTCCTCCGCTATGGTCTCCATGACCGCTGGGCTTGGTTCCAGCGAGGCGCGCGTCGGCGTGCACCACGCGCTACAGTATAATGAACCTACAAGATATACGAACAAGGTTCTGGTTACCTAGTTCTAGGTCGGCCTCCGCGTCCTCCGCGATGGTCTCCATGACCGCTGGGCATGGTTCCAGCGAGGCGCGCGCCGGCGTGCACCGCGCACGCCGCGCGCACTCACTGCACAGCGGAGCAGGCAACGCGCACTGCACCTAATCTCACACGCCTTTAGCTTTCACTCACTCTGTTCACGAACCGGGTATTGTATGTTTATACACTGTGCACATTTATTTCACAAACTGTGTCGCATATTATTGTCATAAACTATGGATTTTATGGTATTCGAAAGCGCCTCCAAATTAATTAGCATTTCAAGAAGTGGTAATTTTTATTGAATTTCACCTAAGGATATCAAAGATTTCTTACAATCCTATAGTTTGGAAACACAACCCTATTTGTTCCCAATTGCGGAGATTAGTTTGAATACGTGCGGAGACTTTTGGTAATTCTTAATTCCGGTCTGTCCTCAAAGTAAACATTTGGAAACAGATCGGAACATAATTAATGTCTGTATCCGTTTCGTTCCATAAGTGAGCATAGACCAAAATGTACTATTTTTAACTGATGTCCCTAGGCGGGTGTGTACTGTACAATTATGTTGTTACACTATTCACTCAGCTGTGTACCTAATTATTTAATTTTTACCTAAGCGTATTGTGGCGAGTACCTACGGGAAAAATTGTTTAAGTCGAAAATGTTATTTTTAAACCAAATATCTGAAAGTATACGCATACATACGAGTGCATTCTACAGTGATTAGTAACACAAAATCAATTTGTCGAGTGTGACTTGAAATAAAACTACTTATCTATTTTGTATATAAATAAACCTACTTATAAGCATAGTATAATGCAAAGACCGAGTAACCCAATTCAATAATTTAAAATCGGAATTCTCTAATGTGAACAAGTATCACTTGAAAAAACTTTTAGGAGTTTAACAATTTCCATCTTATAATGTTGTGTTGTCACGAGAATCCAATGTGTGTTCAGCTTCAATCCTATATCGATTCACCCAAAAATCTATCCCAAAATTTGACCTAAAATCAAACAGGGCAAGCTAAATAAAATACATTTGTTTCAACATTAATTATTGATTATTCTTTGCTTTTTTTTAGACTTACATTTAGGCTACAAATGAGTCGCACTATTAATAAAATCATGAATGTCATAGTAAGTAGATTTACTATTTTGTTTACAATCGAATGCAACTCACAACTCAACGGCTGAATCTATCTGGATGAAACTAGTCAGAAAAGTAGTTCTCATCATTAGGATGGAGAGAAATATCTATATTTTAAGATAATTTATTTGTAGAAAAAGAAAACTTTTTCACACTTTACATTTCAGAAAAACACAGTAAAACATGTTAATTGTGGGTAAAACCACGGGGTAAAACTAGTATCCTAGTAATTGGAAAAGCGTTTTAATTATCAATACCGTTTAAAACGAAGAATAAAACCGGTTAATTACCGCACCATTAACGTTTAGTTTCTGTCCTAGAACACGATTTTCCTCGACATTACAACAAGTGTCCATGAAAGATAATTGTTCAGTAATTGTCTACAATTGTGTAGGATTGTATTCTGAGACACGTGCTGGCGTCGTTACGAGAAACTGAAGAAAAACACTTTACACGAACTAAGCACGTACTTGTGCATGTTGAGTTAAACACCAGTTAAATGTGAGTTTTGATGGTTAATGTTAACTCCTTTTTGTTTTCGTTTGGCTTCATACGTTTAACGTAGTTAAACTCAAAAGTTAAACTAAAAAGTTTGACTGCCTCGGTGGCTCAGTTGGTAGTGAACCTGCCTTCTGAGCTTGGGGGCGTGGGTTCGATTCCCACGTAGGGCAAACATTTATGCGATTAACATTTGTGTTTGTTCTATGTTTGGGTGTTAATATGTATATAAGTATGTATTTAAAAATATCTAAGTATGTATACCTATCAGTCTCTGGCAGCTATAGCACAAGCTTTGCTTAGTTTGGGGTCAGGCGACCATGTGTGGAAGAGTCCCGATTTAAAAAAAAAAAAACGTTATCGCCAGGGGCACTTTATTGAAATGTGTGGGGCCAAACGGATAAGAAAAATGAGTACGTACTAGCAAAACTCATATCCTATACATATATATACCCTATATATATACCCTACATATATATGCATACTACATATATATCTTATACCTTTAAATGAGCAATTCTTGTATATATATATATATATATAATTGGAATCTCGGAATCGGCTCCAACGATTTTCATACAAATTAGTATATAGGGGGTTTCGAGGGCGATAAATCGATCTAGCTAGGAATCATTTTTAGAAAATATCATTTTATTCGTGTTTTATCGATAATCAATCTCAACTGAAAAATATGACTCTTCCTGACATCTATTGGCGAATAATAATACTACTATTTTTTGTGAGCAACTAATTGCTTTAACGACACAACAGCAGATGGCGTTGTTAAGTAACACGAAGTCAATGAGTGTTTGCTTTGAGGTTAGACTAAAATCAATTGTTTATTATCCAAAAAACACAATAAAAAAATAAAAAAAAATACCGAGCAAAGCTCGGCCATCCAGGTACTATACTACATATATATACTACATATATATACTATATATACCCTACAGACATACAAGTCTATCCGCCGAGATACGACACAGGGCGTTTTTAGAAAGGATGTCTGCAAATTTGTTTCCGGGTTGGCGATGCATTAACAGCACCACTAATGATACAGGTGTACATAGGCGACGGTTACCGTTTACCATCAGGCGGACCGTCTGCTTGTTTGCCACTATTCTTACAATAAATAAAGACATGCTAAATCGTCAAAATAGACTCAACAAAAAACTCCCGCTAGACAGAATAAAATAAGAATTCTTTTAACTGTATTACCTAACATTATCTAGATCGTTGCCAAATTTTCATGTCGCTAGCTTTTATAGTTGCCAAGATAGCCGGCTATTAAACTCAGACAGACAAACATCGAATTCTTACGGTAAAGGTTTCTTTGGACTATTTTGCTACGGAACTCTAAAAGTAAGGAATACCTACCATAAATCAAGTCATAATGAAAAATGATCGTATTTTTTCGAGATGCAAAACTTGGCTTGGCTCATCAAACCAACTTTTTGGAAGTTTTTAGTCCACACTAATATTACAAAGAGGAAAGTTTTGTACTTTTGTATGTTGGTAACGAATAAACTCGAAAACTACTGGTCCGCTATCAGAAATTCTTTTGCCATTAGAAAGCTAAATTATCCTTGAATGATAAACGGTTATGGTCTATGGACACCTGCAACACTAGCGGTGTTGTTGATGCGCTGCCAGCCTGGAGATACATTTCTAGACGCATGATATACTGTCGTCACGCCTTTCCCCCGAAGGGGCTGGCAGAGGTGTATAACACCCACACTTCGACGGACGATATTCAGTCCCAAATGTGACAGGGGACGAGCCTGTCGCTATACACTGTGATCCAGTCATGTAGCAGATGATATTATTTATGCACATATTTTCACACAATGAATAAATTGGTGCGTGCCTTCGGCTGGGTCCGAACCCGCTCCTTCTGGCTTGAGACGCGGGCCTTTTCCAACTAGGCTATCATCGCATCTAAATTTCTAGACATCCTTTTTAAAACACTTCACGTTGTCCCTCTTGGCCTTGGAACAGTTTCTCTGGTGCTTGTAAGAAAAAGTTGCTGAGATGCCCTCTCGCTCACAACCATTCTGTTAGCATAGTTCTGTTAGTTTGGCATTTGCTTGCTGAGAGTCAAGCTCGAGAGTTGCGAAGGATCGTTGAAGTGCATTATTCATTCGAGTCACGTGCACAACGTGCCAATGTACACGTGTGTTTGAACTGCAAACCTCAGCCACTAAATCAAGCTTCGGAATTCAGGGAACGAAAGAGATTCGGGGCATTTGGAAGAAATACATTGCATACATTAGAAGAAGCGCGACTGCAAAACGTAAAGTAAATTATAAACGTAAACGAGTGAAAATAATATGAAAAGCAAAGCTTAAAAACCAACTTCCCATCTTGTAATTCGCTCCGTATCAGAAGGTCGATCAAGGAGAATGACGTAGTTTGCAGAACGTCAGCATTTTAAAACGTCTAAATGGTAGCAATGTCTTGAGTAGCAAGACGACTTACTAGTACTACTACTACTACTTCCTTACTTCGTCATTTTTAAACTTTTGTTGATATTTTGAAAACTGCTAGACCGATTCCGATTAAATATGGGACCAACTCTAAAGGATGATCTACCAAACAAAAAAGTCATTGAAATCAATTTACGATTGACGGAGTAATCGCGTAACATACATACAGTCGAATTGAGAACCTATTCCTTTTTGGAAGACTTGTCGTCGTATGTTGCGCCGAGAAACGCATCGAAACGAAACAGTGCTAATCGCGTCATCTCCCTTGTACTGTAGTTATAGTGTGGTTGTGCGAGCGAGATGAAACGAATTGCTCTGCTTCTTTAGATTCGTTTAGTTATAACTTACGCCATGTTAGTTAGTCAGCCAAGCAATACAGTTTGTCCTATGAAAGTACGAAATTAAGTTTTTATTTGTGCAGTATAATTTATATGTGTCAGTATAAAAAATAAATTCGCCATTAATTTTCTTAGTTTCAGTTTCCTGCCATAAATAGCCGCCTCACTTTTATAACGTTATGAAAATAACGTAAGTAATAACTTGTTTATTTATACAACTCGGTAGTTTTGTCTGTACCGAGTAGGAAAAATGCAGAGAAACAACTCAGAAGAACACCAAGCTGTTGATACATTACTACTTCAAAAACCAATGTGTGTGAGTATTGGACGGCCGCTTATCCAGGCTCTCGAAAGAAAATTACAGCAACAACGACACTCAATCATTCATAAATTTGCTCTCATGATTAAAACCGCACATTTTAGCGAAAGGAATATTTTGGCAAACAAGAATTGACTCGTTAATTTTACCGAGACCATTATCAGAATTGACAAATTCTTTGAAAAAATAATGCCTCTCAGTTTCTTGCCTGTTCTTCAGAGTAGAGGCTCTTTATACGAACAAGGCGGTCGAGTCTATCAAAAAAACTTTGACGTTCATAAGTGTATCTTTGATACCCAAATTGAATAAAAACATTTAGACTTTGACTTTGACATTTTTGCAAAAAAAAATTAAGCATTTACCATGCACGAAAATACCTTTTTGACAATAAAAAATGTAAATATTTGAAAAGTTTAAATGAGTTTTCACTAGACAATCACTTCACTTCTATCTTTTTCTACACAGTGGGAGCCAAATTGAAAATTTGGCTTCTCGGGAGCTGATTTCCTGTTCATTTCCTACTCTGAGTTTTTAGTACGTTTTCCGTTATTTTATGAGTCGTGTCATGGCGACGTGGACGAGATAATTTCTTTGAGTTTTAGCCAACATATTAATAGTTGTAATTATTTTGGTTCACTCTCAGTAGTGAGTAATGCACTGTTTTGATCAATAGATATAGAGATGATATATTAGTGACTAAGGTCCATGTTCACAAAACTTTAATATGGCGGTAAAATAGGTACTCATATTAATAGCTAGTTATCTAGAACTCACTTTCGATATTATAATAGGTATTACATATATGTGATTAGCATTTCTAAATATCCTGAATATTGGCGACTTATTTGAACCGTTGTGTGCCAGGATCGTAGCAAGTGGAGAAAAGTGGTATCTGACTGTCCCACAGAAAAAATGCGTAACTACATGTATGTGTTTATGTATGTTTGTATTTTGTACATGCGTCAATGAGAATGACAAGCTTAAGTTCTAAGTTTTTTCTTATTAGTTGAAAGGATCGACGTGAAAAGGGCATTGATGGATAGGCTTGCGTTTATCCTCTGTCTCGCCGATACTAAGCAATGAAGCGGCCAACGGTTAAAAAATATTGAGCATGCTTGCCTATGAGAAACCGATTCACTCATTCAGTCTGTATTTGAAGGACTCTAGTGTTTTTAAAGTTGCTGACCGAGAGCTAATCCACCGCTCTACTGTATCTAATTTATAAATACACCATTAATCATCATCATTACAGTCTTTTGCGTCCCACTGCAGGGACACCGACCTACCCTACGTTGAGGGTGACCGTGCCGTTATCCACCACGCTGGCGCTGGCTCGGTGCGGGTTGGTGGATCATCATAAAAACCTTTAATCATATTTAAACTAAAATAACCTAAACAAAAGTAATTTAAATCAACAAACAGTAACATGACAATTATTTGTTTAACCCTCCGTTGACATAAATGATTAAGCCGTCAAAAACAGTTGCCCAAAAATTTCATCGTCTTGTCAAGCTTTGTAAACTTTGTCCTTAGAAAGTCGCAGTTTTTGTTCCTATTAATTAATTTTCACGATAAACTCATTAAGGAAATGTTGGCTGATCATTAATTTCGTGGAATATAAAAGTATTTTTGGTTCTCCTTGATTCGCTGGACGAGTATACTTCCAAACGTGGCGTCGGGGCGGAGTGGACGGGGGCGCGGCGACCTACTTCATTTGAAAAGGGATTTCCCATGGTAATAGCTGAAAGGATTATTTAAATTGAATGATAATAAATTAACGATGAGTCGGTTTATTTTAGTAAATTGTGATAAGTTTTTTAAATTACGTGATTTAAATCTAAACTACTTTTAAAGAATTAACAAAAAGAAAGTTGCCGCGATTCACAAATCATGGCTTAAAACTTCAACAGCACCCTAAATATCACATAATTCACTAAATCACGGGATCATGAATCAATTACCTAAATTGTGAGACCGAAATTTGTGAGACAGTAATTTTTTTTCTTAATAATTCCCCTCAGTTTCTTGCCTGTTCTTCTGAGCAATGGCTCTTTTCCGAGCAAGGCGGTCGAGTCTATTATAAAACTTAACGTTCATAAGTGTATCTTTGATACCCAATTGAGTGAAAACATTTTGACTTTGACTTTTTCATCATTCTTTCTTTTTCATCAGTAACAGTAGTAATCGAAAATAAATACGGCTGGCACCCGCGCCATTCTTCAGTAAGTATAATATACTTATAGATAACTGCCTATTAAATAAAATAAAATGCCGCAAGCATGTATTTAACAAAATCATGATTTTTTGACGGTGGCTAATTAAAATCTTTCTTAATTTTTTTTAACTGTTTTATATCCGAGGTTGTATATTAAGAGCTAAGTATCTTCTCTACATTAGTGTAAAACAAAGTCAGCTTCCATGTCTCTCTGTCTCTCTGACTGTGGATATACAGACAGAGAGAGAGAGAACATAACGGGTTTTGATGAGGCTTTGACCATCAATTCGTTTGGTAATTTTTTCACGGAAAGTTTATACTAGGTGTTACAAAAACCCTGTTATGTACGCAAGGTGCGCATCAAGTGTCGACTTGAGGATGAAATCATGTTAATTTAAATATTTATGTATTGAATATACAATTTTTGCACACACATCGCGCTCCGTCCTCCTAAAAGCGCGAACGCTGCCACTAATCGCGTCGGTTTCACTTGTAAACTATTCGCGTGGTGCCGCTACTTTCTCAGAATGAAAGCCGCCAACATATGATACGAATTTGTTAACATATTTCTAAAATTTCTTTTTTTTTTGTGTTCTTTAGCCGGTCATAACTCTTAGTATTTTTAACGTTGTTTTTTTTTGGTATTTTTTCAGGAATACTTATAAGTGTGTATACATGCCCTTCAATTATCCAAGAGGGTGTGAAGCCGAGCGGTACGCTAGTCCAACTACAAATAAAAATAAAAATTCTAACGTAAGATCTGTACACTTGAGTTTCACGATAAGAAAACATTGTAAGCAGGTATTAATACTAGCAAAGCATGCAGAGCACGTATCTCTGAAGTTTAATATGAGCCAGTAATAGCCGATAATAACGAGTTGCAGATCGATTGTGCGTTGGGCGGGCGGCGCGGGGCGGCGCGTGCGGGCGGATTGATTCCTTGCATTTATTATGAAGACAATACTGTAATTACATGGAAATTAATTTGTGACGACGTTCTGTGAATTGACACGTTTTTTGAATATGAAAGAATTACGGACGGAGAAACACACTGCGGGGGAAGACGTTTAAAATCCGACAGGTTTTTTTTAAATTCATGGGTGGATAACATAATTAGTAAATATTTTTTTTACTAATTTAACAATCCTACTAATATTATAAACGTGAAAGTTTGTATGTATGGATGGATAGATGGATGGATGGATGTTTGTTACTCTTTCACGCCAGAACGGCTGAACAGATCTGGATGAAATTTGGCATAGAGATAGATTATAGTCTAGAATAGCACATAGGATGGAGGACTTTTTGACCGCCGGTGAAACCGCAGGGCGCAGCTAGTGTAAAATAAAATATAGGTACATTATAATAACGGTTACGTTGACTTCCTCATCCTGTTTAAAATTAATCATTTTTTTACTGTATTGGTTGTGTCACGCGGTTTCTCCCGCAGTCCTATAATACTGTAACCGTTATTTTTTTCGGGATGAAATGTACCCTATGTCCTTTTCGGTACCTCTGACAACCTGTATGCAAAATTTCAGATCAGATTTTAATGATCAGAGGTTAAGTAGAAGTAAGTAAAAAGCTTAAGAAATAAACAAACTCACTTTCGGATTTATAAAATTATCGGATTTATTAGTTAGGGTGAATGAACATAACTGTTTTTGGAATTAATGGTCTAAACAAAAAAATATTAAAAATTCACACATATATTTTTTTTTAAATCAAACTATCTCCAGGTTAACGATAACAAGATGAAAATGTCGCGATCGAGTGCAAGCTTATTATCAAGTTAAAAAATAGTCAGAAAACTCAATTCTATAGCAAGCTTTTAAAACGCTAAAAGCTTGTTAAAAGTTAACAATTAATCAATGCTTCCCGCGCGTCCCCTACTCAGGTTCACAACGACGCGCCCTACGAACTATGTCGAACAACGAAACCCAACTTTTAATAGAATGTATAAAGAATGCTCCATTTATTGCGAGTTCTCAGAATGCTTCTCATTACAAACTCTAGAAATAGAATCAATACACTTGAGTGGTAACGTGCGTTAATGCACTTCGATATACACAGCAGCAGTGGCCCGCGGCTTGAGTCGTATAGGCAATCCATTAGGAGCCTTAACACAAATAATGTTATGTCATTTTTAGCTGATTGTCTTTGAGGGAAAAATCAGTCGCTCCTGCGTGAAAGGAGGACAAACAAACCAAACACATACTTTTACTATGCGGATGTTTATCTAATCAGGCGGTCTCTATCCATACGAAAGCTTTTTCGCGTTTATCGCTTCTTCACTTATATAACTAATAAATATATTCATAACGCATTTGACACGCTCACGTAATATTATATTTACATAATGACTCGCCTCCTTACCAATAAACGTTGAATAGCTTCGGATATATAAACTGTGTCTTGTCTTTTTCGATGTAGTAAAAAACTTGAAAGAAAGATAAAGACAAAGTACTACATTATTATATACATCGTCACGCCTTTTCGCCGAGGGGGCTGGCAGAGGTGTAATACAACACCCACATTTCGCCGGACGATATTTAGTCCCAAATGTGACAGGGGGCGAGCCTGTCGCCATACACTGGGCTCCAATCATGTAGCAGATGACATATAATACGCACATAATGTTCCACAATGAACAAATTGGTGCGTGCCGTCAGCCGGATTCGAACCCGCTCCCTCTGGCTTGAGAGACGGGCTTTCTCCGACTGTATGGATGTCTCTGAAAATTTCCAGTTTTTTTACTAACCCGCAAAACTGAAGTCAACAAAAAGTAGGTCGCAACAAAAAAGAGATGAATTCAATCAACTTATGACAGCGAAAAATCACATAAATGTGAAAAATTGCGGCGGCCGGGAGTTCTCATAAGTTTAACTATTAATCACGGAAAATCAAGAAAAACTGGAAAATGGGAGGACGTAGCTAGTACCTTATAAGTATTTATTTCGATCATAAAAAGCCTAGTAGGAGAAAACTCGGCTCCCAAGCCAAGGAAGCGGGTTGGATCCCAGCCGAAGGCACGCACCAATTTCTTCATTGTGTGAGCATAAGTGCGTATTTAATGTCATCTGCTACATAACTGGAGCCCGGTGTATGGCGACAGACTCGCTCCATACCACATTTGGGACTGAATATCGTCCGGTGAAATGTGAGTGTTGCAATAAGCCCCTGCCAGCACCTTCGGAGGTAAATAAGGTTATTGCAAAACACCTCCCTTCGGGGGAAGTCGTGTTGATGTGTAAGTCTCGAACAAGCATAAATTAAAAATTAAAAATTAAAAAAAAAAACTCCTACACCGTTTTTCTTTTTTTATGTAGAATAGGTCGTTTGACCACCAACTATAATAAGTACTTTCTAGGTCGTCGGGCTCCATCTTAGACCACAGCGTCGCTTAAACACGTCGACCATACATTAAAAAATTACATTGCAATAACTACATAAAAATTTTTATAAAAAATACAGACATAACGTAACATATCGTTACGCCTTTCCCCCGACGGGGCTGGCGGAGGTGTATCACAACACCCACACTTCGCCGGACAACATTCAGTCCCAAATGTGACAGGGGGCGAGCCTGTCACCATACACCGGGCTCCAGTCGTGTAGCAGATGACATACAAAAAAAAACACAGGAAAGTGGAAAATCGTGCCCATAAGCCTTAGACTCACTGAAAAAAATGATTTAGTTGTGGCAACTAAATCTGTTTTGCTGCCTATGTCTTAGCTGCTGCACCAAATATCTTCGAAACACTGGCAAAGTTTTGTTGACTACGACGAAGACTGCTTAGCTACTATTCAAAATAAAATTTTGCTAAGAGAATCACACTCAAGTTGCAGTTACTGCAAATTACTTAACTGAGTTTACTAAATTTGTTATCTATATAAACAAAACAAATTTGAATGTTTAAATTAGCTATCAGAGCAAAATATTTTAACTACTTTAGGATAAAATATTTACCTGCTATTGCTAATTATTAAGATTGTTAGCAACTACTGCTAAGTATTGTTATGATTGTTAGCTGCAACAGCTAAATTCGTTCAGCTAAAAACAATTTGCTACGCTAACAAAAAACTTAGCTGTCCCTATAGTTTGAAAGGATATTTGCTACTACAACTAAAATGTAGTAACAGCAGCTAATTTTTTTTTTCCGTGCTGTCCATTACCGTTAGTGAGCTGTTCAGTACATTAGATGATTGGTTTCTTTGCATACAAGAAGTTAATAGGCAACAATGGCCACTTAGCATAATGGTCGATCGGGAATATCTTTGAAGTATCGCTTTACTCGGCTGTCTTTGTTTTATAGGGGTTTCTTTATAAAAGACAACGATAAGTGTTTATTATTATGGTTAAGATTGTGTTATCATTTTGTGAAGCGTAAAAAAGTGAGCCTTTGATAAGTTGTGGTTCGCAGCGCTGAGATGCTGAAGATGATGATGATAATCATGCTGATTACCATCCAGTCAGCCTACCTAATGCTACTTAAAAAGAAATCACGACACCTTATATATATTATGAACTGAAATTGACTGCCTCGGTGGCTCAGTCGGTAGTGAACCTGCCTTCTGAGCTTGAGGGCGTGGATTCGATTCCCATCTAGGGCAAACATTTATGTGATGAACATTTATGTTTGTTCTATGTCTGGATGTTAATTATCTATTTAAGTATGTATTTAAAAAAATATATGTATATCAGTCTCTGGCCGCCATAGTACAAGCTTTGCTTAGTTTGGGGTCAGACGACCGTCGGTGCAAGTGTCCCGAATATTATTTATTCTTATTTATTTATTAAAAAACAGTTTTGCGTTTGTGTGTGCCTGCTTGTTACGCTTGCTTCACGCTCGAACGGATTTTGAAGAAATTTGGCATCGTGGTATGTTAAGTTATGATAATTAGCATATGGGCTACTTTTTAACTGCGGGGTGCAGCTAATTAATAATAATATGCGAAAGTAAGTCTGTTCGTTTGTTTGTTAGTTACTCTTTCACGCTCTAACTACTCAAGCAATCATCATACAATTTAGCATACACGTTATGAAGGGTACAGAAAAGGATATAGAATACCTTTCATCCTGAAAAAAATAACGGTTCCAGTCGCACCGTGAGTGAAACCGAGGGATGCAGCTAGTTTCCAATACACAACAAAACAACACACACTCTAAACAACAATTTCAATAAAATATAAAAAAAATTGATGAATACGTTGGTAGCAGACTTCCAAAAAGGAGGAGGTTCTATATTCGTCTGCGCAAGAAGGATGGTTATATTTTTCGAGTGTTTATTTGTATTTATGAGGTTTCTTTGGCACGGCCTACAGCCAAGCAGCTCGATGTATTTCGACATATGAGGTCTCATTTGAATCGTCTTGATAGTTGAAATGACATAGGTTCCTACGTTGTTAATGTAAAGAAATACTACGTTGTTGTTCGAAAGCCATGTGACATCCACCAACCCGCACTGAGCCAGCGTGGTGGATAACGGCCCAATCACCCTCGACGTAGTGTCGGTGTCCCATGTCCCTATAGTGGGATGTAAAAGAATATAATGATGATGATGTTATTTCCTACAAATATTTGCCTAACAAATTGTACAAAGTGTGATTAGATTACAGAAACGAATGTTTCAGTACCTATATAAGTTTGTGAACAAATTACACAACTAAGGTACGGAGAATAAGTTAGCATTCGTAAAAGCAATTAAAATAAGTTGCGCGACCTGGCGTTATGAGTTTTCAGAAGACCGTGAAATGTCGACCAAGTTGCTCGTTGCTGATGAAAAGTAATTAATATTTTGATTAGTTTTTGCAAAATGCGTTACGTTACGACTTTTTTTTGGATTGCACTATTAAGCTTCGTCACGACTGAGGGAGAACGCCCTCGACAAACTTTTAATGTGTATATATGTGTATGTTATGTGTCCGCATCGCTTTTGCATCGCTACTTAGCGCTTTGCATAGACGTTTGCAACTATGGTGATCAAGTAAACCCACTATACCCACTTGGTTACCATACTTGACGGACAACTTAGTGCAAGCAATGTGGTAGGCTGAAAACCAACTCTGCGTGGACCGCAGAACAGTGCTGAGCCTACTCCAATTGCCGAAACAATTTTATCATTATACTTTGTATAAGTATAAAGTTATGAGTACTTATACTTTTCTTTACTGTGTTGTAAAGTTATAGGTTTTGGTAATACATTTTCAATTTTTTTATTAATTTTTCTTCCTATAATTTTGACGGATTGGCGTTGGTTTAGCGGCTGTTTATTCGTTCGTTTTGCGTCTGCTTCGCTATAAAAAATAATCGTGGGCGATCTCACTAAGCGAACTGTCAACTACTGATTATGAGTTGCAATTCAGGCAAACTCAATGGAAAGTGAGCAGCGTACTTTAGTAAATTAGCCGCGAAGCGTTGGCGAGCATTTGGCAAAGACTACCGTTGGCCTGCCACGTACCTTCGTCCGCATCACGTGCCGCGTACCAGTGTGCGACACGCCTAAGGGTTCAGTCTGCCAGAGACTTTGTACAAGCCAAATCGTCACCCTCACGTCAGATTTCTAAGGCGACCCGAAGTCCTCTAATATGGCACAACTTGAGGTAGCCATTAATTGGAAACGTTATTCGGCTTAAATCGATTGAATTAATATTCGTGCCTTAACCTTTAAATACTCGAGGAGGAATTAATGAGTTTTTGTAGGAGCGTTAAATTGGAAATGTTAAATAAGATTGTGTATTTGACGTTTGAATTGTAACCAATGATTCGAATTCATTATTTAAATTGATTAAAAAAGCCAAATTCAAAAAATGCGAGCTAAAAAATGCATTCCTACTCCATCTATAGCCAAGTCTATTCTTACAGAGGTACAGGATTGGTGAGAATGATGACTGAGGATTGAGAATAAAAATATTTACACTCTCTAAATAGAGGTTTGACCCCTAAATTTATTTTCTCTCTAATCCCCCCTAAGCTGACATACTCGTATTATAACGATTTTAAGGAAAACAACTGAAAACAAGAACAGTTCCAGTCAAGTTGTTTTAAGAATTTTCCTGAGGATGCCAAGGTCTCATTTCCCGTAGTAAACATAATTGTCTGTCGTACAACCGGTACCGATGAAATGAGCAAGGGCAATATTCTGACGCGTACGATATTATCTGCGTCCCTGTCACTCTCGTAATTTTTCTAGAAAAAGACAGTGATCGAGACAATACGCGTTTTTCCACTTTAATTTGCTGTGATTTTTAGAAATAATGTTAAAAGTGAACACTCGCATAATTATCCCCTCGAACATCTTAGTTCGAGTCCATACGTAAGCTGAAAATCAGCCTTGCTTAAACTGATTTAGTTTACGTAGCTCAGTGCTGAGCTTACTTCCTTTTCACCTTAATTATCTGCTACATATTGTACCTAATTATTTCTATTGTGTTTTTTTACTTTGACAATAAATATTTTTTCATAAAATATTATATAATATTTTTTCATTATAAAATATAAAATATTTTTTCATTTCAATTCACTTGCCGGTTCGGCCCGGCCCGGCACGGCACGGCGCCGGTGGTATCAAGACCGCCGTGCCAGTGTCGTCCCTGGTAAGTGGAAAAGCATGCCATCCATTTTCATATGTTTCGAATACTGTGTCGTGCCGAGCCAAAAAACGCCCAATATCACACGCGAATATGGCCCCAAATCGTTCGCTTCCCTGACTCGTTTCACTGTAAAGAATAACTCGTATTTTCGTATTTTCTTTTCTAACAGCGAACGGTGACAGATCTGTCATCTAGGCCACGATAAAGTGAGTCAGTAGGAGATCAAACGCTATGACGGTGGATAAGGGTCTTCGCACACTATAACGACTAAACACTGACTCGACTTAAAAAGTTGAAGATTAAACGAGCTTAAGAAGTTTAATCACGTGTAGGTTCTCTATTTTATCTGAAAGTATAAATTATGTTAAAATTAACTGCCTAGGAGCCTACGAGTATACTTCTGAAGTTATTTATACCAAAGTGAGAATTCGATGAATTCCTTTAGGTTGTAAGGTAAAGTTTTAATACATTTTCAGAAATTCATTTTACATTTATAACAGGGTAAGGATCTCAGTATAAATAGTACCCTACAGGGTGATTCAAGTTCAAAATCCTGCAAGGCAAAAAAAAATAACAAGCGTCAAAAGCAAAAAGTGGCATCAGTGACTTATTACGTCTCGCAATTGAACGACACATAATTTTAGTCGACTTTGAGTCGCCACGGTGTGCGAAGGCCTTCACGCGGCGAGTTAATAAGCAGATCAAAGCCACAGCGACGAGTGTCCTTAATTTAGTTTATTGCCCAGTGTTATGACACTCGCTCGGTATAATCGCTCGTTTAAGCTTCTTTGGATTTCAAGGGCGCACTATGGTCTTAGCTGATTAGTTTTCAAGGTTTTTTTTTGTAATCCTAAACAAAGTCAACGTCAAAATTTCTATTTTAAATTGTGTATTGAAGATACAGTTATGAACGTCAAAGTAATCAAATTGACTCTACCGCCATGTTCAGAAAAAGAGGCACTACTCAGAAGAACAGGCATGAAACTGTTGCATAAACCCTAATCCTTTCATAGTCATAGTCATTTATTGATAACAAAAATGTTACTTATCAATAACTTACAATTTATAATAAACGTAATAGAATTCAAAGTGACTTCACGAGTAAAAAAACCTTTAAACATATTTAAGTTAAATCAAATTAGGTGCATAATATAGTTCATTATTAAAATATAAAAAGAACGAAGTCCTAATCCTAATCTATTTATTAAATTTGCGATAGGGAGATTAGGCTAGGGATTGCCTCTACTCAGAATTTTTTTTATGCGGGAGTTTGTGTGTTTGTTAAGATTTTATGCCTTAACTACTTAGCCGATCCTCGTGAAATTTTACTTACATGTTGTCAGGGGTACAGAAAAGGGCATAGGGCATACTTTTATATCCCAAAAAATTTTAACGCTTTCTGGGGACCGCGGGTAAAGTCGCGGGGCGCAGATAGTACCTAATAAAAGTCTCTGGTTTTTATAGTCTGGTGTTCTCAAGTGTCGAGTGAATCGGTTTCTCTTTCGTAGGCCGGATTATTGATGAACATCGTGGGTGATGGCAGCCAATCGCAGAAATATTAATAAAAAGTTCTTCTTCTTAGTCTTTAGCACTCTTGTCAGAGTGGTCGTGGTCATCGGTCAGGGTGGTGGCTCGCTTCACAATTCGTCGCCATTCGTCACGTATAGCAGCCTGTCTTGAGCACATTTTGACGGGACCGATAAGTGCAGCCTTTATTTGGTCGGTGCACCGTAATGGTGATCTGCCGCGTGGTCTCGTCCCCTCAATTTTACCCTGCACCACAAGGCGCTCTATGGAGTCGTCGCCGCGTCGCGATACGTGCCCAAAGAAGGTAAGGATGCGAGCTCGGACGATGGAGGATAGACGCTGAGTGATTTTGAGTTCCTTTAGAATAGACTGGTTCGTTCTGATATCAGCCCACGATATCCTCGGCATTCTTCTCTAGCACCACATTTCGAGAGTATCTAGCTCTCTGACCTCTGACCGGTCTGTATACAACATTTTGCACGCGGGGGTTTTGTTTTCCTTGTACTAATGTTACTTGTTGTTTGACTTATCCGAAAGAAATATTTTTGAAGTTTATTTAGCTTTTACATGAAAGGTATAAACAGAAATACTTATGCAATCAAATTCAAAATAATAATGTATGTTTATTTCAGACAACGCAGTATAATCGTTTTTGCTAATGCATAAGATAAAGTAACATTATTCGAAGAAAAACGAAAAACCCGGCTGCAAAATGTTGTAGCCTATGTCGTCACTTCTACTATCAAGACGATTCAAATGACACCTCAAGTTTAGTAAGAAAAATATAAATTTGATTGAAAAACCAAACATCGGTACCTATATATGTATTTCATCTTGTTCACCTGCGTGCACTTAGTGCACCCAAGTGCAATGCTTTTACTTACTTGCGGTGTTCTATATTCAAAATCTGACACCAAATCTGATCAGTAATCCAGTTCAATCAAATCAAACAAGGAGTAAAATTGAAAAGACCGGTCGTACAAAATTGTCTGTAATCTTGAGCACGTACGGAGCCGCCCGAGCCGCCAGCCGCGCACATCCTTCAATAATGTCATCCCTTTAAATCAAAAGACCCTTTTTAGGGTGGTTTTCCATCAATAGATAAGCGATGCGAAGATGTGTAGCGGGGGAAAAGTCCACCAATATGATTACTTCGTTTATCATCAGGCAAGTATTAGCGAGCGAAACGTTCCTGCTTCAGCTTAGGTAAAAATGCTTTTGTATGTCTGAATGTTCGTCCGGCGGGTGTCTGTTCTGTTCTCCTCTACAAGAGGGTTGAGCAATGATAATATCATTATTAGAATTTTTAAAAATCGTAATATTTTTTTATCATTATCTATGGTCTATCTCGTTGTAAGCGATGATAGCCTGGTTGGAGAAGGCCTGCCGTTGAAGCCACAGGGAGCGGATTCAAACCCAGTCGCCGGCACGCACCAATTTCTTCATTATGTGGGTGTATAGCGACAGGCTCGCCCCCTGTCACATTTGGGACTAAATATCGTCCGGAGAAGTGTGGGTGTTGTATTACACCTCTGCCAGCCCCTTCGGGGGAAAGGCGTGACGATATGTTATGTTATCTCGTTCGAAAAGTATTAAATTCTGTTCTCAAAATTTCATGAAGTTCGGATCAACACTCAAGTTATCGTCAAACAAACAAATACCGCGATGTCCCGGTAGACTCTGAGATCTCGCTTCGCTCGGTCAAGTATGTGACCCTATTGGTTGATTATTTCCTCGTTCAAACCTCATCTTTCTAGCACATCTACTGTGAGTACACAGCCTAAATCAAAATACCCTTTTTATAGTCATCTGTTTGCGTCGACAGCCGTTTTGGACCCCTAACGACCCCTGGAGCCCCTAAGAGGGATCCAACTGTCAACGGACGAGTGGACCAACTCGTTAACAAGTATTTTAGAAGTCGTCGGACTTATTAGTGTTTTTGACCGCTATTTTTATCAGCTTATGTTTTAGACTACCCACGCCATACGACTTTACCTGGTTTTTTTTTTCACTTTTCTGCGTCAAAAGTAGATGTTTATGTAGATGTTTGTTGTATGTTTAAAATTAAACTAGTTGTTCACCCCGAATTGTGACCTCGCTAATTTTATGTCTTTACAATTCTTTACAAACTGACTCTGAAACACGACATTAAAATTGTTTTTGCATGAACTATTTGTCTACAAAATTTTATTTTACATTACGTTTTATTTAGTAATCTGAACAATTAATGTATAAATTCACAAACGCGCGAATTTGTTTCCAAAGTTTGAAACTTTGGATTTGCAAGGTTTTTAGAGTGGCGTAGTAATTCAATTTTAGCATAAGTACTTTCAGTAGATAAACATAATTTTTATTAATGTTAGTTATTAAATTTGAAACGTAAATTAGTTTTTTTTTTTTTTAAATTTCCAACCTTAATAAGTTGGACATTTTAAAATATTTAGTGAACAGCTAAATTATAATAATTTTCAATCTGGGTAATTTTTTAATCTTCAATAATGTACAGTACACCGGAAGTCAAAATTTCTATCGCCTATATTTTTTTGCAAGTAAATATCTACTTTAATTTTGTTTACAAGTATGAGACATTTACTTAAACTCTACATTTAAATCACATTCACTTTCACTGATTCACGAAAATTTTCCGTAAAAATTGCGAAAACGCGAAAATAGCGCGAAAAAAGCGTCCGTCCTCGGGCATTTTCGCCACGGCACTGAGGGGAAAATGACCACGTGCCAGAAAAATATCTACCGATTTCAGACCTACGATTCTCATTACAAGCAAAACTCGACCATAAAGCGCCAACTTTACGGCTCATGTTAAGAATCAAGCGACAGAATAATACAATTCAGCCTTCCCGAAAAGTTTGAATGGCTTTTTGAACCGTAAAATGAAGGTCTAAAGTCGTTTATCGAATGGCTTACGAAAAGCTTTCGAATATGGTAAACTTGACTTGGAAGTTTTCCCACCACGCAATTTGGGGATCTGCATTTGGAAATTCGTATTTTACGTCGTGTCAAGTTAAGATCGGCTTTAATATACTCGTCAGTAAAGTTAAGATTTCAATATCAATTTCTGCAGATTTTTTTTGGAGTTGCATTGAAGAGTTGGTTTTTTTGTGAGACAGGTAAATGAAGTGAAAATATTCACGCATGATGAATGGTAGAGGAAAAAACAATTGTTTTGGATAAAAAATAAGAGAAAAGCGCGTGTGATCGCGACGATATTTTAAGATAAGGGGGCGTATAATTTCGGGACATTTCGGAGCGCGGAAGGGCATGTATTGTAAGATATTTATTGTGGGAACAGACAGAAGTTTCACTCTTGTTTCACACTAATGTTTTATGCTGGAAGTTTGGAGTTTAGTTTTTGGAGTTTTGTGATCTATATTGTTTGATTGTTTCTAAGGAGTAGGTTTATAATGAATGTATAGTTGTTTTGGTTTTTCTTGGTCACATTTAACAGAAAAGTAAGAGTAAAAACGCAGGTCTGATATCTGATGTTGATACTCTCATCAAATAGTTTTTTTATACTTTTTAAAGTTTATAGTTTGAAATAAAAAAGAAAAATAAAAATAATCAATTTTCAAATTCAACGATAAACGATCAAAACGACCTAACGATCAAAATCTAAAGTTAATGATTCAACGATCTAAAGTTATCTGAAATAAATGAATTTTAATTTTAATTTTTTTTAAATAAAAACCTTTTCTAAAAAAAATGTAATTAAAACAAATTAAACACAACCAATCTCTTAATAGACTAGAATACAAAACTCTTTGGCGACACCAAACAAAATATAAAACTAAACTAAACATTAAATTCGAAAGTTTCGGTGCAAAGTCTTATCACACACAAGCAATCCCTTCCAGACAACCTTTGACTAAATATTTCTTGTCACCTTCATAAGTTTGTTTTCGTTAGTAAATGACCACGTGAGTTATATTTTTTTGTACCTTACTTACTCGCAGATTGAAAAAGAAAACACTCAATAAATACATAAAATAAAACGGTAGAAAGCAATCCTCGCTCGTAAAATAAAGCATATTCAATATGTAGACGGCCTGGATGTCTGCACTTGTATAGCCGTGACTCACTGCCGCAAGAGATGGCAAGCGAATTAAATAGCGGATTTTTGACAAAAAAATGTGGTGCATTCTGGCGAGCTGGCAATAATAGCTTCCAACTTGTATTATTTTTTATTTAATAAACAAAATTACAGAATTCTGAAATTATTACAAAGAATAAAAGAAAAATTAAAGATGAAAACCACTAAAATTTGTTGATGAGGCTCTTTAAAAACTTCATTCTAATACGCATGAGAGCCATCAGCTAAGTACATATTGCACTCAGTTTTTCTTAAATCATGTCGCATGTTAACATTTATTTGCTAGCCCTGCCAGTTTTGAAGCCTTTTCTTGGGGTTTTCTTTAATAATAGTTGTATAGTCTAGTCTATTCTGTAAATTAACAATTTATGAATATTTTATGTTTACTTTGTTTTATTTTGTTCTGCTTCTGTGGCTCTTATAACGTGTGTTGATTCAAACACAAACGCAAATGCAACCAATCGGACGCTACATAATAATGATCCATTCATATAGTCACATATTTTAACCCCCGACGCAAAAATGGCAGGGTGTTATAAGTTTGTCGTAGCTGTGTGTGTGTGTGTGTGTGCGTGTGTGTGTGAGAGTGAGTGTCTATCTGTGGCATTGTAGCTCCTAAGCGTATGAACCGATTTTGATCATCTTTTCTTTTGTTTAAAAGGGGTATTAGCTTTTTTTGATGAAAATCGGTGTCGGGGTTTTTTTTTTAATTTTTAAATTGCACTTGTTCTCGTAGCGGTAGGCAAAGACCACTTCTCTCCACTTGCTACGATCCTGGCACACATCTTTCGCTTCTTCTACTTCCACGATCTCTTGTAGATATTACTTATAGATCAATGATTATGCGTAGAACAGTTGACCAAACTCCCACCTCGTGTGTCCGCCTACAAAAATACCCGAAGCAGTGTGTTTACAAGCGTTCTGTTTTACCGTTCAATAAAATATCTTTATGAACGCGAGGTGTGCGAGCAGAACTGCCGCGTTCAGACATTACTACATCTGCAGTTCATTCCGCTCATCAACTCCCTTCGCGGCGGCCACGTTTTATCGACCGAGCGAGCGTCGGCGAGGGAAGCGTCTCTGCTTCAGTTTCAACTAACATGCTTTCTTATTTTCGGATTTCTGTGGGAATTCTGTCTGAATTTCTGTTTTCGTCCACAGGTCGCATTTCCTAATCGATTCTCTTGAAACTTTGTGAGTAGGTTCGATAATTATAAAGAATGTTTCGATCAAAAAAATCATATTTTCGCAAAATTGAAAACTGACTCTGCAAAAAAACAACTGTAAAATTATCGAAAGTGCTCACAAAATTTCACGATAATCAGTTGAGGAATGCGACCTGCAGAGAAAGACGTTGTCTGCGAGATCTACAGTTCACAGAACCACTACAGAGTTTAAGTCACTGTCTGCTTAGTGTTACTTGCGGTTAAAAAGTAGTATACTAGTAGTAGTATACCACATTATTAACATATCGTCACGTCTTTCCCCGAAGGCAACCCCTCGGGGGGCAAAGGTGTATTACAACACTCACACTTCGCCGGAGGATGTCCCAAATGTGACAGGAGCCTGTCGTTTACACCGGGCTCCAGTTATGTAGCAGATGACATTAGTTACGCACATAATTATGTTCACATTTGAACGAATTGGTGCGTGCCTAACAAACGTGGTATAGCCTCTAAATAGTTTCACAATGTTTTGTCTTCTTTATTTCTTTTAAATTTATATCTCGATCACGAAAGACAAAACACTGCATCACTATTCCGATGCTACGAGTATACTCGTAGAACGTTCAGCACATGTCGCCTTTATTAACCGATTCTCTTGAAACTTTGTGAGTAGGCTCGTGAGTAGGTAGTAGGAGACAATGGTACAGAATTTTTTGCGTCGAGAATCGGTTGAGGCATGCAACCTTTAGAGGAGAACAGAAGCCTGCCGCGAAGTTTCCAGCTCACAGAGCCACTAGATAAGTAGGATTCGTAGTGGTGGAATAAAACAAAAGTAGTTACAGAAGCCATATTCTTACTAGTCGAGGTAATTTTTGGTGTTTTTAGTTTATAAGTCGGACGACGGTGCGTGACAATGTCCAGATTACTTGTCTCTCTCGTTCGAAAAGTCATAGGAGCAAGAGTGACCAGAAACCTCTCCAAGGCCAGAACGGTGGCTGCGGAACAAAAAGCGACCACTGGACAGACTTTCGCAGGTTTTTAGCAGTTCGGTTCTATGATGTTGTTGTGATGGTAGGAAGGCAATGGAAGAGACTGGCACATGCTATGCCTATAATTCGAGATATTTTCTGGCTATGTCTCTCTTGTTTGAAAAGTCATAGGAGGAAAAGTGACCAGATCTCATCTCATGCGTCAAGAATAGGGGGCCAGGACTGGGATGAAATAACAGTTATTTTAGAAGGTACCACCGACATGAAAAGCGATGATAGGAAGGATCTGTCAATTTTAACAGGCAAAAAAATATTATTATTTTTGTGAATTATTCTTTGACCGTTCTATACCATCGGTTGTACAGAGTCAGTCCAATGCAGTCAGAGCAACACTTTGGGCTCCTTTTAACGACTTCCGCTCTACATTCGCTCCACAACACACGTAGAGCTACAGTAGAGCACCTGCTCGCATTGTTTATACCTCTCGACCTCGATCAAAATAGATTCAGCATCGATAACGTTCGATATAAAATTTCATACGGCGGCGCTGGTGAGGGACGAAGAGATATATTTATTAGACGAAATCTTAGCTGAGATTGATTTTGTTCATATCATAGGATAAACAAGTAACATTATTAAAAGCAAAACAAAAAACCCGGCTGCAAAATGTTGTACCCTAACACTACCTCTATCAAGACGATTCAAATGACACCTCACATGTCGAAATACATCAAGCTGTTTAGACTGTAGGCCGTGCCAAAGAAACCTGATACATACACACATACACTCGAAAGACATAACCCTCCTTCTTGTGCAGTCGGGTAATATCGTCACGACTTTCCCTAGAAAGGGTTGGCACAAGTGTATTACAACATCCACGCTATGCTGGATGATATTCAGTCCCAAATGTAACAAGGGGCAAGCCTGTCGTCATACACCGGGCTTCAGTTATGTAGCAGATGACATAAAATACGTACATAATATGTTCACACAATCAACTAAGTAATAAGTGCTTGCCTTCAGCTAGGATCGAACCAGCTCCCTGCTCTGGCTTGAGAGGCGAGGGTTCTCCAAGGGGCTATCATCGCTTTTTTATGTACTTATTTTGTTCATATTTATTTAATATTATTTTTAAGCACGCTACAATACACCACTATTTTTGGTATACTATCAATATTTTAAGGGCTAATTCTCTAAATCATAACAAACAACTTTTACTACGGAATCAAGCCTGAAATCGCTAAACGAAAATCAGCTGTTCCATACATGTTGTTGCCGCTCACATTTTCGACATGTACTTTCCATCCTCTTTTATTTTCACTCTTTATACCTACTAATCCTAGCAAATATTTATTTATACTTACTAATATTATAAAATTGAAAGTGACTCTGTCTGTCTGTTTGTAGACTTTTCATGACTAAACGGTCTAACAATCTTGATGAAATTTGGTAATTAGTTACAGTATTTCACGGAACCAGTTTTTGGATACTATTCTCTAAATAAACCCGAAGGAAGTCGCGGGTAACAGCTGGTTTAAAATAATTTAACTAATGTTATAAATACGAAAAAGTGTTTGTTTGTTTTACACTACATGTAAAATTATGTAAAAATATTAGTATGCTATTCTGTATGGTGTTTACTAAACCATGTTCTTACAAATAAATTAATCTTGAACCTACACTACACTACGCTTTCACGCCTGAACTATTAAACCGATTATCATTCAATTTTGCAAACACGTTCAAGGGTACAGAGACTATTTTTTATCCCGACAAATGTAATGCTTCCTAAGGGACTGCGTGTGAAACCGCGGACAGCTTGTTAACTATATAGCTTGAGAGAAATAACGTTTTTGATTACCAGCTTTTAATCCACTAAATAAATGCATTTCATGCACATCAGCATTATAATAAGATAAAATAAAATTAGAACAGTAAAAACACAGCGTGAAAAGATACATTAATAACATAATTTTAAATCAATAAATGAATAAAAAAAAGATTTCAGTGCATGTTCTGGGTGAGTAAACGACAAGTTGAAAACAAGAAAAGAAAACTTAAGTATAACATTCCTTCTAAATATAGTTTTTTAGTGAATAGGTATCTTCTAGGCGAGCGTGTTACACCTTCGATCACGTCGTCGCTTCCCATCAGGCGAGTCAGTGGTGAAACGCGTGCCGTTGTAAAAAAAGTTTTCATTCATTAAAACTCAAAGAAAATGTCTCATCATCATAATTATCACCATCATCATTAAAATGAACTACCATCACCTGTTTCATTTTAGTAAGTATTATAACTTAAGACCATTTTTAAATGGTCATTAAATATTTCACATGTAAAAAATCAACCATGTAAACCACGATGTAGATTCTAAAGCATTTATTTCTATGCTAAACTAAGCCTGACGAGACTACCTTTTTTTCACATTTGAGTTTCTTTTCATATTTGAAAATTAAAATCAACACAGCCAAGTTTAGTGCTGTAAGCTAAGTTTAATTTAGAAAAAAAACAAGCAGTCAAATTGAAAACCTCCTTTTTAAAAGTCGGTTAAAAAGTCTACTGGGGGCCTACCATGCCATCTTATTGCTATAATAGCTACGTCTTGTTTCCGACGCTGCGCGACCGTGGACCTTATTGCGCGGCGATACGATTCGCGGTCGTGCAGCGTCGGAAACAAAACGTTTCCATCATGGCAATGCATGTCAAGGTAGGCCCCCTAAAGTGACACATTTTCTGCTAAATCCAAACCAATGTCCAGTGTGACACAGTTCCAAGGGTAAACGATAAGTCCAAAATATTTTCCTCTTTGTGTTTTTCCCGTTACGTATTCCATATTTTTGTATGACATTTCCATACCAAATCAGTTTAAATGTAAAAAGGTTCGGAGATAGAAAAAATAGCTCAATGAGAATGTTTGACTTTGACTTCGCGATGTTAGACTTTGACTTGGTTGATGTTTGACTTAGTAAATGTATTGGGTTTGTCCTTGTGACCGCTTGAAAAGTATTTGAATTGTTAATGTTTCGATGTAGGTAGAGGAAGTACCCTAGCAGATATGCTGTTAAAAAATCGTAATGACTGACTTGAGCATTTGCTTGATCTGAAGGTTCGCAGCGAATATTTTGTTCGCCGTGTGCAAATGCGCATAATATCCGAATATTTCCTTGATCATGCTCCGCAGTTGTAATCAAGGCGCGACTATGCTCGGCAGTGCTCACGCTAGCGACAGACATGTTCGTGTTGTAATATTTAAAGGGATTCGCCAAAAGACCGACAGCCGTGCGGAGCGCGCTCGGGTGCTCGGCGCTCGTCATCAGCTGCTCGGCTTACTTTATGTTGCTCTATGTTGAATATTCGACCTGTAATGTGCTTACATCGAGCAAATATTCAAGTCATTCGCTACCTTTAGGTAATTATTCCTTGATTTTTTTTTACGAAAAATGGTACAATGGTACGTGGTATCTATCACTCCTTTTCAGATGTAAATGTAAAGTAAATGAAAACTGCATTTTTAATATTCATCGGCCATCAACTCTTGGAATTAAAACCATGTATAAACAGAGTGCAGAAGTACGAAGTTACGTAAAATCAAGATAAACTTATAAAGCAACGTACAAAAGTTCGAAGCTTTTGAAGTAAGTAAAATCAGGAAAACAAAACGGATGTAAATTACGAAAGAACAAAACGGAGCTAAAAATATTTTATTTAAGTGACATTTTATGGCTTGACGAAGTTATGGTACTTTTGGAGGAACGTAAATTCGCGATACACACTTCCAGAGTAACGTGAAATGCAGAGAAACAGTTGTAGGAATTACGTTCTACTACAGTTTCAATGCAACTTCAATAAGTACGTATTCCTGGTTGAAATAATTCAATCAGTAAAACTTACTTATTGGAATAGCATTGCAGCAACGAATTTATAGAGTATTTATTATTGTAATTCGTTTTTATTTTTATTTTCTGTAGTACAGTTAATGACAAAGTTACAAAACTAACGAACTTTTGGAGTTAAAGACTACGTTTTAGATTCGCTTAAACGAAGTAACGGAAGTTAGTAGTAAGTTTCACTAACTTACTATAGTAACTTAATCGAAGTCACGATACAATGAAGTAACACAAAACGTCTCTCTTATCCTGCGATCGAATCCCGATCCACTTGGTAATAGAAACTAGAACATTTTCTTCGATTCTCCGACTGATTACCATAATTTTTGCTTACAAACATTATTAGGTATAGCCGAAAAATCTTTGAATGCTTTCGCTCTTTCGACGCCGGTCCCAAACTGTCAGAGCAACATTCGTTAGAGTAGCGTAATTCGGAATACTATTCGACAGAGTTAACTCGTACCACACACTCTCTCCGTCTCTCTCATTCCCTCTCTACCTAACGTTATGCTCCATAAGGCACGCGTAGAAGTAAACATGTAAAACGTAGAACAAGCAGTTGATCAAGGTAAATAATGTATCTTTCCACTCACTGGTCGTGTAGCCGTAGTCGTCCTCCGGCTCCGGGTCGGCCTCCTTCTCTTCTTTGCTGCGCTTCACGGCGCCGGCCGACGCGCGGTCGATCTACGAAGAAAAAGAAGTAAGTTTGTATAGATCGAGTGGCTAGCCATGTACCTGTACCATGACTTCATTTTACCATGACGGTTACGTTTTGTTTCCGACGCTGCGCGACCATGGACCTTTTTTCGCAGCGATACGATTCGCAGTCGCGGAGCGTCGGAAACAAAACGTTACCATCATGACAATAAGATTTCATGGTAGGTCCCTGGGTGTTGTGGAGATATGCGAGGTGTCCATTCGAGGCGAACTACTAGTTTAATTCTGGACGTGTGGCTATTTTCGAACCAGACGAGCTCTTATCAGTCTTTAAAGTCTTATCTGTCAGTTCTTGTCAAATTTTAAATGATCTTGTCAAAGCCACTAATGTTACTGAAAACTTTTCAGAAATATATAATAGCCATTTAATAGCCTAAAATGTGCCCGATCCTAACCTTACTATTTCTTGTTAGTTATATGTAGATTAAATTTTAAATATTTTGTTGTGTACCCACCTCGACTCCCTTTTCAGAGTAAGTCCGTCCCTGTAGTTCTCTGTCATCCTCCTCGTCCGAGCTCTCAGAGTCGCTGTACACTGCCGTCGGCTCGGGCTCGGCGGGGGCGGGGGCGGGGGCGGGCTCAGCAGCGGGGGCGGCGGGCGCGGGGGCGGGGGCAGGCTCCTGGCTCTCTTCCGGTTCCGGCGGCGGGTCTGGCTCTGATGTTACTGTTATCTGGGAATTTGAGAAATAAACATTTAAAACATTATCATTATCATCGCAGCCGGAAGACAACCAGGGCTATACAAAAGTCTCCCCCAATAATCTCACTTCATGCTGTTATTGGTTAGCCCTCATTCAGTGGCCTTCCTCGACATTTCCTCGATTGTAGGAGTGCAGCCGTTTTGGGTGTTCAATCGTCAATCGACTTGAAATTTTGCAGGGGCGCAGCTAGTACATACAAACATTGCTAGTTAATTTAAAGCTTGTAATATCATTTAAAATCGTTCATCAGATCGTGCATAAAGAAGTATCAAACTAACACACAATACGTACCGTGATGTCGTGGTGCGGAGTTTTGTGCGCGGGCGAGGGCGCGGGAGACTTGTTGACGGCGGGCGTAGCGGGCGGGGACGACGCCTCCACGTCCGACGAGTCCGTGTTCTGACGGAACATTCACTTGTTACACACAATCATTAAGCTGGACACACTTGCGGAATGCTGTAAGAGCTGGGCTGAAGCTACCACAGCTTGGGTACCGACAGTTGACCGGCTAATAGCTGGCCTACAAAAAGGCCAATACCCTACTGCCTAGTAGGGTATTGGCCTACTATGGCAAACAACTGAGAGACATGAAAGAAGGAAAGAAAAGCACTTCAGCCGAAAATATCTTTTTATGTCGGGACAAAACGATGATAACCATGATAAACATGTTATTATAATTCATTAATAATAAAAAAAAAATACTTCCTCTGTCTACTTAGTTTTTATGATAATTGTATAGTGAATCTATAGCACAGCGTTGTCGGATAGAATAAGCAGCGGAGCAACGGCATCAGCTGTCTTTGAGAAAAATAGCAAAAACAGTCGAACATTCTCAGCAAGTTCTTTAGCATCTAGTTGGAAGAGGTACGCCTCTTAAGACAGAGGGCGTGGGTTTGATTCCAGTCAAAGTCACACATCAATCTGATCATTGTGTAAACACACATTTATATTTGCGTATTTAATGTCATCTGCTACATAACTACGAGCCAAAAGTGTACCGCCTCTGAGACCGAGAATGCAACAAAACCTAGACAGAAGAGGAAGAGAGGTGACGAGATGGGAACATTTATGACTGATATGAGAAAAATGTTCGACGATTTTAAGATGCTTCAAGAGTCAAGCTTTACGTCTCTGGAAAGCAATGTCCGGGAACTTACTCAACAGGTTACTGCAGTACGCTCTGCTATGGACTTTATGTCCAAGCAGTATGAAACCGTTATAGAAAAAATTAGTGCCCTTGAGTTAGAGCGTAAAAACAATCGAACAGCAATCCAATTACTCGAAGACAAACTAGAGAACATCGAAAAATATCAACGCGCTAGTAGTGTTGAAGTCAGAAACGTACCACCAAAAAAACCCGAAACTAAAGATGACCTCTCTGACATAGTTTTACGGATCAGTAAAGTTATCAATACTCCTCTAAGAGCAACTGACATTAGAGACGTTTTCCGCGTGAACTCCAACACGTCTAACAATCCGATTATTGTGGACTTCAGCACCGTTACGTATAAGGAAAAATTTCTCCAAGCCCTGAAAACCTACAACAAGGCCTATCAAAGTAACAAATTGAACACAAGCAATTTGGGAATTGGAGGAGCTGCAAAACCTGTTTTCATATCTGAAAATCTAACTGCAAAAATGCGTAAGCTCTTTCATCTGGCTCGCGAGTTTGCCAAGTCCAACAATTTTAAATACTGCTGGAGTGCCCATGGGAAAATTTACATCAGAAAAAATGATGGCGCCTCTCACGTACGCGTAAACACTGAACTAGATCTGAAAAAACTTATCGAAGGACAATGACTACTTTATAGTAAGGTTATTATGTATTGCATGTTCTCATATGTTTTAATAATGTATATCAATAGTATTAATTTCCTAATCAAGATTTTTATTTTGACAAATTGTATAACTAAAAATATTGCTTTTATAAATGCCATTTTATACATCAGCTACATACAAGATTCGCCCATAATAAGATATTCGAGATGCCAAAGTCTCCAATCCCTGATGCAGGGTCTGTGGTCGATTTCTTTAATGAACACTTGCGTTAATTGTCTCAATTTTACAAACGCTGTCAATATTGATTCTACTCCCAATCAAATTAATGTTTCCAAGCCTTTTTATTCTTCTAATGGTTTTAGAGTTCTTATTACTTTATTAGAATCACAAATCAATAACATTCTTTCATACTCGAACAATTATGGATAAAATAAACCAAATCAATGCGGAATTAGAATCAATAGGTCTAGCAAACTGCTTTATTTGTTCACCTGAAGACTGTAACCAATATATTAAAGAATCCTCTGGGTCATTATCACTCTTTCACACTAACATTCGTAGTATTAATCAAAACTTTGACAATCTGATGATCATGCTTGCCAGAATGAAAGTTTCCTGCGATATTATAATATTGACCGAGTCATGGCTTAGTAAGGTCATTAACATACCTCTAATTGATAACTATACCAGTTATAAGTCTACCTTTTGTAACCAGAACGATGGTGTCGTAGTTTACATTAAGTCGAGTATCAAACATACTTTCGTGGAAACCAAGGCCGTGGACTGCAGCTGTGTGGTTCTAACATGTGGCAGAGAAGTAGCAGTAATAGCCATTTACAGATCTCCGGCTTTTAAACACACCACGAAGTTTGTGAAATATCTTAATGAACTTCTTGTAACTTTATCATCGTACAAAACCATAGTTGTGGCAGGAGACGTTAACATTAATATAAACCCAGACTCGGGTGACACAGATGCAGCTGAGGAATATTTAATCACTACAGCGACCCACGGGCTGTTGCCTACTCATGTACATCCGACAAGAGAAAAGAGCTGTATTGACCATATTTTTCTAAAAACCCCTAAAAACTCAAACGGTGCTACAGCTCTTATTCTTGACTCTACTATTACTGATCACTCACCTCTTATCCTTTTCATAGCAGAATCATCACACATTAAAAGCAAAACCCAAAAAGAAAAATCACGCATAGACTTTCAAGCCGTAAGTCAGGATCTGACAAAATCTGATTTTAAACCTATCTTTACCTGTAATGATGCAAACAGGGCTGCTGAGACTCTCATAAGTATAATATCAATTGCAATACAGAATCATTCTAAAGTTATCAAAATTTCACGGAAAAATAGGATTGTGAAACCCTGGATTACTCCAGGTGTTCTACGATGCCTAAGGCTACGGGATAAAATGCATATAAGAGTAAAACAGAATCCTGATAATTTAGTACTAAAATTAACATATACTCGATACCGTAACTACTGCACAAATCTTATAAGAAAATTAAAACGGAACTCTGAAAGACAACAACTAAACACTGCCAAAGGAAACCCAAAGGCAACTTGGAAGGCTATTAAAAATATTGCTGGTCTAGATACCAATGCCTCTGGCTGTACTGAGCTGCTGAGTGTAGCAGACAACCCAGATTTATCTGTTGATCAAGTTAACCACTTTTTCGTCAATGTTGGCAAAAACTTGGCAGAAAAAATTAACAACACTACACAAAGTACTTCAATCTCCTCCCTAAAGGTTCAGCAAAGCTTACTAAACTCTATGGCATTATTACCAACTAATTTCAAAGAAATTGATACGCTCATTATCGGTCTACGAAGTGATTGCGCTACCGGTTGGGATAACATTCCTCCCAAAGTTGTAAAGTTTGCGCGACATAGTTTAACCCCTCCCATTACACATATCTTTAACCTCTGTTTATCTACTGGCGTATTTCCAAGAGCCTTCAAAAAAGCTTTGGTACATCCAATCTATAAGTGTGGGAGCAGAAGCAGTGTCAACAACTATAGGCCCATCTCAGTACTTACTATCCTATCTAAACTCCTGGAAAAAGTAATAAATACGAGACTAACCGACTATCTTGACAGTAGTAAAGTTCTTGCTGACAACCAATATGGATTTAGAAAGGGAAAATCCACGGAGGACGCAGTCCTTGACCTAACTAATTGCATAGTACATCACATCGAATTAAAAAACAAGGTAGTGTGCATTTTCCTCGACCTCTCCAAAGCCTTTGACACTGTTTCTGTTCCCATTCTGCTTGAGGAAATGGAGAGAAGCGGAATACGTGGTGTGGCCTATGATCTTTTTAAAGATTATCAAACTGATAGGAAACAATGTGTCAGGATAGACGACTATGTCAGTTCAGACCGAGATATATCATATGGGGTACCGCAGGGCAGTGTACTGGGTCCTACTTTATTCATCCAGTACATTAATGAGTTGTGCAAGCTCTCTCTCCCAAATTGTAGAGTTTTCACTTATGCTGACGACACGGCCCTTCTAGTTCACGGAAATAGCTGGACTAACACTCGCATACATGCTGAAAATTCTCTAAAAATTGTCATGGAATGGCTGACCAAATACCTTCTTACGTTAAATATTGATAAGACAAAGTATATAGCTTTCTCGGCGAATAGTAATTCACAGCCACCTAACTCTTTTGAAATAAAGGCTCATGCTTGTGATCTAAGCTCAACAACAACTTGCTCATGCCTTCAAATAGCACGTAGTTCGAAACTCAAATATCTAGGAGTCACGATTGACCAAACGCTAAACTGGAATGAGCATTTAAAGGCGCTAATCCCTCGCGTTAGAAGGCTGTTATTTGTCTTTAAACGTCTGAGATCAGTAGCATCCGCTGAAGTTCTGAAACAAGTATACAGTGCACTGGGACAATCAGTTATTTCATACTGTATTCCAGTGTGGGGTGGCACCTACGCGAGCAACATAAAACACCTGGAAGTAGCACAGAGGGCTGTTCTGAAGGTCATGTATGGTAAACCGTTTAGGTATCCGACCACCGATTTATACAGGGAGAGTTCTGTGCTCTCCGTGCGCCAACTCTTTATCTTGCAAGTGGTTCTTCGTAGACATCAAACTCTAGTTTTTGACAGTACGTTTCAGGATAACAAACGAAGAAAGGATAGAGTGTGTAAAATTGAAAGACAACGAACTGCACTGGCACGTCGTCATTTCGAGGCTGTTAGCTCGTATCTATACAACGTTATTGGCGAATCGATATGTATATACCCACTTAATCTAAATAATTGTAAACGAACTTTGGTGAATTGGCTCAAAACCCTCTCTTATTTTGAAACAGAACAATTATTTAAAATTCAAGAATAAGTGACTTGTTCCCGTAATACTACACTCACATTGCATATTTTCTAAGTGTAAAGTTTGACTATGATAATACGGAAATTATTTGCTTCTAACACTATTAATCTATAATTTTAATTTTAATTTTTACTAAATTTATTATTCCATTAATTTACAAAATTCTATAAAATTAATTACTCATTAAGTTATAAATTTTTAAAGTATAATACAAGTATGGTACAGAACTTAGTATTAAGACAATTGGAAGGACTAACTACCAAGACACGGGTTTTTCAACACCCAGTTTGTTGGTTAGTGCCGAATTAAAAAATAATGTACTATTTTGAAATAAACAATTTTGAATTTGAATTTGAATTTGAATAACTGGAGTCCAGTGTATACATAGTAATAGGCTCGCTTTCTGTTATACTTGTGACTAAACATCGTCCGACGATGTGTGAGTGTTATAATACACCTCACTAGACCCTTTGGGGGAAAGGCGTGATGATATGTTATGTAATATCTCTTTTTCCAAACAAAGACCGTCGAGTCTATTATAAAGTTTGACGTTCATAATTGTATCTTTGATACCTAATTGAGTAAAATTATTCTGACTTTTACTTCGAACAACGTCAGACAACGTCCCGCTGCCACACGGCCTGACTCCCAAGTTCCTCGCTGCACTCACCCAGGACATGAGGCTCTGCACGGTGAGCGACACGCAGGCGCCGGCCGCGCGGATCAGCTCCACGCAGCGCTCGTGCTGCGCCGACCGCACGCACGTCCCGCACACCTCCAGGATGCGGTCGCCTGTCTGTACGAACGACCAACTCATTACATTATGCAGGCAAAGTGACCTCGACCTTATTATAAAGAATATTACAACAATATGATTTTTTAGAAGACAAAGATCGTATGACTAATTGTCTCACAAACGTGCCAACTGGACTACCAGAGACACGTTTGTGAAAGATTAGTGATACAGAGCCGTTGCTCGTACGTTTTTCTTAAGCATAACGAAACGTAAAGCGACGTCAACAGTCAAGTTAAGTATCGACTTTGGTAACTTAAATCGCTCCCCACTTCTAGTTTAATAAACACTTGCCAAAACTGAGGGTTTTGGCAAGGGTATTTGAAAGAACCCCCTCCTTTGAAGAAAAACCCCCCGTTTGATACATCATATTTCTCACCTGTAATTCCCCACATTTCCCCGCCGGACTGTCGGGTACGACGTTCTTTATAAAGATGCCGAATATCGCCTTCTCTTCACCTTCTTCGCCTTCTCGATTGGAGATAATATCTACCTGTAGAAAAAAATCGAGTTTTAGGAACATTCGTTTATTAATTTATTTTATATTCTTAGGAAACTTTACAAAAAATATGATTTGAGTTTAGAATTTCTTTTAGCTATTGTCAGTAAGTTATCAATTTTAAATTCTCAGTTAATTATTTGAAAAATATAATTTACTGAGTTCAGAGAAAAAAATGCTAATTTCCAAAGGTCATAGATTTTTTACCTGGAGGTCACAACTTTGGAAATGGACCAAGTTATGAAGTGGACCAAACTGACCGGAGGGTAAGCTACGGTGCTACAAAAGCGTAGCATTCGTAGCACTGCGTAGTCAAATTGAAAGCTACGACCAAAGGCTCTCGTACCTACACGCTACAACACAGCTTTTCGTAGCAGTGCTACATTTAAATCTAAGTCATGATTGCTTGCGTTAAGTGGCGTTGCTTGCCCCGAACGACCTCTAATGTCCAAAACCTTTTGACCGATTTTGCTGCCACTTTAACATTAAAATTGTATTCGCATGAACTCCTGGCCTGCAAAATTTCTTGAACATTAGATTGACTGCTATCGTCAGATAAACAATTTGAGGGTTGTGATATAATGTTGGGCTAACGTGAGAGGGTGGAGATAATTATAGGGGTGGCGAGGTCACAGTTTGAGGCGATCTACTAGTACTTTGTCTAGGGCAGTGTCTTTCCGCCAACAACACAGACGCCGAAAGGTGCACGCGAGATCCACTGCAGGATGACCTCGCGCGGCGGGCTTAACGCCTCGCCCCTCCGACGACGAAGCCAGCGTGGCATATCACCATCACGCTAGCTTGAAGCATCAACGTTACAAACTGCATCAACGTTAGTACCTTTTCGCTGACGACGCTAACGCCTAGTAGGTCCCCCGGGATTCACTGCAGCTAACATCTCGCGGTGGGCTTCAGAGATAGTACACAAGCATCTTTTTTTTTATTGAATGGGCCCACGTTTGTCCACAACACACCTGATGGAAAGTGACGATGTGGTCTAAGATGGAGCACGCTTACCCATGAGGTGCCTATTCACTTTTGTCTTACCTTGCCCCTTCAACGTCACCGCCACCGTCAGCTGGCTTGAAGCGCGTAGCTGCATCAACATTAGTACCTTTCCGCCAACGATGCTGACGCCGAGAGGGGCCCCCGGCGTCCGCTGCAGGGTGACCTCGCGCGGCGGGCCCCAGCGCTGCGCCACCAGCGCCTCGCCGCGCCGCTCCGACGACACCGTCACCGTCATGCTGGCTTGAGGCGCGTAGCTGCATCACAATGTTTTTAACATTACTTTTGATATAATTATAATTATATTACGGGACATTTGCACACAATCATATGACCACAAACTAAGCTATAGCTGCCAAAGACTGATGTACATACATAATTAAACAATGCTAAATTACATTTTTTTTTTTTTTTAAATACACCTAGACATAGAAAAAATACAAATGTTCATCACATTAACGTTTTCCCTAGGTGGGAAGCGAACCCACACCCCCTAGCTCAGAAGGTAGGTTCACTACCATCTGAGCTACCGAGACAGTCAATAAAATTTCGTAAAGCGTCAAAGATACCGTAGAACTTTATTAATTAATTTTTCTTGCTTCTGTGGTAAACTACGCTACAGTACAATAAAAAATTGCGTAAAACAAAATTAAATCTAGTTTTCAATCGGATTAATTCGTTTTCATATGTTTAGCGCTGTAACTTTTTCCCCATTTATTCTATGACTGCCCAAAAAAAACTTTGTTCTTCTTACTAAAATAAATATTCGCGACATTTTGCAAACACGGTCATCTGACACCAAACTAAGCATAGCTTGTACTATGGCTGCCAGAGACAGTTATACATATACACATTTTGAAATACATACTTAAATATTATAAAAACACCCAGACATAGAATAATCACAAATGTTAATCACAACTGCATGCTTGTCCTAGGTAGGAATCGAACCCACGCCCTCAGCACAGAATGCAGGCTCACTACCAGCTGAGCCACCAAGGCAGTCAAACTCAACTAAAACAGTTGATTCAACCAAAGTCTTCTGTAAGGTCAACAGTCGTCCCCCGACCTTGGCTCACGAGCCACGTCGCTCTCTGCAACTGCTCATGCGTTATGTAACGCCTCGATTGGATAAGTGGCAGCTGATTGGAGATATCACGAACACACGTCGTGTCGACCAGACTAATTTATGGGGATTTATTTCAAGAGATATTCTTTGTCGCGCTCGTAGTTAAAAAAAAAATTGCTTGTAATATAAACTAGCAGCTAGCAGGGCGTCCCTTATCTCGCGTTTCTATGTATCTAAGGACCGCATGCTAAAACGTCGCTCAGTCATGAATCTCGATTTAAAACTAGTTTTACCATACATTAATAGTAGATTATTATACAAGGGGTTAAACCCATTAAATACCAGGTAGTATTAACTAAACAGAACCTGAGTTATAATGAGTTTTAGCCCTGTGTGTTACACTCTATTCTTCATGTCTATTGCGAGAAAATAAAATAATCTAATCCAATATGTAAAATAAATTACGGTCACCAATTAAATTTGTAATTAGAAAAAAGATCGAACGTCTTTTTTTCTACCTGACTATGGTGAAGCAAAAAAGGAGAGTTGTATTTTTCTTCTGTAGTCGCAACGCTTTGACCTTCTACGAAATCCCAAAATGTGAAAGAAACACTGAACGGAACTGGTTACGAAATGATATTTCTATACTAGGTGCGGCCTGCGGTGTTACGCGTGTTTAAAAAGTAGCCTATGTGCTATTTCAGACTATTATTGATCTCTGTGCCAAATTTCATCCAGATCCCTTCAGCCGTTCTGGCGTAATTGAGTAACAAACACCGAGCTATGCATCCATCCAAACTTTTGCATTTATAATACAGGGCTATCAAGAAAGGATGTATTAAGCCGAAAAGGGGTCATTGTACTCATCATTATGAACAACTTTTGCTATGGAGCCAACCCTGAAAAAGAAAAAAAAAACAGCTTTTTGTATGGAACAGCTGATTTTTTTACGAGATTTTGTGTTACTTTCATAGTAAAAGTTGTTTAACCCCCTTTTGGCCTAGTACACCCTATACCGATAACCCTGCATTAATGTGATACCCCATTTTGTTGTAGCTACCATCATACATCTACCTACCTGTTCAGCTATAAGTATGTAACGAAAGGGTGTGCTCGCGTTAAATTAATTAAGCACTAATTGAGTAGGTAATTGAGTACATTATACAACGAGCAGAACCCGAGGGGCTCAGGGAGCAGCAAGCGCCCTCCAGGGCTCGCTTTACGTCGGAAGGCGACAATTGATGGTAATTACAGTAAATTAGACTTCAGTACACGCACGGAATTCGCCGGAATTTTCATAACCTTTTTAACGTTTATGATTAAAAGTTTCTTACTTAAAACAAAAATTGTGAACCAAAATATGTTTTCATGTTTAATTAGCATTTCCAATCTTTCACCTCACAAGCGCGGACAGATTCTGTTTGTCATTCAAAATCCGAGTGCAAAAGTGCATTTAATCAGCTATCCTGGAAAGAGTTTTTAATACTGACTGCCTCGGTGGCCGAGTTGGTAGTGAACCTGCCTTCTGAACTTGGGGGCGTGAGTTCGATTCCCACCTGGAGCAAACATTAATGTGATGAGCATTTGTGTTTGTTCTATGTCTGGGTGTTAATATTTATTTATGTATATATTTAAAAATATCTAAGTATGTATATCTATCAGTCTCTGGCAGCCATAGTACAAGCTTTGCTTAGTTTGGGGTCAGGCGACCGTGTGTGGAAGTGTCCCGAATTTATTTATTATTTATTTATTTATTTTATAATATTCGCACTGGCCACTGCATAAAAAACACCATCATTTTTCTCGCTGTAGTGAGGTGAAAAGTTTTGTGAATCGTGTTTCGCTCGGCACAGGCACTTTTCCTTTTTGGAAGTCGGCAAAAAAAATTCTATTTAGCTTAAAAGTAGATTTATAACTTGTCTTGGCTCAATATCAAAATCTGTGAAGTATTTCCGAGTAACTACAACAAAGGGCTGTCAGTATAGAGTTCTTAAGGGTCGGCAGCATATCTGTGATGCCTCTGGTATTACAGGTATCTAGAGACGACAGTGAGCGCTTACCATCAGGCGGCATTAGGCATAACCTTACCAAAAAAAAAACATACATTCGAATTGAGAACGTTCTCCATTTTGGAAGTCGATTAAAAAACTAAAGCAACTATAGTGAACAGGTCCAATGTGCAAAGCCCAGTGGTCCGTTAAATGAGCAGCCGTCTCGCTCTGCTGCACACGAGTTGTATACATCATACCACTGTGTGATAGAGATAGGTGAATGGCTTAGTATGTGAAAGGATTGAGAGCTATTGAATTGGGTACAGTTGTCGATAGAATTTGTTACAATATTTACCGTATTTCAGAAATGCTCCCTAAGACCATATCCTGACATCGTATAAAGGTCGCTACATACGTGACGGGATAATATCTCGGACGGGACGGGGACGGAACGTGACAGTGTGAATGCCCGGACGGGATTGTAACGTATACGCGCCGTGAGAATTCCACAAAGCCAACGTAAACCCGGAGCTCGCTTCACTAGTTCACTACACCACTCTCCGGAGCGAACGGGGGCCCTGCGCCGGCCGGGATGTGGTAAACATCGTCCACGACGATGTTCTATCACGCTCCGTCCTGGTACCTATTGAACTGTCCAAAGAATGAACACCGGCGGCGGAGATTATGCTGATTGTCGCTTTTTGTAGCTTATAACTGAAGGTTGGACCAACAATGATCCTCAGGTTAAGAATACGTAACAAATTGCTTGAGTGAAAGAGCTCTAGCCGCAAAAGCTTGGATATATCTCATGAACCGTTATAGTTAGACAGTTGAAATTTTCACAAAGATGATGTATTTCATTTGCCGCTATAGGAACATTTACTGAAAAATAGAATTAAATAAATATTTTAGAGGGCTCCCATACCACAAACATGATTTTTGCCGCTTTTATAGATAATGCAACGGAACCCTACGTGCCCGAGCCCGACTCACACTTGGCCGGTATTTTTAAAACTTTATTTAATTATTTTACTAGTTAGATCAATAAAATTGTATATTTTTTTTGTTTATTAAAACCCATGTTACTAGTGTAGGTACTTATTCCGACGTTGAAGCGGAAATACACTAAAGATTTGATGAAAAAACAATTTTGTAGTTAAAGGCTAGTTCGTTCACCCTATAATAACAATCCCCAAACCACGTCAGAGGCTTTCAGGCGGCCTAAAACAATAACACTAGGGCTAGCCACTCGGCCTACACGAACTCAGATTCCAGCAACATTATTTCTAAGATCAAAGAACCATCAATGAATTTCCATTAGTTGTACGTTCGTTTTATATCTATCACACATTACTTCAATCATTCTATTATTCATGCTAGGCTATCAAGTGATGATAGCCCAGTCGGAGAAGACTCGACTCTCAAGACAAAGAAAGCGGGTTCGGACCCAGCCGAAGGCACGCACCAATTTGTTCATTGTGTGAACATATGTGCGTTTATAATGTCATCTGCTACGCAACTGGAGCCCGTTGCATGGCGACACATTTTGGGACTGAATATCGTCCGGCAAAGTGTTTTACACCTCTGCCAGCCTCTTCAGGGGAAAGGCGTGACGATATGTTACGTTAACATTCGTCGTTGATTTTAAAATCCACAGGTGACAAGTCCAAGATTGCTCTAGTATTCCTTAAAGAAGCCGATGTATTGGGTAATATTGACGCGTGGTGGTGACGCCTGGTTCATCAGTGAAACACATCAGTGAAATTATTGTAAATCCGCCGTGACGTCATAATCTTTAGAAACAAAAAAAAACGACTTCTTGTCATCCAAATTGGATCTTGCTAAAAATGGGACCAATCTGTGAGTAAAAAATACTGTGAGAGTAGAGAAATAGAGTGAGAAATTTTAAAATCGGTTCATTATTTATGGTATTATTATTATAGTTATGCGGTAACAATTTTTTTTTAACCCGACTTCCCGTCATCAGAATTGAATTTTGTAAAAAATGAGATCAATCTGTAAGTAAAAAATACTAACGAATTGAGAACCTCCTTGATTTTGAAGTATGTTAGCAAGTAACATTATTAAAAAAAAAAAAAACAAAAGAACCGCCTGCAAAATATTGTATTCTATGTCTCTTCCACTTTCAAAACGATTCATATGACACTTCACATGTCGAAATCTCTCTAGGCTGTCGAATGTCGAAATCTGTTTAGGCTGCAGAGCGTGCCAAAGAAACCTCATACGTACAAACATACATACCCACAGACATACAGTCATACTTACATACACACATACACTCGCAAAACATAACGCTCCTTCTTGCGCAGTCGGGTAAAAAGGGACTAATCTGTAAGTAAAAATACTAACGAATTGAGAACCTCCTATTTTTTGAAGTATGCAAAGGTAAGCAACACTGCACGATAGAAATGAGTTTTGTACGCGAGCTTCTAGAAGAAACTGCAGTTTCAGTAGTTAACACACTCGACCGGGTGGAAAATTTAATTAGCAGATGCACCCGACTGCTACCGCTGGTCTAAATCTGTCGCTTTCATACCAACATGTGAAATATCACACTAATATTTTAGATGTGAAAGTTCAGATGGATGAATAAATCAGAAATAAATAAATTCGAGACATTTGTTATGTGACACACACATATTATATGCCACACGGTCATCTGATCCCAAACTAAGCAAAGCTTGTACTATGGCTGCCAGAGACTGATATACATACATATATATTTAAATATACATACTTTAGATAGATAATTAACACCTGGACATAGAGCAAACACAAATGATCGTCACATAAATGCTTGTCCTAGATGGTAACTCAGAAAGCAGGGTTACTACCAACTGAGCCACCGAGGCAGTCAGCATATGGATGCATGATTTAAAAAAACAAGGTCTATCCTTCGGGGAGCCAGCACGTGATGACGTCACTAGTCATCGTCATCGTCTCTTTCGAACTTGTTGTAAATGACTTATTTCGGTCTTGCTTAAGCATCGATTGACGTCACTGCGTGTTGCCCACGTGACCATTTTTGACTCAGAATGCTAAACCTGGCGGAGTATATTTATTATTAATATACCATGCATGGATGTTTGTTACTCAATCGCGCCAGAACGGCTCAACGGATCTGGATGAAATTTGGCACAGAAATAGATTATAGTCTATAGTAGCAAGTAAGATTTATTATTTTATTATATTTATTACCTTTAATTATTTTGTGTTTACGCATCACGATGAAAACTTTTTTCTTGCTTAACTTCATCACAATTGGTTAAGCCGTTTAGTCTACAAAGGGCAACAGACAGACAACCAAGTAGACAATCATTATGTAAGTGAAATTGAAGGACGAAATGCCACAGAGATGGACGAAAAACGGACGCCCTTGCCAAGGAGGAGGCCAGGAAAAAGAGAGTACGAGAGCTAGTGCGTCGTCAAACCGAAAAAGAACAACTGAACCTGTGAGACAAGAAAGATGAGTGTAAGCTTGCTAAAGCTGCTCTCCCAACTCCGGAGAGAAAGATCACTAACAATCTATTAAAGTCGCAACGATAGGACCTTCGCCGGCTATAGTAGGGCTTATAACCGGTCATTGCAACTTGAATAGTAGCCTGCATAAATTGGGAGCCACGGACAGTCCGCTGTGTCGTGGCTGCATGAAGGAGAACGAAACTGTAGTTTCAAACACAGAAGAAACTAGAATCGCTTCCAGATTGCATGAGGCATCTCTGCCTTTTTCATCCACGTCAACTCAACAGCTAGACTGCTTTTTGTCATCGTCATTATGCATGTCATTTCTTCTTTGGAAGCGATGATAGCCTAGTTGGAAAAGGCCCGCCTCTCAAGCCAGAGAGAGCGGTTCGATTCCAGCCGACGGCATGCACCAATTTGTTAACTGTGTGAGCATATTTGCGTTTTTAATATCATCTCATGCATGCCGATGGCCATGATCAGGTGCATGGCGACAGACTCGCCCCCTGTCACATTTGGGACTGAATATCGGCTGGCGAAGTGTGGGTGTTGTACGACTCTTCCAGCCATTCAGTGGAAATGCGTGATGATATGTTATATGTATGAAATAAATGGTTGTCTATGTCTATGTCTATGTATGTATGCACCTCAACAGCTAGACTACTTCTCATCGTCGTTTTGCACGTTACCATCTACGCCACTGGACCAACTATGCCAGCGCCCCAGAGCCTCACTCCGATATTTCAGGGAGGTGGGTTGACTTGGGTAGTGCTGGCAGGAGGAAATGCGCAAAACACTCCAAGAGGGACGTCAGTGCAGGAAATATCGCCCCCGTCTCGAATTGGAATAAGAATAGGAATGTAGATCAATAAATAAAACAAGAAACATTGTTAAAAAAGAAACAAAAAAACCTTGGCAGTATAATGTTGTACTCTATGTCACTTCCACTGTCAAGTCGATTCAAACGAGACCTCACATGTCGAAATACATCAAGCTGTTTAGGCCGTGCCAAAGAACCCTCATACATACATACCCACATACATACATACATACATACACTCGAAAAAATACCCCTCCTTCTTATGCAATCGGTAACAAGTTTAAAATTACAAAACCCGACGACCAAGAAAACGACAATAAAACTCTCGATCAAGTCTCACTTTTCAGAAAAAGAAACTAGGTTTATCAAAATCAGTTTATCCGTTTTTGAGTTACGATGCCATTGAGAGACACACAGATATACACATGTTTTTTTAACTTATAAACCGCCTATTTTGCGTCGGGCTTAAAAACACTTACCTAAGTCTACAGTAACTTTTAACACTAAGTATCACTTTACAGTAAAAACCGTAATAAGAACGACTCGAAAACTTAATTAACAATAATCTAATTAGAAACACTCACCGTTTCAATCACAAAGAACCTTCATCACTACACTTCTAACTCTTTTAGCACTTTCAACTGCTATTTAATTTTAACTATTTAATCGTTAACATGCTAATATCTTCCAAACCAATCTAAAATTTAAAAATACTCTTAATCAGTGGTTAATTTTGAACTGTGGTTAGTGAAACAGTAGTTAAACAGTCGTTTAAAAGGCAAACGTCACTCGCCCGTGGTCTGACTGAACGCAATGGACTTGAGGTCGGTTCCATAACTCAATTATGGGTATTAGCAATTTTCTACTAGTGATGGGGTGAGGTTTGGAGTGATTTGTCGATATCGATAAAAATGTTTCACGCAAAAAGTCTATACTTAGGTAATTTTATTGTTCGGTGTGTACGATTACCTCTCTTTGGCTTAAAACACCCTATGCCGATAACCCTGTATTGACTGTGGAACTGTTTGATGTTGGAACCTTTTCTAGCATTTTCATATTTGCATATTACGTCACAAACTTTCCATGCGTCTTATTATTCTATCTATACCAAATACAATTAAAATTAAATCAGCCGTTAAGTATTGAAAATGTACAAGACAGGGCATGGAGAGATCTAGCGAGAAATATGAACCGGTTATTCATTTGTCATATAAATTTATCATTATAAAATTATGAATATGTAATGATACAATATCGTAAAATGATTTAACTTCAACGCCTTTCTAACAGAAAACAATACACCAATCTACTAAAAAAGCCATTCTATTAGTAAAATGTACTGTACAAAGTACGCTAATATAAGCTTAATTAATTAACGCTTCCGGGTCTATCGGTGGCTTTCAAAGTGATTAGTAAGGAACGTTTGTTTTATCAATTGACCAATCTCTCTCGTGGACAATGATCCGCAAAAATAGCTACCTAATGATGCGTTGCCGGTGACGTATTGTTATATTTTGCGTCGGTCTTTGTCTGCGTTGTTAATAAAGGACAATGTTTTTATGACAGGGTCATCGTCATCATCATCATCAGCCAGTAATCGCTGATTGTTATTCTACAACAAGAACTCTTTTCAGTAGTGTGTCAAATTTACGTCAACTACGGCTGCTACAGACGTGACAACCACTGCTATTAAAAAAAACACGATGCGAGTACGTACTCCGTCAACCGATCTGAGCATAGGTTTTGCTTCTCGTACGTCACTGATCCCGTTCCTGTGCTAATCTCGTCCTGGTTCGCTCCGCGATAGTTACAATATCGTCGACCCAAAAAGCTGGTGGTTTACATATCTCAAGGTAATATAAAGAAATCGATAAACATAAAGAAAAACAGGACTGTTGCAGATATAATCAAAACCTGAAGCTAATGTGCAAATGGAAATACAGTTTTTTTTACATGTTCTAAGAATGCATCATTAGCGATGTCGATAATACTATCGTCACGTCACTACTCGACTGTTTTCTATAATCCTTCATAAGCCTGGCAGAGGGCGGACAATTGTATTTCTTCATTTCATTAACTTTACACAGAAATGTAAGTATTTATTCTGATTCACTGATACTTTTCTATTTAGAGTTCGCATATGAATTTTTATGTGGCACCTATCTAGCTTCCTGCTTTTAATTAAAATTAAAACATTAACAGCCTTAGAAATAAAGTTTTAAAACATGTGTATACACATTGTGTAACACAAAAGCTGAAAAATAAAAATATTTTTGACTTAAACGTTGTGTACAGTTCGTGTACAGATGTAACAAAATCAAAGGAAATTAAACACTCGTTCCACGGCCGGGTACCCTTGTTTAGCGGGCGTGTACGGAGTCAAGATGGCGGATTTCACTCTAACAGCTGATCTAGACTCAGTAACTATCATGGAATCTGTGTCATTTGTTTCTTTAGTGTCAAAATAAAAACGTCTTAATGCTACTGTGACATTAGACACATTGTAGAGTTGGTAGATTGACATTTGACTGTTCCGTTCAGAAATTTGTTGTTAGTCTCCTACTCTAACCAGAAGAAAATGTTTTCCTCTAAAATAGTTTTTATCAACGAATTTTGGACATGAGATTCAAAAAACAACAAAGTTTGATTAATCTTCCTTTACTAAAACGTAAATTTTAAGTGCAATATCAATAATTAGTGAGCTTTCTTAAAAAAATATTATTAAAAACTATTCGGACGAAAATTTTTCTAAACGAATTTACCAAAAGTTGCCAGGCGAAAAAGAAAAAAGTGTTAAGCATGTGTGTAAATACCCAATGCCGATTCACACTTTATTGCTCAAACAATAGTTACACGTTTGTGTAGCGCTATTCACTTGCTACTCAATGTCTAACTGAGCATTGGTTTAGCAGATGTTTATGCATTTTTTTATTTCTAAGGCCGTAAAAGTAGAAACTTTTTTTATAAGTATTGACTTTAATTTTATATTTTGTAAAATTTTGATCTACTCTATGTACGAGGTTCATCCGTGCAATGAGATCACCGATGATTTTTGTAAGTCGGTAAAAAACACGTATATTGACATTGAATGATACATTTTTAGTAGAAAAGCTTGGATTTTTTTAAAATTTTAACATAATTTAACATAATTTCCGTGACTGATTTGTTTCTTAGATGGTCAAAGCAAATCAAAAATCCCTTTGCATAGGGAGATTGTCTACATCATTAGCTTCTAAATTAATCCATAATACATACAATAAAAATGTTTACAATACCAAGTTAAAAATGATTAGAGAAGCGCAGAAATTATATAAATATTGAAATTGAACTTAGTCACTCTGTAGATAACTTTAGAGGCGCATCAGTATCTTTACTTGCTCTCTTCGCTCGTCGTCTTCTTCGAGACGAAATAGCAATAGAAAACCTTTAGCCAATGCGAAGTTAGTCTAAAGTGGTCGCCGGACGTAACTACTCGACCGATCATTATGAATTTCTGCTCATACGTCCAGAAGTAAAAAGAAGGACATAGGATACATTTCATCCCGGGAAAAAAAGCGGTTCCTATGGGACCGCGGGTGAAACTGCGGGGCGCAGCTATCCTACTTACACTATTAATAGTACACTTCGCATATCTCCACATCTCACTCGCAAGCTAGAGGTTCGGACCCAGCCGAAGGCACGCACCAATTTGTTCATCGTGTGAACTGTGATATGCGCGTATGATGTCATCTGCTACATCACTAGAGCCCAGTGTATGGCGACAGGCTCGCCCCCTGTCACATTTGGGACTGAATATAGTCCGGCGAAGTGTGGGTATTGTACACCTCTGCCAGCCCCCTCGGGGAAAAGGCGTGACGATATATAACAAAGAAATCTATTAAGATAAGTAAGTGGTTAAGGAGGTAGCTTAAATCGTGGATTAATGTTTTGACTACTTTTCAACCGCGTGTAACACCGCGGGCGGCAGCTAAACTTAGTAAATACACGGTTCAAAAACCTCGTAATCACGCACAAACAAAACATCTAGGCTAGGGACCTACCTAGGTAGGCTACCTTTACTTCCTATCCAATCAATTACCTTCCCTATTTACCCAGGTAGCTCGTAAATAGGTAAAACTACGGTGAAACTAGCTTATTAGCTTATTACTTCTGCTATGATAAATTTCAATAAAGCATCATTGTTCCGCGGGGAGTTCGTTTCGACTCGATTAGAATTACCTTCGGGCAAGCACTTAGTAGATTACCTCCAGTCCAACAGCCAGGTGTGCTGTTTCTGAGACGAGCTGTTGGGTTAGGAAGAATCGAGATAGCAATGACAAAATTTTAGGCATCTACCTACTTGTGAATCAGCGTTTACACTTGGTCTTTATTGTTCCATTTGATTTGATTCTTTTCTTGATTTTAAATGATTATTTTATTATGTTAATGACGTCGTCAAGTGTATTTACTAGCTGTTACCCGCTACTTCGTTTACGTGTACATACTTAATTAAAAAAATATTCTAAAACCTTTCTCGTGATATGCTGTAACAAATTATCGAATTTTATCTAGATCCGTTTAGTCTAGTCCATGAAAAGCATACAAACAGACAGACAGACGTACAGAGTTACTTTCGATTTTATAATCTCAGTATGGATGCCTAAGATTTGAAATAAATAAATTGAATTGAATTGAAATGTTGTTATGCGCAAACATCAGTCGCTGGCAGACGATGCAACATTATTTGATGAGTTCGAGGTTTGTCGCCTCGGTTTCATTCTGGAAACTCATCATCACATTGCAATGTCGTCGTGATACTGAAATCTTGACTTGGTAAATATTTGTGTTCTGTACATACGAGTAAATATGCCATAATTTATTATTTCACAGATACATGTTTTGAAATAAATTATGGTCTCAGATGACTCGATGGACGAGCGGCCAGACAACAAGATGGGCATAATAATTTCACACCAGTGGCTTTGTGAGCTGTAGACCTCGCGGTCGACGTCTGCCCTCCTATACAGGTCGCATATCTCAACTGATTCTCGTGAAATTTTGTAAGCAGGTTTGATAATTCTACTGTAGAGGATGACAGTGATCCAGACACAGATCCGGATAGAAATACAAACAATTCGCACATACGAACGGATTTTTTTTCGAAGCTGAATCATGGACGCTTCGTTCGCTTACGCTCGCTCGGTCGAAAAATTCTTTGTAACTAAGAACTGAACCACCCTAAAAGCTAATAGCATTTTCTTTTCTGGCTACAACTTGAACTTGCAATGTTTATATTTGACATTAAAATCACCATGTTTGCACCTCTCACATCCAATACCAATTCAAAACTAAACCTTAATCCATTCTATTAGCAGATAGATTCGCATACACTCCTAGAGTCATGCAAAGGCTATCATGTTTCAAAGAAAATAGAGTTGTACCAATGACATAATAAGGTGTGTTATTGATTATCTATGACAGTGGTTGTTTAAACAGATAAGCAGCCTGTCCTCAGCAGTAAGGCTTCTGTCATCGCATTAATGTGACAGAATAAGAGACAGTTGGTATGCGTGTGCGTACAGGAAATCTCCTGCTGATGCATTCTACTGCGTATTTTTCAAACGGCTGTAGGAATTTCATTGAAATTACGATGCTTATACACAAATAAAGACAAATATAGTAGGTACCTTCATGATTTAGAAAGTACAGTACAGCAGACTGATTCAGCAGATCTTAGAATGCTTTCGAATCGATCTTACAATTTGACTGTCGCGAACCTTTCTGAGAATATAATTTAAAATTAAAAAAACACCGGTTTTCATCAAATCCCGACAAATTCACCTTGCAAGCAAAAAAAAACAAATTCGGTACATCCGTTCGAGAGCTACGATGCCACTTACAGACACACGAATACACACACGCACAGATACGTCAAACTTATAACACCCCGTCGTTTTTTTCGTCTGGGGGTTAAAAATTAGCTGTTGTTTTGAATTTAAATGTCAAATCTTTCCGATCCGACCACGTTCCGACGATATGAATTAGCAAAAAATTCCGTCTTCGAATTCTTTCAAGACTTTTCGAATAAAATAATCGAATACATTCGAATCGAAAGTCTGGTGAATCAGCTTGCAGCAGTACAACTCTGCTTCGAAAGTATGCAAGTACGTAGGTACATCGCAATAGAGAGCATTTTAACTATTCGTTTCAATAATTATCTGTTGATTCATGATAATTTATGATAGCAGAGTTAAAAATAGTTAGTTTTTCAAATTCGTTCGCTGAAATATATCAAAACAACATTCTAAAACGTGTCTTTAAAATGTAATTCTTATCAATCAGTCTTTTATTTCTATACTTATTAAAAAGTGTCAAACTCACCTTGGTCTTCTCGAAGGCATGACAAACTTCAGCGGCCCGGCCGACTTCCTCCTGTCCTTCACCACCGGCACCATCAGCAAGTCTTCTTCGTCAGTCTCCGACGTACTCTCAAGGTTCACCAGTGCAGGAGCCGACATTCTTCTAGAAGGTATCACTTTGGGAACTTCTAGCATGTCTCTAATCACTTCACAGTATTTACAAGCACTCGCTTCTGCAATGAAAGCTTTAGTTATTTCATACGCATAGTTTTCTAAGAAGCACTTGTGGCAGCCAGGAACGTAGTTCTCCAAGTCAGTCGATTCTTCGCTCGGGTCTTTCTTTTTAAGATGTAGCTTTTTTTCCATAACAGCTATGTTTGATTGGAGTAACTTGTTTTGATCAGCTTTGTGTTTACGCTCTTCTTCTTCTAGTTTCTGTTGGCGGATTTCTTTTAAGCATTCAGCTTGGTCGTTGTAATATTCGATGCATTGAATATTTTTGGTTTTTGAATGTTTTTCTTTAGATTTTTCCTTAGACTTCTCTTTAGATTTTTCTTTAGGTTTTTCTTTGGGTTTGTTTGGAGTTGTGGGTTTGGGTTTGGGCTTTCTAGCAATATTAACGTTGATAGGTTCGATTCGTAACGATTTCATTTGTTTTATGATGTGTTCTTGCACGTATGGGTAGTGCGGGACATCGTCCGGACTGTCGTCCGGCTCTTCATTGCCGAAGTCTGTTTTGTCTATTTCAACTTGTTTATCAATTCGTTTGATGTCCATTTTATGACCGTTTTTAAGCGATGTTTCGTCGTCATCTAAACAAGTTTCGTAACCATCGATTTCGTGATCTATATAAAGTAAACTACTATTTTCATGGACGGGTACTTTAGTCGTTGCATCGAGGTAACTAGTAACATCATCTGTGGGCGAGTTGAGGCATTCTTTCCAACTCTCATCGCTTTTTACTTTCTCTATAGTTTTATTAACATTAGGCTCTTCTTGCCAATATTTGTCGAAACTTATTCTTTCTAAGCCTGTTGGTGTAACAGCAAAAACCATTTCATCAGACGTGGATATATCTTTGCTTTGCTGCTTTATTAAGTCTCCTTTCTCTACTTTGTTCCTCAAATCCGGCAGCTCTCTCGGTGTAGTTAGAACATCATCTTCTGTGATCGTCATATCATCGTCGTGCTCGTCTATTGAGTCCGATTTTGACGATTTACGTTCGTTGATGCCGTTCATTTGTGCTATTTCATTGACTTTTTTACAGTCTTCAAAGCTGATGTCTCCTAGAGCTGAGAGGTCGTCTTTGATAGAGGGTTCTTCAGGTTCGAGGCATATTTGGACGACTTCAAGTCCTTCGACATACTCCTGGAGGCATTCGTGGAAGGAATCCATGCCCGTTTGGTCGTCTGACGCCAGTGAATTGACACATTCCTGGGAGACAAGTAATGTATTAATTGTGGACGTATTTAAAAGTAGTAAGTTCGAAGTGATTTATTATGCATGCAAGTAAAATATTCGTTATATTTACCTGTAATAGTGTTAGTGTTTTGCTTTAGCTTCAGAAATACTTAAGTTTTTCTCGATTTATATTTTTTACTATTACCTACTTAGTTTTTTTATTTTTTTATTAGTTATTAGTTTATTTGCCAAATATCATTAATTGTACAATTTGATAAAAAGAAAAAGTAAATAAAAATCCACTGTATTTTATATATTTTATTGCAACACACATTATAACAAAGCGTTCAACATTTAACACAGACTCATTTAAAGCATTGGACATCAATTCTATTCTAAAATCTAACAACAATTCCTATTATTTACTTTAAGTTGCTGGAAAAGCCAGAAATTTGGCAAAATGCATTTAGTCTGGAATCGAAATCAAATGAAGTTTCTTATTTCGAGGGAAGATTCTGATTTTTTTTTTAATTTGATTTTTTACTTTGATGCAGTAATTTCTTCACTCCAAAATTGACACTAATTATTTTGCTTAGATGCAGAAAACATTATATAACATTATAAAAAGATTTTGCAGACTCAGCCCATATCATCATAAAAAATATCCGAATCATCAGGTTAAATATTATTATCGTTATATAAAATTTCTCAAGCTTTCCAACAATATCTGTCAATAATTAAATTGCCACTTCGAATGTCTCCACAGTCTTTACACTTATTGGATCACATCTCACAACAATACACTCCATTAGCATTTACTAATTAATTTTAATTAAGTACATATATGTAATCTTACATCTATGATATGTTAAAAGATACCTGTAAATGTAATTTTATGGCCTTTCAAAATATTTTTCGCAAATAAAATATATCTTTAATCTCTCTCTCTTTAATAATCAATCTTCTGACTTTGTATACATAAGCTTATATTTTGCACTCAATTTTGTAACGAGTAATAATTCCTAGATTTCTTAAACAATAAGATCTATCACATTCATTAAATTGACTACAACATTAAATTGCTATTTTCCACAACTACACAACCTCGATAAATAGACACCAATCTATAATAAAATTTATCAATAATTTTCTTTATTGGACTTAAAATATAATTTTTCGCTCTTGCCTTTTGTTTATAATATAATTTGTCTCAAAATTGTAAATGGACGTATTATATCGATATTATTTTTTTATATGATAATTATATTTTTTGATATTTTTTTTTTGTGTGATTTTCACTCTTATTCGCAGCCTCTTGACAAGTCGTCATCCAGTTTTTAAATGCCAACATCTCGTTTTAATTCCATAAGTTATATCTAAATAGAGAAAGATATAGAAATTTTGCGAAACATGCATCAGTCCAAATCTATGCAAAAGTATTGGGGCATTAGCTTAAAGTTATTAAATAGTGCGTATTAGAAAAAGTGGGACGATAAAAGACTTACATGTAGGAACAAGACAAAGAAAATTATTTTTTGGAAAGTTTCGTTTTACGTCTAAATCTGGTTACATTAAGGGATTTTCCCAACAAAGTTTAACACACTGGTTACATCAAGGATTTTAACAATAAGTTTGTCTAAGAACATTGAGTTTCTGATTGGAATTATTTCATTACATTGAGAAATTACCACATTTTTTCCTAGGTAGTAAAATATAAAATAAAAGTAAAGTAAATAGAAATAGTAGTAAGTAAATTAGAAAAAAAACTGTTTATAGTTTACTTTTTGGTTTGCTTGGGTTTAAATGTGAACCAATGTTAATTTTACGCTGTTATTTTCATTTTCTTCTAACAAAATTGAATTCCTTCAATAATTCCTCAATTTCGTCTAAATCTCTAACTGGTTACATTTTAGACTTCCTTCTTCAATACTATCCCGGCTCGCTGGTACGTCCAACGTCACCGAACATCTCAGCGTGTCTGCGTGTCATTTCAACGTGATCTCTGCTTTTATCTTCGGTAGGACCCGGAAGGGGGCGGGAGGGGGGATGGGTTCTAGTACTTCCGGGTTACACTGCAGCTGAAGTTCCATTATATCTCGGTGTAGGGACATGATGAGACGTAGGATCTTCGTGAAGTATTCCAGCTTCTGAAAAAAAAAAAGATATTAATTATTTAGTGTTTAGTAAAATCATTAATTTTTTTTAAAATTATCAGTTACATATCTTAACATATGATATTAATACAAAGCATTATTGTTGAATAGGTAATAATTGTAAGAATGAATGAATGAATGAATGAAAATCTGTAAGTTATCAAAAAGTGTTAAGTTGGTGCATTTTTTAATCGATGTGCAAAACAAGAAATCACAAAAACAATTATGATTTCTTAACTTTATCTGCAAAAGTGTTTTTTAGATTTTTTATGTATTTGTAAAAGCATGCAAATTTTAATATTGTACACTAAAGGGAAATAATTATTCTTAAACATTCTAATTTGTAATTTCTTAAAATAAAATAATAATAAAAAAATCCTTAGAGCGGTAATTCTATTCCCTTTACTGTACACAATTGAATACTTATAAAAAATTGCATGCTTTTAATTAAACAATTAAAAATTAGATTACAAATACTGCTCTAAGCATAAATAAGCTATAAGAAAACAAATTATTAACTTACTTTTTGATTTTATTCCCCTCAGTGTACAATAAATCACAACACTTAATACAAATTAATATTTTAATTGTCGATAAATATATTTTAAAGTAACCTGAAGCCATAAATAATTTCCAAAAGTTTATAATTGTTGGTGTATTTTTATCAGTGTAAATTATATACTATATTTTTATCTTATAATACTATAGTATTTTTTAATGGATCTCTTATGTTAATGTTTGTACAAACCTGGCTACTCTGCATGCTGTGGCCGTTTGCCTTGTCACCTCCGACGACGGTGCTGCACGGTAGAGGCTTCGATATTCCAATTCTCACAATTCCTGTAACAAAAAAATATATTTTTACACATTTAAATCATCATCTCCATATTCCTTCCCTTATCTCGCTTATAAGAGGTCTGTAGACGATACACGTTTTTTTTTGTCTTTGAGAGTAATAATTAAAAATAATTTAAAGTAACTGATTTTGGAACTACTAGAGCTATGTGGAGACGGCTTGTCAAGATACATAACTAAAAAGATGACTTTTGGTAGGGTGAGGGTAAACGGCGGTCATGATATGCTATTTTGGTAGAAAAACAAGTGTGGAATTTGAAGCGTTTTCATAATATTCTTTTGTAATAAAATATTCAGAAATAATATGTTTACATTAAGATTGTGTATAAAGTAATGAGGCTTACTAATATCGCTTTAGCTCAGTAGCGTAAAATAGACATTTCGAAAAATATCGAATTGACGTATTGCCTGCCACATCAAAAAAAATTTTTTTTGAACAAACTGTCTTTGGATGTGGTGTAGTTTTTAAATTTTACGGGTAGTATAATACCCCTAAATATTACCACACCCAAAACAAGCACTTTGTAGATTTTTTTTCCAGATTTGTTTTCCTTTGACACACATTGGTGGTTGGTGGTACAATGGATGCAGCGCTTACCATCAGGTCTTCGTCGTCCTGTCACTAAAACGAATAACAACTAAAGCGTGATTGTATAATTTTCGAATCACAAGCGCTATTACAGATAACAGTTACTTAACAACTGTAAGAGATTTCATTTGAGTTGTAATAACCTTGTGTAATTTAATTTCGCGATAAGATAGCATTTTGTGTTTATTTGTTTTTAGATTTATTCCTTAGCGTGAGATGTGAGGTGGATTCTCAATACAGATGCGCCGTTATCTTTTAAGATAATATTCGAAATTAAACGTTATAACAATGAGGTAACAAAAAGAACAAGCATGTAACACGCTAACAAAATAGACAAACAACTAAATAATATTAATGCAATATCCTAGCAAAGCAACCAACCAGTTGTCACAAAATGGAAAAGTAACATTTTTACAAATTTAAAATGTAAATTTCATACTGGAATTGTTAAGTTCTAGAAATGGTTCGAGCTAGCAAGTAACAATGTAAATTTTATAGAAGCAGGGAGTAAAATTGTTACTAGCTGGGAAATAATGATGGTATTATAACGAGCTGAGATGTTAAAAAATGGAATTGTTACGGGCTGGCTAGTAACAAATCGGAATTGTTGCGGGCTGGCTAGCATCAAAATGGAGTCGTTACGGGCTGGCTAGTAAGAAAATGGAATTGTAACTGGCTGGTTAGTAACAACATGAAATCGTTACGGGCTGGCTCCTAACAAAATAAAATTGTTACGGGCTGGCTAGTATCAAAAAAAAAATGTTATTACAAAGTTGAACATTATTTAGAGGATAAGAATTTCAATCTCGCGTAAATTATTGTTATAACCTAGAAATTGTTATTCTTTTAATTTTTTAGTTAAGAGTTAATGTATAATTTAGTTCTATAATGCTATACCCTTACAGGGTATATGTATCTAGTAATAGTTACATAAGGCAATAGTTATATAAGGCATTTACAAACAAATAAATAAATAAAATAGAATTGTTACGGGCCGACTAGAAATAAAATATAGTTGTTACGGACTGGTTAGCGACAAAAGTTATGACCGGCAGAGGCTACCGTACCTTTAGGCGCAGTCTTGATGGCGTTGACGGCGACGTGCAGCGGCGTGCCGGCGACGAGCAGCCCGTTGACGGCCACGAGGCGGTCCCCGGGCGCCAGGCGGCCGTGCCGCGCCGCCGCGCCGCCCGCCACCACGGAGCGCACCACGATCACCGACGCGCCCGCCTCCGTCGGGTCCTGCGCACACCGCGTCCTCACTCCCGCTCGCTCCACCGCGACTAGCTTCTAAACTTGTCTTTCCACAGTTTATATGGCGCGAGGAGTCCGTTTCTCTTGGAAGAGCAAGAGATTTCAAAAAGCTGAAACTTTTGACTCTTCCTTCGATTTATATTTTTGAATCAGCTCTTGTTGTTAATAAGTAATTATGAGACCCTATTCAGTAAGAGACGTAACAACAGACTACGTGAACGTGAACAACCCTTGTTTCGACATTAAAACATTTTGAATTTGAATTTGAAGAGACACATATCCGTGTTCTAGCTCTGTCACATCTAAGCGCGGATAAAAAAGGTGGAAAGACAGTTTGTCTCCGACCCGTGCTAGCCTGCTGATTTAGTTGCACCACAAAGACCAAAAAGACAAACGGTCACAAATTGAACGCTACTCGGTACGTCGAGTAGAGCTGGTATGGTCGTTGCAAAGCGTTCTCTTATGGGGTTGATAGACGTTCGAATAAGATCGGGTACTTTTAGAATCGCGAGTTATAGGCTCGTACATCTATCACCCACTTTACAATTAAATGATTTATCCCCCGGAGATGTCGTTAAAACAGTTTGATGTGTCCTTCAACATTACAAATTAACTTCGTCTGATTCCATCTCGGTTATCGGAAGTAATATTAGAGAGGTAAAGTTTGTAAGTTTCGATGGTAAAGATGGTAAAGGGTAATCTCCGGAGCTACGAATACGATTTTAAAAAGCTGCTGTAGACAACCGGCGCTGGTCTCTCGTTGGGCCCGGCAGGTGACGTGACGCACGGCCAGGCGAGGCTCTTCACCAAGTAGTCCAGTATGGAGAACCCGAGCCCGCCGTCCCCCTTCACCAGGTCGATGTACTCCACGGTGTCGCTCCACATGATAGACCATCTCCTCACCAAGTAGTCCAGTATGGAGAACCCGAGGCCGCCGTCTCCCTTCACCAGGTCGATGTACTCCACGGTGTCGCTCCACATGGCCAGCCCGGATAGCGGCTCCAGGGAGCGGGAGCGGACACCGTCCAGGTTTTCTGAGCAGAACTCTGGGAAACGGAAGTTTTGCTTCTGATTATTTTATCCTCAGACCAGTGTTTAGGTTTAAATGAGTGAGGGCTTACTGCGAGTTTTGATAGTTAAACGAAAACTTTTTTTCGTTTTCGTTTGGCCATACATTTAACCTAGTTCCTTAACGTTTTCGCCAAAGACCCAGAGTTTAGTGGTAAGGGCCCTAGTTCACAAAAAAAATCTGGAACACAATATAAAGCTAGATAATGACTAAAATAAGCGACCGCCATAAATGTAGGTAGGTAAGTACTGTGATTTGCACAAAGTTCATTTTCACGTATGTCCCTCTTTGTGTTCGTATTTCCGCTGACTCCTTGTAAACCATGCAACGGATTTTGATGCGGTTTTCACCATCAGTTCAAATCGGGACAGGTTGACTAGTAAGACACACAAGATGCTGACATTGCAAAAAAAAATATCGAGTCTCTATACAAAATAACTAGTCACGTGATTAACTTTTCGTCGAGTCGATTTTTTATTTCTAGATTTTAGTAACTAGCGTTTTAAAAGTTGTTCAAGTTGCGAGGTAGATCAATACTCTTAAGTGTTTACAACCCAAACCACGTCGCAGACAGAGGCCTCACCGGAGTGCTGGTGCGAGAGCACGGTGTCGGCGCTGCAGAGCGAGGCCACGGAGCTCTCGGACTTGGCCTTGATGAGGCGCTGCGGCGGCGCCGCCAGCTGCTGCAGGCTGCCGCCGAACAGCGAGTTCTGGAACGGGATTGTTACACTCTTAGAATATTCACATTATTTATCCAAACGCCCAGTAAAGTTTAAAGTGTCTGGACGTTTTAACTATTTAATATTAACACCCTAGACTAAGGGCGCTCCTAGACGTGCCATATTTTCACTGCAATAACAACAACAAATCGTCATGCTTTTCCCCCGAAGGGGCTGGCAGAGATCAAACTCGCTTGCTTTCACTGCAATATTGGCCCGGCAAAACTGGCAAAACATATATTTTTTTCTGGTGGGAGGCTTCGGCCGTGGCTAGTTACCACCCACCGGACCAAGCCATGCCGTGAAACGACCTAGACGTGTTTCGGGATGTAGTCCGGTGTAACCGTTCCGAGACGGGTCTGAGCAGTAGTAGTGCCGTCTTTGTACTTCTTCACTCTACAAAACTTCAAGGCTAGAGTGAATAAGTACCTTATAGGTCGTCGTGCTCCATCTTAGACCACAACGTCGCTTAACATCAGGCGAGTTGGTAGTCAAACGCTGACCTATTGTATATAAAAAAAAAAGTATTTGGAAACGAATTGTTACTTTTTGAGCAAAGTAACGCCCCATACAAATATTAGTTTAAGAAATAAGTATTTTTATTTTTTAGACTGCCCACTAGCGCCATCTGCAGATAAGATCGGAATCCGCAGTTTTCCAGTTGCGTATGTTTTTTGTTACACATAATTATAATGAGACCCACCTCAGAAACTTTAGTTCTAATAAAACGAAAATAATAAAATTACTAGGTATTTTTCTAAACTGAAAGCTAGATTTGCATCCTGCTTCTTAACACACTGAATTTTATAAATGTTTATGAAGGTAGATGACACAAAGTTTGGTTAACATCATTGCCTATTAACAGTGATATACCAAACGCAAGCACGAATTTCTGGCAAAACCTGCAGTTAATGTTTAAGGATTTATAATGTCTCCTCGTCAAATGTTCCTAAGTAAAGAATCAGACAACAACCCTGATGCACTCACCCTCGCAAGTTTTTCTCGTTTCCTCACGCACACGAGCACGCAGGGTGACGTCACGCTGCGCAGCTTGCTCACCACGTCCACGTGATGCGCGCCTAGTACCCGCCACCCGTTCACCTGGAAATTATCACAATAAACTATAATAATAATAATATAATAGTAGCCTTTAATCAGACATCACAATATAATAGAACATAGTTATTTAATTTTATTTTTCTTGACATCCATGTCTGTATGCCATTTCTTGGCAAAGGCCTCCTCCAACTGTCTCCATTTGACTCTTTCGTTGGCTGTTGTTGTCCAACTGCTGCCTGCTACCGCCTTTATCTCATCTACCCATCTCCTGGGTGGTCTGCCACGATTTCGTCTCCTATGGCTTGTGAACCAATACATGACAGCTTTTGACCACTTTTCTCTTCCTCTGATTGTATGTCCAGTCCATTTCCATTTGAGTTTTCTGATAGTTACGTTGACGTCTTTTGTTCTCGTACATTTCTTTATGGTTGTGGTTCTTATTTTATCAGATAGTCTCTTTCCCATCATGCTTCTTTCCATAGCGTTTTGACATGCTTCAAGTTTCTTAGTGTGGGTTTTATTGAGTGCCCAAGTTTGGCAGCCATATGTGAGTACCGGTAATATACAAGTATCGAAGAGTTTCCTTTTGATGGTCATACTAATTTCTTTGTTTTTCATAACCTCTTTTAGACTCCAGTATTGTTTCCATGCATTCCCGATACGTCTACTGATTTCTTTAGAGGTGAGGTCTACTGGCGAAATCGTTTGACCTAGATAGACATATTCATTTACGTAATCGATTTTGTTACTGTTGACTATGATAGGCACAATAAACTATTATACCTTTAATACGAAGTAACAAAACAAATTTCGGAGATGATTCTAAATCTAATTGTCCGTGCGAAAGAGAGCAAATGATTTGTTTCTCTGATGGTGCGGCTACATTAGCGGTTTTCGGCGATAATTCGGGCTATCGCGACAAGTGTGACGAATTTCCGAGTAACTACAGCATGGGGTTCTTCAAAAGAGCTGTCAATAGAGTCCTTAAGGGTCGGCAATGTGTCCGTGATGTCCCTGGTGCAACAGGTATCCATAGGCGATGGTGATCGCTGACCATCAGGCGGCCCGTTAGCTTGTTTGGTATGGCATAAAAAAAGTAGAGCCGATTAGTTTGTCACTTCGATATATCGGGCGAATTCTTCATAAAACTTTGCAGGCGAGTATTTATTGTTAAAACCATTTTTTAATAGCTTTAATATGCGCAAAATTCGCTAATTAAGAGTCCCAAGTTCACATTCAAAGGTGGTTCAAGGCAATCTACTATTAAATTTTTTTTTAGTTTCATTACAAAAGTGGGTAGTCAGATATTCAGGACCAGATAGACCTGTGGTATTCCGTCTAAATACAGAGTCGGTTAGCGGATTGTGTGCTAATAATTGATGTGCAAGTAATAATTGTTCGCAAAGCGGTGTGGCTCACCTCCAGCAGCTCGTCCCGGCGGCAGTAGACGCCGGCGCGCGCGACGGGCGAGCCGGGCGCGATGGCGCGGATGTAGTGCCGCGCCTGCACCTCGCGCCCGCCCACCACGCGCACCGTGCCCTCCAGCGAGAGCCCCAGCCCGCTCGCCGCGTCGCGCATTATCGTGCCCACCTGAGGGAGCGTGGAACAATGCTACTCAAATTGTGCCGTGAATTCATAAAAAAATACTTAAATATCTCGTACTCAACCTAAAATGAAGGTCTACCTTCATTTTAGGTTAGGTTACACATACATAAACATAAGTTATACACACATAAACATAACTTACAGTTGCGTCAACTTACTTTGTTGGCGCAGCGAGCGACCCAAATCCTGTCCTGACCTCTGATACTTTACTTTTTCTCTGTCAACTCCTGAGCAAGTTCATGCCAGGAATCAATTTAAAAAACCCGCAGGTCTTTGGCCACTTTATTTTCAACTACTATAACCTACGCATCACCTTACTTTATAATTATACTGCCTCGATATGACCTGCCTGTAAATATATTTATGTCTCGGTGGCTCAGTTGGTAATGAACCTGCCTTCTGTGCTTGGGGGTGTGGGTTCGATTCCCACGAGGACAAACATTTATGTGATGAACATTTGGCTTTTGTTCTATGTTCAATAGATATTGACACACAGTGTCAATAACTATTTATGTTCCATATAAAAAATCGTTGATCGTCGACAAAATGAATGGAACAGCTGCTTTTTTTCTCCATTTCAGGGTTTATTAGTGGTCTGCTAGTGGAGTAAAACTACCTCTACAAATTCGGCAGGAATGCAAAGCAACACATTGTATAATGTATGTATCAGTCTCTGGGAGCTATAGTACAAATTTCACCTAGTTTGGGGTCATATTAGCATGTGTGCAAAAATGGCCCGAATATTTATATTTACCTACTATTTGTTTATTAATAATCAATATGGCATCTTTCCAACTTACAATAATATCATAGTCGTGTTGGTGGCCCGGCCAGTCCTGCTCCTTGCTCAGAATATCTCTCCACTTGTCCTGGATGCGTCTCGTCTCGGAGCTGTCGTCGCGTCCTATCACGATCTCGTTCTCTTCCGACGGAGAGTTGGGGGACGGGAGGTGGGGTTGAACCTCTGAGTCCGCCTCTGTTTCTATCACCGTTGATTCATCATACTGAAAAGGAAAAAATCGATTGTTAACAGAACTAACTAATATTGTAAAGAGGTAAAATTTCTAAGTTTAAATAATGTAGGGAGTAATCTCTGGAACTACTGGTGCCAATTTTTAAAGATTCTGTCACTAATAGAAAGCCACCCACTGCACACACATCAATGAGTGTCATAGGCTATGAAATGTGTGTAAACCATGTAGCCAACAATTTACATTTTTGATCACCACAGATACTTTATTACACCCTATAAAATTTCAGTAGCAGTAGAATGCAAGTAAAACTTTGGGTCATAATCACATTGTTTCATGTCGATGGTAATAACAATAAGTAATACATTTCATAGAGCTCTGTGTTTAAGATATATACTGACCACACTAAAGCTGTACTTGGCGAGCGAGGTGACGGAGGGGCTGGGGGGGGCCGCGGGGGCGCGCCCGTCCTGCGCCGCCAGCGCCTTCTGCAGCCGCTCGAACCCCGCGCCGCGGAGGTACCTGCGGGCCGGGGGCGCACTGCTCAACTGTGACCCTGTACTGCGCTCTTACTGAACGTGTCTGTCCGTGTAATTACGTGCAAACTAATAAAGAATGGTATTTTCGTCTAGTATAGTTCTGATTGGTATGTCATCTGCTACATGATTGGAGCCCGGTGTATGGCGACAGGCTCGCCCCTGTCACATTTGGGACTGAATATCGTCCGGCGAAGTGTGGATGTTGTTTTACACCTGTGCCAGCCCCGTCAGGGGAAAAGGCGTGACGATATGACGATATGTATGTATACATATGTATATTAGTTCTGATTAGGCTCTTAATGTGCAGAGTTGTACAAGACAACATTTTCCTAAAAACATGCTGTGTTTTTACTGGGATTTTACATAGGTAAAAACCCCATGAAACATAGTTTAATATTTTATTTACTGTAAAATAAATGACAAACAAAATGATAAAGAGAGAAAGAACACGCATGGTGAAAAGAGGCGAGCGCGAATTAGATAGCAATCACAATAAAATTATGATCATGATCAACGTTGCATATTTAGCCTGTTTTATTGAATAAAACTTACTGAAACGCAATGATAGCCTCGGAACGGAATCTCAAAAATATTTAACATATTACTAAAACCTTGTTACATAATTGAAGGGCTTACACACACAGTAACACACTTATTATAAGTATTCATGCAAAAATACCAAAAAAAATGCACGTTAAAAATAGCAAGAGTTATGACCGGTTTGAGAACGCAAGAGAATAAGAGATTTTTTACAGTAATGTTAGCAAATCTGAATCATACGTTGGCGCTTTAATTCTAAAAAAGTAGCGGCACGACGCATATAGTTTACAAATAAAATCAACGTGATTAGTGGCTGCGTCCGCGTTTTTAAGTAGGCGGAGCGCGACGTGTGTTCAAAATTTTAATAGTCAATATTTAATTTAAACTAGCATAATTGCATCTTCCAGCCAATACTGGATGCGCACCTCGCGGGTATAATAGGGTTTTTCGAACACCCTGATGAAATCTTAGAGCACAGCATCGCGCACTGTCGCTTTTGCACGCCTTCCACTGTGAGGTACGCTGTAGAAGCATCAGTGGCCAACAGCGTTAGTCATAAAAAAAAATATTGCGTGGAGTCCCTCCGCGCGGAAGAAGTGAAACTTCTGTGTATCTTTCTAACTACGCGCATGCGTTCGAGTGTCACGCATTCACTCTCACTCTGTTTCTTTCTATTCCCCCTTCCCAGGCGCGTTAAACGTTTAACGCAACCTTGTTGGAAGTCGCATTTGAAGTTGATTGATTATTGACCCGTTGATTATAGTCTGATTGGTTAACCCTAGCAACGGTGTCCGTACGAAGCTCACTCCAGTCGCATTGAAATGCGTGTATTAGAGCTGCAAGACTACTAACTTCACAATGCACAACCTTAATTGAGCTAACGAATCTAAAGTACTGTACTGTACTCATCAAGTCATCACCATCAACTACTTCCCACCCACTGCTGAGTATTGGTATCCTCTCAGCGCGTCAACTTTCCCGATCCTGTGCGAACTTACACAGGATCAGAAAGGATGACGACGCCACGACAATCTACGATGATCCACGACGATGGATGATTATCCACTGCGTTCCTGCCGCCAGGACTATGTCGTTTGGTCACCTAACTGAATTTTAGTAGTTACCTCAAAGCCTTCAACCTGACGATGGGTCCTTTAGCGTCTCTCAGCAACGCCACCGCCCTGTGGTTGGTCACGCCGTGAAGCGATACTCCGTCCACCTGGAAAATAATAAAATTGTTGAAAGCTTAAAGCTTGGACCTTAGGGCTAGCAATTCGTTTAATACTAGTGTTTCAAGTGGCGGCCTTATTGTTAGACCACATAGACCCTCATATGTAATACGCCATTTTGAAAAAAAAAACTGCGAAACTATTCACTTTCACTTTCCATCACATTAGAAATGCGACCTTTAGAGTAAAACAGTCGGACAGACACACGAAACGCATTTCGCCTAAGCTGAAACGGAGACGCTTCACCCGTGCTTCGCGCTCGCGATTATTTTCTTAGCAACTTTAGGAATGAGAAGATTAATCGGATTAGTATGACTGCGCTACCAATAATAATATTAGGTAAATTACTTTTCTAACCATGTATAAGTTTATTCTTAATATCGAAAATACATACCCCTTAGCAATAAACGTTGCATCCGTTGTATCAGCCTCGGGATAGTTATAGTCTTTTGTCTCTTTCTTTCTTTCAAATTTTTAAACTCGATCGAAAAAGACAAAAGTGTGTGAAACTGTTTTGAGGCTACACAGCGTTTATTGCTTGTGTAAAAAAAAAACTACAAGGGTGTTAATAATTACAATTACAATTAAATAGTTTACAATAGAAATGAATTTAAAAAATGTAACTAAATAAACGCCAATTTGTAATTTGTATCACGCAGGCGGCATTACACAGTGGACAGAGGATTACGTAACGTCTATAAAACTATGATTTGTACGAGCCGCGGTGAGCCGGAGAGGCACGTGACTGCCCACTGTGTACTGTCGGCAGAAAACACAATCATTATTTAAAGTTATTTTTTTTAATGTATTACCTACTAAAGCAACCCCGCAACCAAAACTTAGAAAAGTTTTACAGTGTTTTGTCTCTTTCGATCGAGTTCAAAAACGTAAGAGAAAGAAAAAGACAAAACACTGTACAGTTTTTAGTGTTTAACTATTCCGAGGCTACACAAGGTTTAATGCTAAGAGGGCATCTAATTAGGGATTCACTCGCGTTTCGTAGCTCTCCATTATGAAACTGCATTTCACACATACATCCATAAATTCATACATACATACAATCACGCCTCTTTCCCATAGGGAAGGGAGAGAGACCACTTCTTTTATCTTTCGCTTCTTCCACTTCCATGAGTCTTTTCATACACGTTCGTCGGTTACGGCATTATCCAAAAAAACAAGGTCCAGCATTCAGAAAACACGTAATGACGTCATCATCATCCGTCTCTTTCAAACGACTTATTTCGTTCTTATACTTGTTGTAAACGACTTATTTCGGTCTTGCTTAAGCATCGCTTGACGTCAGAACGTGTTGCTGAACGCTATACCTGATGGAGTATATTATTTATACCATGGGTTACGGGTACTCTTGACGGCCTCTCTGTTTTTTTTTTAACATTCCATTAGTAAAGGTTTTTTTTTAATCACTTATATCGGAGACTGCTACTATTTATCTGTTTGTTTGTTCCGGTTTAACGCCTTAACTACTCAACTGATCATGAAATTTTGCCATTCACGTCGTCAGGGGTACATAAAACAACATAGGATACCTTTCAACCCGAAAGGTACCCTATGTAAATAAAATAACTGTTCCTGTGGGACCGCGGGTTAAACTGTGGGCGCAGCTTGTTGTAAATAATTTAGCTTTAGTTTTATTTTTCCGCTAGCAGCGCCTTGTGATTCCATATGCTATCCGTTAACACATAACATAAAACATTAAAACTTGACAACGGCATTAAAAATACCTATGTGACATATTATGAGGGAGCGGTTTCGATCCATGCACCAATTTCTTTATAATGCGAACACATGTGCGTATTTAATGGACTGCGTACTTAACTGGAGTCAGGTGTATGGCTACAGGCACGTCCTCTGTCGCTTTTTCTGGGCCTGAATATCGCCTGGCAAAGTGTACACAAAGTGTAGCACACCTCTGCCGGGCTCTTCGGGGAAAAGGCGATATGTTTTTATTATGTGTTAATCCAGAATATTTCATTAATCCGAATATTTTTGTATGGAAAGTGGCCAAATTTACCTGCCGCCAACTTTCTTTTTTTTTTTGGATTTTGTAAAAATGGGACCAATCTATGAAATCTTTTAAATTTTTAAAATCGGTTAAAAAAAACGGAATTATGCGGTAACAGTCTTTACAAATAAATAATTAATAGCAATAAAATAATTGCAACCGAATTGAAAACCTCCTCTATTTTAAAATCAGTTAAAAATATCAATATACATACAGATATAACCCTACAGTATCACGTTCCCGACATATTTGGAGGTAAAAATCGCCCTAGACTACTTTTATCATGCGCGAAAACTTTGCCAAAACAAATCGAGGTAGCTAACGGGTGCATAATCCCACAAACGTTCTAAGCCTAAAATCGCCGGTTCACCGTGAAAAATTAACAAGCACACACACACACAAGCGCTTAGCCTCCGCAGTAATTAAACACCGGACAGTCAAATAAAACAGGCATGAATCTGCGAACCATACACACAGAAGTACAGTCACGTACACAGTTTAATTATAAATTCACGCGGTGGCCGACGGTCCAGTACAAATTGCTATTATTTACCTACAAAGCAACCCCAACTAAAGTGAGGGTTGAAAATGTACCAGGGTTTTAATGACAGTTATGATTTTAATCGACCAAGCGAAGCGAAGCTCTCAAAGTCTTACTCCCTTACTAATGCACGTTGTATAGCCACGAAATAGTTATACAGTGTTTTACCTTTTTTGATGGAGTTAAATGTTATAGGAAAGAAAAATATTTAGGAAAATGAGCAAATCGGTCCAAAAAATGTATGAATTTGCCCGCAGAGTTGGCATGTAGCGCATTCGGTAGATTATTTTAGGTTTATTTTATTTTATAGGCATATTTTTCTCGGCGATTACTTGTGTACTATTGATCAGACTGTCAAATTGTGTAGGTATTTTTTTTGGAAAACCTTTCTTAAATTTGACATAATATAACATAGCATATCGTCACGCCTTTACTCCGAAGGGGCTGGCAGAGGTGTAATACAACATCCACACTTCGCCGGACGATATTCAGTTCTAAATGCGACAAGGGACGAGCCTATCACCATACACCGAGCTCCAGTCACGCAGCAGATCACAAACAATACGCACATATGTTCACAAAATGAACAAATTGGTGCGTGCCGTCGGCTGGGATTGAACCCGCTCTCTCTTGAAAGGCGAGCTTTCTCCAACTAGGGTATCATCGCATTTTTAGATTTGAATATTAATAAAAATCGCTCGAGGGTATGTGAAGATAAATATCAAGTCGATCGATGCTTAAGCAAGACCGAGATAAGTCATTTACAACAAGTTCGAAAAAGACGGATGAAGATGACGTCATTACGTGTTTGCTGAATGCTAGATCTTGTTTTTAGGATCAATAGAACCCTGCAGTGGCTCTAGAAATCCAACATGAATATGCAACTAGGTACGCTGGTACACAAAAGGCGCAATTATAAATTCTCGACGCAACCACAGTAGTGTGGCTGTACGCTTTTGTGCCGAACTGTACTTGCTGTCAAATATGCATGGGCTTGTGCGTTTGTATTATGACAATGGGACGCTTTTTGTGGAAGTTTCAGCTTTAAATAAAATGTTTCTGAGAACAGACCTGTACAATGTACCTTATAAAGGCTTATCAGGCAAGGGTTTACTGAGCAAAAGGGGACATTGTACTTATCATTATGAATAACATTTAGAATGGAGCCAACCTAATAATTGAGAAAATAAACAGCTGTTCCATGCATTTTGTAGACAATCAATTACTTACCTTTTTTCGAACAGCATTTTCGCATTTTTTTTTTGAAAAATAACTTTTTTATATAATGATAAGTAATTATGATTTCTAGGTTCAGCCGTCGTGCGCAAAAATGAACTCAATTGCGCAGAGATCCGATTCGCGGTCGCGCAGCGTCGGCGGCTGAACCTAACATTATCGAAAGTACCTGGATGGCCGAGCTTTGCTCGGTATTTTTTATTTTATTTTTTAATTGTGTTTTTTGGATAATAAACAATTGATTTTAGTCTAACCTCAAAGCAAACACTCATTGACTTCGTGTTACTTAACAACGCCATCTGCTGTTGTGTCGTTAAAGCAATTAGTTGCTCACAAAAAATAGTAGTATTATTATTCGCCAATAGATGTCAGGAAGAGTCATATTTTTCAGTTGAGATTGATTATCGATAAAACACGAATAAAATGATATTTTCTAAAAATGATTCCTAGCTAGATCGATTTATCGCCCCCGAAACCCCCTATATACTAATTTGTATGAAAATCGTTGGAGCCGATTCCGAGATTCCAATTATATTTATATATATAAACAAGAATTGCTCATTTAAAGGTATAAGATAAGATGTCACGGTACGGTACGGACCCTGAGGTGCTATTCTGACGCGTGAGATATTATCTTGGTCTTTGTCTCTCTTGTTTGAAAAGTCATAAGTGCGAGAGTGACAAAGATTATTCTCACGTCAGAATAGAGTTCCAAGACAATGGGTCGCCGCGCCAACACAGTTAGTAGACCGAGCGAGCGTTAGCGAGCGAAGCGTCTATTCCACAGCTTCGCCATAAATGTCTGGCGTCTGTTCGGCTGTCTTCTTCTACAGGTCGCATTTCTTAACAGATTCTCTTGAAATTTTCTGAGCGGGTTCGATAATTACTTTTACAGGACTTATTGGTCGAGTCAGATTTTAGAAATTGTTCAAAACGGAATCGGTTGAGAAATATGACCTGTGGAGGAGGACAGCCGGCCAGACACCGTCTGGAAGATTTTCACCTCACAGAGCCACTAGTTAGTTAGTGTATCAGATAAAATGTAATTGAGGTAGGTATATTTCGTTACCGGCTCACTGAAGATAATGTAATTGAATTTACCTCTACGATCCTGTCGTTGACCTGTATCTGCCCGCTGAGGTCAGCTGAGCTGCCCTCGCTGATGCTCTTCACGAAGATCCCACTCAGCTCCTCTGGAAACAAAATAATGATTTCAGTTAATCGGTATGACATACATATCTTGTAATGTCTTAAGCATACTAAATAGTAGTGTGCATGATTAAAAAAAATGAGGTCTAGCATTCAGTAAACACCAGGGGCCCTATTCGGAGATTTGAGATTTTCATCTCACCTTTTTTCGTCCTTGTTGCTCTCGTTTTAATCGTCATAGGTGTGAGAGTGACCAAGATAAAATCTCATCTCATCTCACGCGTAGGAATAGCCCCCCTGATGTCGTCATCGTCATCCGTCTCTTTCGAGTTTTTTGTAAACGACTTATTTAGGTCTTGCTTAAGGATGGATTGACGTCACTACGTGTTGCTGAACGCTACACCTGGCGGAGTATATTATAATACCATGGTACTGTGTAAATTATTGGTCATGTTTTTTGCTAACTACCCTCAAATATGATTTGATAAGAACTGCCTTACACTTAAATTTTAGTTTAGCAATTTAGTTTTAGAAGGTGGTCCTAGCCTGGAATACAACTTTAGATTTGATTACTTGTATCTTAGTCAACAACGAAATTTTGAATCGTCTTGATAGTTGAAGTGAAATAGAGTACACGATTTTAGTTATAAATATCCGGAGTGTCGGACTACATTATGCAGTCGGATTTTTTTGTTTACCTTTTAATAATGGTACTTGTTGATGAAAACTGTTTCTTGAACCGATCTCTAGTGTATTTCAGCTTAACGCCGCACTAAGTACGTCAAGGAATATGTTTTTTTACGCGACGTTAGAGCGGAAATACACTAGAGATTGGTTCAAGAAACAGTTTTGAAGATGGACTTCCGTAAAGTAACGCCTCATTCAATCAACTAACTTGTTGTTGAGTTTATTGCACTTCTAGAAATATATTTATATTTGGTCTACCCTATTATACATATATCTACATAGTAGGGTAGCCTGGAAATGGTTGTTCAGTGTTTTGTCTTTTTCTTACATTTACTTCGAAAAAAACAAAATACAGTACAACTATTGCGAGACTACACAACGTTTATTAGTAAAGGCGGACTTAATTCAAAGACTAGACGTTATAAAGACAATAGTATGCCTAAATCTATATTTACCGGCAGCCATAGGGCCTGCGTGCGTCTTGATGCACTTCATCGCCCTACCCTGCCAGCCTGCCACACGCACCCTTTGGTTTACAGTCACTCCTTCCTTTTACGGCTAGTGAAAATAGAAAGGAGGATACTGACGAAAGTCGAACCTCGTAACGTATCAAATACGCGTATCGACTTGCCGAGCCTTGCTTGAGTCGCGAACACACGAGCCTGTCGGCACCTTGACTCGGAATATCGCAGTGAGTGCACTTCAAAGGTCTCTAGAAAAAGCCGACATGCTCGTTTGCCTCTATCGGCTCGTTGAATCGTTACGGCGAATTGATACGCGAACATGATACGTTACGACGAAACTTTACGGTCAGTCTCCGCTCTAAAGCTTGGGTGAAGGAAAACTTTGCCAGGAAAACGTTTAAAACGTCTTCGTAGGAAAGCATAGGGTGGGTAGGTGGCACGAAACGGTGGCTTCATTTTAATTAAAAAAATGAATAGGCTTGCGTTTGACCGCCATCTCAATAATGATGCGGCCTATGATAAATATATGCGTGCTATTATTATATATATAGGATCAAGTGGGGCAAATGCGTCTGTGGGGCAATTGCGTCTTTCGAGAATTACTGACAAACCCTTCACAAATTACGTAACTAATGCATCTTGTACGGATTATTGCAACTAAAGATAGGAAAAGATGTAGGCGGCGCCTAATTTATAGATAAGACGCAATTATCGCACAGACGCATTTGCCCCAGTTGACTAAATATATAAATGTATAAAATAAAGCATGCTTGCCCAAAAGAAACCAAATCACTCGAGACTTGAGAGAATTTGGAATTCTCATTAGAAATTCGGAAATTCTCATTGCAATCGGTTGGCGTAGCGAGCAAATTGCTAGCTTGATGGTAAGCACCAGAATATTAAACTTTAAAGACATAATGTTCACAGTAATTTCCTGTTCAAAAACAATATACAATAAGTACAGTCTACACAAAACGAATTGGACAAATTTTATTCTGAGTACTGATGGCGACACAACATTGCACAGAGAAGAATGGTTAATTCGAACTTAACCTTCCTAATTAAAAGCCAATCCAATTCGGTTTCATAATAGTAAGTAAAACAGAATCGATACCAATTTATAGATAGTTAGGAATAGTTGTAGTGAGCGGTGGCATATTGGAAAACTTCCAGCGCGGCCCGTCCGGACGTCGGTGACAGCCTGTCGCGTGCGCGCGAACTTTACATTACTTTTATATTGCTTCTATAGTTTAATTAGTGTAACTGCTGCTACAGGGTGCGAGGAATTGAGTAGTTTTGCGTGGAAATATTTCAAGTACTTAAATAGTGTGTTATTATAAGCATGGTATGATAATATATCTTCTTTTTTAGTTTTATTAGAAACTAAAAGACAAGATTAGAAAAGTGGTCATCCGGGAGAGAACAAAAGTCACCGACGCCATAAACTACTCACTACAAAGGAAATGGAGGTGGGCAGGACATGTGGCTAGGGACAAAGATGACAGGAGGACCCTAAGATCACTAAAATGGGCTGAACCACAAGGTACTAGAGCCAGAGGCCGGCCTTGTGCTAGATGGACAGACGAGATAATAGCAACAGCAGGAAAAAAATGGTTAGCCACAGCAACAGATAGAGACACCTAGAATTCCTTGGAGGAGGCTTTTACCCTAAGTTAAAGGGAGTCCGTACATTGAATTTAATTTTTTTTTTTTTTCAAGTCACTGTAATTAGTATTAATTTTCTTAAACTCATTAATCATATCACTCAATTATCATTGTATGGAATCAAATAAAGCTTATTATTATATATATATATAATAATAATATATTCCGCCAGGTATAACATTCTCAGTCGAAAATGGTCAAGAGGGCAATACGTAGTGACTTAAATAGTCACTTGTATAAACTAGGAGTCGTGGCTGCCTGGCTGCGAAACTGTAGTGCATGTGTTGTGAAGCCACAGAAGACACTAGAATCACTACCGGCTTGCATGAAGCATCATTGCCTATTTCATTCATATTACCACAACACCTAGATTGCTTTTCATCGTTATTATGCACGTTACCATGTACGCCACTGGAGCAACTACGCCAGCGTCCCAGAGCCTCACTCCAGTATTTCAAGGAGTTGGGTTGGCTCGGGTGGTGCTGGTAGGGGGAAATGCACAAGACACCCCAAGGAGGACGTCAATGTAAGACATATCGCCCGCATCTCGAATAAGAAAAAGAAGTCGCCAACAGACGCCGACATTTTGTTATTTGTATAAGTGGTCAAACAAAATAGTAAAGATAAGATAACTGTGTTGCTCTTTTACTGTATTCTGGCGAAATGAGAATCCGGCCTTTTGCTAATCCGACTAAATGCTAATAAAATGCCCCTCTAGCCCTTCAAATCACTAGCCCCAGTTTTGAAGGCTTTTTTGTGTACATTTTTAACTACTTCTATATAGTAATCCTTAGACTGCCACGTTGTACATACGTTGTACTACACTACAAAATACCAAACAACAAAACAGATAAAAAAATACACAAAAACTAAAAATATTATTATTATTATTATTATTATTAAACTACGTCGTCCAACATCTGGGCCACATTTCGTCCCCTCCCGTCATTAGCCCAGGCCGATATAAGGCGATATCTGCCATTAGCTAATCTTATCTGCTAATAGCCCGGTCCGCGGCCGCAGGGCGGGCGGGGCGGCCGGGCGGGCGGGCGGCCGGATCCGATCACATTAGTGGACTTGATCTTTTGGATGTAATATGAAGAATCTAAGATATGAGTAGATCTTCACAAATATACACTGTGGAGTAATAATTTACCCCTTCAACAATGAACACTGTATAATACTCGGAATAGTTTGACAATGTTTTGTCATTTTTTTTTTTATTCTTAACTCGATCGAAATGACAAAACAGTGAATAATTATTATGAGGCTATACAACGTTTGTTAGTAAGGGGGTTAAAGTGAATCCTCCTCATCTAAATAATTTTATTGCTATGCGATTATCGTCAAGTTTGTTTTGTAAAATCATATTAGCTGATTAGCTGAAGGTTTTGATCACGTTTCATACTTAACTCGTTAGCAATAAACGTTTTGTCACTTTCGATCGAGCTCAAAAATGTTAAAGAAAGAAAAAGACAAAACACTGTAAAACTACAATATAATAGGCAATACAATGGTTATTGCTAAGAGGGTTAGTGATCGTGTAGGTTTCTATTATGGCGTTTCTAGACGGGCCATATTTTCATTGCCACACTGGCCTAGCATAGCGGCTGTGCTAGTATTGCAGTTTAAATATGGCCCGTCTTAAGAGCACTCTTAGTAGAATATTTGTTGTCCGAGCAAAGAGAGTCACTGTGTACTGGGACAAGGCGGTGTTTGCTGGTCCAAGGATAACATGAGCACCGTCAATCTAATCTTCGTGAAATCTTACAGGGAAGTAGTACATGCAAATCTAACTTATAAGTTCAAATTTGAGCTAAATCGGTCAAGGGGCTGTAGAAATATAGAGGTTGCGAAGTCTTGACTGCCTTGGTGACTCAGTTGGCAGTTGTTTTTAATGTTACTCAGTTGTTTTCATTCAATTTGGGGATCAAAGATACACTTATAAACGTCAAAGTTTTATAATAGACTCGATCGCTTAGTTCGGATAGAGAGCCACTACTCAGAAGAACAGGCAAGAAACTGAGAGGCATTATTTTACCGTGTCTTCTGAATTTTGGGGGCGTGGGTTCAATTCCCACCGAGGGCAAACATTCATGTGATGAACGTTTGTGTTTGTTCTTTGCCTGGGTAAACCATTTAAGTATATATGAATTTACAAGATGTATCAGTCTCTGGCAGCGTTGCTTAGTTTGCCGTCAGGCAACCGAATATGCAAAAAAATAAATAAAACGAATATCTAGTTCGCAACAAACTACCACTTAAAATCAGACCAGCACTTTCGGAGATTACCCTCTCCAAACAAAACAAACTATACCAATTTATAATATTAGCATAGATAGTGTAGACAAACACGAAAGTCAAAAACAATGTTGTATAGTGTTAAAACCATTGTACCTATTCCCTACGTAATCCCGATATAGGGAGTCAACTCAATCCGTGTTTCCGCTCCAAATGAAATCCGCGTGGAGGAACAATGGGTCCGGAAGGAAGCGCCGGTTGGTATTGTGACGATGTTGGCTTGTTATTTGATGGAATGTTGTTTCACTGGGTCACGGCTTTGTTCGGTATGCGACTGGAATAGCTGTCTGCGGCATCGAAATAATATAGGAAAGATGCGGCACGAGTCTGATTTCTAGTACACAGCGCGTGGACAAATACAACAAAACAGACACTACACTGTTTCGTTGACAGTACGAGTAAATGTTACGTGTATCACTAACAAAGATAGAAAGACGTACAAGACACTATAGCGAGAACGAGACAACAATAATCATCACTGTCGCGACTGGTTGCGTTTGTTAGGGTCTACGGTGAATTGTGTGCATGCACCGAATTTCTGTGGTCCATTTTTAGGTTATCGTACCATTTCTCCCTTATAAAATATGATCGAAGGTCTGCGGTATTGATATTAATAAATAAATGGTATTATTGTATGTAGAGAGTGATTAACGTTGAGCTTTAAAAGGTTTTAAAATCAATTTTTCCCTGTAAATAATTTCGTAATATAATGCCGCAGCTTTAATTGTTTAACTTTGGGTCCAAGTTTGACTTCAATTTGAAATGGCCAACATTGAACCTAATTACTGTCACACTTGTTGGCTTCAATATCAACTTTGTGTCCAAAGACTGATTCTAACATTGGTGTCTTAGCCCTAAGATCTAGATCTAGCAAAAATGACCAATGCGAGGCCAAGTGACTAATCCAGGCGTCATATTTATAAAGCCGCCTAAAGGCCTCCAAATATTACCTAACAACGTTTTAGTGTAGTTTAGAAAGCGTTCGCTTGCTTCCATACTACCGAATGTATTTAAGTATGTAAGATATTTTTAGTTAAATTGTATCATCAATAACATTTAACCAGGTTAGTAAAAACCGATCATGGTTGGACAGGCAGGCTTTTATCTCAGCCTCGAGCGGTTTATATGAACTTGGTGTCTTTACAACTAGCCCAGCACATGGTATAATAATATACTCCGCCAGGTAGGTTTAGCATTCCGGTCACGTGGGCAACACGTAGTGACGTCATTTGATGCTTAAGCGAGACCGCAATAAGTATTAACAAATAGTTCGAAAGAGACGGATGACAATGACGAGAGACGTCATTGCGTGTTTTGCTCCCGGGATGCTAGACCTTGTTTTGCTGGATCACGGCCCAGCGCCGGCACTCACCCTGCTCGCAGACGTAGCCCGCCACGGTGATGCCGAGCCCGAGCTGGTTCTTGGCGAGCTGCACGTCGTAGCTCAGCGTCTCCGGCTCCGACGCGCCGCGCACCGCCATGTCCAGCGGTAGCCTGGGACCAAGCACCGACATTACCAATCTTTGCCGAGGTGGCGGCCAAACAAAACACATAGCATAGCAAATCGTAACGCCTTCCTCCCGCAAGGGCTGGCAGAGACATTTTTAACACCCACACATCGCCGGACGATATTAGGTCCCGAAGTGACAGGAGCGACCCTGTCGCCATACACCGGGCTCTAGTTATGTAGCAGATGAAATTTTATACACACATGTTCACACAATGAACAAATTGGTGCGTGCTTTTGGCTGTGATCGAACCCGTTTCCTCTGCCTTAAGAGGCCTCTTACAACTAGACTATCATCCCCATCACACTTATTCCGTAATTACACTACTACACTATAAATATCCTAATGCGAAAGTTTGAACAGATGAATTACTGGATTACTGAACTACTGGTCAGATCTCAATGATAAATAAACAAGATAAATTGAAAAAGAAATGCCACAAAGATAAATTATAGTCTACTAGCTGCGCCCCGCGGTTTGACTCGCGGTTAAAAAGTATCCTATGTGCTATTCTAGACTATAATCTATCTCTGTGCCAAATTTCATCCAGATCTGTTCAGCCGTTCTGGCGTGAAAGAGTAACAAACATCCATTCATCCATACATACATACAAACTTTCGCGTTTATAATATTAGTAGGATAGTAGGAAGGATAATATCACATAGGCTACTTTTTAATTGCGCGTAACACTGCAGGGCCCAGCTAGCATCACTTAATTAATAAGTGTGATGCATCGATACATATGCTACGTACTAGATTTCATCATCCGAACAAACTTCCGTGCACTCCAGTACACTGAAATCTTTGTACCTTGTATCAGTGTGGTTGTGTACGGGGCGGCGCGGCGCTAATTTGTTGGAATCAAAGTGTGAACCTGGACGGACGCAAATTAGCAATTCCGTAGTCAAGACTGCAGCAAACCTGTGGTCAGCCCACGGTGGGCAGGCCCCACTTCATTAAATGCGTAATGTTTTTTGTTTAGATCAGCTCCTCTACTCCGTAATTCACAACATGCTTCGCTCGCTTGGTGTAGCGCTGTATTAATGTTCAGTTGCCTACCCCCTTTCGGTCAGTTTTTTTAGAATATTAAATAATTTATCCAATTTTTAAAATGTAACACTCTTACTAAAGTTTATATTAAATATACCTATCATTGAAGTATATTTAATCAAGTTTTATAATCACCAGCTGAAAGTTTATAGAAGTGTATTAAGCTTGGAAACAATGTATTTATAATATTACTTGGCACCTCTAGGACTAAATTACACTGGAGGTGTGCAATGTATTAATGTTTAATTTAAGTAAAGATATTTTTAAAACTAAAAACTAGCTCCTCTAGTACGTAAAACTAGCTCCTCTAGTACGTAAAACTAGCTCCTCTAGTACGTAAAACTAGCTCCTCTAGTACGTAAAACTAGCTCCTCTAGTACGTAGTGCATTAATCTTGTTGGTATGATGTCTGACCTGGGCGGCGGCGGGTGCTGCTTCGGCACCGGTATGTAGACGGGCGGCGGCTTCACCGAGGGAGCCAGCGCGCCGCGCGGGACCACCGCCACTATCGACGCGACGGGCTACAACGAGAGCGGGCATCAGACCACGTTTGTGTCACACAAATACAAAAATATATGACGGCGCGTGACATCATTAGATAAAGAAAATCAGTTTATTTTGAAAGTTGTTAATCGATGGTATTATTTTTCTGGTATTTTTGGCGATTAATTTGTTTATGGTAATTTAGAGCGGTTTACACCGAATGGAGTTGCGTTTGGGATTTCGGGCGAACGTCATGTCTGTCGGTCAGTGGTTGACTTGACTTGGCTGAAGGCGGTCGCACGCAATGGTCATTCGCAAACCCATTACTCTAAATCGCCAATTATCATTTTAATCCTTCACTAATTAAGTAATCGAAATGTCTACGTTATTAAAATAATGTAAAGTCACCACAGCAGTCCACTTATTTCAACGTTCCTGAAGTCTAACGCCCACCACAGATACCCGTGATGACGAGTTCACAGATCAGAAATCAGACGCAACACCATGGCCTTACCCGACTTTCCCCGTCATATATATTTACCACACTGAGGCCAGCCTGAATAGCGGGAGACTGTAGCAGATTCGAAAATTATGAGTAAAGAGGACTATAATGGTCAAGGTCATGTTTACCTAGTAGCTTCTAGAATCATTGTCACTGTCATACATTTGTCGCAGCCTGCTCGCTTAATCAGCCGATTAACAGCCTAGCCATTTTAATAAACAGTGCCGTTCTACTAGCTTCCTGTTCTTTCTGCCCAGTAAATGAACAGCCTCGCAGTGCGTCGTGACTTTATTCTAACGTGGTACCTGAACGTAATCAAGTAATACGAGTTGAGCCAATCACTTCACAACGAGCTTTATCCGGTGCAGTCTTTTCTGATCAATCAAATGTAACAATGGCTAATCCGTTTTGATTCGTTACGTCATTTTCTTGAACTAAGTCAATCGAATTACGACCTTCCTGACTTTTGGGATCATTTTGCTTCGGCTAGCTTTTTTTTTAGAGATACCCAAGTTACAAACAATATAAACGATTGTTTGTAACAACAGCTTTTAATAAATACTTGAAAGGTTACATTGTTGTGAACCAAAGACAAGCTGGAGTATTTATTCGACGTTAGTTTGTAAGCAATAATACCAAAGATCAAGCAAGTTCCAACCTTTCGTTTTTGCGATAGCTGCAAAAGTTTTGTTTTTATATGAACAAAAGGTTATTTTTTACCACCATCTCACCAGATGTGAAGCGTTGTAGCCTGAGATGGTGCACGAAGACTAAGAAGATAAATTGTTTACTCTGGGCTTGAAGATTCCCAGGTTGAAGTTGGATTCAAACAAGAGCGATGGCAAGATATTCCAGACAGTAAGATTATCCCACGACCATTGAGGTAAGGCAGCACGACCGGTTTAGGTACAGTCGGTCGTGCAGCCTTACCTTGATGATAGAGGGAGATGGAGACGGCGGTGTAGACTTGTCGCACTGCGCTCCGAATCCGTAGCTATCAAACCAGTTCTAACCTTCCTACAATAGCTTCAAAAGTCATTTTCCCTCACCCGATGGTGTAGCCTCTCCTCTATGATGGTCGGTGGTGGAGACGGCGGTGTAGACTCGTCGCACAGCGCTCCGAACCCGTCGTGCCCCGCCTCTGACAGCCTCCGCTCAAGTTCTATAGGGTCTGCTAGCAGGCGGGACGGGACGATGGGGGCTGGCGATGAGCCTAGGGACTGGAGGGAAGATAATTTTTATAAATCTGTAGAAGAAGAATTTGTAAAAGGAAAATTTGTTCATCACCCAGCGTCCCCTGCCAACTTTAAAAAAAAATATTACGCAAAAAAAAATTGTAATAATATAAGTACTTAACTACATATTTTGCAAAAAACAATTATTAATAAACTAATTCGTTTCTCCCATAATTTTCATCGCTACACACACTGACACATTCCTTTGCGCAAAGTTATAAAAACCACTTAGTTATTTTTCTTACAAATTAAACTATCTATATATATAAAATTCAAAGTCCTGACTGACTGACTGACTGATATATCAACGCACAGCCTAAACCGCTGGTCCTAGAAACATGAAATTTGGAGGATATGTTCTTTGTACAGTGTAGGCATCCACTAAGAAAGGGTTTTTCGAAATACTACCCCTAAGGGGGGGAAATGGGGGGTTCAAATTTGTATGAAACTTTTTATTCTCTGGGTCGATTGACTCAAAAATTGGTACAAATACTCTTCAATTAAAATTATGAGACACGTGTATCACAGTTTTTCCAAAATCATCATCATCATCATCCACCGACAGAATTTAATAGGGCTTCTTTTTACTCCAAAAACTTTGTTGAGAAAGTTATTAACCCACTACAAACGACGATGTTATCATTCTTAGGGTTCCGTACTAAAATGGTGAAAGGAACCTTATCATGAAACTCCGATGTCTGTCTGTCTGTATGTCTGTGAGCTGATTATCTTGGAAACTGTAATAGCCAGCAACTTGGAATTTGGCACAGATCTAGATAACGTTAGTAGCTACGTATAGTAGATAAAACGTCACGCCTTTACCCTAAGAGGTGTATTACAACACCCTCACTTCGCCGGACGATATTCAGTCCAAAATGTAATAAGTAGCGAGCCTATCGTCATACGTACACCGGGCTCCAGTCATGTAGCAGATGACATTAAATACGAAGCTATCATTGCTTTTTCCATATGAATCTCCTTGTAAAATGTGTGAACTATATTGCTGACATTCTATCAAATTTCAAACCTACTTAATCAGCAAGGGAAAAAATACAAGAATTAAGTCCAAGCCTGTCAGAAGATTACAAACGGCAAGTGAAGAGATATTCTGCCAATAAACTTCACGTAGATGAGCTAGGAGATGAAATTTCTAATTATGTCTGTCAGATCTTAGAAGCAGTATTTAGCAAAAATAGACGAAGTCTATAGAAGAAGCTGCTTTAGTATTAGGAAGACAGAACCTACTACGGGTTGTCTTTGCTTCGAAGGTCTTAACTAAAAGTCTGCCAGCACACTGACTGGTGTAGTTTCCGAATGAGTCTGTGTTTATGCTGAGGATTCCTCTAATATCTCTAACACCACCGAACTACCCCTTCGAGTTAAAAGAGTGCAGTTTACTCTCAAAGTCTGCTTTGCCATGACCATAAATAAATCTCAAGCCAAACTCATAATTGACTAAAATGCTTTTCACACGGTTAGTTATACGTGGCCTGCTACGGAGTAAGCTCATGGGGCAGCCTGGTTTAGAAAAACCAGGCTGCCCCATGAGCTAAAAAGAAAAAAAAATAGGTTTTCGTTGTAAACATTATAAATTGTCAATTATCTACTTTCGGTTGTCTTCTAATTTTATCTTTTCACACACGCTTTAAGTTCTGTTGATACAATACTACTACTACTACTCCTACTTTTCTCATTCCAGAGATAGTTTAATTAACTATAGAACTTCGTCCATATTGCTCTGCTTGGGATATTGTCAGTTTGTGTATTCAATTGAGAGCGAGTGTGACCGCTTATAATATTTATTTCTGAAGTTAAAAACGTAATAAATACATTTTCTGTAAGCCACGCGGGCGAAGCCGCGGGCAGAAGCTAGTTTTCTATAAACCTTTAAGAGTAAAGTGAATAGGTATTTCCTAGGCAAACGTGGACACCTTCGATCACGTCGACGCTACCCATTAGGCGAGTCAGTGGTCAAACGCGTGCCTAGTCTGTTGTGAAAAAAAAAAAATCTTTACAAATGAGTAGGTACTTATATCTATATCATCACGAGCAAGCATCTGTTCGTTGTAGTTACATTTTCTACTTCATTCCTACCATAAGATCTACCCCAATTATCACTACAATTAACAGTCTGGCTCAGCTTTCGTGTAACGGCTTTCCGCGACCTTCAGCTGATCATCAGACCAAACCATCTTGTAGGGGGCCTTCCTACACTGCTTCTTCAGATTTATGAAGATCTACCTATCGACAATACCGCTAAAATTGCAAATAAAACCTAGCCTAATAGCATGCGCGCGTGACATAATTCTTCTCGTCATTTTATGTCGTGCGAGAACGTGACAAGGCTATTTGTAAACATACGTCTGTTTTGATAGAAAGAGTTGGCATACCGATGTCACGTTACGTATACTAGGCCTGCTGGACCGAACTAACCTAGGGCTAAAGCAGAGAAGTCCAGCAGTAGTTGCCCAGCAGTGCAATAAAGATGTCTGTGGGAGGATGATGAGAAATAAAATTTATCTAAAAGAGTGATAAAGATTACCTAGAGCGAACTATTAAAAGTGTTAATCTATTTGAATTGAGCTAAAACGATAAGCGTTGAACAACAGCTTACCTAATCAAGTAATCAATGAAAATTAAATCAAAGTTCAAGTGAGTTAAAAAGCAATCTTTATTCCGAAGTTTGCTTTTGAATGGTGTAATTTAATAAAATACATTTCACATGTTCTATTTGATTACGTATCAGTTAACTCAATATGACAGGCTACTGTTCTGTTCCGGTTAATTGCATCAAGAGCACTCCAGCCCCGAGCTCAGAGCTCCAGCTCAGGTGCAGCTAGATTCAATTATATGATGTAAGAATACCTTTTTAAGTGGTATGTAAGTACTCGTAATTTGATTCCGTTGTTGATGTGTGTTTACTAAAAGGCTTCACAAAGAAAAGGTAATTTGCAATAGATCCAATATTTTATTTTTATTTTTTCTTTACGAAGAGAGTGGCAAACAAGCAGACGGCCCGCCTGATGGTAAACGGTAACCGCCGCCTATGTAACATTAGTGGTGCTGTCGATGTGTTGCCAACCCGGAAATTTTGTGGACAGCCTTTTCGAATTTGTGCCTTGGCGAAAAGAGCTTCGTTATCAACTTTGTTAAGTCCTAGTAAAATCTTGAAATGATGATTAATTAAGATGTGATTTATCATCGCAATGCGGTAATAAGATGATCCATTTATTTCAGGCAATATAACTTGCATGCACTACAAGTTACAGAAGCCCATGGAAAATAAATATCTTACAGAATAACATACATAAAATTAAATAACAGAATAGAATGAATGATATTAACTATTTCTTTTTTTTGCTCCCTGTGCCGCCTCCCAGTAGCGCCGGAACAACAGCCCCTTTGGCCAGAACTCAGGCGAGAGTAGTGCTGCCTCGTACTTCGCAGGACCCCCAAGGAAGTAAGACTTTAAATATGTCTTACGAACAGTCGAGTCCAGTCGACAGTTCAATAGGCCAGGTTAAATAGGATTTCTGAGTTATTTAAAATTAATCTAAAATCCTCCAATGAACAACATCAAACATGTAAACAAAACTCATTAACTAATGGCATCAATCCGGAAATCGCTGTCAAATGAGCATCCATAACCGATGACGTTACATCCGCTGCGGATCGAAAGGCAAAGCTGCGGGTAGCCGGAACCGGAAACGAATCACCGGCGCCGGTAATACGAGGCAGCTCTACCTGCCTGTACCGGCTCAAATGGGCAGGGCTGATGAGGATAATAATAATATAGCCTTAGGAAACATTAAGCTTTCAGCGTTGAGATATAATCCTACAGAGTCACAATCTAACAGAGTAAAAACTGCCAAAATCGTTTGAGCGTCGTTAAACATACATCAATCAGTAAATGGTATTGCAATGCGACTATACATACTCGTACGTCGCAATACCATTTTGCTCCAACAAATAAATTATGGGTTTCTCGACCAAATCGAAGACGTTTAAAAATAAATATCCTACTAATATTATAAACGCGAAAGTTTGTAAGAATGGATGGATGGATGGATGGATGTTTGTTACTCTTTCACGTCAGAACGGCTGAACAGATCTGGATGAAATTTGGTACAGAGATAGATTGTAGTCTAGAATAGCACATAGGAAATTTTTTGACCGCGGGTGAAACCGCGAGGCGCAGCTAGTATTTAAATAAATTCGGGACATTTCCACACACGGTCGCCTGACCACAAACTAAGCAAAGCTTGTACTATGGCTACTTGAGACTGATAAACACATTTACATTTTTGAAATCCATACATACTTTAATAAATATTTAACACAAATACATTAAGCATACATACATACATACATACATCCAAACATTTATGTGATGAACATTAGTGTTTGTCCTATGTCTGGGTGTAAATATCTATTTATGTATGTATTTAAAAATATCTAAGTATGTATATCAGTCTCTGGCACCCATAGTACAAGCTTTGCTTAGTTTGGGGTCAGGCGACCGTGTGTGGAAGTGTCCTGAATTTATTATTTATTTATTATTATTATACATTAAACATATATAGAACAAACACAAATGTTCATCACATAAATGTTTGCTCTATGAATCGAACTCACGCCCCCAAGTTCAGCAGGTAGGTTCACTATCAACTGAGCCATCAGGACAGCCAAAGTCATGAGTACCCGTAACCGACGAGAGTGTATGAAAAAGACTCATGGGAAGATGGGAAAGATTCATGAGAAGAAGCGAAAGATGTGTGCCAGAATCGTAGCAAGTGGAAAGAAGTGTTCTCTGCCTACCCCTAAGGGAGATAGGCATGGTTACAATTATGTAGGTATGTGTCGCAGCCAACTTGATTAATCAGCGTTTAACAGCCTAGCCATTTTACTAAACGACGCCGTTCAACTAGCTTCCTGAATGATATTCAGCCGTTGAACCTAATACAAAATTTAATGAACTGGCTGGCTCATGTTCAGGCCTTTCATACAATAGTGTGATTATTTGCCGAAATTACTACCTATTTTTAACCGTAAAAATGTGTTTTGAATTAATCATAAAAAAAAATCCGAACATCTGTAAAACGCCGCAATTCTGATAGACATGATATTATTATGCCTCTCCTGTCCGACTCCTATATCAGAGCTAATCTGACTTGGATTGATTAGGTTAGAAGGCTAAGGCGGGAGCGAAGCGGAGTTAGTTAATTTTTTTGTAACAACGCGAAACATCCCCAATTTAAATGACTGGGCTAGGCAAGTAGTTATGTTGACGATCCAAGTCATTTTGCCTAGCCGTTTGAATGAATGGCTGAATATCATCAGGAAGCTAGTTGAACGGCGCCGTTTAGTAAAAAGGCTAGGCTGTTAATCTAACGACTGATTAAGGCCCGGTATTACACGAAATCAACAAAAACAAGTATCTTGTTTGCGCCTAGTTGATTTATTTTTTTTTAATTTTGAAGAATTGTGATGGTCAGGGGTATAAAAATACAGCTGGTAGAAAAAACAACCAAAATCAGTTTAACCGAATTAGAATTTTCACAAAATGTATCTTCTTAAAAAAAACTGTCTGAGCGCAGTTCTCTAAGTTTTCAGCGATTACAACATTTTTATTTTTATATGGCTGTATTAGTTTTCCAAAGTATTATATAACCGTGTAACTTATTCTTGTTTGTGTTCATCTTATTCTTATATCGGCAAAAAAAAAAAACTAGGCGCTGATCTCATTTAACCATCAAATATGATTTACGATTTTCAACTCTAAATGAAGCAGTTTAATTCAACGAGTTTATAGGTAGATAATCGTGGTATAACCGAGCTTTAAGCTAATTAGCGGCGACATAGATATGCATTGTATGTATTATTCCGACTGTTTGTAACGAGCACTTCAGCATCGCGCGGCGTTGCAAGCGGATCGCGGTTGGCTTACTACTAAGTCCACTAACCGACAAGTGGGTGCATTGCGTAGCGTGCGGCGAGATTTGGTGCAGACATTTTGCAACACGTTTGTTTGTTTGTACGACTCTATGTTTTCTATCTCGATGGATTTTAGTGAAAAAAAGCGTTGTGATAATTTGCTGGTACAGCATTGTGATGACCGTTTCAACTGCTCGAATGGTTTTTTGCTTGCTAAAACAATCTGTATAATTATAAATAATAATAATAATAAATAAAAATATAATAAATAAATATCAGGACACTTACACACACGGTCGTCTGACCCCAAACTAAGCAAAGCTTGTACTATGGCTGCCAGAGACTGATATAAATACATATATATTTTTTTTAAATACATAGTTGAATAGATATTAACACCCAGACATAGAACAAACACAAATGTTCATCGCATAAATGTTTGCCCTAGGTGGGAATCGAACCCACGCCCCTAAGCTCAGTAGGCAGGTTCACTACCAACTGAGCCACCGAGGCAGTCAAATTAACCTGCTCACCAAATTTTACGAGAATCAGTTGAGGAATGCGACTTGTATTAGAGGACAGACGTCGGCCGCGGTCTGCAGCTCACAGAGCCACTAGAGCACAATGCAGGTACTGAAGATAAATAATTAGTTATGTGTCCAAATTGAATGCCTACCCCATCAAGACTGTTAACATTCTAAACTGAAATTCCCTAACTATTTTGACATTTGGCCAAAAAACCATTATCTTGTTCAATTATTCCGTTCTTAAGGCAAAAACAAATAAAACAGATGAAAAGTGACACCTCTACAAGAGCCCCGTCAAAATTCCCTAATTAAATACGTCACATCCGAGAACGCAATCAAATCAGCGTCCATTAGACGTCGGCGACGTCACATCCTCGCCCGAGACCGGAAGGCGCGACGTGGCGGAAGGTATTTGTCTCCCGGTAATGAGGGTAGGTTGATGAGACGGTAACTTTGAAATGAATAGGTAGGAAGCTGTTAACGACCTACTTGAGAGTAAGGGTCCAGTGAGGGAGCTAATTATGCCTTTGCTGGACAAACTGAAATGCTGTCGTTGATAATTTAGTTCCGTCATTTTGAGCAACTCTACATGTAAGTTGATCGGACTCGGGCTGTACCTCATCTACTTAATCGACCGAGCGAGCGTTTGCAAGCGAAGCGTTTGCAAGAATATTTTTTTTTTTTTAAGAAAATCATACCTCTGCTATTTTGAAAAAAAATTCAAAAATTGTCTCGACAAGAATATATTTATAATTATCGAAACTGCTCACAAAATTTCACGAGAATCGGTTGATGAATCGACCTGCAGGGAGGTCAGACGGCGGTCGGGAGGTCTCCAGCACACAGAGCCACTAGATAGGTAGTTTTCATATCTGACCGGCCGGAAATCAATCCTAGGACCTTCTGCTCATAAACCACCTCTTTCTATAACCCGTTGGTCAGGATGTGTCGCCAGTATAATGATATTTTAGTGGACCATCATAGCTCAATTGACATATTAAATTTTAAGTTAACCAAATATAAGCATGATATTTGGACTATTTTAGTTTAAAAATTAGCGATAATTACTTCTTCTTTCTTTTTTTTTTTATGAGTAAGACCTATTGTAACCGTTTAATAATTAATAATTTCCTTTCCATCTAAATCATGATAAGTACACTAAGCTGATTCGATAATTTTTTCATGCTATGTACAAATGTTTAGGAATATGGTCTAGAACCAAACCATTATTATTATTATTATTTTTCTAATTATGATTGTATTCTGTTTTGTGTGCTTAAATAAATAAATAAATAAAAATAAATAAATAAAGCAGTCGAACTTCGAGATGGCCAGGAGGGTCAGTACAGGTAGTTGCCTAATTTGTGAAGGTTTAGGGGGCTGAGCTACCCACGTCCGTAGGAGTGTACTCTATTTTGATTCCCTACACGTGGTCCCCGGGTAGTGCTAACCGGGTAGCAAACTCTGGTGGGAGGCTTCGGCCGTGGCTAGTTACCACCCATCGGACCAAGCCATGCCGTGAAATTACCTAGTCGTGTTTCGAGATGTAATCCGGTGTAACCGTTCCGAAGACGGGTCTGAGCAGTGGCGCACTTGTAGCGCCTCACTCAACTGCCGTCTTTGTACTTCTTCACTCTAGTAAACTTCAAGGCTAGAGTGAATAAGTACCTTATAGGTCGTCGTGCTCCATCTTAGACCACAACGTCGCTTAACATCAGGCGAGTTGGTGGTCAAACGCCGACCTATTCTACAATAAAAAAAAGGGCCAGTAATTCTCGAGAGACTCAATTGCCCCTCAGACGCATTTGGCCCAGGTGACCCTAAATGTCGTGTTTCATTAGAAATCTGGCCTCTATAATGGCACTGCACATAACGTCCTAACTAAAAATAATCAAATACACACAACTTCATTCGAATCTAAGCCTTATTATTCCGCAATAACGTTGATGACATTTGCTTAAAGTGATTAAGCACATTCAGGCGTCCGCGTGACACCGACTCGATCACAGAGCGACTGGCAGCGAAACAAGGCTTACATTTGATCTAAGCCTTGTTATCAAGGTGCCTTTTTTCGTATTAAGATTTGATCTCTGTTTATTTCTGTTCGAAGGCTTCGGTTACCGGCATTTTACTCACGAGATACAAAAATAACACACTGACAAATTTATTACGCAACACAGGCTTAATTTATATTGCCGGCGAATAGAGGTGAATATCACGGTGTTGCGCATAGTAAAATGAGCTTTAAGTCAATTGTGTAACGTGCAAAATGCAGGTCAAAATCGAGTTTCGCGTTCAACCACAAGCGACTAGCGTGGGGTCCCGCATTGCATTCGATTTTGAACGGTATTGCGTCCGTTACTCAGTTAACATAAAGCTCATTTTACTACGTTCAGTGTCGATAAATTTTCCTCGACTCGGCAATACAAATTAACCCTTACCTTTACAGGGAGTTACGAAAACCCTGTTCGATAATTAATGGGCAGGTACACATATAAAATATTTGCATTTAAAAATACCAAAAAAATGCACGTTAAAAACAGCAAGAGTCATGACGTTTTAAGAACGTAAGACAAAATAGAAATTTCACAGAAATGTTAATATAACTGTATCAGATTATTATGTTGGTGGCTTTTTTTCTAAGAAAGTAGCGGCACAACGCGAGTAGTTAAGAGTCCGGCGACCTAACTAACTTCGACCTAGGCGACCTAGACTAACTTCGCATTGGCTTAAGGTATTCTATAGCCATTTAAGAATTATAGAAGAAGAAGACGAGCGAAGAGAGCGAGCAATGATACTGACGAGCCTCTAAACTTACCTACAGCACTCTGTAACACAAAGTTCAATTTCAATTTTTTTTAATGACTTTTGCACTTCTGTAATCATTCTTAAGTAACTAAGAATTTCACTTGTATTATGGATTCATTTAACAGCTAATGATGTAGACAACCTCCCTATGTAATGGAATATGATTTGCTTTGTCTATCTATTGAATAAATCAGTCAAAAGTGACCCCATAAAAATGCGGATAGTTTTCATATCTCTATTTTCACTTGAGAACGTTTTTAAAAAAAACCAAGAACATAGGGGCAGAGATATTGTTAATTTAATTGTACATGCTAAATTTCATCATAATCTGACAAATGGTTTTCAAGAAATTTGAGTAGCGCGTTTGTATGGAAATTTCAGAGCGTCGCGGCCCTCCTAACAAATGAAACCGATGCGATTAGTGGCTGCATTCACACTTGAGTAGGGCGGAGCGCGATGTGGGCAAATTTTAAATAGTCCATATTTAATTTAAACTAGCAGGATTGCAACATTGGATGCGCACCTCACCCATATAACAGGGTTTTTGTAACACCCTGTATACGACAGACTGTATTTCTTAGTACCTACCTACGTTTATAACCACGCAAACCCACAAGAGCAAAACAAAACCTCTTCACCAAAAAAATTTAGCGTAAAAAGAAAATAATTTTATGTTTTATAACTTGATCTTCAAACGAGGAAAACTCGAGAAACTCACAAGTTAAATTAAAACTGAGGCGGCTTTGGTGAAACCTTTTAAACTCTACAAACGCCACACCTCACAAGCCCTCTCAATCTAAGGCCTCAAGGCCTCTTAGGCCTCTCGTTCTATTTTAACCGCGACCTACTTCCTCTAATTGGGGAAAAGTTATAAAGAAGTTGCCTTTTCTGGAATGTTCCACGAACTTACCGCAATTTATTGCACGTGCAAGTAATACCGGTAACTTTAACTTGTAAAAAGATCCAGGTATAGAGGGTTGTCGGGATAGGGTATACTAAGCGGAAAGGGGGTCACTTTACTCATCATTATGAACAACTTGCTTTCATACATGCTACTACTAGTATGTTACTACGGAACAAACTCAAAATCGCGAGAAAAAAAACATCTGTTCCAAAAAAAATGTTGATTGTCAACAAAATGTGTAGAAATTTGAACCGATGTTTTTTAGGCTTCCGTACTCAAAGGGTAAAACGGGACCCTATTACTTCTTAGTAGTAGGGACCTGTTTTACCCTTTGACGGATAGACACGACCAGAGGGATAGTCTGTCACCAGGCTGTATCTCATGAACCGTGATAGTCAGACAGTTGACTCTTTCACAGATGATACATTTCAGGGTTATTCATAAATGAGTACAATGACCCCCTTACGTTTGTAGAACACCCTATCCTGATAACCTTGTACGTTAAGACGGTAGACCATACAAGTAAATTTATAAAGTTTTCTTGCGCTATTTGGCTCATAAACAAAAACTTTTTTGAGAAAAAGGTCCGAAGTTTCTAAAAATTACGAAAACGTTGGGAAGCCTTGTAAAGAGAAGCTTTAATTTTTCTTATAAAGAGTTCGGGTTGGAAATTGCCAAATTCATGGCGACGCTTATCGCTGAGAGAGCGGGTTTGATCTTAGTCGAAGACACGCACCAATTTGTACATTGTGTGAACATAATCATGTGCGTATTTAACATCTGCTACATGACTGGAGCCCGGTGTATGACGACAGGCTCGCCCCCTGTCACATTTGGGATATACTCCGCCAGGTACAGCATTCCGGTCACGTGGGCAACACGGATTAGGGGCTGAGCTACCCACGTCCGTAGTAGTTTACTATATGCTGATTCCCTACACGTGGTCCCCGGGTAGTGCTAACTGGGTAGCAAACTCTGGTGGGAGGCTTCGGCCGTGGCTAGTTACCACCCACCGGACTAAGCCATGCCGTAAAATGACCTAGTCGTGTTACGGGATGTACTCCGGTGTAACCGTTCCGAAGACGGGTCTGAGGAGTAGCGCATTTGTAGCGCCTCACTCAACTGCCGTCTTTGTACTTCTTCACTCTACAAAACTTCAAGGCTAGAGTGAATAAGTACCTTATAGGTCGTCGTGCTCCATCTTAGACCACAACGTCGCTTAACATCAGGCGAGTTGGTGGTCAAACGCCGACCTATTCTACATAAAAAAAAGTGACGTCAATCGATGCTTGAGCAAGACCGAAATATGTAATTTACAAATAATTCGAAAGAGACGGATGACGATGACAGTGACGTCATTACGTGTTTGCTCCCGGAATGTTTGACCTTGTTTTTTTGGATCATGGTTATTCTATGGAAAACTTCATACTACATGCAGTCTATTTGTATTCTGTCTGCAGTATGTTACAGAAGAAAAATACAAGTATACATTTTTGAAACCCCCGACATCGATTTTAGATTTTAGATTTCATCAAACATACTCGTAGCTAAGAATACTCCCCAATAATTCCCCTTTGAAACAAAAAAAAACTAACTTTGCTCATTGAGCTCATTGGCAACGACTCCCTTGTCCAGACCAAACTTCAAAGTTTGGATCATCGGCGCAAGGTTGCTGGTCTATCGGTTTTTTATCGGATGCATTTCGGGGAGTGTGCATCTGGTTTTCATGACCTTATTCATTCTCCCTAGCCCGTTCTTCTATAAAAAAATCCAAGAGTACAAAAAAGCGGCATCGTTTTATGGTCGACATACCTACAACACGCACGAAACGCTTTGATTCCTCTTTTCTCATACGGACCGCTAGAGTGTGAAATACTCTGCCAGAGTGTGTGTTCCCTGACACTTTTAAACTGGGTGTCTTCAAGTCTCGAGTGAATCGGTTTCTTCCAGACAAGCGTGCTCCATCGTAGGCCGCATCACTGCTTATCATCAGGCATGTTGGCGGCCAAACGAAAGCCTAACAAATAAATTTAAAAAAATTACTTTCTTAGGATTGTAACGTGAAGTTTTTATTTTTATTCTTACGGCTTATATCATAATATTTTTATTCTTTTTTAAATTACAATTACTAACTTAAGAAAAAATTATTAATGATAATCTTATCCGTACTCAGTTTCGTTAGTACTAAATGAGTCTATCGCATAAATTGATTTGTGGTAGAGATAAAAAGCACGGAAAAGTGAACCCTAAATCGTTATTTACAGAGCAGAATTTCAGTCACCTAAGTATCCGCGTATAAATCTCAGAAATTTAATAAAGCGTGTACGATCAAGTAGTTTGTAGGTCACAGGAAACTTATTTCATTTCATCGGAAACGGATTTTGAAGTTGTCAACCTTTTTTCCGATGTACGATGAGATTACGCCACACCAGATCAGGGGTCGGGAACATTCTGAAGTTGGACGAATCAATACGTTGTTTACTCAGATAGTAAACAGTCTTCAGCTCTTTGAGCTGAGAGTCCGTTTTTGCATAAGTATTTCGAAATGGCTGAAATTTGTTTTTTTTACTTTTGCAATCCACATATCTCTGTCATTTTGTAAAATATCCAAAAACTGGATCGACAAAAAAAACTATGCAATTATCGAACCGGGTCACAAAATTTCACGAGAATCAGTTACGAAATGCGACCTGTAGAGGGCAGCCAGACATCCGCCGGACATATGAAAGCATTTTTGCTCAAGCTGGAGCTGGTGTTTCAAAACCCCTGTTGCATGTGCGAGGTGCGCATCTAGTATCGACTGGAGGATGCAATTATGCTACTTTAAAATGTTTAAATTAAATATTACTTTTAAAATGTTGAACACACATCGCGCTCCGCCCGCATAAAGGCGCGAACGCAGCCACTAATCACGTCGGTTTGTATTTGTAAGCCACTTAGCTCCGTGCCGATACTTTCTTAGGATAAAAGCCGCCAACATATGATACAGATTTGCTAACATTTCTGCAAACTTTCCCTTTGTTTTTTGATTTTTTAAGCCGGTCACAACTCTTGCTATATTTAACGTGCATTTTTTTTTTTTGGTATTTTTGCATACACTTTTAAGTGTTTCTACATGCCCTTCAATTACCTATATAACAGGGTTTTTGTAACACCCTGTATACAACCGTTTTGTACAAACTTACAATATTTTAGTTTGTGTGTTTTGTCTTGTTTCGGCGCGTCCGGTTCACTCAAGGGAATACAAGCACTTAAATACCAACGATGTATTACACGAGAATAAGTCAAAAATAAAATGGTAGGTAGTTATGTTCCTCGACCGCGTATTGATACCATACGCATACAACCGTATATAGCCCGCTAAACTGCTGAGGTAGCGTCTGGCTCCATGGTGGTCGCACCGGACGCATAACTTATAAGGAGGCTTCGCTAATTTTAAGTTAGTTATAATACAACTCCCATTTGTATCGGACAAAAAATATATCTTTTAATCATATAATTGTCTTTTTAAAAACAAAAAGTCGCGCTCCCCGATCTTGACTAGGTACGTACACTAAACTAGTCATTACATCGGAACTACAGGCTTCTTATAAAAGATTCAAGAGCGCAGGCAGTAACAGTCTATTCTCAGCGCATTTCTAATTCAGGGAGGCATTCGGCGCTCGTCGATGAATTGACTTTATTAAAGGGTAGGCAGGACTAACTTGAGCGGGTCGAGCTATTTATAATTTTAGAGCTGTTGTGGCAGGTTGGGGTGAGTTTACTTTGAGAGTTATCGTCTGGGATGTTTAATATTTTAAGGGCCAGTGGCATCAGAGCTAGCTACTCGGCCTATACGAACTTGCTTGCTTGCTTAGAGCCAGTTGCAGATGTCGGGTTTTCTTTTTGACTCGGAGTTAGCTGCTCTTCGGAGTTTAACATCAATCGTCTTGCGCCAGGAAGAGCTGAAAATAGACGGGTGGAGCAAAAGCTTCCGCAATGAGGTCTTGGGAGACCAGTGCTGTCGGGGCCGCGGTGGAGTGCAGCAGCGTGCCCGTAGTCTCGACCAATGGCGCCAAGGTGGAGCACCCCCAGGGTATTTGGTGGGTATGCCGCCACAAGGGCCGAGGCTCCCACATAACCACCCTGCCCCCACCCGAGGCGGGGTTGTACTATAAAAGGTTTTCCCTGGGCAACCACAAAAAAAAGAGCTAGAAATTAACCTTGAGTACGTAGTACCATTATTTATTCTGTGCCTTGAGTTAACACAACTTTAGAGTGACATTTAGTACATAACATTTTAACCAAATAAAAACTCAATGCGATGTTAGAGCGGAAATTCACTAGATATTGGTTAAAGAAACAGTTTCGAAGATGAACTTCCAAAAAGTAACGCCTGATTCAATCAACTAACAGTGAGTTAATTAAACTTGCGTTTAAGAATGTAACTCCGTATCTTCTGCAAGTGGGTTTAAGGAGTCTACACACCATAAAATCACATCTGTCCTCTTCTGTAGGTCGCATTCCTCAACCAATCCTTGTGAAATTTTATGAGCAGGTTCGATAACTATACAGATTTTTTGCTATGCAAATCTGTATAATCATAAAACTTCAAGAGAATCGGTTCAGAAATGCAACCATTAGACGCGATAGAGGTCCAGACAGAGATCTGGACAAAGATTCGGACAGAGATTCGGACAGATATCTGCACAGAGATCCAGACAGAATTCGGACATACGAAAGCATTTAGTTGAAGCTAAAGCATACACGCTTCGCTCGGTCGAAAAGAAATCACGAAGCCAACATCAAGATAAATAAAGATGCAAACTAAATGTCACCGTGCTGCATTGCCGGGTCGTCGACTTTGGTGTGTTAAGTCCTTTAGCGACAAGCCAGACAGAAAAGACGAGACGCGGACGGAACGCAGACGCGACATCCCTTTAATTTACTTTCATACAACATGTATAGAAGAGACGCGACGCTACACGTACAGAGAAGACGGGGCACAGACAGACGGGATGTGAACGCGACGCTCCTCGTTTTCAAAAACGACGAGGTGCTATAAGTTTGACGTATCTCGGTGTGTGTGTGTGTGTGTATGTCTGTGGCATCGTAACTCCCGAACAGATGAACCGAAAGGTTTGAATTGAAAGATGAATTGAAAGGTGAATTAGTCGGAAGTGCTCCTTCCGTTGTTTGATGAAAATCGGAGTCAGGGGTTTTTTAACTTATACTTGTGTAAGAATGTGATATATCTCGGCTCCGTCTATGTCTCGTCTTCGTCTTTTCTGTCTAGCCGGAGCCTTAGACTGTAACAGGATTTTCGATAGCTATCGGCAATGGAGCGGTCTACGATGGAAAACGTAGCTCGATTAACTTGCGATCTGAGTTGCTCAGTTTGTAACTATCGGGGAAAATATATTTCTAGTTCTAGACTATTGGAAGCTCTTCTAGTGTGATTCGAGCTTATACACTTATCACCAGGATGCGCGAGGAGGGTTATGTTTTTTGAGTGTTTGTATGTAACTATGTATGTATGTATGTGGATTGTGGGAATGTTTGTATGAGGTTTCTTTGGCATACCCTACAGCCTTTCACCCGACTGCGCAAGAAGGGCTATGTTTTTCGAGTGTATGTATGTGGGTATGTATGAATGTGTGTATGAGGTTTCTTTGGCACGGCCTACAGCCTGAACAGCTTGATTGATTGGACACGTGAGGACTCATTTAAATCGTCTCGATAGTGGAAGCGACATAGAGGACAACATTTTGCAGCCGGGTTTTTTGGTTTTCTTTAAATAATGCTTTAGTTTTTTTTTTAATTTAAAATATTAATGTATAATCGTGCAATATGCAAGTACAGCGACATGTTACTCCTAACACTTTTAGTGCAATTATTGTAAGGTAAGTAAGTTTTGACCGAAGAATTGAAGTGGCAGTAGGCAGGGCACATCAACAACCTGGTGAGGGTCACAGGGAGGCGCTGGATGAGAGCAGCGGAATACGTGGTTGAGATCTCGTTGTGGAGATCATAAAAAGGTGGCTTTTGACCTACAGTGGACGTCTTCCAGGCTGACATGATGATGTAATGTTTGACAACTTACAAAACGAAAAAACACTCAAACACCACGCTAATTCAATTGCTGATAGCAACAACTAGTGACTGCGAGTGTGTACCAACGTTACCTGGTCGGTGTGAGTGGCGGGCCGCGCGACCAGGAGTCTAACGCAGGCACCACACTGTCGCAGCACGGCGGCTGCCTGGCGCGCGCACATCCCCACCACGCACACGCCGCCGATCCGCAGGATCATGTCGCCGCTGCGGAGCCGCCCATCCTTAGACAAAAAAATACGGAACCTTAATTAAGCAGAAGATGAAGAAGTACTTCAAGAACTGACTACGTGTGACTAGGCTCAAGTAGGTATTATATTCATCTCGACCTCATTTCTAATGGAGCAGCAAAAAATTATTATCAAACGAAATAAATAGAAACTCGACTACAAACCAGCATAGAAAGTTTAAAGATTTGTACAAACAGACAGAGAGACAGGACAGAAAGATTCTCGAGTGGCGATCACGAACCGGAAGATGCAGCGTGGGAAGGCCTCCTACAAGGTGGACCGATCATCTGGTATATAAGGTTCGCGGGAAGCCGCTGGATGCGGGCAGCCGGGACCGGTCGTTGTAGAGATTATTGGGGGAGGACTTTGTCCAGCAGTGGACGACTTCTGGACTGGCATGATGATGAAGATGATACAAACAGAAAAACATAGGTATTTCCAAACACAAGAAAAACATTACCTTTTTACCCCCATCTTCGAGAAAAACAAAGAAAACAACAAAGTTCAAAAACAGGATACTATTTCCGATTGCCATCAAAACAACTTTGTTTTCAACAAAGTTGCTTTTAAATCACTCAAATTGCAAAAATATAGGATGTTTAAATGACGGACATATTCTAGGGTATCATTGTACCCACTTATTTTTATGATCAACTTTTCGACCGAGCGAGCGTTCGCGAGCTAAGCGTCTATGCTTCAGCTTTGACAAAAATGCTTTCGTATGTCCAAATTCTGTCTGGATTTCTGACTGCATTTCTGTCCGGAGCTCTGTCCAGATCTCTCGGATCTCTGTCTTCCTCCACAGGTGTCTCAACCAATTCTTTTGAGAATCGGTCTTCAAATAGTCTTCATCTTCACGAGAATCGGTTTAGGAATGCGACCTGAAGAGGAAAACAGACGTCGGCCGCGAGGTCTACAGCTCACAGAGCTACTAGTATTATAGAACCAACAATGAAATCACGAAAAAAAACAGCTGTTCCAGTGCTGATAATAGAAAATTATCATTTAACCTCCATAAAATGTATGAAACGAATTATGTGTTGTTTTTAATAATAAGTTGGTCCTAAATATGAGTACAATGATGTCCTAGAATAAGTATGTCGCTTTAAAAAAAAACACCCTGTATATATTTTTTATTTTTTATTCAAAAATTACACTTCACGGACTCCGGGGACCGTGAGTTTTGTTAACATAAATTTTTAATTATAATAATTATTTAAGGGGAATATAGGTAGAGGGGGGTTAGTTATTAATTAACACCCTGTATATTGGTTCCCAACCCAATGTAAGTACATATAGCCTACTAACCCTATATTATACCTATAAATATGTACCTATAGACGGTTCTCAACCTTTACTTCCAATAGCTTTACCCGGAACCTTTACAATGCAAAATGTTATCGAAAACTCCCATCCATTATCTTTCCGAAGATCTTCTTGATGAGACTTGTCACTTTCGCGTTAGAGCAAAACAAACTCAATTACTAGAAAGGTAAGATTTATTTTGCATTAATCATTTATTTTTTCCTTTTACGAAGAAATATTATTTTTCAACCCTCCTATAATGATAGAGATAGATGGATACTCTTCTTATTGTTCACACTAGAAATAACACACAAAATAAAGGTTTGAAATGAAATGGAGGTTTATTAGTGGCAACAAACGTCACATATTAATAAATTGAGCAAAAAATCCTATTCCTTATATGTTTAAGTCACTGTTGAGGAGCATTACTACCCAAACTAGGAATTAGCCTGTGTTTTGCAATACCCCCCGCCGGACAAAAAGAAACAAATCTTAGAGCTAATAAGGTACAAAAAAATACGTTAAAATTTTCCTAATCTAGAATCAGAAAGATAATAATGACGCTTGAAAGTAGTGTAACAAACGGCAGGCAGAATTTGGCACTATTGCCAATATATCTTTCAACCGTTTCTTATGCATGAAACTTAAGATAAGTAAGTATAATTATTTACTTATTTAAAAACATATTTGAACATATTATGTGCGTATTGTATGTCATCTGCTACATGACTGGAGCCCGGTGTATGGCGACAGGCTCGTCCCCTGTCACATTTGGGACTGAATATCGTCAGGCGAAGTGTGAGTGTTATATTACACCTCTGCCAGCACTTTCAAGGAAAAGGCGTGACGATATGTTGTTACGTTGTAAAAAAAATCTTGATATTCATTTTCGCATGATATTCATTACCATCCGCAAAAAAGCCTGACAGACAATTTCTAGTGCGTATTTTAAAGTCAAAGTCAAAGCTCTTTATTCGCCTAGAATGTGGTAAGATCCATGGTATAATATTATAGTATACTCCGTCAGGTATAGCATTCAGAAACAAGTAGTGACGTCAATCGATGCTTAAGCAAGACCGAATAAGTCATTTACAACAAGTATGAAAGAGACGTATGACGATGACGTCATTATGTGTTTGCTAAATGCTAGACCTTGTTTTTTGGATCATGGATCAATCGTGATATCAATAAATTACCATCAGACTAGCAAAGCCCCGCGATGTCACCTACTGTTTTAAGAGCTTGCTCCCAACGAGTCGTTGGGAGCAAGCTGTTGTTTTGGTGGTGGTCGCTGGCAACGACCACCACCAAAACAGCTAGTTTCACCAGCGGTGACAGTTTGGTGGTGGTCGTACACAAAAATTAATTTTATATCTCAACGAGCCCCACTGGCGACAGAAGGACAAAAATGAAAATATTGTTCTAACGACCACCATTACTGGCTGTTTTGATGGTGGTCCTTGGGAGTAATCATTTTAAAGTAGTCTACTAAGACTTGATTCATGGTCCAAAAAACAAGGTCTAGCATTCAGCAAACACATAATGACATCATCGGCATCCGTCTCTTTCGAACTTGTGTAATTGACTTATTTCGGTCTTGCTTTAGCATCGATTGACGTCACTACGTGTTTCTGAGTGCTTTAAATGGCGGAGTATATTATCATACCATGATCCACGGCATATACTATACTTGATATACCTACCTCCATACCAAACATCCAAATTAACCCATTTGTTTGAGCGTGAAGAAGTAATAACCTAAATTCCTAGCAAACATATTTACCAAAAACTTTCGCATTTATCATACTTAGTCGTAAGTGGCATAGGATTAGTGTGATTATCGAGGATTTTGAATGTAAGGGTGAGAGACTGACCGTTTCAGCTTGGAAATTGGCTACAGTATTTTTATTTTACAAACGAGGCACAGTAATTAAATTAATAAATCATACTTAACTAAATAGCCGAATAGAATTTGATGAAATAATGTGTGATATTTGGAGACATTAAATCCTAACTTTGAAATTATTTAACTGTTAAACTCGTTGGTTCGTTTGTTTCTTTGTTACGCTTTCACGCCTTAACTACTATTCAACCCGTCATCCATTCACGTTGTTAGGGGCACAGAATAAGACATAGGACCATGAATCAGAAAAAAAATAACGGTTTCTGTGGGTCCGCGGGTGAAACCGCGGGGCGCAGCTAGTCAGACATAACTAAGAGTTTGGTGTGTTTCAGAGTATTTGTCTCGAAAAAACCTGCAAATTTTACTAATTTCTACAGCAATGAAAACAAAACATGGTCACGCCTTTCACGCGTAGGGGCTGGCAGAGGTATACAACACCCACATTTCCCTGGACGATATTCTGCCACAAATGTGACAGGACGCGAGCCTGTCGGCATACACAGGACTCCAGTTATGTAGCAGAATATTAAATACGCACAGTATTATGTTTTTTTCACGTCTGACTAGGCCAACGTTTGACCACGATCCCATCTGATGCAAAGCGACGATGCGGTCTCAGATTGAGCACGTTGGCCTAGTAAGTATGGTGTCACCGGAAAGCGCTCCGGAACACGATATAGTCACAAACGAACAACACAGAGTCAGTCAGTCCGCTCCGATCCGTCGCACCGTACGGACGTCTCCGACTACCGTCCACTGCCCGCTATCGCCATCCTGCTCAAGCCTGCTGTTGCTGTCGCCGCTGTTGCTGTCTCAACACGGCAAGCCCTGAGAAGACAGAAGCCTCAAGACTGCGACGTCCGATCCTCTGTTTCGGTCCCTCGACTTCGAGGTGTTAGCGTTGCCACGTATCTTCGCTAACACTATCGATTTCGTTGCATTAACGTTGGTTACACGTCCTTCGTTAATACAACGTACTGAGGTACCGACTGCAGAGATCGCCGTCTCGCCGTGTTCGCCGCCACCGGACGAAGAAAGCACGCCGTATCTTGATACGGCGTGATCAAACCGCTCTTTTCAGAGCGTCCTAATGTTTCATTGCAAAATCCACGCTTAGTGGTCGATCGGTGGATACTTATAACGGTGCCAACGAAGCCGATCGTGGTTAGGAGCGTGGACCCGGAGCGCTCGTTTTTCCTCCTTCTGAGGAACAACGGAATCCGGCTGGGCTTGGAACCACCGGCCTTGGGGACGCCCCTCGTCGACACCAAGCATCTCCCTCCCACCCTTCCCATCCTTTTTCCTATCCCTCGGGTGTGTGTTTGGCTTGGACGGCCGGTTTCCCCGGAGTCCCTGTCTCTCCCCCGGGGCAGCTAGGGCCGTAGGCACACAACCGGCTGCACAATAAGATCGGCAGCCGGGACACACTAGGGCTACACCTAGGTACACATCTCCCTGCCTATACCCGGCAGGGAGGCTCATGCCCTCTCTTTCCCGCCGGTGAAAATCCATCACCGGCTGTCTCGCTCTCGCTCCCGTCGCTATGGAGCTTGCCGGGTCGGAGGCCAGTTTCGGCGCGGCTAACGCCATCGTCGAAAATGTTCTCCGAGCCATGTTAGCGTCCAATCCGAGTGCGTACGAGGATTTCGTACGCAACCCGGTAGCCGCTGCAGCCTCTCTGCTAGCGGCGGCCCCTCAGGCCTACCCCTCCCCCGCCCCTGCCCCTCAGGCAAAGCCCGCTAAGGCCCCTAAGGCCAAAAAATCTTCCAACCCTGCCCCTAAGGCCTCAGGCTCTGCGCCTAAGCCTTTACCGGGCACCTCCTCCTCCTCCGCTAAGCCCTCGCCCTCCCTCAGAGGGCCGACGGCCGTCCCGACCCCGAAGGCCCGTTCGCCCGTAAGAGAGCGTTCCTCGCACGAGGCACGGTCTCGAAAAGGGCGAGAGGGCAATCGCCGCTCTCTCTCTCGTCATAGGAGTCGCTCGCGTCTCGCCTTGACCGTCAGGTCAGAGAGCGCGACCTCCTTGGCCTCTGCCGTCTCGACGGAGATGGACGTGGCCGGCCCAAGCGAAGAGGGCTTCACCCTCGTTGCTCCCAAAGGGAAGAAGCGCCCCGCCGCTGCTTCCTCTCCCCCTCCCCCGTCCAAAGCCTCCTGCATCGCTGCAGGCACTCCTCCGTCTTCCGACGACTCGGACGAGATGGACGTGGCTCCCGCGCCCAGACCGCCGAGACCCCCCCGACCCTTTGTCCTTAGGGACAGGCAGCGCTGGCCGGAGATCTCTAAGATCTTCGCCGACCAGAGCATCAGGTGCTCTGGTAAGAGCCACAAGGACGGTATCTCCGTCGCCATCCCCTCCTCCGACGAGTACCGTCGCGCTACCCGTCTCCTACGTGAAGCTCAGATACAGTTTCACGCCTTCCCCCTTGAGGACGAGAAAGTCCTTCGCGTAGTTATACGCGGCCTCCCCAAAGAGATAGGTCAGTACGGATGAGTACGGACCTCATCCGTACTGACCTCGAGTCCCAGGGCTTCCCGGTCCAACAGGTGCACCGTATGACCAACGGTCGCACCAAGGCCCCCATAGACCTCGTTCTGGTCATCCTCGACCGCAACCAGGAGGGCAAGAAAATCTTCTCAATCGAGAAGGTACTCAAGGTTCTCGTTTTTGCGAAGCGGCCTTTCGCTGCGTAAAGTGCGCGGGTGATCATGCCACTGCAGCATGCAGCCGCAAGAAGGGGGATCCCAGTTCGCCCAGCTGCGTCCTCTGTGGGACGAAAGGGCACACTGCGAATTATCGCGGTTGCCCTAAGGCCCCGAAGGCCGCGGCTGGGTCGAAAAGGACCCCTCCTTCCCGCAACCCTCCCCGGTCCCAAGGCACCGGTGCCAAACTCCGGGTAGCACCCGCCCCCGCTGCGCCGAAATTCGTCGACGCGCCCCGTCCCTCGACCAACGCTTGGTCGAAACCCCCATCCCTGCTCCAGACACCGGTGTCTCGCCCAGTGCAGCTCCCCTACCCCGCTGCTACCCCGAGCCGCCCGATCCCCCCACCCATGGCTCCTGCACCCCGCATGCCCGCCCAAGGCTCTTCTAGCCTCACGGAGGACTTCCGCCTACTCACGGAGATCTCCTCGAGTTTCAACCTCGACGAGGTCCGCGAGGTGGCTCAACTCGTCCGTGAACGCCCTGGTGACCTCCTGGGCATCATGGCGACTCACTGCGAGCTCTTCCGCGCTCTAAACCACTTCGCTCCCCGCGTCACTTCGTCGTAACTGTCATGGATAGTACAACGACGAAAGTGAAGCCGCGCGCGTTGACGTTGGCATTTTACAATGCCAACAGCCTCTCCTCGGGGAACTCACGTCCCCTCATCCACGAGTTCCTCACGACCCATCAGGTCGACGTCATGTTAGTGTGCGAGACCTTTCTAAAACCGAGCATGAGGGACCCTAGGGTCGCAAACTATGCTCTGGTTCGTAATGACAGGACTACCGCCCGCGGGGGCGGTACCCTGATCTATTACAAAAGGTCTCTCCACTGCATTCCCATCGACACTCCTCCTCTCACGAACCTGGAGGCATCCTGTTGCCGTCTCTCGATGACGGGCCATCAGTCCGTCATCATTGCGTCTTGTTACCACTCTGGTAACAAACCTCTCCTCAGAAGTGATCTCGAGTCACTTCTCTCCCTCGGAAGCGCCGTCATTCTGGCGGGCGACTTCAACAGCAAGCACACCATGTGGGGTTGCAACGCCACTAACACGAGAGGGTCCCTTATGGACACTCTCTCCACCGACTTGGGCTATGACGTCATTCCCCCGTCCTCCCCGACCCACTTCCCCTTCAACATTGACCTTAGGCCAGACATACTCGACATAGCACTTCTAAAAGGCATAGCGCTCCAGCTACGCTCGTTGGAAGTGCTACACGAGCTTGACTCTGACCACCGACCGGTTCTGATGTCCCTGGGCCCCGACTCAGCCATCAGTACCCCCCCGACTAGGACTGTGGTGAATTGGAAGCTTTTAGGTGAGAGCCTAAAGGAAACCAATTCACCCGACCTAGACCGAATCCCCGACGACATCGTCACCCCATGATGTCTCCCTCTCCCTCGATGCGCTCAATAGTCACCTTCACACCGCCATTGGCGGCTCCTCGAGACAGGTCCCAGTCGAGGGCGACCAACGCTGGGCCCTTCCCGAGGACGTGAGGGAGCTATTGAGAGCAAAACACTCTGCCATTAGGGCTTACGACTGGACTCCCACCGAAGAGAACAGAGTCACTATGCGGTATTACGAGCGTGCCGTAAAGACCCGCATACGTGAACTCCGTAATCAGAGGTGGGAGCACCTTCTTTCAGAGATCGAACCATCTCATCTGGCTTACTGGAAGTTGGTACGATCTATGAAATCCGACAAGACGTCATCCATGCCCCCCCTGACACGACCCAATCTCCCACCCGCCTTCGAGGATGTAGAAAAGGCCGAGTGCCTGGCCGACAGCCTCGAGGCGCAGTGCAGCCCCAGTCTAGACCAAGTCGACCCCGCTCACCGCGAGTCGGTGGACGCGATAATCGACGAAGTCTCCTCCCTCCCTCCCCTCTCTTCCCTCGAGCCGGTCACGGCTTCGGAAGTTGAGTCGATCATCAAGGACCTCCACGCCAAGAAGTCCCCAGGTGCAGATGGTATCACCAACAGAGTGCTTAAACTCTTCCCCATTGCCCTTATCCATCTCCTAGTAAGCATCTTCAATGCCGCCATGACCAACTGCATCTTCCCCGACCCCTGGAAGACTGCCGATGTTATCGGCATTCGAAAACCAGGCAAGAAGGCTACCGAGCCTTCTAGTTACCGTCCCATCAGTCTTCTCAGTTCCATTGGGAAGATTTACGAGCGCATCCTTCTGAAGCGCATCTGGTCCCATGTCAGGGAGAATCACATTCTCCCAGACGAGCAGTTTGGATTTAGGTCCAGACACTCTTGCGTCCAACAAGTACACCGCATCACGGAGTACGTCCTAGAAGGTTTCAATCAGAGACCTTGTGGCTTCACCACTCCCAAGCCCCAGGGGACCCTAGCGGTCTTCCTCGACGTCGCGAAAGCCTTCGATAAGGTGTGGCACAACGGGTTGATATACAAGCTATATCAACTCGCGTTCCCAGACAGTCTTGTGCTCATCATCCAAGACTATCTCACCCATCGAAGCTTCCGCTACCGCGTCGATGGAACTCGCTCCTCTCCTCATCCCATCAGCGCCGGCGTCCCTCAGGGCTCAGCGCTAGCCCCTATCCTCTTCTCTCTCTACACTCACGACATCCCTCGGATTCCAAAAGTAGAGTTCGCGCTTTTCGCGGACGACACTGCCCTCTACACCAGAGGTTGGAATCCGCTCCACCTGCGTGGCCGACTTCAGCGAGCCCTTCGCCAGCTTGGCGATTGGTTCAAGAAGTGGGCCATAACGGTCAATCCCGACAAAAGTGCAGCCATGTACTTTCACCCCACCAAGCCCTTCAACCGGGAGCAACTCGTGCTTCACGGTCAGCCCGTCCCTTGGGCTACCTCCACCAAATACCTTGGCGTGACCCTCGATAGACGACTCACCTTCTCGAAACACATCCAGATAGTCCGGGACCGAGCGGCCTTCATTCTAGGCCGACTCCACCACCTCGTAGGCACACGGAGTAAATTGTCCCTTAGGAATAAGGTGACTATTTACAAAATGTGCATCCGCCCCGTCATGACGTACGCTTCAGTAGTGTTCGCTCATGCCTCCTCCCTAGACCTGGACAAGCTCCAGGTCCTTCAGAATAGGTTCATTCGCAAGGCAGTCGGAGCTAGCTGGTACCAGCGCAACGCCGACCTGCATTGCGATCTCGAACTTCCCTCCATCCGTCAGTACATCAAGTTTCTCTCCCGGCGCTACTTTGATAGAGCCCCTCACCACCCCAACCCTCTTGTCACTCGCACCGTGGACTACTCCGTAGATCCCACAGACCCTCCCCCTCTCCGTAGGCGCCCTAGGAACATCCTAGGCGACCCGGACGACCCCATCGCCGTCGTCACGTCGGCGGCGCTGGGGTCGTCCGACCCGGCAGCTCCTTGCAACAGGAAGTATTCAGTTTTTGGTATAGGCGTCGGTTACCAAAGGTACACTGTCATACACCGACCTCGCCGGCGAGGTCGAAGACTGCCTACAAGGTCTGTTAGAAGATCGGTTAGTTAGCTCGTAGTGTTCGCTTATTTACGCCCCTCAGTTTCTTGCCTGTTCTTCTGAGGTGAGGTTCCCTTTCCGAACAAGGCGGTCGAGTCATTGTTAATAATAATTTATTTTGTTTTTAACCTTAACTTCAACCGTCCCCGTTAGGGCCCTAGAGCAAGCCCCTTCTGGGCTGCCAGAGGGCAATTCGACGCCCCTCCCTCGGCGACAGCCCAAGCCGAGGCCGTACCTCAGAGGTGCCCTTGCGCTCGTCGCCCATAGTTTGTAAGCATTTTTGAGGCCCTGCGCCATCTGCGCTTGCCTAATGCCCGGTACGCTGTCGAGGCCTCAGTGGCCAACAGCATAGAGTCATCGGCCGGAGCAAGGAGGTTGTCACCTGATTTGCACCAGCCAGAGACTACGTGTGAGGTTTCATAATAAGGGTGCCTTCCCACGGACGAGAGTGACACAGTCCCCAAAATGTTCCCACGTTTACACAATTAACAAATTAATGCGTGCGTTCGGCTGGGTTCGGGAACGAGTTTTCTCCGACTAGGAGGGCTATTCTTACGGAGTGAGATTCGATCTTACCATTTTTCGTCCTTGTTGCTCTCGTTTGAATAGTCATAGGAGTGAAAATGACCAAGATAATATCTCATCTCATCTCACGCATAGGAATAATCGCTATTCATCGCAATGAGCAAAGTTTTAAATACGTATTTACATATCTCTAAAACAGCGCAAACATTGTAAAAGTTAATTCGGTCCGCAGCTAGGCACACCTAGTTTCTTTCATTGCTTTTTAACATCCCTAATAAAAAAAAACCAAACATAATTCCAACTTTCCGTCGCCAATTGCTAAATATCATCAAAAGAACAACACAATAAAAACCTTGTTTAGACTTTTTATCTCTGACCCGTAAAAAATCCTAAATCTTACGACTGAGCTTAATGTCCCTTGAAACGATGTTTGCAAACATACTGTCGTCTCCTTCTTACGTGTTAGATGGAGATGCTGTTGTCTCGCTTTGTTTAATGTGGCACAATATGTTTTGATACTTGCTTTGATGAGATTATGAAATGAGGTACAATAGCGCCCTATTTAGAACTGTTTTCCTTAACTGCTTGTATATTAAGCTTGTTTTACGATCAAATAATATTTTTAGTACATAAATATATTGTTATTTATTAAAAGACTAGTTGGGTCTCGCGGTTTCACCCGCGATCCGACAGAAACCATCAATTTTTCAGGATAAACGATATTCTATGTCCTTTTCTATACCCTTGATAACGTGTTAAAAAAATTTCGTCATGATCGGTTAAGTGAATGCGAAACAAACAAACCAGTGACATTATTTTTAAAAAAATCCGGCTGCAAAATATTGTGCTCTATGTCACTTCCACTATCAAGACGATTCAAATGACACCTCACATGTCGAAATACATCGAGATCGGCTATAGGGCGTGCCAAAAAAACCTCATACATACATACATACCCACATTCAAACATACTTGAACACACACACATACACTCGACAAACATAACCCTCCTTCTTGCGCAGTCGGGTAAAAAAGAAACGAACAAACTCAAACCCACATTTATAATATTAGTCAGGATGGCGTTTACACAACGTTTCGAGGCCTTTTTTCTTTGATTTGCGGGATAATCTTTCATAATACTATATTTCTATGGACAATAGCGGACGAGGAAAAATATTGTTTCGTGAAAAATAAATATTAGATCTAATAAAGAACTACGACTTTTGCACGACTATAGACTGGTTCTGAAATAAATGATTTTTAATTGAGTTTATGAAAATACGGTATTGAAGGTGAAGATAAGGTAATGCATGATTCAGGTAGAAAGCCACAATTTTAAGCTCACCTTCCAAGTGATGGCGAGATATCTGCGCCCTTGTAATTTAAATTATCTATTCTGTAAACACACTCACTGCACACACGGTCGTCTGACCCCAAACTGTGCTATGGCTACCAGAGACTTTTAAAAATATATATTCTAAAATAGGTACATATGTCCTTATACAGATATTAACACCCGGAAATATATTATAACAAACACAAACTTTCATCACATAAATGTTTGCTCTAGGTGGGAATCGAACCCACGTCCCTAAGCTCTGAAAACAGGTTCACTACCAACCGAGCCACTGAGGCAGTCAGCTGTCTCCATGACCTGTACCTCCTGTAACTATTGCCTATTCCATGCCTCTAATCACTGAAGTTCTATCAATGTATTGACACGATATTTCCATTAAAGCCACAAGGAGGGCAATCCAGCTAAAGCCGACGCTTTTTATGACAAACGTTACGTCAACTGAACCGTTGACGTAACTTTTGTCATAAAAAGGGACAAGAAACGGCTCAGTATCACTAAATATCTCAGAAACTTGGCAGCTAGACTACCGGCGACACGTTTGAGAAACGTAAGTGTTACTGAGTCGTTCCCCGTCCGATTTTTGAAAGTTAACGGTTCAGTTAAGCATTGGCTTGGTTAGCTAAATCTCCCATTAGTATACAATTAACTTTTAGACAATAGACAAATATTTATTTGTCATATTTACTTTTGTAAAATCTGCGGCACAGCTAGTGGTACGGTTTAATTAGTAGTTGTATCCTGAGCCGTCCTCCATCCGTTTCTAAGGTTCCGTACTCACAGGGTTAAACGGGGCCCTATTACTAAGACTCCGCTGTCCGTCCGTCTGTCACCAGGCTGTATCTCATGAACCGTAATAGTTAGACAGTTGATTTTTTCACAGATGATGTATTTCTGTGGCCGCTATAACAACAACATACTAAAAAAATAGTGCATGGAGTCCCTCCGCGCGGAAGAAGTGAAACATCTTTGTATCTTTCTTTATCTCTCTTTCTTGCGTTGGAATTCTGTGGTTGGAATATTGGACGCTACTCGTTGCTAACGCTCGCGCTGGCCTGTAACAGGTATACTACGCGCATGCGTTCGAGTGCCACGCATTAATTCTCGCTCTGTCTCTTTCTATTCTCTCTCCCCAGGAGCGTTAAACGTTTAACGCAACCTTGTTGGAAGTCGCAATAGAAGTTTCACTTCAAAAATAGAATAAAATAAATATTTAATAAGGAGACTCTCAATACAACAGACATGATTTTTTTGCCGTTTTAATAAATAATGGTAAGGAACCCTTCGTGCGCGAGTCCAACTCGCACTTGGCCGGTTTCTTCACATAATCTTGTTTTAAGGTTAACGCTACATCAACGGTTCAGTTAAGCATTGGCTTGGTGAGCTGAATTGCCCCCCTGTATACAAGAAACTATTGTATAATCTGGGACTCAACGGTTTAATTAGTAGTTGTATCAGTATTGACATACCTCCGGGCGGTTGAGTCTTGTTGTTTTCGAACAATTGCTAATAACCCAGCTGCGTGTGATTATGTTTTCATGCGTAGATAGAATATACGATAGGTACAATGTATTGTAATTTATATTGAGAGCATGGTCAAGGTACTTGATATGCTTGCTGGCCTCAGCTAGGTTCTGTTTAGTGCGTTCGCTTTACGATGCAGCTGGCTACAGCAGCTTATTATTCAAAGTGCATAGAAATCCTGTTTTGTTTACCTTGTCAGTGGTTCTAACGTAAAGTGTTAGGTAAAAAGTTACAGCCAAAAAACTTATCAGGTGTTTTTTTTAAAGCATTGTTTTGTTGCCAAAAATCGTGAAATGTGATTTTTCATAATTTTAATTTACTATTAAATTTATCAGCCATCAAAATTGCCGCAGCCCCTTTGCTAAAGTTACGAGGGAACATAGACACATCATATAAGTCAAACGTATAACCCTTCTTTTTTGGCTTCGCATCAATTGGGTTAAATAAACTTCTTTTTTTGGCTTCACCGCAGTCAGGTAACAAGAACGTTAAAGTAAGTTTTCAATCAACAGTTTCCAATTTACTGCAGCTGCCAGCGGTCACCTGCGAGCGAACAGACTATCTAAATGAGTAATAGTGACAGCCGGTCCATCAACACGATATCAGGAGTCCTATTCTTACCAGTCGAGATATATTTTGGTCATTGTCCCTCTTGTTTAAAAAATCATAGGAGTGAGAGGGACAGAGAAACATCTCACGACACGATTAATGGCGACAATAGTTCCATCTATAATGATTGATTTTTCCGTAATCCTCACAAAATTCTCCGCAAAGATAACGACACGGAGTTTAGGAAGATCACACTATTATACTTCACACTAATGTGATAGATGTGAAAGTTTGGACGGATGGATGTTTGTTACATCACGCCAGAATGGCTGAACAGATCTGGATGAAATTTAGCACGGAGATAGATTAAGGCCCTGTATTACACGAGATCATCGAAAACAAGTTTTTTTTGCGCCTAGTTTGATTTGAAGAATTATGATAATCAGGTGCAAAAAAATACAGCTGGTAGAAGAAACAACGAACAAAAGTTTAACCGAAATAAATTTTTAGAATCATTCTCATTTTGGAAAAAGAAATCACAAGAAGTGTCTTCAAATAATTAAAAAAAACTTTTTGAGCGTAGTTCTCTGAACTTTCGGCGATTACAATTTTTTTTTTCGATTATTAAATAGCCAGATAATTTCTCTAAAGTTTAACCGAGTAACTTATTCTTATTTATTTATCTCCTTGCTAAGATTAATCCCAATAAAAACGGCAAAAAAAATAATTCTAGGCGCCGATATGGTAAACGATTTTCAAGTCTAAATGAGTAAACGTGTGTGGGTCGAAAATCGTGGTATGACCGCCTAATTTTTAACTGTAGGTAAAACCACGACACACAGCTAGTATTCATAAACCTTCACAAAAAGCTGTAGATAAATTTTCAAAATCAAGCAAACATTTTTTGGCTTATGTTACAGCAGAAAAACTTTACTTAAATATTTCACAATGGCCGTCCGTTTTGGCAAGTGTTCTTTTTCTCTTATTCTTATTTATTCTTGCGGAGCGGAACAAATATCAACCTATTCTTCACGTTTCTCTTCTCAACATAAAACCTACGAGATAACTTGGCAACGCCTAAGCATTTTGACGATTGTTACTTGAAACGGAGGCCACATTAATAATTCAGGAAATGAATTATAACATGACTAGCAAGCCGGTCTGGCTTCGCACGGTATCTGTAAAGCTTCCGTGGAAAGTTATCTAGCTGATGATGAAAACTGTATCAAAATCCATTGCGTATTATAGGAGGAGTAGCGGATATACAGACAGAGAAACATGTACTCGTATATCGACTTTGCTTCAAACTATTTTTTTTTACCTACGGACTAGGCATGCGTTTGACCACTGACTCGCCTGATGGGAAGCGTCGACGTAATCGAAGGTGTAAGACGATACCTATTCACTTTTTCTTGAACATCCCTGAATTGTATTTAGGTGGAAAATAGACGCTGGCAATGAGTTACACACTTCTGCAGTTCTTATAAGACAAGTGGATTTGAAACGCTTAGTACTTACGCTAAGACGGAATTTCCACCATGAGAGGCTGTCTCTGATACTATGTAGAGAAGAGAAGAGAAGAGGCAGAGATGTTCAGTAAATGAATTGTGACTCTTCTTGAGTATAAAATTTTACATCATTATCTACGCCCCGTAGTGTAATCCGCAATTAAAAAATAGCTTATGTGTTAATCAAGGACATAATCAATTTCTATTCCCATTTCGAATTTCATCCAAATCTATCATCCCGCATCATTATCATTATCCCATATCATTTATAAACTAAAGTTGCGCTAAATAGGACATGTATGGTCACTTACACTAAATAAGAATTGCCTAAATCCTTGCTTAACTAGTATAAACTACTCCTAGCTCCTACCTAAACTTATTTACACGAACCTTAAGCCATTCCATAGGAGAATCTTAACTTTATGTGCCCGATATATATCTATATCTCGATATGAGCGAATATTTCGCTAAGAGTAGTTTTTAACTAGGTTGGCAAAGACTTATCCAATTCTGATATTTAGTGCAAGTGGCCAGCAGCAATGGAAAGTACGCAAGTTAATTATGTTGAACGAAATTTTCGTACATAAGTTTTCAAATATCATACAAATATTATAATATGAAGTTATTAGAATGAGAATAGCTATTTTATTTCAACAACATTACCCACCCGCCCACGTAGAGAATATTCACGCTTGAGTCAGTCGTTGAATGTTAAAGTGCCTCGATTTATGGTCGAGGTACAAAATAAATATTTCAATCCACTATTGGTCTAACTTTATTCCGATCGCTTACAGTACAAGAATTTACCACTTAGCCACTTACCTACATATAGGGTCAACTGGGGCAAGTGCGTCTGTGGGGCAATTGCGTCTTTCGAGAATTACTGACAAACCCTTTACAAATTAGGCGCCACCTACGTCTATTTTCTATCTTTAGTTGCAATACTGCCTCGGTGGCTCAGTTGGTAGTGAACCTGCCTTCTGAGCTTGGGAGCGTGGGTTCGATTCCCACCTAGGGCAAACATTTATGTGATGAACATTAGTGTTTGTTCTATTATGTCTGGGTGTTAATATATATTTATGTATGTATTTAAAAATATCTAAGTATATATATCAGTCTCTGGCACCCATAGTACAAGCTTTGCTTAGTTTGGGGTCAGGCGACCGTGTGTGGAAGTGACCTGAATTTATTTATTTAATTTTAATTTATTTATTTAATATGTGCACTTCTGAATCCACAGTAATATTTATGAAGAAGTTGAGTTTGTTTATTTGTAATCTTCTTCCTACCGTTATCCTACGTCTGGTATAAATAACATAAAACACAACCCTTCTCCGGTCGCCGTCGGGTAAAAAGTCTTATCTTGGTCATCTTAACTATCTGCAAAACAAGTCCGTCGCTTCATTCATCCGTGAATCCAACCCAACAACTTTAACCAACCTCAAGGAGTCGCAAAGCTCGCGGACCGCAACATTAGCGTCGCAACGTCGGCACGACGCCACCGGCCCACCCAGCACCCTATTTGGGCCAATAATATGTTATTGGGCTTGGATATGACTTCCTGTGGCCGTGGGCAGGGTTAGGGTGGGAATGAGCAGAACTGGGCCAAGCTTGTGTTTCAACTTCGGTAGTTTTGGGAATGGAAAGTTACAGATTGCTTTTCGATTTATCTGGTCCAACTTGCTGTTTGTGGTTTATGAATTATATGCTCTTGCTTGCCTAGCCAAAGCCTGACCTGATTTAAGTTTATTTTTATTGGTTATTGAAATATCTATTTTTAGCTTGATTGCCGTATATCTAATTGTTAGCCCTTAATTTGAAGATAGGACTATCCAATGTAAGTTTTTAGGTAAACAGAACCTTTCCGAAGTTGTGTGGTGAAAAGGTGATTTGATCCAAAAAAAAAGTTAAGCGTTCCGGAAGTCCAACACGTTATTACGTCTCGTCATTGTCTCTTTCGGACTAACTCTTTTGTAAATGACTTTTATCAGTCATCGATTGACGCCACTGCGTGTTGCCCATGCAACTATGCAACCACATGTGACTTTTTGTGACCCGGAACGTACCACGTAACCTGGAAGTATATTATTATATGATGATTAGATCAAGCTATACTCACTCTGTCCGCGACGCCGCCCGGCAGCACCGACTTGATGACGACGCCCGACGACCGCCCGCCCACGATCCCGAACGCGAGCCCCGTGCCGTCGTTCACCAGCTCCACCACCTCCACCTGGGCCCATTCTCCGAACACCTGCTGCGAAGAACACGCTCTTAATACGAGGACAAGGATTCGGACTTAGTACCGAATGGAAAAATTCTCGAGCAATTTTTGACGTCATTGAAAAATTAACCAAAGCACCATAACCTAAAATACAAAATCGCGTAATTTTTTTTTAAAGATTTTTCAACAACGTCAAAAATTTTTCGAGAATTTTTCCGTTCGATCTAAACGAGTATTTTTATTAAAATAATCATTTATTAATTATTTTTTTAACATTAATTGAACTGTAACGTGTAACTATTGGAACTATAAATAAATCTGTTTTTTTTTAATAAAAATAATAAAACCCGACTGCCATAAAATTCTCAAATAAAAGGACGAATTTAACATCACCTTGCAATCCAAGAGTCTAGTTCGGACATAGTTTAGTAGAGTGGCAAGTAATTTAGTAATTACATGTGTGCGAACGGACTGGTTCGTTGACTAAAAAAGTCCAGACCTATCGTTTTAGTCGAATTGTAGTCTTTTCATTTTGTAAAACTCCACTAACTTTAAAATCAGAAATCAGTCAAGTATTTATTGACCATAACTAATATTAAATGTCACTGGCAAGTCATTTTGATTCACTTGTGTACTGTACTCGACCGTAATACGAACGAACGATTTTTGCCCAGTAGCGAAAATATTAGTCACTAAATTACTCACCACTCTACTAAATTACTAACGTAGTCCGAACAAGCCTTAAGGCTGTTTCTACTGAGGCGGAGCTGAGTAGAGCGATGCATAATTGACCAATCACAATGCCCGTAATCTCCGCTCCACTCCAGTGTAAGCATGTGATTGGTCAATATGCCCTGCTCCGCTCAGCTCCACCTTAGTGGAAAGGCAGCAGTTATTCGTTCAAGCCGTGTCGAAGAAACTTCATATACACTTGTACATACATACGTCATACAAACATACATACCTATAAAATATAACAGGGCTCACTGAGGGAAAATTCAAATAACATGTAAAAACTACATTAATGAAAAGAGGGTATTATAATGTTAAGAATTATTTAGAAGACAAAGATGTCTGGAGCCTTCCGCTTCCGCCAAGTAGTCACTAGTATTTATAGATATGCTTTAGTAATTATGCCAGAAACATTTTAAAAAATATACAGCTTTTAAAACAGAATATTGAAATCAAAATTATCGTCAGATTATCCTATAGTCAGGTAAATAATTTATTTAAAACTTTTAGTTCGTGTTGTTATAAATTCCTCTAAAAATTTTACATAGGGCCTTCAGATACATTTATTTTGTGTAACTGATCGGAACCTACATATAATTCTATTGCCATTTCCACGCGGTATCTAAATATTAGATCAGACATCTACCTAGTACCTTAATCGAATCAATCCGTCACATACAAGTTCATACAATATAACCAAAATCATTTGTTTGTTGTTAATATTAGTCATTGACATTCTTGTCATGTGTTTGTCTTAAATAAGAAAATTTCCGTAATCCTTATTTATGGGTTACCATAAATCATTCCTTATTTATTTATGGTCCCAGCTGCCTAAATTATAAAAAAGTAATAAGTACCGTCTTTTGGAAAAAGTTTTTTTTTTAATCTATCCGGTGGGTCGACTTCCGCTCCCCGGTCCGATATTATTTTTGTCACTCTCTTTACTTTTCCAATGAGAAAAACAGTGACAGAGAAAATATCGAACGCGCTAAATCAGGGCCCGTGGTGTATAATAAATAACAGGATTAAAGGCTTCCATAGACGGAGTCTTGGAAAGAGGCTCCGTTTCCTGTCGGAGTTGATATTAATGAAATAATAATTTTGTTGTTTATGCGAAAAAAACCTGAAAATACGTGATAATTTTGAATTTTAGATCTAATAGTTGTAGCGGAAAGCGAGCTTTTAAGTTTAAAACGAAGGTCGTGACAACTAGACCTTAACTTCGTTTAAATATTATGTAGTTTAACAAAAGCTAAAAAAACACTCTTTCCACCTCTTGGCTTCGCCATCAGATCAGCTCCGAAATACCAAATCATAGTTTTGTCAACCGAAAAACATACTTATTATAAGTACATACAAAGTTTCATTTCACTACGACACCTAAAATTAGAGTCAGACAGGAGTAGGATGAGTGTAGGATTGGAGCGGGATCTAAGTGAGATATGAAGAAAAATCATCCCATACGCAAATTTTAGTGACCATGCCGACTTACCATGATGCGCTTGCACAGCCTCTTCAGCCTAGGCTTCGCGCCGCCCTCCAATCAGCTGACCTTGTCGGCCATCTTGGATCCTCATTGACACTTCTCACGGTAACAGCCGAGCGGGCGCGAGCAGGCTTCGGGGACGGTGTGCAGAGCGGTCATGATTGGTGGACGCAGCGTTATTGGTTGCGCGCTAGAAAAAGAAAGAACTTATAAAACAGATAGTTTTTTACATTTACTTACATAAAGTAAAATTATGTTAGTTAATTATTTGATTTTACAGCTTACCATGTCGAACTCATAGTAGGCAGGGTCCGAAAAATTGCCTAACGTTATTACAAGCCCGCAGGACAGGGTAGTGTAATAAAACGCAGGGAGTCAGGGGTTACGACGTGTAATCTGCCTAGGCAGGGTACACGATAGACAGGGTCCGAAAAGTCGCGTAATGTAATAGGCAATTAATCCGCTACTGTGTAAAAATCAAGTTTACCTTAGAGTATGTAAAGTCAAAGATGATAATATTTCCTGTTTGTCCGACGACACATCAAATTATATGTCTTCCTTCAACAGGGTATCACATATGAACATCAATTATTTATGAAAATGACTGCTAGAGGCCCAGAAAAACTGAGGAGCATATTACTTTTTTTTTAATCGTTTCATAATCTAAGGATTTAGAACTAGTAACACCATACTTTCCCTTGTTTCCTATAGTGGCTATTTGTCGGGAAGAGAAGGTTCCAAGCTTTTCTTCTAAATAATTAAATAGGTACTAGTGGATCTGTGAGCTGTAGATCTCGCGGGCGACGTCTGTATCCTCTAGTAAAAGAGCAGGTTAAGAGTAAGAAAAAAACACCTCAATTTTTAAAATTTTTCAAAAACTGCCTCGACAAAAAAATATGTATCTACGAGTATATAATTATCGACCTTACTCACAAAAGTTCAAAAGAATCGGCTAAGAAATGCGACCTGTAGACGAAGACAGAGATCCGGACAGAATACGGACATACGAAAGCGTTTTTGTCGAAGTCGAAGCATAGACGCTACGCTCACTAACGCTCGCTCGGTCAATTAATAACTTGAGTAGGTACTGTTGATCCGATCTTCATAAATTTCCAAGCAAGTAGTTTATTTCAATATTTTTTAACTCCCGACGCAAAAACGACAGGTTGTTATAAGTTTGACGTGTCTGTCTGTGTGTGCGTGAGAGTGTGTCTGAACCGATTTTGATGTTGTTTGCTTTGTTTGAAAGGTGAATCAGTCGGGAGAGTGCTTAGCTACGTTTTATGAAAATCGCTGTTGGGGTTTTTTTACATTTTTGATTTCGACTTGTTTAAGTTCGTATACGAGCTAAATCGGATGAGGGCTAACTACTAGTTTCGTATATAATACAGGGTGTCCAGCTAGAAGACGGACATGATATCACAGAGGTTATATTAACGGTTACAAGTGTTTGTCAACCCATGTTATGACGCAAGTCCAATCGTGGAGCCAATTGAGGGACGACACGCGTGGCAATCCTAATTCTAACTTCATAAATAACAAATATTATTTGACATATGGAATTACTGTTCTGACATTTATAAACTCTCGTATTGTTTGACATTTACTGAACTGTGACGTGTAACTGTTGGAGTTATCGATAAATTCTGATTTTCAATTCTGGTTTTTAATGCGAAAGTGAGTTTTTTTAACCACGACGGAACTGAGACGGTCTATGTGGGGTGAGAGGATGTTTGTTTGTGCAAACTGAATATTCATGTTGTAATTTTTCTCCAAAACTACTAGTCCGATATTGATGCAGTTTTCAGTTATGGGTTCGGGTTTGATTGGCGCATGTTCTTAGATAAGTGTCACGGTGACAACTCACCAGGGGGCGCTGCAGCAAACATTGTTTGTGCAAATCTATGTTGCCATTTTTCTCCAAAAATACTAGTCCGATTTTGATGCAGATTTTATCCTGTTTCAACTACGAGTAGGTACTTTTTAACGGTCGAAGGTTTTTTTCAAAATATTCAGTTTTGTCACTTGTTGTTTGTTACGCTTGCACGCCCTAGTTACTCAATGCATACACGTTGCCAAGAATACAGAAAGGACTTATAGTATCTTTCATCCCGAAAAAAATAACGGTTCCTGTAGGATGCGGGTGTAACCGCGGGAAACAACTAGCAAGGACTACTTCTGCTCCGCGGTTTTATTGCAGAATTTACATTCGAGACTAGAAATATTTGAGGAAACGAAACGGGCAAAAAATGCTTATTTCTAAAATGTGGGATATTTTACAGTTCAGCGTAAAAACTGAAAGATGACACGTGTTTTAGTGTTTCTGTTCGATAATGCACTTTACGATGACTGATCTTGTACGGTTTTTTTAACTGAGTTTATAAAAAATATGAAGAATTGACGATCATCACTATGTATTTGTAGACACAGCCTCGGTGGCTCATGCAGTTAGTAGCGAACCTGCCTTCTAAGCTTGAGGCGTGGATTCGATTCCCACCTAGGACAAACATTCTAGCGATGAACATTTGTGTTTGACCTGGGTTTGGGTTTTAATACCTACTTAAATAGGTACGTATCTATCCGAATCCTATGACCTATTACTATATTTTTATTTGTGTATATCAGTCTCCGGCAGGCATAGTACAAGCTTTGCTTAGTTTGGAGTCAGACGACCGCGTGTGCAAAAATGTCCCGAATATTTTATGCGCAATAACAGAAAGTTGTAGTGCAGAATCGAAACTAGTAAGTACAACACTTGGCCAGGGACGGATTCGTCCCGCGCGTGACCCAGTTGGGTCGTAAACAACGGTGTTTTTACCTCAGGGCGAACTTTGACCTTCTTATTTAATACCATTACTAGTAGGAGATGGAAATAAGGAAAGGTTAATACGATGATTCTTTTTCCCTGCTCCCCGCTACGCGACGACGCCGACGCGATGTTTGACGTGGCAGCGGTGCGCGGGCCGACGTGCGGTGAGTCAAATCTCCCGCGCGGAGAGACATTGTGTGACCGAGCGACACGCGTTCTTTATTGACCGAGCGACACAAGGTCTACATGTAAAACGAGTGGCTGTGAGCTGTAGACGTTGCGGCTGTCGTCTAGCCTCCTCTAAAGGTCGCATTTCTTAACTGATGCTCGTGTTTTTTTTTTTTAATGATTCCGTTTTTGTAAATTTTCAAAAAGGCATAGATTTGTTTTTTTTTTTTTGGAAAAAAATCACGTCACTCAACGAGATCAATGCATATTGAAATTGTAAAAACTTGTGTACACTTTTGAAATTAATAAAAGTTGAGTACCAATTTAATATATTTTGTCTCGAATAATGCATGATCATTAATAAGTTTCCGATAGAAAAATATATGAAACCTCTAACTTCTACCTTAGGTTACAACCTCTGGTCGTGTTACGGCGCTGTTTTCGACCGAACGAAAAGTTTATGCTTCAGTTCCGACAAAAATGCTTTCGTATGTCCGAACTCTGTCTTGATTTATGTCCAGATCGCTGTCCGGATCTCTGTCTTCTTCTACAGGTCGCATTTATTAACCGATTCTCTTTAAATTTTGTGAGTTCTATACTTAATTACATTTTTTTTTCAAATTCGTTTTTGATAATTGCTCAAAATGACAGAGATATGGGCGCTAAAAGGCGACAACAGACTCACAAAGTCTTCAGCTCACAGAACTTTGACGTTCATGAGTGTATCTTGACGTTCATAAGTGTATCTCTGATACTTACCCAAATTGAATAAAAACATTTTGACTTTGACTTTGATCTACTAGTACTAACAAATATTTTATGTTACGTATTTTTCGATAGTTTCAGTGCCAGTGATAATTTCTCACTCAGACGCTAGACACTTATCTACGCTCTCGGCTATATTTCATTTCTAGTGTGTCGTTAAGGTGCTCTCGGCGATTCCTGTCACGTGCTACATCGTTCCCACAAACAAGCCTATTTGTCCACGTTCAGTGTTGCCAGATATTTATGGACTAGTATTAGCTAGCTAGACTAGCGGTAGTTTCTAATCTGACTTGTCTCAAGGTAACCATTTACCATTCTGCCTTGCAGTACTGCTTGCAGGACTACGAAGCAGGATGTAGCTCACACGCCATCCTGCCTAGCATTCTGCAAGGCAGGATGGTCAATGGTTACCTTACCGGTTTTTGAAAGCTTTGCGTTACCGCGCACTGCAACTATAACTGAATAGTTAGTTTAGTTTCGTGTCAGTAAAGAGTTTTATATTGTATTGTTCTGTACTATGTAGGATTAAAATAGTCGACAAGAGAGACGCTAGAGCACCTATATATAAATATAAAAATAAGAGGAGTGAGAGATAAAAAGACAGAGTGAAGAAAAAAAAGAAAGAGATACGAGTACGTATAAATTAATTAGAAGCGATAAAAGCCTAGTCGGAGAAGGCTCACCTCTCAAGCTAAAAGAGAGCGTGTTCGATCCCAGCTGATGGCACGCACCAATTTGTTCATTGTGTGAACATAATATGTGCATATTTAATGCCATATGCTACATGACTGGAGCCCCGTGTATGGCAACGGGCTCGCTCTTGTCACATTTGGGACTGAATATCCAGAAATTCGGCGAAATTCGGGTGTTAAATACACCTCTGCCAGCCCCTTCAAAACAAAGGCATGACGATAAGCTATGCAATGCCAAACTACGAAAAGCGGGGGTGTTCTACTTCCACCGATCTACTAAAACACCTACCAAAAAGCAAGTAACATTATTAAAAGGAAAACTAAAAACCCGGCTGCAATAGGTTGTACCATTTGTGACTTCCACTACGATTCAAATGACACCTCACATATTTTTTTTTTTTTTATAACAGTCTAGGCATGCGTTTGACCAGACTCGCCTGATGGGAAGCGTTGTCGTGATCGAAGGTGTAACACGCTTGCCTAGGAGATACCTATTCACTTTACTCTTAAACACCCCCGGATTGTATTTAGGTGGAAAGACAGACGCAGGCAACGAGTTCCACACCTCTGCAGTTCTTACAAGAAATGTTGACTTGAAACGCTTAGTGCGTTTTGGCGGAATTTCCACCATGAGAGGGTGTCTCTTACTGGTGCGCCTGGTACAATTATAAAAGAACGGTGATGACTGGATCAGGTCGTGCAGTTCTTGTGCACACTCGCCGTAATGTATTCTGTAGAATACCGACAGACTGGCCACTTCACGCCGGTGTGACAAGCTCTGAAGCTTAGATTCACCCAACGAGTTGAAACGAGTTGTATGTCGAATACATCAAGCTGTTTAGGCTGTGTGGCGTGCCAAAAAAACCTTATACATCCATCCATACATCCATACATACATAACATATCGTCACGCCTTTCCCCCGAGGGGGCTGGAAGAGGTGTAATAAAACACCCACACTTCGCCGGACAATATTCAGTCCCAAATGTGACAGGAGGCGAGCCTGTCGCCATACACCGGGCTCCAATCTTGTAGCAGATAAGATACAATACGCACATATGCTCACACAATGAACAAATTGGTGCGTGCCGTCGGCTGGGTTTGAACCCCCTCTGGGTTGAGATTCACATACGAGTACATACATCGTATAAACACTCGAAAAACACAACGGGTAATAATGGCCTTAACTCTACCAATCTAAATGCCAAAATACTCAGAGAGATGAAGACTAACTCATCTAAGCTGATGACATTTCCCCATTTCCTCGTTTTTTCCTCAAGTTGGAGGCCAGCGCGGTAGCCTTGCGAAACGCGGTCAAGTGCGAGGCGCGCCGGCGACGGGGTTCCGTGGATATTAAAATTCATGGCCACATAGTAATGGCAAAATGACGGGATTTCTCTCGAGTTCGTTATCTAGCTTTGAATAGTTTGCTGAGCGATTTTAGTCGTTATGTGAAAGTATTTTTCTGAACCAATAGAATCCTACTTATAAATACTAGCGACTCCATGAGCTATAGACTTCACTGCCGACGTCTGTTCTGCTCTTCAGGCATTCTTCAACCGATTCTCGTGAAATTTTGTGATCAGATTCGATAATTCTACAATTTTTTTGTTGAGTCAGTTTTTGCAAAATTTTCAACACAAAGTGTCAAGAGAATCGATTTAGAAATGCTTCCTGTTTAGGAAGACAAAGATCCGCACATAAATCCAGACAGAATCAGTCATACCAAAGTGTATTTGTTGAAACTGTACCAGAGACGCCCGCTAAAAGACGAAAGTTTATGAGTGTGTGTTTGTTTGTTACTTCTTCACACATAGACAGATAGACAGATTTTGATAAAACTCGAAGCGGGGATAGCTTATAACCTTAACACAAAGGTAACTCTTTAGCCGCGGGTGACTCCGCGGAGCGCAGCTAGTAGACGATAAAGTCGATTTTCGCGTTATTTCGTTCAAGGAATTAGGTAGGTTTTTAGGGTTCCATACCCGGGTAAAACGGGACCCTATTACTAAGACTCTGCTTTCGGTCTGTCTGTCTGCACCAGGCTGTATCTCATCAACCGTGATAGTTAGACAGCTAAAATTTTCACAGATGATGTAGTTCTGCTGTAACAACAAATACTAAAAAACAGAATAAAATAAATATTTAAGGGGACTGCCATACAATAGACATTTTTTTTTCCGTTTTTATAGAAACTACGAAATACGATCGAAATACGAAACCCTTCGTGCGCGAGACCGACTCTCACTTGGCCGGATTTTTTATTTTATGCTTGTTTGAACCTGAAATTAAAGCTTAAAAAATATTCCTATTTGATACATATTACCTATCTACACACCTAAGTGGGACGAAAGCTTTTAAAAGGACAAAGGCCATTGTTTTCGTTTGTTTCCAACTCTCCTGCTGGGCGAGGGAGATAGCCTTTCCGAATAACCCTCTCTTTGTCATGGTAATACGTTAATAACTCTGGTTTTGGACCAACATACTTTATAGGTGTGTACGGAGGCGTACTCAGGGAGGCAAGGGTGGGTAGCTGCCCCCTGCCGGCCCTGTCCCTTGGGTTATACAAGGCTACGTTTGTATAATTGTCAATAATGGTGCGGCTACATTAGCGGCTTCGGCAATAATTCTGGCTATCGCGACAAGTGTAACCGGTTAGTTCGTCACTCGGCGATATATCGGGCGAATTATCGCTCACGTCAATTTCGCAGAAAGGCGATGAGTTGACCGCTAATGTAAACAAGAACAGCGCCGATAACCTAAAACGATGATTTTAGCGCGACAACGCGACACGAATTATTGCGCGCTAATGTAGCCGCATCATAATAAAAGTTAAATAAGGTGTTTCTTTAAACGACGGACAAATTCTAGGATTTCATTGTACCCATTCATCATTACAATACAATATATCTTTATTGCACACCAAAAATACAAAGTATTATAAACAATGAATATATTTCATTATCATACGAGTATAATCATTATGTATGACCAACCTTTACTATGGAGCCAACCCTAAAATACGAAAAATTATCAGCTATGCCATACAAAAAGTTAGTTCGTCGACAAAATGAATGGAGCAGTTGGTTTTTTTCGTCTCGATTTCATGGTTGAGACCAATGTAAAAGTAGGTCATAATGATGAGTACACAGGTATCCTAGAATATGTCCATCGTTTAGAGATAGGTACACTCTGTATTAAGTCACGTATTCGTGTAGAGTGTAGGGCTCTTCTAGCCAATGCGAAGTAGATTATATTTCGCATTGGCTAGAAGATTTTTTTATTGCCATTACATCTAGAAGAAGACGACGAAAGAACAGAGCAAGGCAAGACACTGATGAGCCTCTAAAGTTATCTACAGAGTGGCAAATTGAAATTTTAATCATTTTTGTTTTTCGCACTGGCTTTATTACTCTGAAATAACTTAGAATTTCCTTTGTATTATAGATTAATTTAACAGCTAATGATGTAGACAACCTCCATAAGAAAAGGGATTTTTGATTTACTGTGCCTGTATATTAAATAAATCAGTACGAAGTGACCCCTTACAAATGCGGACATTTTCATTGCTCTATTTTCTCTTGATATGAGTGCGTTCAAAAAAATGTGGAAGGTGAAATAGCCCATTAGATTGCACATGTCAAATTTCATCACAACTTGATGAATAGTTTCTAAGTACTTCACAAGCGCGTCTGTAAGTATGGAAATTGCTGAGCCCCACGGGGACTTTTTCCCTCTTCGGGCAAAAAACTGAGTACGCCCGAGTATATAAATTTAGATTGCACACTAAAAACACATTTAAATCAAATCTAAATGTCCTGTTAATTGGGTATCGAAGATACACTTGTGAACGTGTCAAAGCTGTGAAAATGGCTCTACTGACTTGTTCGGAAAAAGAGCCACTACTCAGAAGAACAGGCAAGAGACCGAGGGACTTATATTTTTAAAACATTGTTTTACAATCACATTGCTGGGAGAGGTGTGTGGGGCTGGATGTAGGTACTTTTCATATCAGACTAGTGTCGCTTACGTTGCATAGTCTATGGAACTCGGTGATTAAGTTGCACTATTTTCGTTTTTTTAACGGACTACTACGCACGCTAATATTAATATTATATTACCCTCTACATATAAAAAAAATTGTTACTTTTTTATTATAAATATATTAAAGTTTGCCTTGAATTGAGACCCATATCTTCATCTCTGGTCCGATTTTCCACATATTCAAACTATTTCAATTCCTCTGTTTTCGGGTTTAATACAATGACACTCATTAATCAAGTAACGTTATTAAAAGAAAAACAAAAAACTCGGCTGCAAAATGTTGTACCCTATGTCACTTCCACTATCAAGACGATTCAAATGAAACCTCACATGTCGAAATACATCAAGCTGGACCACACATACCCATACATACATACCCACATACATACATACAATCGAAAAACAAAACCCTCCTAATACATATACCTAATATGAAGGTACTCAATTTGTCGTCGGACAAAAAAATGCCGAATGTTCTAGTAGACTCTGTCTCCTCGCTTGGCTCGGTCAATTAGCGTAGATGTAAAAAGGACTTACAAATGTGAAGTAGTGGGTTAGTGGAGGAGAGATATGATGCGATGTTTCATAGGGGAGTGTGAAGGCGCCTTTATCAGACTTCATCCTGCAGGCGTAGCATGCGCAACGCGACAATGGCATGTCGAGACAAACGTATGTTTTCACATAGCCTTGTCACTTTCTCACGCGACAAAAAGCGACGAAAAGAGTTTTGTGCATGCTAGTGCCTGTTGATTAAGGTAATTGTGAGCGACTGACTATCCACTGCCTGAGTGTGTGACGCGTATTCATTCGTCAATCGACAAACTGTAGCAAACACAATTAAAATTTTAAATAACCCCCGACACCGATTTTCATCAAACAGCTAAGAACACTCTCGACTAATTCACCTTTCAATAAAAAAAAAAACAAAATCTAAATCGGTTCATCCGTTCGGGAACTAGCCACACACACACACACACACACACACACACACACACACACACACACACACACACACACACACACACACACGCACGCACACACACACGCACATGTCAACCTTATAACACCGTCGTTTGTGCGTCGGGATTAAAATTGAGAATCAGCAAGCGATACGCTGCAAACTGAGTACCTATCTACTGAATACGCGCTGTTCGGACATCCCATTTAAAATATGTATGGTAGCCCAGCACCCAGTTAGGACGAAGCCTTACTTAGCGACGCTCATCTCAGGTGCGTATTGTAAAACGGAAACAATTTGTAAGACGATCTCTTTCGTTGAGATTAAAGTAAAGGAGGGCTGGCTCTGTTTACACAGTTACTTTAATAGCTTGCTCAGGTAAAGCTCTTCTCTGCCTATCCGAATTATGTAACAATCTTAGAATAACTACTTACAGAGATACCAAGTAGACACTCGAATGTAAGCAGTCAAAATGGTGCTAGAAATGGCACCGTACGACGCTACGAATGGCTACGTAGTACTATTATTTGTTCTGTGGTATGAATGTCGCAGTCAACTTGCTTAATCAGCCGTTCAATTAACAGGCTAAATGTTTGAATTAATCATGATAAAAATAACATCCAAAATCGCTAAAACGTACCGCAATTCTGATAGACATGACATTATAATAACCTAAAACTTCTCCTACCTCACTCCTTTTTAAGAGCAAATCCGACTTGGATTGGTTAGGTTAAAAGGCTAAGGCGGGAGCGCAGCTAAGCAGAGCTACCGCCATAGCCTTAGCTTACCGCGGTAGCTCTGCTTGGCTTCGCTTCCGCCTTAGCCTTAACGGTTATCTTTTTACAACAACCCGTAATCTCCCCTGCCTAAATGACTGGGCTAGGCAAGTAGTCAACGTTGTAGATCTAAGCCGTTTGATTAAATGGCTGAGTATCATCAGGAAGCTAGTTGAACGGCGCCGTTTAGTAAAAAGGCTAGGTTGTTAATTGAACGGCGAATTAAGCTAGTTGGCTGCGACATGGACATATCCTTACTTTTAAATCAATTTGTGGAACAGATTTTGACAATTAACCAATTATCCAAAAATGTGCGTGACAAGGCAAATAAATACAGCACACGTTACAAATTTGCGGCTTGCGTTTTGAGAAAGCGTTGTTTCAAAATCTACCTTCTGCTGTTAATCTAAGCCTTTCATTCATTCTAAGGTAACAAAAGAAAGAGGCAAGAAAATTTAGCTTCTGAAATGTATTCGAACATTGTTCAATGGAAGGTGGCATATCCACCTGCCGCCAGCTTAACTTTTTTTTCAATAATGAAATTGAATTGATTCATTGAATGAAATGCATATAGTACACGTAGGGTCAACTGGGGCAAATGCATCTGTGGGGCAATTGCGTTTTTTCTATAATTACCTACTGACAAACCCTTCACAAATTAGGCGCCACCTACATCTTTTTTCTATCTTTAGTTGCAATAATCTGTACAAGATGGCGCTAGTTGCCTAATTTGTAAAGGGTTTGCCAGTAACTCTCAAAAATTCGCAATTAATAAATAATAAATAAATAAATTAGGGACACTTTCACACACGGTCGCCTAACCCCAAACTAAGCAAAGCTTGTACTATGGCTGCCAGGGACTGATATACACACTTAGATATTTTTAAATACATACTTAAATAAATAAATAAATAAATTCGGGACACTTCCACACACGGTCGCCTGACCCCAAACTAAGCAAAGCTTGTACTATGGCTGCCAGGGACTGATATACATACTTAGATATTTTTAAATACATACTTAAATAGATATTAACACCCAGACATGAACAAACACAAATGTTCATCACATAAATGTTTGCCCTAGGTGGGAATCGAACCCACGCCCCCAAGCTCAGAAGGCAGGTTCACTACCAACTGAGCCACTGAGGCAGTCAAAATTGCCCCACAGACGCATTTGCCCCAGTTGACCCCATATGGATAAGGGGAGGAGGGGATGTTTATGTCAATATTAGATACTCTCATGATCCAAGAAAACAAGGTTTAGCGTTCCGGGAGCCAACATCTCATAGTCATCGTCTCTCTCGAACTTGCTGTAAATTACTTATTCCGGTCTTGCTTATGCATCGATTGACGTCACTGCGTGTTGCCCACGTGAACATTTTTGACTCGGAACGCTGAACCTGGCGAAGTATATTATTTTTGTACCACTGATACTCGAAAGAGTTCGGAAAAAATCACGAAATATGAAGGGGACGGGGGTGTTTTAGTGAGATATTACGTGTAAGTACGTATTTTTGCATTGAACGTTAAATTATTCTAGGAATGTTCGAGTGACTATTATATAGTTGAGATACTTATATGTTTAGAGAGAGTTCCGTACTTTTTATGAACGAAAAGTGACAGGCCAACTTATACAAGTTGCGTGACAGGTACGTCTGTTAAAACTTAACAGTTGGCTGTAATTTTTTTTGCTTGTGAAATGTTTTTTTCGTCCATCTGGACATTTCATTTATCAAAGAGTATAGGTATGTATATGATGAAACCCTTCACATTACCAACAATTCTTCAAATGAGCGCTTGCATCTCATCTCCGGCAAATAAAACTCAAAGCCCAAGAAAATTCATGAAAGAAAATCCCGGCTACGTTCCACAAACAATGAAAGAGTCTCGCAATCGACATAATTGCCCGCTCTATTGTTAGACGCACTGGCCGGAAAGAACGGATCATGAAAAATGACTTGAAAGAGGTTTTATATCTTAAGAATTTTATTTAAAAAAATATACATAGTACGTACTTCGTAGAACTTAGAAGAAAAGGACCTAATGTAGAGATGGGTCAACATTTTGTTTCAATTACGTTTGCTGTGATGTTTAAACAGGGGAAGAGATTATTTTAATTACTTTCTTAAATAAATAATAGGTAAATAAGTATAAGTAAGTATTAATGTATCTACTAAAACCCTACCATAACACAGACGTAATGGTCAGACAAAAAAAGAAAACAAGGAAAACCTAAACGTCAAACTACGTAGGCTTTAACTAGCTATGTTGTTAAAGTAAATAATTTTATAACACTTAAATAGAGATGGATGAGCATTTGAGCATAATTACGCTATAATGTTATCCATAAAACATCTAAGTAGGTACTTAATAAAACTCTAACGTCTAACTGACAGACAACGCATAGCCCAAATCCGGTGATTCTAGAAGCTAGGAATGTTACATAGAAGTTCCTAAAACTTAAATGAGCACTAAGAATTGGTTTTTTAAATCGTTTCGTTAACAAATAACTCGGGAATAATGCAGGCCGCGAATAAAGTCAGTCATCAGCTACCTAATGTAAAGATAACTCACATGTTTTGTTCAATATTAATACCTACTTACTTACTTAGTTACTAATTAGATGTAAAATAATGCAAGTACTTATTAAGCATGTACTGCTAAATAATAAGAATTACGTTAATGTAATCTTTCCATTGTGTTTCTGAAAAAAAAACATGGTCTTATCGTGCACGACGTGGATTGCGGAAATCGACGCAATCGAGCTGAAAATAAGGTGAAACTAAACAACATCGATAAAATTAGCTTTTCTGAACGAGATGACTTCACGCTGCTGTCTTGGCTGCACATTTTAATTCAAGTATCGATTAGTGATAACAAAAAACGCACCCGAAAACCCACCGTCGTTATCACGTCTCGGCAACGCACTCTGTTTTAATTCAACAATCTGTCAAACACAAAAAAGTTAATAACACTGGCCGCTAAATCGCGTGTTCTTTGTTTTAATTTTGTGTATTTTTTTAATCTTTATTTTTGCGAAAGAGGTCGAGACGTGCGTGTCCCGACGGAGGAGGCGCGACACTATCGTTTTATCGCAATGGCGGGAAAAATGACATGCGCGCTGAAAATCGATGGAAAACTGTTGTTAGTGTTGCAATTACTGGTTAGATTATACAGTTTTATTTGCATTTGTACCGTTTTTATGCAAATATCTGAATGGAATTTATATTTTAACACGGCAATTTTATCTTTAAACACAAAATTATATTATAAACTGAATAAATAGGTACAATTAAATAGATATTACTAAAGCTGTATAAATAGGTAGGTACTTAAAATTAATTATATTTACGTTTACTAACATTTGGTCGAACGGTAGTAGGCAAGTCACGCGACGTGGTAGAATATTCACCCAAGACTTTTATTTTAGCCGTTGGTATACAGAAACCTATAGAAGGAAACCTAAAAAAGGAACTTAGTTGTGATTGTAGGACTATGGAATAAAATACAAAGATTTTCTAATCAGATCGTACCGTTTCACGTTTCTACCAGTGGCAACACCGTCTAGCGGTCGACCAACGTAGCGCTTTTCAAAATCCGCCGAGTCAGCGCTTTCCTCAAGCCTACAGAATCGGAAGTAAAGGGATTGAAGCCTCATAAGCTGGTTTTGTGTAAGCGCTTTCGTCTGGGCTGGCCAGGCTTTGAATTGAGAGCTTTGGGCTAAGTTATGTGAGTGGAGAAACTTGGAAAGCTTGCTCTTTGTAGGTGAGAGAAGTTTTGGCAGTCGGCCCGTATTTAGGTATATGATTATGTAGAGTTAAACCTATTGTAGATCGGTTCCGAAAGCTGCTTTCTTACAAGTTTCATACATACAACTCAGTAGTTTCTTACCCTTTTACTAATAAGCTTTGTATGGTAGTCTCGGAATAGTTATACCTACTTAGAAAGAATAATAGATATGAAGGTATCTTACATTATTCTGTTTTTTTTTCCTATAAGTACCTACATATTTAACTCGATCATAAAAGACAATAACACTTAGAACTAGGTATAATATTCCGAGGCTACACAAAGTTTATTAGTATAGGCCGGGTTTTTGATTCTAATGTTTTAGTAGTGGAATTATCAAAATTACAGATTTCAGAGAGATGGTCGATAACCTTCGTTATTATTGATCGTTAGATAACCTGAGATCGAACTCAGGTCAAATCGAACAAATCGAACGCACTGCAGTGTCTTTTTAACCCTCGGCGCAAAAACGCCGGGGTGTTATAAGTTTGACGTGTCTGTGAATGTGGTAGCACTGTCTGTCTGTGGTATCATAGCTCCCGAACGGATAAACCTATTTTAATTTTGTTTAAAAGGCGAATTAGTCGGGAGTGGCTTTACCTACGTTTGATGAAAATCAGTGTCGGGGCTTTTTTTTATTTTAAATTAATTTTAAGCAATTTTGAACTGTTAAAAACTTATGAATTGAGCTTGAAAGCGTATTGCGCTTGCCATCAAGCGAGGCAAGCGAATTCTTTGTATTTCTATGTAATACTAATGATTTCATACCATTACCTACATAATGATGACATCATGGATAATTGTCATACTTACAGCTCCCTCAGGGGATCTATTATGTAGGTACAAGGCCTCTATTATTCCAATTGGCACCCCCCAGATACAGGGGGACACAAATTAATCATCGTTTAATTAGCTAATTGAACTAATATTGGCTTGTTAGCGATAAACAGCTCGCATGGGTGGCGGCCCCGACACTGGGGGTATTTAGGTGTTACACCCTCTACAAATGAGGTTGTTTTCGTTCTGGCGAAACTAGCAGATTAGCCATTTGAAAAATTAGGTCTTTTATACTCCTTATTTACCTACCACCTACTACCAGCTACGATCAATGTAAGGCCTCGTTTAAGGAAACGTGGGCGTTGAGAGCAGAGCGTACGGCGGCGTACCGTCGCGCGGGAAATAAAAAAAATTATGCCGATGTTTTATGCATCTCCAGCCAGAGGGAGCGAGTTCAAAGCCAACCGACGGCACGCACCAATTTGTTCATTGTGTGAACATTTGTGCGTATTGTATGTCATCATCTACATGACTAGAGCTCGGTGTATGGCGACAGGCTCGCCCCCTGTTACATTTGGGACTGGATATTGGGCGAAGTGTGGGTCTTGTATTACAAATCTGCCAGCCACCTCGAGGGAAAGAAAAATCCACCAATAAGGAGACTTTGCTGTGTATAAATAAAGCGATCCTATTTGATGATTTTTTCTCGCGCACTGCTAATCTTTCTGGCATCTCTCCAGTATACATAGCACACAGCTATGTATACTGGATACTGTATACTGGATACACAGCATTCCAAATTTCACCAAATTTGACCAGCGATTTTTTTTTTTTTTTTGAGAACGATTCAATGAGTTATATGTCAATAAGTATAAACTAAAAATTTGAAAAACCCTCCGACACCGATTCTCAGCAAACATAGCTAAGAACACTTCCGACTAATTCACCTTACAAACAAAATCAAAATCGTTTCATCCGTTCGACCGACATACACACATACAAAGACACGTCAAGCTTATAACACCCCGTCCTTTTTGCGTCGGAGGTTTAAAATAGACCGTCAATAAATAATCGCAGCAACCCACTAAGTATGCCTACCTACTCGTACATTATGTTGTTGGTACTTACTGTACGTACCCACTAATAAAATTATGTAATGTCTAATTGTCGACACATTTTCCTGTTAGGTACAGCTAAAAATAAAACAGAACGATACCAAAATGTTATTATCCCTAAAGGACAATTTAATATTCCTTAGCAAGTCAGAGGTCAGACAGGACAAAATGATAAAAATATGGGGGCAAATGCGTCTGAGGGGCAGTTGCTTCTTTCGAGAATTACTGAGGAAACTTTCAGTCTTTGAGTTCTTTAGTTCCAATGTTTTGTACAAGATGGCGTTAGTTGCCTAATTTGTAAAGAGCTTGTCAGTAATTATCGAAAGTTGCAATTGCCCCACGGACGCATTTACCCCAGTTGACGCTACCGTTTTCTAGAAAAGCGGGTAAAAAAGATTTAGAAATAAAACAAACTCATGTATTTAATTGTATTTATTTATAATACGCATTCTGTAGCTCACAGCGTCTACTCTAATGGAAGATACGTACGTACACATACAAACAAGTCTGCGGTGCGTTTGTGTGAGTGAAGTTTTGCTTTTACATGTCAACATGTTAAAATATAAGATAGGATGAAAAGGAATACTTAGATTGAATGGAAGAAATAGCTGCTTAGCGATAATTCTTGGCATTTGTCTTGGTATTATGCAGAATTTTGCTATAAAATATTTTAATACCAGCGCTATGCAAGCTTAGCGCGTTTCTTGTAAGCAGTGTATTTTGTAACCGGTTTTGGTAGTCGATGTTGAATCTATAGTTCTTGAAAATCTTTGGTATACTTACTTACCTACATGTGGTTAACACCAGCTAGTTCCGCTGTTCAAGCATATACATTTTTAACCTTTTAAGATTTCATTGAAATTACTTAGCTAGTCAAAACATCAAATTAGAGCCCAATCTCTAAATTTTACAACTTTGAGAATATGATTTGGTAAAGTAGCTCAATTTTAATGTTTTATTCGAAAGTGTTAAAAATTTGTAGATAATTTTACTTCGTGCAGTTTAAAAATAAAGGTTTTAAATATTTTAGTAGTAAAAGAAAACAAGTAACAAACGCAACGCAGACTATACAATACAATAATAATTTAATAATACAATAAATATCGAATAAATTACAAACTATAATGCGATTACAATACAACAATAATTCCAATTTAATAATTTTATACATATTTAGCAACAATTTAATTCTATTAAAACATTCAGTGGCAAAGTAAGTGTAAAGCATTGGCACTCCAAGAAAACATCGGTGGGTACGTGGACTAATGCTCGCCGAGTGTGCGTGCGCTAGTGCGGGCGCGCACACGAGCAATCTGTGCGGCAGTGTAGCTGCAATGCAGCGGCTATGTTGTTTTAGTGTAGTTGCAACATAGACGCTACGTAGCTGCAATGCAACGGCTATATGGCTTTAGTGTAGCTGCAATGTAGACGCTACGTAGCTGCAATGCAGCGGCCATGTTGTTTTGTGTAGTTGCAATGCAAACGCTATGTAGCTGCAATGCAGCGGCCATGTTGTTTTAGTGTAGTTGCAACATAGACGCTACGTAGCTGCAATGCAACGGCTATATGGCTTTAGTGTAGCTGCAATGTAGACGCTACGTAGCTGCAATGCAGCGGCCATGTTGTTTTGTGTAGTTGCAATGCAAACGCTATGTAGCTGCAATGCAGCGGCCATGTTGTTTTAGTGTAGTTGCAACATAGACGCTACGTAGCTGCAATGCAACGGCTATATGGCTTTAGTGTAGCTGCAATGTAGACGCTACGTAGCTGCAATGCAGCGGCCATGTTGTTTTAGTGTAGTTACAACATAGACGCTACGTAGCTGCAATGCAACGGCTAAATGGCTTTAGTGAAGCTGCAATGTAGACGCTACGTAGCTGCAATGCAGCGGCCATGTTGTTTTGTGTAGTTGCAATGCAAACGCTATGTAGCTGCAATGCAGCGACTATGTTGCGTTAGTGTAGCTGCAATGTAACTACAATAAAACCGCAACGTAGCTGTAATGTAGCTTCAATGTTGCTCAACATCACATGCTCTTGCTCAAGTATGGAGCAATAGCCATTTCATTTTTCATCATTAAGCTATCTTGACATATCATGCAGCACATTTATTAAACGTGTATCGCCAAATTCATGTTTATAGTCATATTTAATGCAAATAAGTATTCTCTTTACATTTGCGTCTCCTTTAATTCCAATGTAAAAAACAAAACTGGGCACAATTTGCCAAGGTACGTCAAACTGGGTTTAGTTTCAAATAAACCTATAGATTGATTCTACGCTATTGTCAAACATTGCCGGCTACAATCATATAGCAATTGCTCGTCTAGACGCGCCTTTACAAAAAATAATTTTCAAAGATATCTCCCAGCCAGACACGATGAATTTTCCATATTTGTAGAATTACTTTAATTATTTTATCTATTGTAACAGCTATGTTTATCGTACACTATTTTCTTTTATTCTACATGTACACTTGTACAGTGCCAACTTATCTGTTCCGTGGGCAACATTGGCATGGTCAAGGTTTTTGACTAAATTTCGTCCACTCTGGGACTGAGTACTAGATCTATCGAAAAAATATTTTTAACGTCACATTCTGAAGCGACAGAAAAGTCGATCCTTTGAATACTCTTCTTTCAGGCAAATTGCGTAACGTTACGAAATCGAAAACAGATTCGTACTACGCCTACTGAACAGTAAAGTTGGTGGCGCTGCAATATCGGTAATCACACTCAACATCCTTTGGGCCTAGTACAAACATTAACTTACATAAAGACCTAGGTTATAATTCGTAACCTTATTACGCACGTAAATATTCGTACTACGCCCCTTGTTTACAAATCCGGAAATAACACTTACGCTTCTAATCTATCCACTTGTCAATAACAGATCGTTCGGTTTTTTCACTACTTAATCGATAACCTTTGTGGCTGTCGCACACCGCACAGACTCCACTCCGGACGGACTAAAAGAAAGTTGGGGAAATATAGCTCTTATAACACGTCACATACAGCAGAATGTCGAATGATGAAAGTTGCGTTCATCATTTATCAGGATTTCAAATGACAAACCGCAGACGTAAACGACAAGGAAAGTCAAAGGTTGACAAATTAAATTGTTTGCAGTTGCATGAGACGCGATATAAAGCATCCATTTCAATGCATTGCTTTTAGTCGGTCCAGAGTGGGGCGATGGGATATACGATGGCTAATATTATGATAAAATGTACAAATAAATACTGCAATTTCTATTAAAACATGTAAAATACAAACATATGATTTTTCCGTAACTATATTATTTCATTTTATTTAACTATGAAACTAAATGGTTCGCGAATATATTAAAGTATAAATGATTAGAGAAAGTAATATCAGTAATGACTATAATAATATTAAGATAATAACTATTACGTTATAATTGTTCATAAATAAGCTACATAGACAATGCGTTAAGACGCGGTTCAATTCACGCAGAATTATGTAAAAAATGTTTTTTCAAAGTCAAATTCAACCAACAAACTGTTACTACACAGAAATGTACGTTTTATGGCCTTCGCTAACTATATTGACTCAAAACAGACTCGACTCAAAACAAAACTTTTAGTATCTATAAGCTTTTATAATGAAAATGCAGGACTGTGTTCATAATAATGATCTTTATGATGCTTATTTGCCTGCTTTTATTACCTGTTAGGATTAAACCTCTCATTTTTGAGTCAAGCTTTTTCTCAAGTCGAGTCAATGGCGAGTCGCTACGGTGTGCGAAGACCTTTTAAAGGCAAGAGTAAAAATCGATCAACAACAACTATCCGAAAGTACACAACAGTAAATGAAATTACCCTGTAAGAAGACATTGTATATCTTAAAAATTGTGTCCTCAGCCTTTTTTAATGATATCATTTTGTTTTCATTTTTTATTCGTTTCGATTTGATTGACAGACTATAGTTCCCACCAAAATTTGAGAGAAAAAAAAGATAATATTGGACAAGTTTTATGTGTCTTATTCAGAAAGATTTTAGAATAATATTATTAATAGCTTGGTCTCGTTTTCGCAGATGACACTTTTTAATCGATGAAAAACGGAGGGGGTCTCAAGTCGACGAGTTTTTTTTTTTTCGTCAACCAGAAGTTGACAAAGCACATTTCAAGTCAGACTAAACGTTTGTAACTAAATAATAATAATAAATCATGAAATAAAACTGTAAGCTCGAAAGTTTTAGGGACACATTTTTGGTCATTTAACAAAAAAAAAAATTATCTAAGGAAAAAAATTGAAATAGTGAATAAACTATGTTCTGTCAAATCGTTATCACTAATTTGCTAAGGGGTCTATGAAATACAGGGTTTTCATAATAAAATTATAATAAATCATAATAAACATCTACACTTTCAAGCCATCTTTTCCTGCAAAAAACTTGACAAGGTACCGACTAAAATTAACATAATTTATTATTAGAAAAGGTCGCGGTCGATGACTTTTAAATGACAAACAACGCATGAATGGAAATATATAAAGAAACACGACAAGTTCTTCTTTCAGTTTCGCCTGACCGGACATAAATCCATGCCGAATATGAATGAGCCTAAGGCGGTAGCACACTACCGCCACATCTCGCTGCAGTGTGTGGAGTGACGAAATTCACATGGTGTTATACCTTGCGGTTTTTGAATAAAAATCGAGATTTTACAGTCAAAGTTGAAAAGTTGGTGCAGTGTGTGTTTGCGCCTAAGGCCATTGCGTTTATGATATACTTTGTGCACCAATCCGTTCAGTCCGAATTGACGCAAATTTGCCTGTTCAGTTTGGTTTTATCGTATATGGTATGCTTTACGTGTTGAAATTGGTATTTGAAAACGTCCATGTTAATTAAACTTAGTTTGTATAACAATTTTGAGTCGGTTCCGAGTCGAGTTGGTTCGGTGTCAGATGGCCATTAACCACGCAAACAGTTGACTATAGTAGCTCGTACTTTTATGACATTTCATTTGAATCAAAACGAACTATTTCTAAGGAATAATTTCATTTTATTTTTGGGAACATCATGAAACTTGCAATTTCACATTCAATCTCATTTCATTACACCTACACAGTAGGAAAGAGAAAAAATTAAATCTATAAGTATAAGCTGAATCAACAAAGAAACGAGTCTAAGCGAAACTGCATTAATCATGTTATCTCACTCGCACTAGTAATCTTGTGCGATTGTGCGAGCGACATAACACGATTCGCGCTGTTGCGTTAGATTAGTTTCTTTACTAACGCAGGTTATAATTGATTATTTTAGGATTTATAATTAGGGTTATTTTTAACTATAAATAGTGGAAAATATTCGAGTTAGAGAAATGCGAGAGAATCTAAAGAAATGCGACAGGTCGTGACATAACTTTAAAATCGTTATAAATGCAAAAGTATGTCTTATTTTTGTGTCGAGGATTTTTTTTTTCTAGATGTAAAAAATTGGCAAGCCGGAATTTTTTGGGATACCTTCTTTCTCGGAACATTCACGAATTTTGTGGGACTTTCCGATTCGTAACAGCTGTGCGCTAAGAAATTGTATGAAAATATATGAAAAATAAGATTAGGTACGCAATAAGTTTTGGTAAATATTACCACAACGTTATTTTTAATAGGTATTTTAATACGCTTACACACTACGCAATGTTTACATAATTACTTAGTAACGTAACGTTTAAAAAAATCGAAGCAATTTTTTTAATAATTGTTTTTTTTAAATCCCGTTCGCATGACTTCGTGCTTCAAGTGCGAAGGGATATTTTTACACGAATTTATATTTTTTAATTTTAACTTTTTAAATATTAATTAGGATTAGGAGATAGGTAATATACAGATATACTAGTAGAATGGCACAGCCTGTAGATTATAATTTATAGACAGGCTTTTCACTCGCATTTTAGGCTGAAACCTCGAAAAACATTTTTTTTTCTCTTCGTCCTCAAACTATTGTTTCGTAGTTTTTTCAATAAAATAAAATAATCTTAGCTTTCTATCAGCTAATAATTCATTTATATTCGCTCCAATGCAATGATGATTTAGTATCGTTAATAGTTGGTTGGGGCGTTCTGATTTTACATTGAGGTTTTTTCAGTAATTTTTCTAATTACGTAGGAGTACCTCCAGGTAGTCCAATCTCACCTCGACTATAGAATTTAAAAAAATGTTATTTTCAAGGTTTATTTCTAAAATACGAGTGTTAGATACAATACGAAGTTTTTTTTTCTCAATAATTCATTCTTATAGTTAAAATTCGGTATTTCACCGTGCAACCAGTTTCATAAAAACACTAAATATTAAAATGCTACTTTAAATATATTAAATGTTTTTTAAATTATCATTTTTGGCATTAAACCGTGAGGTCGCACGATTTCGGAAAATATTTACAATTGTAAAGGTGACGATATTTTATTAAAATTAATAATAAACGCTAAATTTTATGCGCGTTTAGTTTTGGCTGGACCAATTTTCAAAGAAAGGAGAAGAAGAGTGGCAGAAAGATTTTTTTCACTTTGAAATTGTTAATTAAATATTTTAGATTTAAGTTAAGCTCGACAAATATTTTAAATTTTGATTTTATATCAATAAAATAAATACAAATATAATATTTACGACTACGCAGATTTCTAAGCTAATTTTTACATTAATTTTGAAATTCTAAATTGTTTAAAATTTGTCCAGCCAAGGACTAAACGCATATTGGTTAGAAATTTCACATTTACAAAGGAATTAATTGTTAAATGGGTGGGAAAATACATTTGATAAAATTTTAAAATATGTAAAAAGAACCACTTATATGGCAAATCTACGAAAAACGTAAAATGACTTAATTTTTTTTATTATTAATTTTCGTTTTAACTTTGAAAACGAATTAATAATAAAAGCAATATTAAATCAAAAAGATGCAACTTTTACATCATTTTTTAAATAAGTTAATAAAACATTTTCAAAATTATTATGATCAGCTTCAACGTCCAATCAACACTCCAATAAAGTTTTTGATTAAACAAGATTTAAATCGATTAAACTTTCCAACATCAATTTATCAAAAATCATAATACTGTTCAACGATATCGAATCACAAAAAAAAAAACAATCGAAAAACTTTTAGTAAATCTCATCAAAAATCCACCGCAAAAGATTCGTCGAAATCAAAAAAACTCGTGCACCTTGCGAAATACCGATAGCACTCTTCATTTTTTGGCTTTCACAGTGACGTATGTGGGCTCTTCCCCCTCGGGGGGTGCCTGACGCAACAAGAGGGGCAAACGACGAGACATCGTACCCCCAGGGGAGACTGCATTACTGCCCGCCCCCGGCACATTTCCCCCCGATCCTGAAGAATTACCTCCCGTAGAAGCATACATCGGAACATTAGCCGAATACATCCCCCCGCTTGACGTATACATGACATTGACAGCTGCATTGTTTGAGTAAGATACGTTGGGGTAATTTCCAGCATAAGCATTACCAGAGTTGCCAGAGGCGACTGCCCCGGTAGCATACGTGTTTGCTCCCGAAGTGTATGTGTTTGCCCCCGAAGTATAAGTGTTTGCCCCCGAAGCATATGTGTTTGCCCCCGAAGCATAAGTGTTTGCCCCCGAAGCATACGCGTTCGCGCCGGCCGCGTAGACGGCGGGCGGCGGGGGGCAGGCCGCGTCTCATGTCTGCAGAGCGGTGTTTATCTCGCGGTGGATCGTGGACTGCAAGTTCAAACAATTACAACATCAGCAAGAGACCTACAAACGAATATCATAATTCTACTTCCTACATCTACGAGTATTATCTTTATACACATTTTTACTTGACTAATAATATAAAATTGAAAGTAACTCTGTCTGTCTGCCTGTTTGTCGGCTTTTCACGGCTAAACGGCTGAACGGATCTTGACGAAATTTAATAATTAGTTACAGTATTTCACGAAATGCTTTTTGGATACTATTTTCTGAATGAACGTGAAAGTCGTAGATAACAACCAGTATATCACAAAGGCGAAAGTTTGTCTTTCTTTGTTACTTTATCACACTCAAACGGATCGACTGATTTGAATGAAATCCGAAACAGAGCTTAGACTTAGCTACTTTTAACCGCAGATAATGCCGCGGGGTGCAGCTACTTATTCTGCAACTGTCCTTTTTAAATCGTCTAGCAGGAGAAAGAAAACCATCTATACTGGATAATTGGCTATGGTTAAACGCATAGCCAGACAATATTACTTACCATTCACCACACTAACGTGCTACGACATTCACATCTATCAACTTAACCGAGATCACATTGAATAAGCTATAGCCAGACCTTGTAAATAGCACAAAAGTTATAGAAAAAGTGAGTTTGCAGGCATTTGCTAGAAACGATAATTTAAAAAGCAAAGCTTGAGAACCGATTTCTCATCCATGTAAACGTCATGCATGTAAACAATTTTTAGACTTTTGTTGGAATTTTAAAAACAGCTTGACTGATTTCGATAAAATTTATATGGGACCACCTCTAAAGTATCGAAGTCGGTTAAAAAAGTAAGCTGCGGCCACAAAGTCAAAGTCAAAATGTTTTTTTCGAATTGGGTATCGAAGATACACTTATGAACGTCAAAATTATAAAAATGACTCTACCGCATTGTTCGAAAAAGAACCACTATTCAGAACAGTCAAGAAAATTAGGGTCAATTTTTTTTTTCCCCCAAAAATAAAAGCTAAGCTGTAAAATGTTGGTAGAAAACGTAAAAGACAGCAGCTGTAACTGAGATCGAAATTACTGGTGAGGTACAGATATGTTCGTGTCGCCTATCGCGACGCAGAGCAAAAAGACCGGGGAGCGGTCGCTCACACCACTGGCACAGCATAAATAATAGTGCTACGTACAGAAGGTTCCCTCTAGAACAAAAGTCAAGTTTAGGTATAAAAATTACCTGCTCTTTTGATCGTTACGCGAAATTGAAACTTATCGTGTGCCACGAGCGTCCATATTCAGTTTGCACCACTGAGTGGAAACCGGTTTGACGGCAGGAGCACAGGGCTCCCACTCGCCGAAACATATAGGTAAATAGGAAAGTAGATCAATGAAGATCACAGCGTGTATTCATTCAATTAACTACATTTACTAAATAAGTAAGTGTAGTAAGTAAAAACACTTTAATTTACATGATAACCTACTTGTCTACCTCTTACCGATTTTTGTAAAGCCAAAACATGCCTGTCTGATTTATTGTTTCTGACCAAGAAAATGAATAATTTTATCGCAAGGTAACAACTACAAACATACGCAACGTATACTTAGCGCGACGCGGCGTTAATGTTTGACACGAGTATATCGCGCTGCCGAGAGCCTAGTGGCAACCTCCTGCCTGCTCCGTAGGTAGGTGCGCCGGCCAAACGTACCTAAACTTTGGAGTGACACTCCCCTGGCCACAATATTAGTATCGATTGAATGGCGTCACCTTATAGGTGGCGTAGACAACTATTATTGATGAGGCTGTACCTAAATCCATAATGAAATTAGTCCAGCTATTTCGCCATAGATGGCGTGTGGTTAGCACATGCTATCATAGAAAAAGTAAGCTGCAAGCAAACGGTACAATAAACAAAGTAAGCTACAGGCAAACGCCAGAGTATAATAAAAAAAGCTGCAGGCCAACGCCAGGATATAAAAAGCAAACTACAGGCAAACGCCACGGCGTATATAATGTGTATTTTTGGTGCGCAAAATAATATATTGTATTGTAACGCTAGAACAGACAAAGTGAGCAGCAGTCGAACGTCTAGGCAGTCAATCATCTCACCAGTTCGTCGAGCTGGCGCGCGAGCTGGTCGTTGAGCGCCTGGATCACTTGTCTCTGTCCGTCCTGCGCCGCCAGAGCCAGCTCCAGCTGGGACTGCGCCAGCTTCGCCTCCGCATCCTGGGGGGATAACGAGCTGGAGAACGTTTGATACTCAACTATGCTGAACATTATGTTGGCTAGAGAGTAGGTAGTGGGAGCAGGAAGGGAGGAGATCGCATAGGGAGAAACAGTTTATATTTTATCATTTGGATTTTGGCATTTTATTTCAGCTTACAGTAATGAGGACTTAGAACCGAGTGACAGAGATGTATGGAGAAAGTGTACATATTGTACCAACCCTATTTAAGTGGGACAAAAGGTAGGCAAACGATGATGATGAGGAGGGCTTAGTACCTTTATGGCAAATCCACCGCCACTATCTTGTTTTTTTTATCAGTTTTAGCGCACGATTCAAGTCTTACGATACGGTTAGGGGACACTTTTACGAAAACAATAATGTCAAGTATGGGGTACCCGAAAGTGGCAGGGTCCCGATATATTTGGAGGTAAAGATCGCCATATGAGAATTGTGAAAATCATTAAAGTTGCAGTAGTAACGTGGATATATGCATTACATTGTATTAAAAGACCTTTATTTGTTTATTATGATGTTCACCAACATTCTATTCAAAATGATCAATACATACTTCATTTAAATCTAAGTCTAATCATTCCGCAATAGCGTTGATGACATTAGCTTAAGTGTTTTTAGCACATTTAGGCATCGCGACACCGACGCAATCACAGAGCAACTGATAGCGAAACAAGGCTTACACTTGATCCAAGCCTTGTTTTCAAGGTGCCATTTCGCGTTACGACTTTACATCGATGTATGTCTGAACGAAGGTTTGAAATTTATGATTTTTATGTTTGATTTCTGAAAGGGGCAGGCTTTTAATATATCTGACCTGCTCGCTCTTCCTGGACTTGGTGATCTGCGCGAGCTCCTCGTTCTTCTGCGCGAGCTCGGCCTCCAGCTGCGCCGCGCGCTGCCGCAGCTGCTCCACCTCGTTGGCCTCGCCACCTGCAAACGTACACGCTAAAACCTTGGAACGACCTCTAGAAGCTTTAAAGATTATTTTAAGTACATTATTATATTATATTACTTTATTGCCATGATGTTTACGTCTTGTTTTCGACAGTGCGCAACCATGCGCACCTTAATGCGCAGCGATACGATTCGCGCATCGTTGGAAACAAAACGTAACCATCATGGCAATAAGATGTCATGTTAGACTACTTGCAAATCGCTATAACGATTAACAGGCACAGCACGGGCCGGAGACAAATTGTCTTTCCACCGTTTATATCCCGCGAGAAAGAGACAAAAACAAATCGGTATTCTAGCTTTGTCACATCTAAGCGCGGATAAAAACGGTGGAAACACCATTTGTTTCCAGCCCGTGCTAGCTTGCTGAACACCATACCTTTCCCCTGCAGGTGTCGAGCGCGAGCCACCTCCTCCCTGTACTGGTGCAGCTGCCGTTTCCACTCGTCCACGTTGGCCGTGCTCTCCTGCAGCGCGGCCGTCAGCCGCAGGTTGTTGGACTTGAGCGTCGCGAGCTCCACCTCCCACTTCTTAGCGTTCGCGGAGCTGGAGCAGTGAAGGCTGGTGTTATTTATTATGTAGTTCTGTTCAGTGTAGAGGGGGGACGGCCTACAATTATCGTTCGATTCAATTACATCATCGAATACAAACTAGTATCATTATCTTAGTCCAAATTAGTGTTTTACTCGTAGATGCGAAAGTGTGATTGTTCGTTTGTTAAGCTTGTAAATATGGTGATCGTGATGAAAAATCCGCAATTTTGATTTCTTAAAATAGCATAACATATCGTCACGCCTTTCCCCCGGAAAGGGCTGGCAGATGTGTATTAAAACACCCACACTTCGCCGGAATATATTCTTGATTTGATTTCTTATGATTTTAATATACACCCAATGGCACTCGCGCAATAAAGACGAATCTAACGACATTTTTATTTTTAAAATTGGTTCAACTGTTAATTAGTTACAAAGGAACGTAGAGACGAAGACGAAAAAAAGGAAACCCTGTTTTTGGCTTAACGCAGTCGGACAATAAAAACAAAGCACTTGTCAACTGATGGACGAAGCTCTCACAAGTTATTCCAGCACGCATGCTGGCTAGCGATTACAATGCTTCTTCAGTAATATTGTTAGAACTAAAACCTTTTTTAAGCTTAATGATGTATGGCGTTAGTTGTGGCAAAACATTAAATTTCAATTTCAAGGGCGTAGTTTAACAACTAACATTCTACTGTAACCTCACCTAGCCAAAGGACGCTCTAAACTATACACTCTGCTATAAACTTACGTGATCACTATTTCATTCCCTACGGGTACAGACGGCCGTCTGCCCTTCCCCTGCTGACCTCACCGACTCGTTTGTATCAAAAGGCAGACCGTCTGAAGCTGAACCTCGTAACGTATCGAGTACGCGTATCGTATCGCAGCCAATCGCAAACTTGGCGGCATATTCAAAAACCCTTTGAATCGCGCTCGCTGCAAACCACGATCAAGGTAAGTTCGCTGGTGAACGCCGTATCGTCATTCCGTATCAAGGCTCTCCACGACTGTCGAACTGCTACTCATACACGAATCAAATCAAACGTATTTATTCAATTGGGTATCGAAAATACACTTATGAACGTCAAAGTTACAAAAATGACTACGACCTTGTTCGGAAACAGAGCCAGTCTCCAGAAGAAGATAAGAAACTGAGGGGACATACGGTACGTTACGATGAAAAGGTTATCAGTGAGTCTCCGCTTAAATGCTTTATTATATCAAATGCTGTACCTCCGGTAGCGAACGTTCGTAACTCGTATTTCCATTGCAAAGTAGGTGAACTCATCAAAAACAAATCGCGCACAAAATCGCCTTGTCACAGTGAAACTTTTGGCACAGAAAGGTGATGTTGGTACAAGAGCTTCTCTCGCATCGTTCATATATTTTACAGTACAGAAATTCTAGATAGTTTAAATACATTAAAAAACATTGTGGTGTGGATGTAGTGATAAAAATTGAGAACGAATGCTTAGATGGTTTGGATACATTGAGAGAATGGATGAAAAAAGATTGACGAACCGATTTACAGGCGAGTGTGAATGGTCATGTCAGTGGGTCGACCAAGGAGAACGTACCAGGATCAAACCCAAGATATTTCTAAGAAAGGTCATGTGCGGTTTTTTACGGGAACTGAAAAGGTGCAGTCGTAATTTTGAATTATTTCCTAAATATTGTGATTTTCGAGTGGTCTGACCCTAAAGTAAGCAAAGGTTGTACTATAGCAGCCAGAATGACACAAACATTGCGAAACGTGACTTCGTGTTCTCTACAAAACTCCACTCAAAGTTTTAGTACATAAAGTATCCATTACTTTACTGAAATAAGTAAAATGGGGAAAGGGGAGGGATTCATTATCGTCATCATCACCTTATTATCATCACTTCATCATTTGTAAGAAACTATATTAACTTGACACTGGCAAATGCACAAGACGTTCGACGCCAAATTCAATTGGTTGGGGGAGCTAAAAAAATAAGCCAAGTGAAGAATAACCGACGAGCGTTTACGAAAAGACTCTAGAAAATAAAAGAATCGAAAGATACGTGCCAGGATCGTAGTGTGGAAGAGTTACTCTGCTAACCCCTATGAGAAAGAGGCGTGTAAATAATTACGTACTCGTAAGCATGTACTCGTATGTATTTATGTGCAAACATGTTATACAATAGAGGTAACCGCATGTGAAAAGTTGTGGAACAAAAGTACATAGTTAAGTGTAGATGTTTCGCGTTCATTATTAAAATTATTGGTTCTGTGTTTGTTAATATCATAGTAACAGGCAGTGCTGGATGCTATAGGCATATTATGTCGGTCACTTTCCTGTCATGACTTTTCGGACGAAAGTGACAGTGACAGACGATGCAAGGCTTTCACGGATACGTGAACAAACGTACGATCATCCATGGTATAATAATATACTCCGCCAGAGTTCCGAGTCAAAAATGGTCACGTGGGTAACACGCAGTGACGTAAATCGATACATAAGCAAGACCTGATTAAGTATTTTACAACAAGTTCGAAAGAGACGCCTTAGTGTTGGCCTTATTTTTTTGGATCATGCGATTATCTATCAAATGACTTAAGCTAAGCTACTGTTTCAATTCCATTACATTTCACATTATAATACCATCTTTTATACTCCCATACGTATATGAAGGTAATACAATATTTGCTGTGTGTAGAGTACTGTAGGTATGTGCGCGTGTACGTAATAGAATCAAATCTTGGGTTTATGAGTTCATCTAAATTCAATTTAACTCTTCGCACGCGAGTTGAGATAAAGATGAGGATTCACGATCGGATAGAATAGGTATTTGATCTAAAACGCGGAAAACTAAAAGGGTTTTAGGGTTCTGTACCCAAAGGGTAAAACGGGACCCTATTACTAAGACTCTGGAGTCCGTCCGTCTGTCTGTGTCTCCATCTGTCACCAGGCTGTTACCTCATGAGCCGTGATGGTAGACAGTTGAAATTTTCATAGATGGTGTATTTATTTCTGTTGCCGCTATAACAACAAATACTAAAAAACAAAGGGACAATTTAAGGGGGCTTCCATACAACAAACGTCTTTTTTTTGCTGTTTTCATCGGATCTCTTCGTGCGCGAGTCCGACTCACACTTGACCTGTTTTTTTATGTAGGGTAATTTTACACCTATAATATAAATAGGGTAATTTAGACTGGGACAAGACTGCTTCTCTCCATCATAACAAACAACTTTAACCAGGGGACCGAAGTAACAAAAATCAGCTGTTCCATACAAAAAGTTAACTGATCGGCGACACAATGTATAGAACAGCTGATTTTTGTTTTCAGGTTCCAGGATTGGACTCAAAGTAAAAGATTTTTGTTATGATTTTGAGAATCAGCTTTTTTTGCTGGTTAGTATACTAGTGGCTCTGTGAGCTGGAGACCTCGCGGCGCAGGTCAGGTCGCATTTCTCAACCGATTCTGTCAAATTTTGTGAAAAAGTTCGATAATTACCTACTTGTGTGGATTTTGTTTTGTTTGATTTTATTTAGTTTTTGTTTTTTTTTTCAAAGTGGCGGAAATATGAGGGACTCGCGAGATGGCACTATTGTCCAAGATCCAAAAAAACAAGATCATGCGTTCCGGGAGCCAACACCTGATGACGTCACCCGTCATCGCCATCGCCTCTTTCGAACTATTTGTAAATTACATATTTCGGTCTTGCTTAAGCGTTGATTGACGTCACTGTGTGTTGCCCACGTGACCATTTTTTACTTGGAACGCTATACCTAGCGTAGTATATTATTATACTATGCTATTGTCTATTGCTTTTTGTTAACCGAGGTAAGTACGCCACCATGTCGAGGTATGCATGTTGCTCATACGCGCACTTTCGATCGTAAACCGCGGAGATGTATCGTTGCGTAACATCAATGCTACATCTATCCATTGTTTTATACTTATGAAGCACTAGCTGTTTCGCGCGCGGCTTCGCCCGTGTTTCAGTGAGTGGCCGGATCAGTCGTTTTTGAGTAAACTCGTTACAAACATACAAAAATACAAATCTTTCCTCTTCATAACATCAGTGTAGATGAAGACTGCACAATGTAGCGTGAATCTCTACCGGTGTTATTTTCTTGGAGCTACTAGACTAGTCACGCGATGTAGCCTACTTGGAGAGGCCTCGCCTCTCTAGCCAGATAGAGCTGGTTCGCCCCCAGTAAAGGAAACCACTAATTTGTTCATTTGTGAACATTATGTGTGTATTTAATGTATTTAGTAGTATTTATTGTCATCTACTCCATAACTAAGGGCCTACCATGACATCATATTGCCATGATGATGATTACGTTTTGTTTTCAACAGTGCGCGACCATGGACCTTATTGCGCGGCGATACGATTCACGGTCGTGCAGCGTCGTAAACAAAACGTAACCATCATGATAAGATGTCATGGTGGTGCCTGGAGCCCGGTGTATGGCGACAGGCTCGCCCCCCGGTCACATTTGGGACTGAATGTCGTTCGGTAAAGTGTGGAAGTTGTAATACACCTTTGCCAACCCCTTCGGGGAAAGGCGTGACGATATGTTACGTTACGACTAAGTGAACAATTAGGCATTTATATGAACGTACCTATGTTTATTCATATGTCGGGCGATATTTATTTATTAAAAATTAATACACAGCTCTTAAAATAAAACGTTATAAACGACGATAGCTTGACTACCGTTGATCAGATCTGCATTAAATTTTGTAGGCAAGTAGCTTGTTTTAATACCATTTCAAATTTTGATACGAGCCAAATCGAACGACAGTGACAAAAGGGAGTTTTAACGCTAGGAGCGATCTCTTTTAGTTTCGCGGAATTTTCCAAGTATCGATTTGTTAATTTTATTAAATATTGTTTGCTGTTTTAAGAAGCAAGCGATACCTGGACGGCAGGTAACCTTTCATTTCAGTTTAAATAAAAAATAACCGGTACCAACTCTTTCGTTATGTAAGAGCTCGTATTATCATTAAAAACAAGTAACGTTATTAAAAGGAAAACAAAAAACCCGGCTGCAAAATATTGTATTCTACATAATAATATGTACATTTTATGTCACTTCCACTATCAAGACGATCCAAATGACACCTCACATGTTGAAATTCATCAAGCTGTTTAGGCTGTAGGGCGTGCCAAAGAAACCTCATACATACATACATACACTCGAGAAACATACCCCACCTTCTTGCGCAGTCGGGTAAAAAAAATATCCTCAGCCCTCCGTTAAAAGGAAACACATTCCAATTCAGATCACAGACGATAAAGATAAAGACATTTGCACGAAGCTCTGCTGAGTCGATCAGCTTACATAAACGAAATCGCCCGCCGTGTGCGGTCACCTCGCGTAAAGACTAATCGAATGACACGCACTAGTTTCACGTCTTATGACGAATTCACGATATTATGCTAGATTGAAGATGATGGAGTAGATACGAGTTAGTTTTGCGAAAGATTGCTAACTTATTATCGAATCATAATCGGATGTAACCATTCGCACCTACAGTATTTCTAACATAACATATCGTTACGCCTTCTCCTCGAAGGGATTGGCAGAGGTGTTATTACATTATTAGACGTTACATGTTACAACCACACTTAACAGAACGATATTCAGTTCCAAATGTGACAGAGGTGAGCCAGTGGCCATATACCGGGCTTCAATCATATAGCAGATGATGACATTAAAATGCGCACATAATGTTCACAATTGCACTTGTTGCACTTCGACTTCAGAGGCGAGCCTTCTTCTAGCTAGTGTGTCATCGCGTTTTCGGTATTTTTAGCGGTATTTCTGATTATTACTAAGATGAGGTTCTTCAAAACAGTTATTCAAGATACATGAAGATTTTGCCAGCTAATCACTCATAATTACGGTGGGAGGAGAGAAAGAGATGGTCAAACGGGAAATAGCTCTCAAGCGATGGTCTTAAAACACACCATTAGGATAGCCTAGCCAATTATGGAAAATCTCAAGCAACTAGTATCGTAATTTAATAAGATTCCCGACAATATCGATATTTTCACCGACTGCTTGAGCATATTGTTGAGATTCGAACCCACACCAGCAGCATCCGCCCACAGCGACCGCTAAGCTATCGCGTCCAATTAGCGGCTTCTCTTACGACACCCAGGATGCCAGCCCGCTCCAGATCTCGCCACGGTTTATATAACGGCCCCGGGGGGAAAATCAGCCGATCTTTACGCTAGTTACGGATACGTAAGGATAATTCGCGCACTGATCGATCGGAATGTAGACACAGTTTGACGTTGGCAGAGAGGTGTGTTGTTTTTATGGTGGGGCTACATTAGCGCGCGATAATTCGTGTCGAGTTGTCGCGCTTAAATCATCGTTTTCAGTTATAGGCGATGTTCTTGTGTAAACATCATACATACTTGTGTATACATCGCCGAGTGACAAACTAACCGGCTAGACTTGATAATAGGCCGAATAATCGCCGAAGGCCGCTATTGTAGCTATACCATTAGGCAGGTTTTTCGGGAGGTTTTGCTCATGTGAAATACAAATAAATTGCGATGGAATAAAATATGCTGTGACATAGAAACCTATAGACATCAGAGTGCCACTTCAAAGTCTGGGGAGTCTGTGTCTACACAGTGGGTCGGTGATCGGGTAACTCTACCCCTATCGTTTGAGCAATCGTATGCTATTTGAGGAATAAATATGCAATTGTAAAGAATTTGGAGCGGCGTAAAGCTGCCATTCGTGACCCAGTCTCCGGGTATATGTGCGCAAGGCTCTGGCCCCCTATGACTTTTAAAACGAGAGAGTCAATGACAAAAAAATATGTATCTCGACTCGTAAGAATAGGCTCCCAGATGCCAGTTGAAAAAGTATGGTGCTAAGTGGGCTATCCGTTCAAGAGGTTCACACGCACCATAAGCCTATTTATATTTTGATACATAACTCTAAAAATCTCTGACGCAGCGCAGATCACAAGCCTGTGTTGATAACTAGCTTACTATCCCCTTACATTCCCAACAAATACAAAAAAAAACACCTATCTAAAAGACCGTACTTCTCTTCAAAATCTAAATGCAGCTACCGATGCCAGTATGAATATCTTTAAAACTCATGAGCAGACTTCAAACCGCACTTTTTAAGACACCAGTTAGACAAAACATTTCTCAGTATGAAGTCCCGCTGGTAAACTTAGTTTTTAACCGACTTCAAATAAGTTAGGTCAAAATAAGGTTCTATCTCGTCTGCATGTTCTTTTACGTATTTTCAACGATGGTTTTCTTCCCACCTCGTATTGTCCACAAATCGTCTACCGCATCTACTTCCACTGTGAGCCAAGCTAGTTAAAGCTAAGTTGAGCAACTCAGCACAATTACATTATATGCAACCACCTGTAGCACGAAATTACGTAATTATTATAACCGATATGCATACATAAGCCACTATTATTTATTGTTATTACGTTATTATTAATAATGCACTTAATAATATAATGCTTTAGTGATCGGTGACGAAAAGGCTATCAATTATTAAGCGACTAAAAATTTTACTCACATTGTCGTAAAGTAATTTTAACATTAGGTACATGATTAGATACTAGGTAGTTGGTTTAGTAATAAAACTACAAAATTCTACAAGCTTTTAGGGCGGACTAAAAACTGACAGTTGGGCTGCTAAGTGCTGTTGGGTGGCTAAGTGAACCTGACGCAAATTCTAATGATTATACTCCTAGTCGTGAGATTTGAAGCAATGTGTCACAAATTGGACAAGAGTTTATATTTTAAAATTGTAACGAAAAATCTACTAGCACTTTTTAGTATAGTCTGCTTATAAAATTCAATAAAAACTTTCTTGGCTTATTTTTCGCCATGTTTTTTCGTTTTTCAAGCAAAACGGCGATGCTTGTGTGACCTCTAATGAAATCTACTGATAATACAATAAATATGGGTGAAATTTGGTGCAGGATAGTAGATTACTTCGCAAAAATATGTGCAAAATCTAGAAAAAGTCAGTTTAAACCGGTTACAAGTACGGTAGCTAAAACCGCCTAGAGGCGCGTTCCTCCATTATATCGGTACATCAATCTTACAGACGTGCGCCTAATTGATAGTTTCCTAGATAATATTTATGAGGGAAATCATGTGAATAAAAGTGCAGTTTACCTAGTTTACATACGTTCTACAAGCTAATGTTGTAAAACGGTTTTTCAGTTCCCGCTGATGTAGAAGTGTCAACAACGAAAATGATACTGCGTATGTTTACCCGACTGTCAGGTTAGGAAAACATTACCCCCTTGGTAATGTTTTCCGGATTAAAGTATGGTAGTATTGTTAGTATTAGTTCTGTTATGTCTCTTCTTACCGTTTAAACGGCTTCACGTTCAATACGATATTTTTTTGAAAAAAAAAACACACTTAACGCTCGCTCGGTCAATAAATGCTAAAGGAAAATTTGGAAGGATGTACGTTCGTTACTCAACCACGCCCGAACGGCTAAACGGATCTGGATGAAATTCAGCACAAAGATAAATTATGGCCTGGTATAGCAGAGAGAATACTTTTTAACTGCGGGTCTCCCAGTTCTACATATCAAAGTCAAAGTCAAAGTCAAAATGTTTTTATTCAATTTAGGTATCAAAGATACACTTTTGAACGTCAAAGTTATTTAAATAGACTCGACCGCCTTGTTCGGATAAAGAGCCTTTACTCAGAAGAACAGGCAGGAAACTGGGGGGCATTATTTTTTCAAATAATAAATGAATTACAGTCTCACAAATTTTGGCTTACAACTAGGTAATATCTATAAATACTAGTGGCTACTTGACGGAAGTGGAAGGCTCCAGACATCTTTATCTTCTAAATAATTCTTAACCTTATAAATATCCTCTTTTCATTAATGCAGTTTTTACATGTGATTTGAATTTTCCCTCGGTGAGCCCTGTTATATTTTTCGGGATTTTATTGTAAAAACTAACGCAGTTGCTTAAAAATGACTTTTTTGATTTAGTCAGTCTAAATCTCGGTACAGCTATCCTATCCTTCATAAATAAGAAATCAATTAATAATACTATCCATTTAAACAAACAGCCCGTCATCGAATAGGAAAGCCCCACAAGCGCTATTCTTAGGAAACCCGTAAATTAACTCACTATTTCTATTCCTACAACACAGTAAACACGTGTATATCTACATAACCTGCACATAAAAAGTAGCATAATTATGCAAGCAAGTAGATCGTCGCGTATGTAAAACGGTTCACGCTTCGCCTGCCCGCCGGCTGTGCTTCCGAATTGTAGTCAATTATAATTACAGGTTAATACTGTAATTAGCTGGTGAAAGAAGCGTTTTGAGCAGTGTTGCAGTCGGAGCGAACCTGATGGGGTCTTTTGTTCAAGTAATCAACTTGCGAAGCGACCCGCCCCAGGTTCGCACAGTACCTATAAACCTTTCGTGAAAAATCTAACTGATAGTGAAAACCACATCAAGTTTTAAAGAAAAACTATTCCGCAGAGTATCAGTGACCCTATTCTTACAAGTGACATATTTTCGCGTGATTGCCGTCATAGAAGTAGTGACCTGTATAACATCTCACGCCTCAGAATAGGGGCCTGATTCACTCAACTATGCTAACAGTCAAAATCAAGTTGATTCTCATTACCAGTCGACAGACAATAACACCACTGGTCCCGATGACAAAACCAACTCTATGAAACGATGTAGTTTCCAAAACAACCATTAATTTTTGTCTTTTGTACCAACAAAAAACCAGTGCAGAACTGAGTATACAACAGACTCAACCAGCGTCAGCTACTCAGCCTACTAATTAAATCGATTGAAACATCAGATTAGCACAAAGACTTGATCTTTGCAACAAGTTTAGCAACAAGCCTACAAATTAAAAAACGTTAACTTTTATCACTGCTAATAAAACAATCACGCAGCCGTTGCTGTATGCTAATTGATGCACTAGATAACGACTCAATTAACTCGGACGGACTGTATGCTGAGCTATCTGTAAGGGCGGTGCTGTATTGAGAGAGAAGATAATACGACTGAGCTAAAGATGGTGGTGGAAGAGCAGACAAGCACACTTGAGATAGTGTAACCAGGCCTTTTTCGGTGGCCATCCTCTGTGCATGGCAAGAGGGCACCGAGATCTCCATAGGACCGCACCGGTGCCCCCCTAGCACGTTGCTTGTAACAGCACCTTTCCCAGAGATTAGTCTCTTGTCTCTCATCACAACGATGCAGGCCACGCCACACCGTTGTCTTCCCCGGGCTCGCTCGTTTGGTAGGGTGGTCAGATCCCCAAATCTGCCTACCTACAAGCCCAAATGTCCCCCTTTAGTCGGCTCTTACGACGGGCAGGGGATACCGAAGCCGTATTCTAAAACCCCGGCTCCAGGGAGTGTAACCAGGCCTAGCATCTGCAACGCGACAAAACTATGTCGACTCTTTTTATCGAGACAGACGTATGCTAGCCTTGTCACGTTCTAGCGTGGCAAAAAGTGACCTTCTAGGGGTGCTGACGGGATGCATGCACGTTCACGAAATTATCTAAGCGTAGGCACGAAATAGATTCTCTTTAAAACGCTAAATTTCTAAATATAAATAAACCAAAAATAGACCTGGGAACTTACCGCGATTTTTGATAGTTTACGAAAACTTGTTTCGTTTTCGTTTGACTCCATGTATTTAATCAGGGGCGCTTTATTGAAATGTATGGAGCCAAACGAAAAAAGTTTTCGTAACAATCAAAACTCACGGTAAGGGCACTGTCATGCTATTACTGCGTATTGACCGTGTGTGAAAAATGTCCCAAATTTATTTATTTATTAGACAAAGACATCGATACTTTTAGCTAGTTTAAATTTAGTAATTTGGGGTTCCGGAATGTCCCATTTAAAATTATGACGTTTTGCATATTCATTAAATATGCAATACGTTTTTTTTGACATGTCTATTTACCGAGCATAGCGAAATCTTTATCTACTAGCACATCTCGGCATTAGTTTATTTGACGATAACTTGAGTTGATCTAATTTCATAAAAACTTTCAGGCTAGTCGTTCACGCAAATACAATTTTTAATAATAAATAATATTCGAGACACTTGCACACACGGTCGTCTCACCCCAAACTAAGCAAAGCTTGTACTATGGCTGCCAGAAAATGATATACATACTTAGATATTTTTAAATACATATTAACACCCATGACATAGAACAAACACAAATGTTCATCGCATAAATGTTTGCCCTAGGTAGGAATCGAACCCACGCCCCTAGCTCAGAAGGCAGGTTCACGACCGACTGAGCCACCGGGGCAGTTAAGTTCGAATTTGAACGAAATTGAACGAGAAGTTATGGAAATAAGGGAAGGTCTCCGTTCAAGGCGAACTATTGTCTTAAATCAACAAACAGTACAAAGAGTTGAGATCAAACCGTAAACGTAGCATATCTATCGCCTATCATCGCCGCACTTCAGCGCCGCCCTAACAGGCTCACACCCCCCTTCTACATAAACTATTTCTGCGCTATAAGTGCGTCCGCACACGAAACTCCATTTACATTGACAACTACACACGGCCCGCGCTAGTATCGTTTACAGTGAATTTTCATACCTTGTGTATTTCATGTGAAGACATACGTTGAAATTAAAATTAAAATTTATTTATATTACAAAGTGAATTACGTTCTTCAGCTGCAAAATGGATTTTCTAATCGTGAGTACTATGTTTTATTTAATTGTGAAATTGGGGTGAAGGAAAGGACTAAGGAAAAAGGGTGAAAAGAACATTGTATATTATACTTAGGATGTCTGAAAAGAGATCGCTCTTAGCGATAAGGCCGCCAGTCTTTAAGCGTCATTTTCCTTTTTTGCAATTTCTGATATGAAAAACAAAAAGTTTATTTACTATTTATTATTTGAAAAATAATGCCCCTCAGTTTCTTGCCTGTTCTTCTGAGTAGAGGCTCTTTATTCGAACAAGGCGGTCGAGTCTATTTAAATAACTTTGACGTTCATAAGTTTGATACCTAAATTTAATAAAAACATTTTGACTTTGACTTTGACTTGACTAATCTTAAAACTGAAACTGAGACGCGGAGACGCGAAATTCTAATTTAGAAAGATAATAAAAGTTAAAAATAATCTATTCATGTACTTACTTATATTACTACATCAACTTTATAAATTACATAATAAAAACAATTAATTAGAATCGAAAATTTGATTGTTCATGGTTTTCTCGCGATTTTTTTTCTTTCTACCGTTTTACCTTTTCATCCAAACTATATTCTGAAGTCCTCTATCGCTGAAGGTATTTTTAACCTTTTGAGCGCCACATGATATTTAATGTCATCTGCTACATTTTTTTTTTTTTTTTTTTTTTTACGGACAATAAGTCGTCGTTTGACCACCAACTCGCCTGATGTTAAGCGACGTTATAACGTGATAACTGGAGCCTGATGTATGGCGACAGGCTCGCCCCCTTTCATATTTGGGAGTTAATATCGTCCGACGAAGTGTGGGTGTTACATTACACCTCCGTGTAATACAGGCGTGAACGTAAAACGTAGAAAGGCGTGACGATATGTTATGTATGAGAAAAGAATTACCGTTCGTTGTACGCCCAGCCGTAAAATAAAAACTTATTGTTTTTTTTTATTGTGTTGTAAAGTTATAGGTTTTGGGAACAAATACATTTTTTTTATTTAATTATTCGTTTAAAACAATAATTTATTGACCGAGGAAGTGTTTTAAGGTCTACTGGGACATCTCGGTATTTGTTTGTTAGATAACTTAACCGAAAACTTTAATATCGTTGATCCAATCTTCACTGTAGGCAAGTAGTTCATGCAAATGCATTTTTGAAGTTCAAATATGAGAACATCGGACGAGCAGTCATGGAGATATGCGAGGTCTCCGTTCGAAGCGAAATACAAACAGACTATTGCAAATTATTTTATAAGTGCATAGTTTTTTTATATTATAACTAGCTGCGCCCCGTGGTTTCACCCGCAGTTAAAAAGTATCCTATGTGCTATTCTAGACTATAATCTATCTCTGTGCCAAATTTCATCCAGATCTGTTCAGCCGTTCTGGCTTAAAAGAGTAACAAACAAACATCCATCCATCCATTCATTCATTCTTACAAACTTTCGCGTTTATAATATTAGTAGGATTTGCACACATTACTGGCAAACTATTTCAGTATTTTTAATTAAACGCGTTCTTTTGTCAACTTTAGACGTCGTTCGAGCACAGGGCCTGTAAGCTCTTGTCAAGTATAGCGCTTCATATCACCGTTAGAAAACTCCTACGAGAAATGTTCGACAGTCTGCCCGACAGCAGCACGTGCTGTCGACAGCACTTGCTACAGAGTTTACAATTGCAAGCTGCTGTCAGAGAGACTGAAAAACATTTACCGCGAAGTTTATCTTGAAGGTTTAGTGACTTTTTTAATTCAATGATAGGCTTACATTTGGCCGTCATCTTGCCTTACGTTAAGCAGCTATGCAGCCTTCGGTGAAATACGCTTGCCTAGAAGAAACCAATTCACTCGACTTCGTGACTTTGGCGCACAAAAGGTTAAGGTGATTGTAAAGATCAATTAGTGTCAAAAGCTTGTATTTGTAACAACGTTGTAAGTACAGTATCCGTATCTGACGTTTCCTACGTCGCGGCGTGCGCGTGCGCCGGTCGGCCGTCACGCGACGGTTTCACTTACGACTTACGATGCGCCGCCTCTTACTTTTTATCGCTATTTATTTGCTTAGATGACACTTGCTTGTGATTTGTTCCTGTTTTTTGACGAGCTGTTATTTACCTTAACATTTCTTGTATGTTAAGTTCGAAGTTAACTGACAATGTTATTTTCGCATACCGATAGGTTAAAACATGGCTCAGCTACTTTTAATATTTATTTTTTAAAATTGTAAAATTTACCCATGTTTTGCGTAATAAATGATTTGATTTGATTTGAAGCTTGCAAGCAATATTTGATCTTCCTGGAACTGTAGTCTGACGCGAGAGATATTATCACACTCACTCCAATGATGTTTGAGAGACAAAGACAAAAAAATATCTCGACTTGTAAGAATAGTCTTCCTGGAACTCTATTTTGACGCGTGAGATATTATTTGGTCAATCTCACTCGTATTACTTTTAAAACGAAAAAGACAAAATAATTTCTCACGCAATAGAACAGGGGTTCCGGTGTCTGATTGAGTAGAAATTTGGTTTACCTAATCAATATACTTTTACGTTTGGTATCCATAGGCTACGGTGATTGCTTGCCATCGGCAGGTCCCTAAGCTTGTTTGCCAAGTATGGCGTTTAGTGACAATGATATAAGTGGTTTTTTTTAATAAGTAATCAATTAATTACATAAAATAATTTGAATATTTTATTGGGCTAAAGATAATTGTCATCATACGTTTGTTCATTCATGTTATCAATGTCATCATTTATTCTACTGCAATATACACACAGATCAGTTCACCCACATCGCTGTCAGTAATCTCACCAACCACATGTAATCAACTTGAAGACACGTCATTAAAATCAATTACCGAGCGCTAACCCGTAAAGTGACATAACCCAGCTACGGACGACAAAACTCAGCACCATTATCGTCACCTACTATCCTCAATCACTCATCAACTATACTTCATGCCAAATTTATTAGGCAACACAAAAATTAATAAGATACCAGACCATACGCTACCGACAATTCACAAAACAGAGTTAGGGCCATATTTTTACTGCAATACTGGCCTGGCAATACTGGCAATATTGCCGACTGTAGCCCGCCATCATCAGCCTTGCATTAGAAATGTAGTACCTTGTTGGGCCACTACCCAGAACAGGCAAACAAACGAACAAACTCACTGTCGCATTTTAATATTGGTTAGAAATATTTTATCAGAATATATTGATAACTACAATAGTCACGTCACAATTCAATAAATGTCAAACAATAAAAGAATTTACAAATGCCAAAACAGTAATTACATTGTGTTAAGTAAGAAATAACTAATTAATGTCAACAAAATAAATCGCAAAATATCTATAATTTTTGTAAACTTTTGTTGCAACGCATTTGGCCTGAACTATAGTGCACAATATGTGCCAATCGCACGCGGTAGGAAGCGATTGAAAAAAAAGCATGTCCGATTACAAAAAACGTAAAAACAGTTCCGATATTAGAGTTACATGCTGTTACTACCTCAATTAAGTGTTATTGATTTACATAGTGGTGCGTGTCGCGCGGCTTTATTCGTTTTGAATATAACATGCATATCTTCACGCCTTTCTCTCAAAGAGGCTGGCAGAGGTGTATAAAACCCACACTTCGGCGTATTCATATTAAACCATATTCAGCCTCAAATGTGACAGGGGGCGAGCCTGTCGCCACACACCGGGCTCCAGTTGCGTAGCAGATGACATTAATTATGTACATACTCGTATGCTCACAAATGAACAAATTGGTGCGTGTCTTCGGCTAGGTCTGAACCCGCTCCCGGCTTGAGATGCGAGCTTATGTCGAATATAATCGATTTTATCGGTTGTTTTGGCACACTGTAAAGGCGTTGATGTCCAGGAAAGAAGTGGAGAAGAAAAGTGAGAAATGCTAACCCTATACCACCACGTAAGATACATAGTCAGGAAAAGAGAATGAGAGAGAGAGAGAAGTTGTTACTATAAATATTAGAGGACATATTATTTCAAACTGAATTGCTTTTAACTAACAACAGTTATGAATTTGAAAAGGTTTTCTGAGTTGTTTTATTCGCTAAAGGCTTTCTCAATTATTCAAATTTGATTCGAAGAAAAAAAGAGTTAAAAAACTTCAAGGAACTTTGGCGAGATTTCGTTATCTTTTTTTAGATTTACTAGATGATGAGATTTAAAAAGGACGAATGAATTTCGTTTTTCAACGTTATCATCCTTTTGTTTAAAACTTTCGGTAACAATAAAGAGTTTATCAATATATCTATAGTCCATCTATTTAAAATCTATTGTCCTTTTCCGATATACTCGTAGTTAAAAATGCAAAAGAAATAAAACAACAAAACACTGATACCCTCAGCAATAAACGTTGCGGAGCCTCGGAATAGCTTTACAGTGTTTTGTCTTTTTCCTTCGCTTACATTCTTGAACTCGATCGAAAAAGACAAACATTGTACAACTATTCTGATGCTATATACAACGTTTATTGCTAAGGGAGTTAACAATTATTTCGAGGCTATACAACGTGGCTTAATTTAACTTTAATTGGTAACGAAACTATCGATCCTCCCATCAAACACAAAGCAAACCAATCACATAACTCGTCCTATTGAATCGAAAGCTCATCTCAAGTCATCTCGCACTCAATATTTGCTGATCTAACAATTTCGTTATTACATCGGGTGACTTGGCGATACCTGACGAAAGTTGACGATCACACGCCAGGTTGGCGGGCAGCTGATACAATGTTATGTCATGGCATAGAAATTAGACGAGTTTTAAATATCACTTGACATATTTTATTTTTTTAATCAAGTAAAAATATTTAGCACCACACACCGCAGGCACACAGCACCGCGACAACGCGCGAACGGTACAGAAATGGAGCGAAGATTTCGACTTCTATTAGAAAGAAACTAGCTGCGCCCCGTGGTGTTACTCGCGGTTAAAAAGTACTCTATGTCCTTTCCTGTACCCCTGACAACGTGTATGCAATATTTCATGATGATCGGTTGAGTAGTTAAAGCGTGAAAGCGTAATAAACTTACTGTTACATTTAAATTAGTTAGGATTAGAATTTCTTATTTAGCTATTGTGGGACAGTGCAAGCTCATACAGTAATTATTAAGAAAAATTAAAATAAAAATAAAAAAAACGAAGAAATAAATGGTAAAATAGTTTATCAAAAATATCATAATATCAGTGAATTGCATCAAATTTGCATCAATTTTATAAAAAATTGACAAAAGTTAGAAATCCTCCACACAAAGCAACCAGATATAAATAAGTTGAAAAATCTCCCTCTTAGTTTCTATTACTTTGTCAACTGTTAACTTAAAATAAGTGCTTCAAACATAACTTATCTCTTCTCTACAAAGCAGAAAATACCGTCTGTCTGTATATATGCAAACTTTGTCTGTATAACTCCACACAACGGATTTTGATGCGGTTTTCACCATCGCGATCGGTTAGATGGTTTTTCACGGGAGGTTTGTAAGTACCGTGCTAAGCCGGGGTGGTCGCTAGTTCATCAATTAATCATAACTCAGTAACAAATTATACAAAATTCATTTTAAATGTTTTAGAGTCAAGTGCGAACAAGCATTTAACAAACAAACTTTCACATTTCCGATATTAGTGTGAAGTGTCTCTCGTGTAGCACAACTCAGTATTACGTATATTTTGAAATAGTAAACAATACAAAGAATTTTGTAATAGTCATTATTTGTCGTCTATTTACTAGCTTCTCAAACCAGAGGTAGCGGGTTCGATCCCAGCCGAAGCCGAAGGCACGCACCAATTTGTACTTTGTGTGAACAATATGTGCGTATTTAATGTCATCTGCTCCATACGAGTAACTGGAGCCTGGCATATGGCTACAGGCTCACCCCTTGTCACATTTGGCCCTGAATATCGTCCGGCGAAATGTGGGTATTGTAAGCCAGCCTATTCGGGGGAAAGGCGTGACGATATGTTTTTGCAAGAAACAGGCCTAGTCTAGTTTGGGGCCCACCGATAAAAAATTCTGGGTTCTTCTCTGTACACATCTATGCTTATGTGCTGTATTTTTTGGAAAATAAAATTTATTTATTTATTTATGTGATGTCTATGACTAGTAAAATTGTGATAAATATTTTTTTATATAATTTCAAATTAATCAACTTGACTGACTCAACTTTGAGGAAACAGTGGCTATCGTTTTTGTTGTGACTCTGTTCGGCTTGGCTAGGACACTGCCGTGGCTACCGAATGAAAGGAAATGGAAAGCTTTTCTCTTAATAAAAATTTCAATGAACATTCATAAAAAGACATAAAATTTAGTATATTACGCAGAACCTCTTCTTTTTTGACGTTGGTTAAAAATAAGAAAGAAATGCCGCAAAAAAACTTAGTGCGCATATGATGATAACATCTCTGCCGGTACCCTCAAGATGATAGCTTTGGACGGACGTGACGTCATTAAGCCACGCTTCCGGACACGTACACTTTCTTGGGAGAACTGCGAGAGGTAATTGTAGGATTTCGTTGCGTGTGTTAAAGTCGTTTTATTTGAAATACGGTAGCGGCATTTCAATTACAAATTACAATTTTTGAAATAAATTGACTATTTGATTTTTGACAAATTATTATTCTTGACTTAATGTGTGTGGGTATGTTCTCGTATGTTTGACATTTGTTTCTTTGGCACACCCTACAGCATAAGCAGCTTGACGTATTTCGACATGTGAGGTGTCATTTGAATCGTCTTGATAGTGGAAGTGAGATAGGATACTATGTACATTTTGCAGGTGGGTTTTTTGTTTTTCTTTTGTTGTTCTGTTTGTCAACAGAGTGTTAATGTATTGTATTATTTTGTATTTTTCCAGAGAACATTGCCAATCTTGCTGGTAGCGTCCGCGCTGGCGCAGTACGAGAGCTACGGAGGCTACGAGGGCCACGGCTACGGAGGGCACCAGCTCAACGAGCACCACCTGCAGAGCCAGGACGACCACCACGGGGAGTATGAGGTGGATTACCACGTGAGTACCGATTGTAGGGGGATTGACTGCTAGGCCTGCCAATTGGTTTAAGGTCCCCTGCATTAATGTCAGCCATTGTGTGTATCGTTTAAAAAGTCATGAGAGTAAAAGAGTGACAAAAAACGTGTATGTGTGTGTGTGTGTGTGTGTGAGAGAGAGAGAGAGAGAGAGAGAGAGAGAGAGAGAGAAAGATCTACGTCCCAAAAAACCCGTCGCTTCTACTAAGCGGAGCTGTGTACCCTCAACATGAGTTTAGATGGTTAAGTAATTTTTTGTTTGTTTTTGTGACTATACACATTCCAATAAAGCGCCCCTTGCGGAAACGAAAGAAAGTAAGTTAAATGTGTGGAGCAAAACAAATACGAAAAAAGTTTATGCCACTATTAAAACTCATAGTAAGAGACCCGGGAATATCTTAGATCTATTCCTTTTCCGAAAATATCCTGTTACCCTCTTACGGTACTATTACGACCTATATAATACGACTGTATTGTCGTTTCTTTACAGGCACATCCCAAATACTCGTTCGACTATTCCGTGAAGGACCCGCACACCGGGGACGACAAGGAGCACTGGGAGACCAGAGACGGCGACAAAGTTAAAGGTACATCAGGTCTCAATATTTCTCTCCTTGTTATTGCTGTGTTTTAGACAAGGACGTCAATACTTTTAGCTAGTCCATATTATTAGTAATTTGGTTTTAATAAGTCGTATTATTAAAGTTTCTTTCAAAATATAATGTAAGTCGTTTGCTAAGTTTAGTGCAAGATAATGCTTTTAAGGACGGTTTCCCTTAAGTGTATCTTTGTTTTGTGTAGCATTCGTTGCGGATGATATCTATGGCAAGTGCACCGTTATCACGTCCGTTTATCACGTGTACATCGCCAAAAAGAGTAGATAGTACAGTAGATGGTAGATACCTGTCTCATTCAGCGATTTCCGTATCATTCAATATGGATGAAATAGTGCGCGTCAATCGCAATGCGCTTAAGGGTTTCGCGACGCTCTTAATTTTCCGTACAAACGCGCTTGTCAAATATCTTGCAAGCCATTTGTCAGATTATGAATGAAATGCAATAAAATTTGGCACGTACAAGTAAATCTCCGCCCCTATGTTATTAGTTTTTTTAAAAAAACGTCCTCAAGAGAAAGTAGAGCTATGAAAAATATACGCCTTTGTTAGGGGTCACTGATTTATTTAATAGATAGACAAAGCAAATCAAAAATCCCTTTGCATAGAGAGGTTGTCCACATATTTAGATTTTAAATTAATCCGTAATACAAGAGAAATTTTTAGTTATTTAAGAATGATTAGGGAAGTGCATTAGTCATAAAAAATGCTTAAAATTGCACTTAGTCACTCTGTAGATAACTTTAGAAGGTCGTCAGTATGTCGACTTGCTCTCTTCGCTCATCGTCTTCTTCTAGACGAAATGGCAATAGAAAACCTTTAGTCAATGCGAAGTTAGTCTAAAGTGGTCGCCGGACCCAGCACCGAACGTCGCATAAAACAATGGTGCTCTCAACCCCGCCAACCAAGATATAAAACTATACTCCGCCAGGTATAGCGTATAGAAACAAAACTGTCACGCGGGTGACCCGCAGTGACGTCAATTGTTGCATAAGCAAGACCGGAATAAGTAATTTACAACAAGTTCGAGAGAGATATACACTAAAAGTGACGTAGTTAGGTGTCAACGCCCGGAAATATTAATTTTCATACCGCCAACTAACTTCTCCCCTCCCCTTACCCCCCAGGAACCTACACCCTCATAGAGACGGACGGAACCAAGCGCGTGGTCGAGTACGAAGCTGACGACAAGAACGGCTTCAACGCGGTCGTGCACAAGATCGGCACTCCCAAGCACGAGGAACCGGCTTACAAGGTAGGTTGGACTAATATACCAAACCACATAATAATATCAATGGCAAATCTTAAAAAACCGACTTCCCGTCAAGCCGTCAAATAGATGTTTGTTAATATTTTATACCTGTAAAGTATGGTCTACCAAAAAAAAAACATTAAAATCGATTCACAAATTGCGGAGTAATCGCGTAACATACATTAAAAAAAACATACAGTCGAATTGAGAACCTCTTCTTTTTCGGAAGTCGGTTAAAATAGAGGCTCATTTTCATTAGTCGTTAGAGCCCGCACTAGGCGTGCGGGCTCGCGGACACAATAGCGCCCGCATGCGATAGCCGTTGAAAGCCTCGTGAAATTGAGCCTTTGATAAAAGACTGCATCGCCACTGGAATGTATTTAGACCAGCAGCCTCGAACCTCGTTTTGATATTTCAAGAAGTCGGGTAGGCTATCTGCTGGCGGGGATGCACTGAATGCACTGGTGGGGGCACATGACATAGAACGACAGTCCAGGGGAGCTATTACTACGCGGGAGATGAGATGAGATTTTATCTTGGTCACTCTCACACCTATGACGTTTCAAACGAGAGCAAAAAGGACAAAAAAGGCGAGATAAAAATCTCAAATCTCCGAATAGGGCCCCAGGGGGCCTACCATGTCATCTTATCGCCATATTGGTTACGTTGATTTTCGACGATGCTCTACCATGGACCTTACTGCGATACGATTCGTGTTCGCGCAACTCGAAAGCAAAACTTAACCATCATGGCAATAAAATGTCATGGTAGGCCCCGAGGACTTATCGCCCCCATTTCATATAAGAGCGAAACTTTGTGATTGTGCATTTGTATGTTTGTTCCCACTCAACTCCACAGTGACTAAGCGTATCTATTTAGATACAATTTAAGTAGCTTGGGATTGTAATTCTCTGCATTTTTCATTCTGGTTGGCTGTTCACAATTGATCGACTGATTTCATATTCATACTTGTTTGTAGCTATTAATTCATAAATGTATGTAGCTATTAATTTCGTTAAGATAGTCATTTATTAATAACAAAATGTTACATGTCAAAATGTCAAAAAATTACAATTCGTAATCACTTATTTAAATTATTGCAATTAATACGAATAAAAATTTAAAATAAAGATTCTCAATAAAGATAAACATACAAATGATCAATCAAATCGTATACTACCTGACAGCCAATGAGTTGCAGACTAGGTAATAGACTCGCTCAATTGATTTTAATGTCAATAAATATTTCGCTTCCCAGGAGCCAAGTTACAAAGAAGAGTACCAAGTGAAGGAGCCGAGCTACAAGGGACATGAAGTCGGGTACGGCCACGCTCCGGCCGCCTACGGACACGAATACGGGTACGACGACGGATTCGTGCCGAGCTTCGGACATTAGATAAGGTTCTAGATAAATAAAACGAAGGTATTTTTGCTGAATGAACCATAGAATATACGGCGGTAGAAAAAATAAGTACTACTGTTGAAAGAAAAACAAAAAATGGAACAACAAAATTTAGCTTACTAGCTAAATTAAGCTAGTAAGCTTAGCGAAAGCATTTGTAGAATTAATTCAATTAAAATTAAAATCGTAGACAATTTCACTACACCCGAATTAAACAACGATGAAAATACACCTGAAAAATATTACCTCCTTCTGGAAAGTCGGTTGAATAGAAAGTTAAAAATCAAATTCTACTCATCATAATTTAAAGTAACTTATGGTTCTAAAAAGGCATGGTTCCGTACAATAACGATAGTTTTTTTTTTCTTTTAACATTTGTATATAATAGTGCTATTCTAAAGGAGGTACTCTATGGTTTATTTAGTCATAGTGAAAAGGAGGGCGGTTTTGCAAGAGACGGTAGCTTTGAATATTTAATTTTTTATTGCAGATTTCAATTTAGAAGGAGTATGTAAAAGTAGATGATTGAGACATTTACTAAAGCATTGTTAAATAGATGATTTAGTTATTTGCGTAGCTATTTTTTTATATAAAAACGATTTTGATGTCATCGGAGAGATTGACCTCTTGATAGAAAAGGGTTACCTAAAAAAATGAGGTTTAATACCTGTGTGAATAGAACACATTCAATATCTTCTCCATTCCGTCTTCTTAAAGTACATTTCAGTTTGCAAGTCCGGAACATGTTTAGCTATAAGGGTTTCATAATTTACTGCGGGACCCTAAGTTATATTTGCTGATATGAAGTCATTTAGTCCCTTGGTAGTAAAGTTATTTCCCATTGATTTGCCTGGCATATTGAAAGATATACGGACCGACAGACAGAACATTCTTATTAGATATTAGACTTATTATTATTGTAAAATCGGAATTATATTAATGTAAAGTATTTTCTCTTGCAATACCTGTCATCTGCAGCCTATGTCTTAAGGCCTTACTTATAAATGTACCTTATTTATCAAACGTCATTTAACTTCTGCGCTACACAAAAAAAAAACAGACGAGCATAAAACCTCATCCTTTTCGAAACTCGGTTAAAATAAAGTGCACATTATTCCTAAAATGTCACTTAACACTATGGCTCATTTACACGAGCTTAGTTACTTAGTACTTGTCACTTGCATTAGTTCATCGCATCTAAGCATGCTGAATTAGTGATTGGTATTCATTGGTCACTAAGTAATGGCTATGTATGTTGAAGTTAGATGGCAAGTACCAAGCTCGTGTAAGTCAGCCATTGAACAGCATTTAAAAGTAAGGCCCTAATGTGGATATCTTACATATTCTCGCTCAATTAATCTATAATACTTAAATATGTAAAGGCGCGCCTAGACGGGCCATATTTTCACTGCAATATGGGACCAGAAATATTTTGAGTGTGACCCAGCCATATGGTCATACATTTCTAGCATGGCTGATGATGGGCGGGCTACAGTCGGCAATATTGCCAGTGTTGCCGGGCCAGTATTACAGTAAAAATATAGCTCATCTAGGAGCACCCCGAAGTTTCCTATAATTATTTAAATCGACAGAATAGTTAATTTCTGTTAGATTTTGCTTTAGTAAGTTGTTTGTTGTTGTTTTTTCTTGTTGTTGTTGTTGTCTTGGGAGAGTGTTAAAAGTGTTTTATAGTTGTTAAGTGTTGTACAAAACTCTTGCGATCTGATAAACTTATGTTTTTGAAATAATTTTGTTTTAATTTACTTATTGAAATTCCTTTATTCGTATAGGCAAAAAATAAAGAGAAAAATAAGAAAATCATGATGTAATCTAAAAATATTACATACAAGATACAATATGGTTCCCTAAAGTTAGCCATTGACGATCATGCCATCCCAATGCCAAGCCAAAAGGAGAATGAGCAAATTGGTCCAAAAAAACTTAAGAAAAATACATAACAAAGTGTGTCCCCAGGTTTACCACCTGGTACTTCAATTGAAGAGTGATCCAAGTAGAGCTTTTTCTTCTTACAAACGAAAAAATCTGTCCCACAGAAGCGTTAATATTTAGCTAAGTAATCCAATAACTTTATAATGAAGCATTATTCATTTTACAATAACTCTTTAATTGTGGATTAAATTTTCATGAGCTCTAACAGATATTGTTACAAAAATTCAATCAACAATAGCTCCAATCCTGGGGACAGCAGCTAAATTCTTGGACCGGAGCCCATACGAGTTTGATCATTCTCCTTTGATTGTGAGTGTGGAATCCTTTGATTGTGAGTGCGGAGTGTGAAGTTAGGTTTAGCTGTTTAGGTTAAAGCTGAAGCTAATCTATACATACTATATAATAAACCTATCCCACCATACTCGTATATGGTGTACCTTTAAACGACGGACATATTTTGCGAAATTATTGTGCTCATCATCATTAAGACTAACTTTTAATATGAGGCCAACCATGAAATATATTATTATTATTATTATTGATCGTCGACAAAATGTATGTAACAGCTGATTATATTTTCTCGGTTTTAAGTTTGGCTTAAAAGTTAGTCATAACGATGAGTACATTGAAATCCTATTACATGTCCGTCGTTTAGATATACACCCTGTATAGTTAAACCTAACCCAGGAGTTTTTGGCGGAAACCGACAGGAAGGTGTTGTGATTTTGTAAACCTTGTGATTATTCGAGTGTTTAAGTGTAATAATGGTGGATTATTAACCTTAAACGCTTCATTAACGTGCACGAGTGTGGGCAAATTATTCAAACACTGCGAAACGCGACTTTTCGTGTTCTTTACAAAACATCACTTAATTCTTCAGTAATATCCATCACTCTACTGATATTGGAAAAGGGGAGGGATTCATCATCATGATAACGTGAAACGTCGACGAACAAGTCAGCTAGTGGAGTGCCATCATCTATTGAAAAGTATTGACTTGTAAAATAAAATAAATAAAACTTGTAAAGTGTTGTTGTACTTGTTACCGGCAGACGTGCGACGCAAAATTCTCCCAAATTGGTGAGCGAAAAAAAAGAACCTAACCCAGAGCTTATAATTATTATGTGTTGTCTCTAGAGCTAATGTTACCTCTGCGCGAGCGCGAGCTTGAGGCGGTCGTTCTCGTAGCGCAGCTGCTGCTCGGCGTCCGCCGGCGCGGGCGGGGAGCCGGCGCCGGCCGCCGCGCGCCCGCGCCCCGCCGCCGCCGCCGCCAAGTACCCGCCCTGCGGACACCGTGTTCCTAAATATTGTGCCCGCAATGGGACCGAGTCATGTACGTACTCGTAGATGTCGTGTCTTATTAATATATGTACTATGTTATTAAATATGTACAAATGGATGCATGTAATGATGGGCAAAATGCTGTAGCTATAGTTTATTTATTTGACATTTTTTATTTTATTTTAAATTTTTATCCAAATTTTCATGTAAGTAAATCTGATTTCAATGTATTCAAATTTTAGTAATTGTGAGTTTTAAATATTAATCAATTTTGAATTTAATTAATTATTTTGTGTTTATTAATTAATTTTTAAATGTGATTTTATGTTTTATATTTTATGTGATGTGTGATTGAATTTCCTTCTGTAATTATGGACGTGGTTTCTGAATTAAAATTATTATTATTATTAAAAATTAGGCCTCTACAGTGGCACCGCATCGACACTTCGCGTTCTATTGAAAGTTTATTTGAATCTAAGCCTTATCATTTCGCAATAACATTGATTGCATTTGCTCAGTACATTTAGACGTCGTGACAGCGATCACAGAGCGACTGACAGCGAAACAAGGCTTACACTTGGTCTAAGCCTATGCAAGGTGCCATTTTTCGTATTGAGACTTGACATCTATGTATATCTGATCGAAAAGGGAGACCCCTGGCCGCTATAGGGCTATTACACCATGCGATTTGTCGTATGCGATCTAACTAGATAGTGTAATGTAATAAAACATAGACAGATAGATAGATAGATATAGGTAGTCTTTCCCTATTCTAACGGATGAGATGATGTCGTCTTGGTCAGGCTATCACTCCTAACTTTTCAAACGAAAGAGACAAGGACCAGAAATCATCGCACGCCCAAGAATAGGGGCCAGATAACCAAACTATTAATCGCATGCGATAAATAGTGTGGTGTAACAGCCCCCATTGACCTGAATATCAGGCACTTGTCAGACCGCTGGCGAGTAAGCGAGTAACTATCGACAATTTTCTCGCTCGAAACGTACAATAAATTAAGTAAAGTGAATCAAGGAGATACATACGAGTATACATTATATACATATGTGTATATGTTAATAGTTGATCGCTGACTGTTACCTGCCGGCAATCCACTAGTTTTTCGCAATAATCAGCGAGCGAGTATTGCTTAGAGAGTGTATAATAGTAAGGTATTATTTTAAATTTGAGTTTGCCATATTATCGCCTGACAAACAGGACTACCTAATTCAAGAAGGCAAAATTCTTTTATTGTTACTAAAAAAAATATGTATCTGATCTGATTATCTTTACCATGTAGTTTTTGAAATAAAATGTATTATTATTTATTATTATTATAATACTGGCTCGGCGTACACTCGCTGTAGCCCAGCGATAAAACTATCGGAACTATACACTCGCTTCTCGCCAACTCGTTTCAAACTCTACTAGCTAGTCGCTCATCGCCGGTGGTCGGACAACTGCTTTAAACATATGGTTTGTGCCATATATATGGATTGAAACACAAGTTACATTGTGAAATTTAAAAAAAAGTAAACGTAGCTAAGAACACTCTTGGTTACGACACCTATCAGTAAAAAAAAACAAAATCGGTTTATGCGCTTGGGAGTTATGATGCCAGACAGACAGGAACACACGTCAAACTTATAATGACCTTTTATTTTGCGTCGGAGGGTGGTTTAACATAATTTCCATTTATGAAATAAGATACTGCAGACAATCGAAAGATCAATGACCTTTGGCTAATTTGTGACCTTTTTGCGGATTGAACACAATAAGGCCACAAATTGGCCCCAATAAGGCTGAATGGGACAAAGGTCAATAACTCTTGCCATAATCCATATGGCATGAGCTATAGACATTAGACAATGTCGGACTAAGAATTTTGAGAAACTAGATATTTTGTTTAATGGACCTTTGATTCTAGATATTTCAAGCCACTGAACATTGTAGGACTGGACATAGTATGTAATTGGCTTTTTTAGCTTACTAGACGCTCTAGGACACTAGACGTTATCAGCCACAACGATGTGAAAAGCACCACTCACAAAATTGAAGTTTGTTCAAACTTTTCAGACATTTTGTATTATATTGATTGAACATTCGTTTAACCCCGTTCAAGGTCACCGGTTGTAGGTGTGTAGTGCTAGCTACTTGTGGCCGCGTTTAGAAGCTGTCACCGGTGGCCTAACGTGCTGGCGGCCTCAACTTTTAGTGGCCGCATTTAGTGAATCAGTTCTTGATTAACTAAAGTAAGTTAGCTAAAAACCAGCTCTGTGCAAACTTGTTTGCACAGTACAACGCTGAGCTTACTCCTATTGCCAAACACTTTTATCTGTTTAACATATTTTGTTATCAACTGTGTATAAGTTAATTCTGTTGTTTGTCAATAAATTATGTTTATTCTTTTATTCTTTATTCTTTTTACAAATCCTTGATGTAGTGAATTTATTTAATTTTTGACAGTGACAGTTCTATAGGTGTCAAGCATAGTGCCATCTCTCTGACATTTGTAGGCCTTTCCGGCACAACATGCTTTACCGTCTTTAGCACATATTTCAACATCTTTTGTGACCTGTTGTTGTATGTAACTATCTTTATCCTTATCCTATCTTCTATGATTCTATGATTCTCATAAGAATATAGGTAATATGAGTAGTAGTCATGAGCACATACCGTGATGGCGGACGACACGGAGTGCGCGCGCTGGTGCAGCACCATCTCGTCCGGTTCCGGCTTGGGCTGCAACAGAAACGACTGCTGCACTTACTCACTAACTCAACACACATTACTAACACGCACTACTAACATTACTGGATTCTGAGTTATACCAGGTGACTGGGGGAACACTGTGGATGTTGACTCATATTAAAGTACTAGCTTTATTGGATTCTGAGTTATACCGTGAAGTCCTAACATTATTGGGTTCTGAATTATGCCGGGTGACTGGGGAAACACTTTAGATGTTGACTCATATTGAAGTACTAACATTCGTCTAAGTTATAACGGGTGACTGGGTGAACACTTTAGATCAAGTGTCACCAAATGGCGGACCGCAGTACGGATCTAGACTGCATTATTGAGGTTTAATGCAATAACGTTTAACGTAATAGGCGCTGGCTACAGGTGTGCCGCCGCCGCTGGTAGTGTCGTGAGTGTCAGTAGTAGTGTGTTAGAGACCTGTGGCGGGGGCGGCTGGTCGTCGTCAGGCGCGGGGCGCGCGGCGAGCAGCGGGCTGGCGGTGGCGCTGGCTACAGGTGTGCCGCCGCCGCTGGTAGTGTCGTGAGTGTCAGTAGTAGTGTGTTAGAGACCTGTGGCGGGGGCGGCTGGTCGTCGTCAGGCGCGGGGCGCGCGGCGAGCAGCGGGCTGGCGGTGGCGCTGGCTACAGGTGTGCCGCCGCCGTTGGCCGCCGGCTTGGGGCCCGTCTGCTGCGCCTGGATGGCCTCCTTCACCTCCTGGAACTTCTCGATGAACTGGAACAATACAACAACACAAACATTGACAAAGATTCTTCAGAAGTATAATTGTATGTTTAATAGAAAGTGCTTGATACCAGATTCTGGTTCAAAATATGTAAAAAATAGGTTACAGTGAGGGTGGGTTTCTTTAGCTCTAGAGGGTATATCTAGGGCTTTATCATTAGAAACCTATAGCCGCCACGCAAACATAGTTTAAGTTTTTGGTATACTACCGTTTGGGTCCTGTCGAACTCATCTGTCCACAACTTCAATTGCTGTTTTAACATTTGAAAACACTTCAAAAGTGGAATATTTACATATGTTTACACATTGTTCGACTAATGTGTTCGTAATTTTATGGTTGTTTGATAGTTTTGTTCTTTTTTTATGTAGTATTAAAAGTTGTGTTTTAATAACAAAAAAACCCACACTGGGTGTTTCTTACCTTGCCCAGCTCCGGCTCGGAAGCGAACCCCAGCCCGTAGACCGTGTTGGCGCGCACGTCGCTCCACTGCCCGAACTTCTGGGAGGTCTTCGTGAACGTCATGTTCGCGGTTATGGTGCTGTTTATCACCGCCTGGAACGAGAGATGATGATCCTATAGAGGTTCCTATGAGGAGATGATATCAGGATGACCGAGAGACGCTTTGTCTTGAGACACATTTGTGAGAGAGAGAGAGAGTGGGAGGTACATATCTCAGTTTAGTCCTCTCAATGCTGATAATCCTTTAGAAGTTTTTAGACGAGTCATAGAAGAAACAGACAGAAACTCATGCTGCGGCCTTCATCTTAGGGTGTGAAAGAGAGAGGGTATCTCACCTTAGTCCCCTCGACGCTAATGATCCTATAGAGGTTCCTAGACGAGTCGTAGAAGAAGGAGACAGAGACTGCGGCCGAGGAGGCCGACATCCAGGAGCGCTTCGTCTTAGGATCTATGTGAAACACGTGCGCCTTGCACGTGAATATCGGCTGCTCACTGCAACGGAAAATTTATCTTAAATGTAGTCCATTAAGGTGCACTTTGACGACCCTCCTAGGCTAGTAGTAGCGTTTTTAAGCATAGTATCCTAGATTTTGATTACTAACCAGACAGATGTTTGAATGAAAAATAACTGTTCTAGGTATGAGTATTAGTTGTCCATGTCTTTGTGTGTGTTCCAGGGCATCTTGACACAGGGATTTTTAGTGGGGAGGTATTAAGTGTGAAGCTTAAAATGTATAAGTATTGAGTGCTTTGAAAAAGTTCTTTTACCCAAAATATAATTTTTCAACAGCAGTGTCTGGACTAATATTTTTGTCTTTACTCTTCAGACAAAGATAGAACTTACTTCTTTATTTTGCTCTTGACAGGTAAGACTTGGACTTGCTTAAATTTTTTTTTTATCTTTCTGCACCTCTATCTTTCTACACCTAGACAAAAGGGTACCCTGTCTCACTACACACCTTGTGATGAGCGGACTCCACTAGTCTGGTTTACTAAAATGCCTTTATTTTTTAATAGCAAACAACCTGTCTGATCATCAACTCATTATAGTAAGCAACAAAGTGGCTGATGATAGAGCATTCAGAACTAGGAGATACCAATTCACTCCAAACTTAAAGAGCCTTGGATTTTATAAAAACAAAACATTATTTGAGCATAAACATTTAAAGCTTAGGACTAGCTATTAGGTAACCGGTATATATCATTAAACAAGGAAGCAAGCAGTCTGTTCCATTAGTTCCTTGGATATGGATTAGAACCATTGGTTCAAAACGTTTTTACTATTTAATGTTACCCCAGACAGAACATTATCCTGTCATGGCCATGAATCATGCTAGATTTGAATTGAATTGGCTTAATCATTTTTGGTAGGAAGTAGAATGAGTCATAGGTTCAGAAATTAGGTCTGACTAGAGTTTAATGTCGCTTGTTTAATGCTTTGTTTATTTTTGTAGAATGTATGTGTGCTATTATTAATTACACAGTTATGTGTACTTTAACTGTGTAAGAACCAATTAAATTGTTTCAAGCTGTGTTCATATTTTACCAGGAAGAGATACCTTTAATTGAACTAAGGCTAACAATTGAGTTCAATCCATATTAATAATATAACTAGTTACCATAATAATATATTTTATAGTCTACACTTCTACATTACTATTATGAAAAAGAAAATATTTGTATTTTTGTATCTTTTTATGTTTGTATTGAATAAACTCGAAAACTACTGGTTTAATTTCAAAAATTGTTTGACCATTAGAAAGCTACATTATCCCTGAGTGACAAAGGCTATGACACGCGAGTGAAGCCGCTGGCAAAAGAGCTAGTATTTAGTACAGACTTCTTTGTCTTTTAGTCTGAAATAAATTGATCAGATGGTTCTTCACTAAATTACATTTTAAACTCATACAGCTGGCCAAAATTGAACCAATTAGGGACAATGTGCCGTTCACAGGAAACTGTAGGGCTCCTAATATTTAGGACGAAAATCCGGGCCATATGGCCATATAGGTATATGATAGATCAACACTAGAATCAAGACCCTGGCATATTTAGGCAAGTTACACACCTAAATCAATAACCAATATAATTATTTAGCCTATAATTGCCTTGAATATTAAAGCATATTGTATTGAACAAATACCCAATTGTGGAGTTACCACAATAATCAAATCCCACATAATCAAATGCTAAAAAACAAGAAACTCACTGAATTACATCAATATAAAACTCCATTTCGAAATAAAATCACAGAAATCTGTTAACCACAACCTTTCATTGAAATCACTGAGCTTTGACAACAAGGTTCTATAAATATACTAACATACTATTGGTGGTTATATTTTCATATTTTTACCTGTAATGTAGCACTAATTTCCTCATAGATAAAGTTGCTAATTGCGCGCAAATTTGTGCGTTGATAAGGTGGGTTGATAATCAATATCAGTGAATGACAGTTGTGATAAGATTGTGAATTGAAGTGGAAGTGTCACCCAAATATTTTGTGTTATTTTTGTTTAGCAATATTTGGATGCAATAAATAGGTATTTATTACTCAGTATATAAAGTACTTAGGTACTGTATTACTAGTGGGGTGAATAAAATTCAGTTAGATATAGTCAGTATGTTAGTTACCTACTTAGTTATTTTTGTTTGTAATAGGTAAATATGATAAGAATGTATGATGGCTTACTGAACTTTGGTGTCTAATGTCCATAATTATTTCATAATAGGTGGGTACATAATAATTTCTACCAATTATATTTAATTATCATATTCATTATAAATTTGATGAAGGTAACTAGGTAAGGTAGGTGCACTTCTGGTGTTAACATAATTTTGATGATGCTTTTCATTTCAAATTCAGTCAACCTGTTTCAAAGCTATATGTGATCTTTTTGATTAACATGCACTAATATTATGTTAGTAACATTAACTTGTAACATTATGTTTTGTAATTACTAGTGTGTCCAATAAAAAAAATATTCTTACATAATTATAATATCTATCTACATATATCCAAAAAAACTTTACTTTTCTTCTGGGCAGTTGAGTTAAAATGGAGTAATGGTAATTTAATGTACCAATGGCAATTTTTTGGTTTTAAATAAAAACAGAAATTGTATTTTGCCAATCTTGCTAGAAAAAACTCATTGATGTGACAAAGTTAGAATATGGATGTCTTGTCTTATTCTTGCCGGATAATTATAAACGGTGAAAGACAATTTGTCTCCTGCCCGTGCTAGCCCTACAAGATATAAGCTAATTATGTTTTAACATATAAGCTATTCTAATAACATATATCATCCAAATCAGTTATACTGTTCCAGAGAATAGGACAGCAGATATACACCTGACACACATTTGTGAATATCAGTATACTGTAAACTGTAGACAATTTCCTTTATCAATTTCCACTTGTATCTGTCAATATTACAAAAAGTAACACAAGTTCTTTCAATGCAATCAAGCTTATAGTTGTTATGAGGTTCGAACAATGTAGATAGTAAACAAATTACTCCATTCATTCAAAGTGTGAGAAACTATCTCACACCTATGAAGGTTACACTACTTACTATGTGTTGCAAGATTTATAGGGCAAATACCTTTCATTGTGGGTTTTATTTTTAGAAACAGTTAGTTAATAAGCTACTGCATCTTAGAGTTTTACCAGCAATTGCCTATTTACTGTTTTTTTAGCTAGAAAAGTAGTGCAAGATCTTATTTTTGGTCCTTTATTCCTTGCTAAATTTCATCAAGTTCAATTTTTTGGTCAGGAAAAACTTTAATACTTAGTTATTTTGAGACCTATTTGTTTTGTTAATGAGATTCAGAATGTTTTATTTTCAGGCTGAACAGGTGCTACTTTTTATGCTGGAATATGCAACATCTCTTATTTGATAGATAAAATTATGACAGCTTATTTTAATTTTTGAGATTAGCAAACTTATACCTTTTTTTTGTTTTATTTATGTTTATTTTTTTTTGTTCTTTACTAATATTTTTGTAGTGTTCCATACACCTTTATTAATAAGTACATACTTTCTTATTCATTGTTTTATTAAGTAAGTAGGTATACTTATATACACATTTTAATTTATTTTTTAAATTTCTGATTATTGTAAAACCTATAGTGGAGCTGAGATTTAATTGTAACTCTGGATTTTTCTATTCAAAATGTTATACCTAAACCTACCTAACTTTACTAAGTGTACTCACCCACATTCAAGGGCACCAGGTGCATATAAGTCGCAAGAAGTCATTCAACTATGAAATTCGCAGTCGTATAATTAGCAGGACAGGACCTGACGACCTTACCGCGGTAAAAGCGTTCAATTGGATGCAATCGATGTGCAATGCTGGACCGATTAATTGGCAATTTTACTTGCGAAATATCACCATTAATTCAATTTAATTGCTATTTTTTTGTAGATTTAGGCCCGTAGATGAGATGAAAATAAGTTATTGAAGCCTATTTTAAGGGCTCTGCGAGGAAAACTTAAAAATATCTCTTCGCATTGGCAAATTGCATCCCCTCCCTAAATTAGCGCCGTCTTTAAACTCAATTATCTCAGAGTCCCATGATCGGACACGGTTGTGTATGCATGTAGTATTTAGAGTAAACAACAAAGAATTTTACTTACCCCATCGTTTCCTTCCCAGCAGTCATTTATCTAATAAAAATATTATATTTTCATACTTTTCAATTTTTATTCGCGACTAATACGAGCTGTCACAAGCGCCGTGATATAGACATAGACTAAGGAGTTGGGTGATGTTGCCACTTCCCAGTTTATTTATTTACTTTTAAAACCGCACTGATTTTTGTCTATGCATGTCTCTTTTTATCAAACAATTTTATAAATATACATAGAACATCAATCAAGAAGTTATCAGAGTTAGTTTTATTTCTAACACTTACCCTCGAGTTCGACCATGTTTTTTGTAAGTAGTGATTTTATTAAATTAGTCCCATCTGTTACAATTCTGAAACAGGGTGAACGTAGTTCCGCTACTCCACGCCAGATTCCACTACAAGTATTTATAACTCAAACTGAAGTTTACAAATTGCAAATTTTTGAGAACTATTGAATCTCTTAACATTGAATAGTGATTAACACTCATAAATAATATATTTTACATCAGAATAGGTAGACAAAAAAACAACAGACTGTGCTAAGCATCATTAAGTGAGAAAAATAAATTGGAACTAAGTAACCATTAGCAAAATTCTCGAGAGAAAAAAAAGTAAGACGTAAAAAAAGTAAGTAGAAAAATCTTCGCAAATTACCCGGCTACCAAGGGGTGCTACCGGGTTATCTAGAATTGAACCTACTTCTAGTCTCTAGATCCGGAAATCCCGAATCCCGGTTTACCACCCCTTGGTTTCAGAGTAAGTAGATTCCTACTACCAGGCACATGACGGCGCGGGCGCCGTATTCTAGTGCCACTGCATCAGAGTAAATGTAGGTAGGTACCTACCTACTTAGTCAACAACTAACGTAGCAATGTAGGTAGGTACATACTACAAATTTTACTCGTAGAGTAGAATATGTCCAACCGTTCAGTTCGTTGTGATATGATAGCAAACATCAGTGAAAGTAGTGTTATGTAAAACTGTACCGAAACAAACCGCATTAAGGCCAAGTTGATCGTTTGTGGCGCAGGTAATATCTACGGGAGCTGTCACGAGTTGCAGAGAAAGATTATTTTGTAATAGTAAAAGTAGATGACTGTTGACTAAATTATCAATGATGGTGATTATAGGCTAGAAAATTATGAATAGAGTCGCAAACGCGCACAGTAAAACTTCTACTAAAAGCTGAGCGAGTATGCTCAGTGGCATCAATAAGAACCCATTCGAATATGCTGGCTCGAGATGTTTTGGTCTCTAGAGTTTAGTTTGAGTTTAGTTTAGTTACCTAGTTAGTTACAGTTAGGTAGGTCGTGTCTGGGCATTGATCGCATGAACACTTAGGTAAGCTCGAGCTTCCAAAGAACGATAATCTTTTGAGGATAACTTATCATGATTTAGAGGGTGGTTTTAAAATGATGCTACACTGCGTCACTTTTGACTACTTATAAACACATGTGCTTTGAATTTTGTAAGAGGAGACGCGCGCCTGCAAACTTTTTGGTTGCGACGCGCGACGTCGCGGAAACTGACAACTAGCCATGAAACGACGTGATTGGAATATTCAGGATAAAAGATTATGGATAACAGCTATATTAATTTAGTCAAATAATACCGAATACGTAAGTAACTTTCCCGGTCTGAGGTGAAAGGATTCGCCTGTTTCTTAAATCAAATTTTACTCATAACTAATTTTAACGGCAACAAAATACTAACGTAAAACTTCTGTCCTACAACACTTACCCTTAACAGTGCTTATTAAATCTCAACATTAACAAAAAGCAAAAAAACATCAATACGTGTTTGCACTGACCGAGTTTGGTTGCGAGCATTCTGTTCCGCGTGGCGGCGGGCGGAGACGCGGCCGCGTGTAGTGCATCGAACTGTGATGTAACTACGCAAACATTGCTTTACGAGTGCTTTGAGATCGATTGGTTTTTATTGATCATCATCATCGTTACTTCTAGTAGGCTATCTGCTAGAGCTGTGCTCGCATTTTATAGCCTACTAGTTATTACCCGTGGCTTATTCGGAAAAATGCTTCCAAAAACCATCCTCGTGACTCGTGACTCGTGACTTGACTGTACTTTTATGAATTACTAGCTGCGCCCCGCGGTTTAACCCGCGGTCAAAAAGTCCTATGTACTATTCTAGACTATAATCTATCTCTGGGCCAAATTTCATCCAGATCTGTTCAGCCGTTCTGGCGTGAAACAGTAACAAACATCCATCCATCCATCCATACATACAAACTTTCGCGTTTATAATATTAGTAGGATTCATCATGATCCGTTCAGGCGTTTAGCCGTGAAAAGCCTACAAACAGACAGACAAAGTTGCTTTCGTTTTTATAACATTGGTATGGATATGAATGCCGCTCAATGAATGTACTTTTTTAATAGTCCAAAAATATTTTTTGAAAGCATGACATTAGCGTAGGTCGAAGTGTAGATACGAGTACTTATAGGTACTAATATTATAAACTCACAAGTAACTCTATCTGTCTGTATATTTCTAGACTAGACTTTTCACGGCTAAGCGGCTGATCGGATCATAATAAAATTATATAATTAGGGATTAACATGGTGTATTTCACGAAGAATGTTTTTGAATACTATTTTCTGAATAAAGTCGCCGGTAACCGCTAGTATTGTAATATGTAGAATAGCGGTGCATGAGGCTTTATACGCGTATTATGGTAGTGGACTCGGCGTTTCGATGCTACTCCCAGGCATGTCAAAGGTCTCCTAGCGACCTAAAAACTGACATTTGAGGTAGCCACTCAGCCTAATCGAACTCACTTAATTTATGCTGCAGCTCCTTTAATACTCACCGACTAAGGGCTGCATTCTAAAACGATGCTCAGTCATAAATTTCGATTTAGAATTAGTTTTAAGTACAGCAAAATACGTTTTTAATCGAGATTCTTTTGGACATTATAATTATCTTCCAAATATAAACTACCTACCCACTTAGGTACCTATAACTATATAGATTAAGTACCTATTTAGGTACCTAATACTGCCAAAAGATACTTAGGTAAACCTACTTAAAACATTTACACATCGTCATGCCTCTCCCCTAAAGAGGCTGACAGGATGAAATACAACACCCACACTTCGCCGGACGATACTCAGACCCAAATGTGACAGGGGACAAGCTTGTCACCATACACCGGGCTCCAGTCATGAAGCAGATGACCAAATGATCAGATAGCAGATGAACAAATTGGTGCGTGCCGTCAGCTATAGATTTGAACCCGCTCCAACTAGGCTATCATCACTAACAAGGTTTACTAGGCTTTCAAACTTGGCTGAATGGAATGAGAGAAGGAAAGCAATTGCCTTGTAGTGGCACGGTGCACGCTAATATTCAATATGTATGTTCAATAGTATAATATTGTTTTAGTCAGTATTCATATTTATTCTGAACACATATGACTTCAACACTTACCGACTCACCTCACTGTCTCATCAGTAACCCTTGTTTACAATCTGCCGCCGGCTCATCACGAGACCTCTGAAGGTTCGCGAGCGGAAAAACCAGTCAATGTCGCGCGCAGGATAACGCACCGGAAGTGAAATTAGTATGGCGATGCACGCTGTTTGTAGCCCGGCTGAGTAGAACATGTACAAAGATATAGCAACACAGGTACTCTGAAAAGCGAAGATAGCTAGATATTCAGTTGCATTGCAAAAAAAAACTGATAATTTTGGCCATATTTGCACGTAATTATTACATGATATCAAATAATAAAATTGCTGCGTGGCTCGGCTGGGCTCGAACCCACACCCTCTAGATTTGAGAGGCAAGCTATCTTCATCCAAGCTCACACTCATCACTCTAGTTAACATAAAGTTTTACCATCTCAGGAAAATCGATTTCAGATAAGTACAACGAAGATGAACTTCTGCAGCGCAACGCCCTATTCAGTCAACTGTTTCTCTGCATTTTCTTTTCGACTCATGTGTAGTGCGCAGTGTAACTGGGTTAGTAATGTAGACACGTAGGTACATGCAGCCGTGTTACTCTGGTTTATGAACTAAGAAAAATATAGTAGGTAGTCATACCTACGAGGATGTTTGATAGTTTTCAGAACAACAGATCGATTTACATTACAAGTATATTTTTACCTAATTGTAGTTAAAGTTTTGAGTTTCTACAGCTTTAAGCGCGTCCACTGCATAGGTCGGAATAGGACCGTACGCAGCGTACCTATGACCTTGTTTCTACTTGCTTCGTATTGATTTTAATGGCGCAGATTTATCGATCCAGTATTTATTTATGCAATACTATAGAAAGAAATACAAAGCACCATTTCGGTCCGCTGCGTACGCTCCGATTCAGACACAGTGGACGCGTAGCTTACTAAACCTTACTACGAAACTATAGCGCTCAGCGAGTTATTAATAAGTAGGTAGGTATCTACGTAATTTTTAGTAAAATTAAATTCTTCTCCTCAAATTAATCAGACAATAAACTCACTTAACAACATACCCGACACTTGTAAAACTGGCCCTGACATTTACTGCATTATCCAAAGGCTTACAAGTAAATCTTATCTGGTACCTATGTTTGTACAGGGTTACAAGAAACGGTGGGCGGCCGAAAGGAGATAATTAATAATTATACTCATAATTATTTAATTAACAACTTTAACTATACTTACTCATAACGCAAAAATCACAAAAAAAAACAGTTGAAAATAAAATATTCAACCGTTTTTTTTACCACAATTTTTTTCAACAAAAAAAATCGATCGGCTATTTTTGTTTACAGTAGGTTATTTAAATGTGGTTGGTCTAAAAATGATCTATGGTGACTATTGACTACCATTTTCTTAAATAAATTTCATTGATAGGGAGACAATTTTATTGTATTAGGTAGGTAAGGTAAGTAGAAGTAGGTAGGTACATTAATTATTTATTAGATAAAACTACTTTTTCAAATTTTACTTTTACTCTACATGACTTGCCCAGTAATGCCCAGTATGTAGCAAACTCTCATAAAGCCAGTAAGTCACTCTGTAGCGCTTTTACTCAGTTACAATTATTGTTCCTTTCGTCTTTGTACCCGTTCCGTGCAGCCCTGTACTACGGTCTATGACAGCCGACGGAGGCGTCTTCGAACTCGTGCAGCGGTCGAGGGTCAAGAGTACTCCGAGGTTGCTGAAACGGAAGTAAGGATGTGCAGTAGAGATGTAAATAGTTCTCCGAATGGATTAAGTTCCGGCTAGTTTGGTCGGATTATGAGCTGATATTTAGTTCAGTTAGATTATTGTTTAGATGCTTACCAGAAAACACAATATATATCTCTACATAGGACTTAATAACTTCAAATTTATTTAAAGAAACGAAGAAATAACAACGTTCTGTTCATTCCCGCACTACCTTACAGGAGCCGTTACTATTTTTAGCAACACTTTACTTATTAGGACCATGATGTTTGCAAATAAACATTATTTTTTTATCTTTACCTTATTCGAACGAATAATATAAACTACCACTAAAGCAAATTTCATCAAATAATTTGGGTGGCCCTTCGCAGGTATTATTATTTCATTTATTAATTGTTTTTTTCTACAATTTATTGAGGCAAACAGAGATAAAAGTCCAACGAAAATATAAGAATAGTAAGTATATAAGTGATTGCGGTTGACTTCTCGTCGTTTAATTATCATCACTATTCGGCCACATTCATCCGGCTAAAACACAGTACAAATCTCTTAATTATTTCGCTACCAAATGATTTTCCTCTCATAAAATTTTAAATAATCTCATCAGTTCATCAACTTTATTGCTAATTGGTTTATTTTTGTTGGTTTTTTGCCTTTATGCAACGCTGTTTATGCTAAAAACGGTGATTCATTTTTTTGTCTCCTTTTTCCTTGTGAACTTTTTAAGATCCGCGATGTTGCGAGTTGATGATAATTACGTTATTTAATTTTCAAGGTAGAGTGAAATAGATGAAGTACTAAAATTTTAAAATTTCTATACTTCTAGAAAGTCTTTGGTAATATTTTCACTCTCATTAATTAAATTATAAGATAACTAGCTGCTCCCTGCGGTTTCACCGGCGGTCACACAGGAACCGTTTATTTTTCGGGATAAAAGTACCCTATGTCCTTTTCTGTACCCCAGCCAACATGTATGCAAAATTTCAAGACGATTGGTTGAATAGTTTAGACATGAAAGCGTTCCAAACAAACAAACGAATGAACTCACTTTCGTATTTATAATATTAGTTAGGATTTCTTTCGCCCTTACAAATAAAAGTCGTATAGCCTCGGAATAGTTACACAGTGTTTTGGCTTTTTGGTCAAGTTAAAAATTGAAAAGAAATAAAAAGACAAAACATTTAAGATTTTTAATGTAGTTTTTGGTGTGCAATAAAGTTATATTGTATTGTATTGTAAAACATTGTAAAACTAATCTGAGGCTATAAGTACAAACTTTATTAATAAGGGGATATAAATGCTATCCTGTTATCACCAGCGACTGAAACTGGTACCTACACTGACTCATCCACAAAATGTTCAATTTCCTAAATCTTCTCGAAAAAAAGGTATCTATTCCATTCTATTACGTTGAACTACTTCCTTTTCAAATTTCGTCAGGTCGCTTCAGCCGCTTTGTCGTAAAACGAAAGAGTAGCATTCAAAAAGGGACAGAAACAAAAACAGTTACACTCGTTTATTTTGCTTTTGTAATTGTTTTTGTATTTATTGAAAGAGTGTTAACAAGTGGTGTCGTAGGCGTAACGTCTTCGCGGCGGTCTCAATCATGGGCCATCATCAGGTGACTCCGCATTTACTGCTAAAGACCTATTTAGCCCACCCACCTTACTACTCACTCAAAAGATCGTCTCAAAACCTAGATATAAAAAACAATACATGGTACACTTGGCCAGAAAACTATTAATATGTTTTCAGTTAATTTTGATTATCCCTATCCCACTAATGCTGGAATATGTGAAAGTACTTAGTACGTACATTTTATTGTATTAAACTCTGTGTGTTGTCCCAATATTTAATAAATACTTCCTATAAAAATGTTGGTACATAATATCCAAATTACATACACTAAAAACATAATACCTGTCATAATAAAAGTTTATGTCAATTATATTATATCTGTAACAGCAATTGTATACGTGCTATGTGCTAAGTAATACATAATTTTAATATTAACACTTTGATTATTATTTGACCGAATGACGCGAGATCTCAGTTTTCATCTTGACATTTGTTTATCCGACGATAACTTTAATATCTCCGTATCCGATCTTTATAAAAATTTTGCAGACATGCAGTTTACCCAATAGAAATATTATTATTTATTTCGGATATGAGCTAAATTAGACGAAGGGCTGTGGAGATATGCGAGGTCTCCGTTCGAGGCGAACTACTTTGATTTACTTTCAACTTACTATTTTTATTTACTTACTTTTTACTTTCCCGCCTGACTGTACTTGCTTTTTAGCTATTTGTCAAAATTATATAACGGTCCATCGCCAATGTTAAATGATTGCCTATTCTACTGTCTTACATAAAATGGCGAATTTCTTGACGGTTACTATGTCAGTTGATAAGTGACGACTTTTCCCACGCTACTGACATTTAAATATTTGTTAAATATCATAGTTTGTTTGACCTTGTTTTTTATTTAGTAGTTAATTTTGCATGATAATGAACGAAAACATATTTTAGTGTAATAAATAAGTTATTAATTGATTAATTTAATTTTCTTGGTAATAAATTCTTCTTACGTCAGCGAAAATTTTATTTTAAATAGTTTTTTTAGTTTAGTACAAAAAGTGAGTTCATTTAGGCCGCGAGCAGCTGGCCCTGGTGCCACAATTGTTAGGCCAGCTGAAGGCCTCTGACATGGCTTCACGGTTTTTTTTATAGCACAAATAAACGGGCCATACTATTTAACGTGTCATCCAACACATGATAGCGCTCCATTGGAAATGCCATTCGCGGTCACTCAAAGCCGGATAGTTAAAAAAATACTTCAATGTGAAAAATAGATAGATGAGAGTGTGTAAGTAGATGGATAGTAAAATAGAAGACGTCGTGAAGATGAAGAGTGACCAGCATCGCGTGCAAAGTCGTACGTATCAGCTACATTCAGATACGTACATATCTATTCCATTTTAAATTAAATATACAAATTGAGTATGTATTTAAAGCAATAATGGTTGCAACAATAGCTATTAGCCGCGATCCAATTGAGCCGATATGTTCGTAATAACGCGTTAGATAACCGTTACGTTATGTAACGACGTAGATCCGTTGCAGACGAATCGTTACCGTTATTATTTTGTGCTTTATGTTATTTTAATTACATACCTGTATTAGGCTCGAAAAGCTATACTTCCGATGCAAGTACTAAGCAACTAACAGTATCTAATATGAGCCAGGCGCCAATTTCGATGTTTGAGATATTATCTTTGTCTCTCCCGTTTAAAAAGTCATACTTATGTGATTAGTCATAAGCGAGAGTGATCAATACAATATGTTACGCGTCAGAATAGAGTCCCTGATCACTTTTCAGGCTATTACATTGCCAATATGAGCTATTTTCAAACGCCTAGATTTTCAACCACACAAAGAACTGATTCACAAGAACATTGAACACCGAGGCAGATGACAGTGCAAGAAAAGGCCTAATTTAAGCTTCACTAATCTGTTGTAGTTATAGGTTTCGTATGTAATTACCACATCATGATGATACGAACATTTAACAAATTAATAAACTACCTAATTTAATAGCGCTTTTTTGCCAGCGGCTTTATTCGAGTTTCTGAGCCAATATTAATCAGCGATTGTCCTGCTTTCTGTTAGTAAAAGATTGTTTTTAATCGGACCAGCTGATCTGAACTTCACAGACTTACAATTTTTATCTCTTCACAATATAGCACAGTCTCTGACTATCATCGATCGTGTCAATACACTGTGATAATTGTGTAAACTGTGTGCTAACCCACTTACTAATAAATGTTATATAGCCTCGGAATAGTTATACAGCGTTTTGTCGTATTCTATTGAGGTAAAACAATTAGAAGAAAGAACGAGACCAAATGCTATTAACCTGTAATAGCCTCGGAGGCCATACAAAGTTTATTGGTAAGGTGGAAAAAGTTAAATTTGAGTGAACCATTAATATTAATCATAAAAACCTAAAATCAGAAACAGCAAATTGAAATATCCGCAAGAAGCTATGAACTCATCATTCTATTTTAGTAGCAAACATCTTGTTTATATTATCTTCAATTAAATCAAGTCATTCATAAATCAAATGGAATAAATCCTATTTAAATCAATCACTCTGCTTTGAACATTTGTTGCATATAATTTACATAACGTTAATAGTCGACAGAGTTCACACAATTTGTACCTTGCTTCTTGTTAAGACCTATCGCGATAATCGCGAATTCAATCTTCGATGTAGGGTAGGTCGGTGTCCCTGCAGTGGGACGTAAAATACTGTATATTGCTTCCACGAATATCACCATCATAGTTAGTTAGACAAAACTTGATTTGCGATACAGCCAACAAGATGGTATTTTTATAACTTTTAAATCAATCAATCATACTATCCCGCGAATCAAGCTTTGTTTGACGAAATATAATGATAATATTCGCGAAAGCGGGATTCTGTCACATTTGCATGAACATGAACTTGCTGAAAACTGAAACGTGGTGCGCAGTGTCAGATTTCAAAAAACAATTTGGGTCGCTGTGCCAAAAAAAGTGTTATTTTAGTGATTTATAAAGGATTTTTTAAATTCAAAACAAGACTGAAATATGAGATAATGTAGTTTAGGTTTAACGAATTTGTTTCGTTTGACCGAGACAACCAAACGTTAAATTTGAATAAGTTTCGAATTTATTACGTAAGAATCCTCACGGTGCATAATTTAGAAATCTGAATTGCGCCTATCTGAATGAATGGGACTTTATGGGACGGAATAAGAAACCTGAGAGTTATTTTCTTCAACTAATTTAAATATCTAAGATCAAAATATCTCACATTTTTTTAAATGTAACTCTTAAACTACTAACCCAACTGTGATATGGTTAAAATTAACTGATTAATGTATTTTTACGCAGCTGCGTTTTTGTTTATTTTATTAAAATAAACTCTCACATAAAGCCAAGTCAGGTGCTTTCAAGCGGCCTAAAACTTTGTGACCTAAGCTAGCTACTCAGCTTATGTGTACTTATTCACTTTTAGCTGTCCTGTATCTCTTAAGAAGTTGTTCTACATTAATTCTAGTAGCCAGTAGGCAACAGCCGCCAACCAGTTCATAAACAAAATGTGTCGAAACCTCCCGATCCGTCGTATCGCACCAAACCGATTAGTCAAGGCGAACCAGGGTCAGGTCACTCTACTTTCCCAAACCAAGGTCAGTAAAACAAAATCGTACTCAAAAAACTTATAATTAATTAAAAATAATCATCGGCAACAGAGGTAAGCAAAACATATTGTGCCAAAGCAAAATTAAACCTCTGCTTAAAAATAAATTAACATTATACATCACAACTTTTCTTACAGTAGACTTAACGAACGAGAAATGAAATGGCGCGACTGACTTACATTAATTGACTTAATTAATACGTAATTTGCGAAGCGTCCGGCGACGCTCGACGTGACGCGAGTGCGGCTAGCCCATGACGGACACTCTCCACGGCTGTGGCGAGTAGACGCAAGCATTCTCTTAAAGAATGCATTGTTACGTAAAATACGGTCAGCGAATCCGCCAATCGACTCGGTGGAAACGAGTCTACAATCGCAATGAATGTCGATTTTGCATCTGTTTTTTTGTGCTCACAACTCTGACATAAAACTGGACCGAAAACTCCCTCGCGCCACGCGCACGCGCCTTTAATAAATACGCGAAATAAATACTAATAAATTACTAGTTAGGTGAATTAAATTATGCTAAACACAGTTGTCTGTGACTTAATGCTAAATGAGCTTATCGATCACAATTTCAACGTACAAAAGGTAACTTAGTTTAAAGACCAAAAGTCACTCTACCGTTTTAGGATCGGTAGTGCGACTTTTGGTAGGTACAAAGCGAAATCTCGGATCTGGGATGTCCGTTTATATTAGGCATAATTGAGCTAAATAAGTACTTATTGCTGTTGTTACTGATAGTGTCTCAGAAACCGCCGTCTCCTAGATTCGCTGCACCTATTCATCGCAACCTGTCACAAATCACAAAACTATCTGTACATCAACGATCTGTGACAGGCCACAATCATTTGCGGCCACAAATTAGTCAAAATAACAAAAATCGCGACCATCGAGCGTAACACACGCGAGCCGCTTCCTCGTACGAAATAGATTAAAAACCGCGAAACGTGAAAGGTGGTTGGTTATCCAACGGCAACGTTAGAAAGGTGTCACGGTTGGCGGGCGCTTTCTAGCGCGAGTACAGCGCTAAATCCGAGATTCTGCGTTGACGCGAGGCGGCGTGGAAGCCTCGCGTCCCGTCCGGGACGGCGGGCGCGCGCGGCTCGAACCGCGGGGCGCAGGACAGCCGCCGGCCGCCGCCGCACTCCGTCCCGGACAGAGAACATCCCGACAACCGCCTGGACAGCCACCCTTCCGCGCTACTTGTACTTCCCGTGCTCACTTGAGAAGCTCTCCTTGAATTGCAATAAAACGATACTCCAGAGTCTGAGCTGTGACTGCATGTGGACGGCCTTCGTGGCACCCAGGTTTGTATCTCAGGCGAGCGAGGGGCGAAGAAGCCGCTGGAGTTTCTTCTGTAAAACGGGGTTGTGTATCTGTAGTCGTATTCGGCTTCTGATCCGCTGCAGCAGGAGGAGTATTCGCACTCGTGGCGGCGTGGCGTTGGACGACGGACTGCTGTCTTCCTCTTCGGCTCACGAGGCACGCCGTTCAGCTCGTACACTTTCATACCTTCTTCCTCAGGACCCTGCAGCCGCATCGCTTCCCTCGCAGATTCAGACTCCGTGAACTCGACTAAAGCACACACACAGTTCACCAAACTAGGGTTCTTGTTTAGAAACTGTCGAACGTCCGCTGGCACAGGGTTCCCGGGCCGGAGCACCCTTACTAGGGCTATTTCACCGCACCCTGCGAACAACCTGGATACGTTCTCGACTGAGGGACGATCTATCGGCATCCTCACAGCGACCACTGTCCTAGACGGGGTAGTTTCATCATAAGCGGGCAAGGGCTCGATCCTCCTCAACTTCGTTCCAAGATCATTAATTTCCAGCTTCGTAGACCGCTTTAGCGCTTCGGCGACCACTCTCCAGTCCTTAGTCAAATGCTTGACCCGTTTGAAGCTTGATATCAATTTGAGCGAGACGTAGCCCTCCTTGTTCCTCCGCACATGCTTCAATAAGAAGGCGTCTTTCGTGATGTTGGCATCGGAGAAATAAAACTCGACTTGTGCCACGATTCTGGCGGAGAGTTCTTCGTCGGGGGGCGAGTAAGGCGGCTCCTGGGCCTCGGCAGCGACTTCGCAGCCCGAGTCCTTGCCGCCGCCGTTGGAGCCCGCCTCCGAGCCGGAGTCGGAGAGGTCGGCGTGCTCGTCGGTGGACGGGCGCCGGTCGGACGCGATCCCCTCGTCTTCAGGCACGCCGGTCTGCGGTGCCCCCTCCATATTTCGAGACACGTGACTACACTGCGCGCGATATCTACGATCGACTGACTCGGTCGACGGCGTAGCGAGACTGCGGCCGCGCGCCGCTCGCCCTCCCTTTTATAATGTCGGAGGGATGCACGAGAAAGGCAAAGGCATTCGGAAATGAGATGACATTGATGACGCGTATTATATTAATTGGTATAAAGAGGTTAAGTCCTTATCAAAACGAATTGAAGCCAGCCCACTCCTAGTATCATAAACATTAACACTTATCACGCAAGTTTATAAACGTTGCGTGCGTCCAAAACACGCTTGAATAAGTTTATAAATTGCGTTTAGTTAGAACAATGCCTCGGGTGCGTTCTCTGTGATATTTGTAGATAAGACTCATCCTAGACCTTGTGGAACCGGTTTCTTGGCTAAATAATGCAAACTAAAGCTTTAGATTAGGTGAATAACAAAAACATAGAGGTAATGGGAACGAAACCATTATTGTGGCTCGCATCTCGCATATTTATTAATTTATTCATCATTTGTAAGGTATTGATACCGCATCAGTACTAAACTGAATTCATTTATGTCGTTCTTCATTAATTTATGTCGGAACGATGAGAAAATTATTTTGAAATGCAATAACGATGAATTCTAAAATCTCTTGCACAATCCAACTTGTGCTATTATTGTCGCTAAAATTCGCATAAAGGTTTCAGTAATCCATTACTTAAACTTTCTTTGTGGCAAGTCATCAACATGATGTATACAGCTCTCTCCGTCAAGAATGGAGTCTGATGAAATGTAGAGTTATTAATAGGTTCATATTTTATTTGGGCTCTCCCAGAATTAATAGAGAAAGCAGTAGCGCCATTTGTTTTGTTACATGTAGGTACCTATAGAGAAATCATAAATCCAAGTCCTGGTGTTTATAAATTCTGAGGTTTTTTTTTCTCGGAAAATGTTGGCTTTGGGTTGGGTATATACTTATATGGATAAACATAAGCTTTCCGAATTTTGATTAATAATTATTTTAAATTAATTCCATTAAACAATTTGTCAATATTAATATTAATTTGCTATAGATTTAATGATATACAGACATGCTCTGATCACAAGGATTTTTTTCCCTGTTGGACGCATTAGTTCGATTATTGTGACCCACAGAGCTGTCTAAACTGTACCCGCATACTACTCTCAACTCACTGCTATAATATAAGGCGTCAAGGGAAGTGTAAAACTTGTCATCTTTAGATGATAGATATCATAAAATCTAGTTCCATAATTGTTTATTCATTTTATTAAATTATTTGTTGGTAAACAAACAGCTGATTAACTTAAAATAAGTACCTACTACCAACTACTACCTACTACATGAAAAAAAAAATACTTAAGCCTAATTAGTTCTAAATAATAATGAAAAATAGACATAAACATAACATATTACGTAATGTGTGTAATCAGTGATCAACATTACTGTGTAGGATGTTCTTCCTATCGTATAGGCTTAGTGACAAGCCCTAGTGTTTTAGCTGTATCCAAGCCACTAAAAAGTTCGGCTTCATCATCCCACGTAAAAATTGCGGCAGCGTTACATCAGCACTGTACTGTTCAAACTAACAGGATTGGCTTCAGCCGGTCACCGCTCTGTGCCACGGAATTCGACTATGTGGAAAAGTTGTTTGTTTGAAATACGATGTTGTACAATTCATCAATTCAATTCCATACTTCATCCCCAATGTGCATACTCAGCCCTAATTGCTTTTAAAAATGATTGCAACTAGTTAGTAAATTATTTCTGTTCAATTTCCTAAAAAATATATTAGTCTTAATTTAATGTTAAATAATTTATCTGGACGCCCGCGATACTGCGTTTTCCAAATGCGACTTCCGCAGTGTTTTGTTTATTGTGCAAATGGTTTGTTAATAAAATATTTGTATTTAATTAACCGCCAAATATCACTGCACTTTAGTCTAAATTCCAGAAATTACAAATCTATCGTTTATTGCTACTCTGCACTGTGTACAAAAAAAAAACCTAAAATAAATATGTTCTTGTCTTATAAATTTGGGTATCAAAATATGTCTACGATTTTGTATAAGAAAATCTTTGCTTCCACAATATTGCTCATATGTTTGACAATGCTAAACTGACGCCTAATGCCTTTCCATCCCAATATTCCGCGATTTAGCCGCAGTATTACCACTAATTAGATTGAGGTATTTACTTCACTTAATGCTTGATTCGTTGTATAACAACAGCTGATATTAGGTAACTGTTTGATAGACACAAGGATCCGTCTGATATGACTAGTAAAAGTAAAAACTTGGGAAATAATAGTTTCTATAGGTAGAGTTTCTATTTTCCAGTCCATTCTAGACGAATCAGGTTTTCAGGCAGTTTTGCAAAACTGGCTTTGATTCCACTTTCGTTGTCGCTGGAGTGTGGAATGCTTTGCCTTGCCTGAGTGAGTGTTCGTAAAGATAGTTATAATCTGTGTTATAACCGACAAAACGGAGATTTACAAGTCACAATCAGGAGTCCAATGAATCGGTTTCTTTTATGCTAGCATCCTATATCGTGGATAGGGTACATCATTTAATATACATCGATTAACGTCGGCGGAATTGGCGGGGTAGGTGGCACTGATTATCATAGATGGCGTTAATTATGATAGAGATAGGGTATCACGTTTAACGGGGAGGATGATACAAACCAAGTTATGTTTGCCCCGGCATCAAAGATAGATATTATCTACGTACCGAAATAATATAAAAAGCTTAAAAACCAACTTCCCGTTACTATTCACAACAATTTCAGGCTTTTGTTGATATTTTAAACACTGTTTGACCGATTTTGGTAAAATTTATAAAAGACCACCTCGGGAGTATATCCTTTCAAATTAAAAAATGTTTATTTGGCGAAAAAATCGATGCACATACACAAAAAAAACATACAGACGAACATAGAACCTCTTCCTTTTTCGAAAGTTGGTTAAAAATAATCGTAGACTCAACTCGAAAATGCTAAAATAATAACTACCTGCTAATATAATAGTCACTACTGACTCTTCTAAAATCTAAATCGTACGCGGCTGGTGAACATAGCGGGCGCAGATATACTTCATCATCTTCCGATCCTTATACTCAGGCGGGCTCGGTACAGTATGTACGCTTCCTCCATTCGTCTTTCACTCGTCACCTCTGAATTCACTCCCTTCCTTCTCATGCAAGTCGTCTTTCACGCAGTTCATCCATACTTATCGGTCGTCCTGTACTACTACAGCTATTCATACTATATTATATAACTAGCACTTTTCCCCGCGGCTTCGGTCGAGTTTCATATCCTATGTCACTCAGGGATAATGTAGTTTTCTAATGGTGAAAGATTTTTAACATCGGACCACTAATTTTTGAGTTTATTCGTTACAAATTTACAAAAATGCAAATCTTTCTTCTTTTTAAAAATATTATAGTGTGGAGATGTAGATAGTGTATATAGATGTAGATAACAATATTAAAGCAGGTCCTTGAGAATCCATCAAAACAAAACGCCCGTTAATAAGCAGTAAACTTTTTGCGTGCGCCATTTTTGTTGAACAAATTCGTCATTGTCCAACACAAACAAATGAAGCTAATTTATATTTTGAATAGTAAACGTTACGTGAAACAAAAAAGTTACGTGAAGTTTTACGAATATCATATTTTTTGTTCGTGATGTTATCGCGAGTAAACAGTCATTAAGCAAATGGCTCCGTGAGCAATATGGTTTGGAAAAGTACTAGGTTTATTATAACATTTATTTAGCACTAGCTGCGCCTCACCACCCGCGGTTCCGCACGAACCGTTAATTTTTTCGGGATAAAAAATCCTCTATGTCCTTTTCTTTACCGCTGACTACGTGTATGAAAAATTTCATGATGATCGGTTGATTAGTTGAGGCGTGAAAGCGTAACAAACAAACTAACAAATTCAATTTCGCATTTATAGAATTACTAGCTGCGCCCTGCGGTTTCACCGGCGGATAAAAAGTATCCTAAGTGCTATTCTAGACTTTATTCTATCTCTGTGCCAAATTTCATCCAGATCTGTTCAGCTGTTCTGGCGTGAAAGAATAACAATAATCCATACATCCATCCATCCATACAAACATACAAACTTTCGCGTTTATAATATTAGTAGGATTTAGAATTAATTTAACGTTGAATATTAAATGAATATAGTTATTTTGCTGTAATAGCTTTAATTACAGTTGCAGAAGAATCGTTTTTCAGAGACAGTTAAGGCCCGGTTTACACGAAAGCACCGAAAACAAGTTTTTTATTGCGTCTATTTTGATATGAAGAATTATGATGATCAGGAAAAAATACAGCTGGTAGAAGAAACAACCAACTAAAGTTTAACCGAAGTATAATTTTGAAAATAAATCTCAATTTGAAAAGAAAAAATAACAAAAAGTATCATCTTAAAACATCTTCTTTGGCGTCGGGAGTCAACTGACCTGCAAACTACAAAAATTAGATACACTGTGGCGTATACTACTATAACTGTACTTTCACTATAGCTGCAGCTCAAATAATTTCACTCACAAAATTTCAAGAGAATCGGTTAAGAAATACGACCTGTAGAGATAGAGAGATCCAGAGAGAATCCAGACATACGAAAGACTTTGTCGAAGCTGAAGCAAAGACGCTTCACTCGCTGTCGCTCGCTCGGTCGGTAATGCGAAATTCATTTTGTTCGTATGATTGTTTGTTTGTTTGTTACGCTCTCACGCCTCGGCTAGTCAAACGATCATCATAGCGATAAGTATTTTTTACCCGCCAACGCTCATCTGATAAATTACACAACACATACCTGGCACAAATGCAAATTATTAATCAAATAAATTTATTATCAAGTGCTAGTAGTACTCATGTTAGTTAATCACTTCCGGTTCTCTTTGTATCTTGCAAGACGTCGGGGTGAAGGCCGCCTGTCGTGCCGGGAAGTGCAATACATCTGTACTCTGTACTGAACTCAGGTCTGTGTTGGCAGTTAATTGTTGTAGGTCACGACATCTGGGAGGTATTCTCCTTTATGTACTTTTTAAGGTTAAAAGTTGTATCTTAGAAATTGAATATTTGAAAAGTTACTATTATGAGATTTTATTAACAACTTAAACCTAAGTTAACATAAATAACATATTACAAATATTATGCAAAGCCCAATTCAGAGTCCGCAGGCAATGTACCTACCCAAAAGGCTGGCAACGTTATCTCGCTCAATAGTACCTAATGCTAATTCTCTGAACGATCTACACCAGCCCTTTGGTCGTTTGAGCTCTCATTGAAGAGCAAAATAAGTGAGCTAGTTTGAAAAGCGTGAAACGTGTTTTGGGAATTTAGGGGCTAGTTCAGAAATATTTATTAACCATTAATTAACATTGTAACATATTAGTGACAGTGCGCTATCAGAATTATGATAAAGAAAAACCAGGAATCATGGATTTAAAACCCTGATAAATCCGACTGAAAAAAAACAAGATATTTTAATCTTTTCTTTTGAAATATTGAACTTGAAGCCGTTTTACAAAACGGCTGAAATTATTTCAATAATGATATAATTATAATAATATTACAATCCCATTACAGAATGCCCCGTATATCGCGATATCATTACAATGACGCAAGGCTGCAACGCACCGTTTAAAGATAAAACTACACTTCCTCGTCTATTTATAGAAAATAGAAGAAAAACATAGCAATTATAACATTTCTGTTTACTCGTGTTGACACGGCGACACGAGAGTCGAGAAGTCGAGAGTGAAGCGAAGTAGACCTTTGTTCGTCAAAATTTATTAACATGATTTTTTTTTCTCTTTAGTCTTTAGTTGACATAATTATAGACAAAAGTGCACGGCAACTTGACAAGGTGATTCAATTTTGAATCGTTTGTTTTTGGTAGCTAATCAATAAGTACTCGTAACATGAAGACGGTGAACAAGTAATCACCATATTAAATTTTGGTGAACATAGGCCTTAACTTATCGAACGCTAAAAAGGGTTGGCTGAAAATCGAACCTCTTCATCAAATTGTCTTGGGGTTTCTTTTGCAAATTAGCGTTTGTACCTGTTTATGTTTGTTTGAACAAAAATAATTTTCGATTAATTTTTGCGTTCCCATCTGAACATTTACCATTTGGCAAAATGTTGTTTAAATACTTTTTAGATTGTAGAATGCTAAAGATTTGCGAATAAACCAATAGAATTCTAACAGTCAAATTTAAAAAGTAAAATTCGTTAAGAAGTTGTAAAAATTAGCCACTTTACTAATGAACGTCTAAAAACCTCGTAACACCTTGTTTGTGTATTTTTTTTTTTCAATGGACTTAAAAAAATGTAAGGCACTTGGAACACGTAGTTTGTGTTTTTTTTTTCCATTGACTTAAAATGTAGAAGAAAGAAAAGAACTAAACACTGAATAACTATTCCGAGGCTAAACAACGAATGTGGCTAGAATCAAAGAAAAGTCTCATTTTGGGACAAAAATCTGCAACAAGCAAAATTAGATAATCAGATGAATTCAGAAATCAAGTGAATATAAAAAATCGCTTTATATTACAAAAACTATCGTAACATAGGTAACCGAAGACCGAAGCAATTTTAAGCCGATTTCCATTGATTTTGTATTACTTCACGACAACCGAAATCCGTTTAGTCAAAGAACCATGACATAATTACTGTGGTCAAATATCTGGGTTACGTCAGCCTGTGGGGCTTCTCATGGCTGGCTTGGCGTTTAGGAGGAGTAGGTGGTCCTAGTGTTGTCATTTATATACACAGGATACGACTCTGACATGAGAAGAAAGGTCAAAATGTCAGCAAAAGTCCGCTTGACTATTTAAAACCACTTGACTTTATTTATCGGTAGTCGTCTACGAATTCCTATTATTCTAAACGGAGTTTTATCTAAGCGTTTCTATTTCTGGTCTACATTATAAAGTTTTTCTATATCTGGCTTCGTAGGTCCAGGAACAGACGGATCAACTGACATTGATCTAGTTATATGTTTATTAATTTGTGACTTGGTTGAAAACGACTGGTTTGGTTCAACTTTGACTAGAGGTTTTTTAAATGATGAGCATTTTTAATTGAAATAAAATAATAACAACACTTTTGTCAGGCATCCAAACCCCGTTAAAAACTAAACCAAAACAAATTTTGACCAAAGAATTGAGCGAAAGGTCCAAGCGCTGATTCACGCGCGCCGTACAACTTAAAATATTCAATTATCCCCTCAAATTAAATTGTCACACAAAAAAATCCCAACAGAATTTGAAACTTTGTTTATCAACACATAATATAAAAATTGGACATCTAAGAAACTAGTTTACCAAAACGCAAAACATTCGACTGGTCCAAGAACTTGTTTACTAAATCGCGAACTTTGTACCAAACTACTCATAATATAACATTAAACGTGTGTTTGTTAGTTTTCTTCCGGTTCGCAACATCGCTTTGTTTTGCGATCCATTCAACTAGCCGCTAGCAAGGTCATTGCCAGCCGAGACGGCGCCACTGTGAAACGCAAAACAAATGTCGCTTTTGTCTAAGTAAAATAAAATATAAAATGGACTGGAACATCGCAACTCCCTAATTTCCACAACCTCTTCACCAGTTTGGCATTTGTAATTGAAAATATGATTGAAAAGAATTTTGCGTCTAAAATTTTGTGAAAGTCAGAGCAACAATATTCGGGTTATCATCGGACAAATATATTTACATACATACATACCTAATTAAAACATCGAGTTGTCTCTCGATAGTATAAGATTGCAGAGTCAGAGGTTCAGTTTGTTCTGTCAAAAAAATCACCTTTAGTTTACTGAAAACGCTTCTGTACTTACTTTTTTTTAAAGCTTAGTCTGAGTTGTCTTAGTCCGTAAAACCTCTGGTAATGCACCAGCTAACTTTACCGTAGCCTGCCTTCAAATCTTTGAGTTGCATGCATACGAACTTTCTTAGTACAAAACTTTACGGCGGTGTATCTAGCAAGACTGTGATTGGAACCGATCCAAAACCTCCATCAGCTGTTCATTTAAAATTCAAACTTTGTACACTAGAATACTAATGTTTGTTTTGCTTCCGGTTCGCGACGTATCGCTTTGTTTTCGCGATTCATTCAGCTCCAGCCGCTCTACAAGGTCATTGCCAGCATCGCGGCGCCGCGCCAGTCAAATGACGAGCAACATGCGCGTCGTTTCTTTAATTACCGCTATAGTGTAGCTTAAGCTATCATAATCAAATTTAACGTTTGTATAACCTTTTTTTTTGCAATAAAGCAAGCAATTTCGTATAGGCTGAGTGGCTAGGCCTGATATCAGATTTACTAGGCCGCACAAAGCCTTTTGATATGGCTTGACGATGGTTGTTATAAGACAACAATCGGGGCCTACAATTTAACGTGTCTTCCGAGCCACGGTAGCGCTCAGTTGTAAATGCCACTCGTGTAGGCCTAGCATGCGAAACACGACAAAGGTATGTCGACTCTTTTTGTCGAGACATAGATATGTTTATACATAGCTTTGTCACGTTCTCACACGAGAAAAAGTAACAAGAAGAGTTTTATCGCGCACGCATCCTAGGCCTGGTGGTCACCCATCCGAAGACTGACCGTGTCATCCGTTGGATAACTTCGGCGATCGGTTACGGACACCCAGTCTAGCTAAGCTCTAAGCGCCATCTTGTTCAGTCCCTGTAAAACACATGATAACACGATTGCACAATCGACCTTTGGAAAGATACTTCGGCTTCGTAGAGCGTTATCTCTTTCGCACGGCAGTTTCGTTAGTGTGCGAAAGAGAAAACGCTCTACGAAGCTGAAGTCGATGGTGATGAGGTCAATATTTATCGCCGGGTCCTGTAGCAATTTATTATTAACACACAACGTTACGTCATGTCGACTATTTATATCCATTCATGACGCTTGTTACACGACATAGCAGATGGCGAGGGCTGAGGCCGGCCCCCCGCCACAACCGACTAATAAAATGTTTTAATAAAAATAAGGGACTACAATTAGCTATCATATGTTAGCAACACATACAAAAGAATGCAGTCTATGGTCTGCTGTGTGACGTTTTGCGAGCGAACTGTCAAAGGAATGTATTGAATGAATGAATGTAGCGTAAGGAATGAAGGAGTAGCGCCTGAGTCGCCCGCCCCGTCCAACCGGCACTTCTCGCTGGAGCACGGAAGAGGACGGACCTAGTAGTGTTTTTCTTGGGTGTCTTTCTGTAGTATTGATCTTGGTGTCCATTAGATTGATACTGGAATTACCTACATATTGTACATGGTTTGGATTATTAGAAGTATTAGTTGTTTACATTTACATTAAGGTGGTTTTGAATACCGTCCCTTCAGAAATAGTTTACATCAGAAGTGAGATGTAGTTTTCTCGCGCCATAAAAGAAATAGAAATACATCGATAGAGGTATCAAGGCAAAAGATACCGGAATTATTTTAAGCAAATCGTGTAATGTTATTATGTCTGGCAACTAACTTCATTAGATTAGCAGTACTAGATGAAACGACGAGCGTGTATGAAAAGACTCATGGAAGTAGAAGAAGCGAAAGATGTATGCAAGGATCATAGCAAGTGGAGAGAAGTGGTATCTGCCTACCTGTATGGGAAACAGGCGTGACTATATGTATGTAGATGACCTGAAAGACGGCTATAGGCACTCGCCAGAATAGAAGTAGTGAGTTGAAGCAGTGACTTCCTAAGACTAAAGGAATGATCTGAACCAGGCACTACTTCGGATTAAGGGAGTGAGCTAAAATAGCTGAACAGTAAGTGAATTAGTAGCTGATAGATGACCTGAAAGGTTGCTATAGGCACTCGCCAGAATAGTGGTAGTGAGCTGAAGCAGTGACTTCCTAAGACTAAAGGAATGATCTGGACCAGGCACTACTTCGGATTAAGGGAGTGAGCTAAAATAGCAGTCGCATAGGGAATTTCTAAGCCTAAATATATCAGCTTTGGTTTAGATGGTCAGTACTATTATAAAAAAAAAAAGATACATTGCAGAACTATTGAGAAACCTACAGACCTTTTTTTCGGTGTTATGATTGATGATGAAGTTAATAAATGAGATGACTAGTTACAAAGTGGTAGAAATTTCCAAGTCTAAAGGAATCAAATAATGAAAAGGTTGCAACAGAAGTTCTATCTATTTAGGACATCATGAGTCATGATAGGCCGAGCTTAAAGATTTTAACAGCCTTTGAAATCATGTGTGTGTTGACAGATACGTAATTCATGTGCAGAGTTGGAACCAATATAAGAAGCGTGCCTGAGGGCATGCACGGCGCAGGAGGGCCGTGTTAGCAACACATACAAAAGAATGCAGTCTATGGTCTGCTGTGTGACGTTTTGCGAGCGAACTGTCAAAGGAATGTATTGAATGAATGAATGTAGCGTAAGGAATGAAGGAGTAGCGCCTGAGTCGCCCGCCCCGTCCAACCGGCACTTCTCGCTGGAGCACGGAAGAGGACGGACCTAGTAGTGTTTTTCTTGGGTGTCTTTCTGTAGTATTGATCTTGGTGTCCATTAGATTGATACTGGAATTACCTACATATTGTACATGGTTTGGATTATTAGAAGTATTAGTTGTTTACATTTACATTAAGGTGGTTTTGAATACCGTCCCTTCAGAAATAGTTTACACATAAATTATGTACCTTTCCAGTACTTATCGTTAAACTTAAATAAATCTTCTTTAATTAAGCAATGATAGCCTAGTTTAAGAAGGCCCGACATTCTAGCCAGAAGGAGCGGGTTCGATCCCAGCCGACGGTACGAACCAATTTGTTCATTTGTCAATTTTGACAATTGGTCACATGTGCGTATTGACTGTCATCTGCGACTCAACTGGAGCTTGGGATATGGCGACAGGCTCGCCCCTGTCACATTTGGGACTGAATATCGTCCGGCCGTGGGTATTGTATTACACCTCTGCCAGCCCCTTCGAGGGAAAGGCGTGAAGATATGGAATATTATGATTAACCTAGAAAGATTCAAGACTAATTTTCATGAGAACTAATCTTAAAACTTTCACACTACCTCGCTACTGTCGCGTCGCATTGACCTTCCTCCGTCGATCCCAGCATACTAACTACTAGCGTTATATATATACCTGACTATGGCTCCTTTACAATGCACAGAAAGTAAAGAGATTCTTTACAGAAACTGACCAAGTAGGTACCCTATTTTCAAACGACTATAAAAGTAAGGGGAACTCAATTCGACATAACATTTTTACCCCCGACGCAAAAACGACGGGGTGTTCTAAGTTGCCGTGTATGTGTGTGTGTTGTCTGGGTGTGTGTGTGTGTGTGTGAGTGAATGGATGAGTGTGAGTGTGTATGTGGGTGTGGGTGCGAGTGTGTGTGTGTGTGTTTATATGGGTATCGTAGCTCCCGAACGGATGAACTGATTTTGGTTTTGTTTCTTCTTTTTTTTTTAAGGTGAATAAAGGGAGTGTTCTTAACTATGTTTGATGAAAATCTGAGTCAGAGGTTTTTTTTTTTATTAATACTTGTTACTTAGTATGTTAGTAAGTGGGATGTACTTACAAGCTACGGCTGCGATTTTATGCGCTTTATTTGTGCCTCTGGAAATATTTTTCCAGGATTAAAAGTAGTTTGTCAAGGGTCTCCCTCTCCCTTCCCGACTATGTATCACACATACAGCAGAGCTAGCACGGGCCGAATATAAAATGTCTTTCCACCGTTCGCGCTTAGATGGGACATAGCTAGAATACGGAAAATAGCTAGAATATACTCGTATGTCTCTTTCGCGCGGGATAAAAACTGTGAAATAGTAGATTAAGTAACGTAGGGAAGAAGCAGTATCTTAAGTATCAAGTGTGCAGCTTGATTTATTTTGAAACAGCTACTGACGTCAAGGCAATATACTATTAACAAATCTGTCGGCGGTTTTCAACGACTTTGGTGTGTGGACTCCCATTTCTCCTCAACTTCGCTCACTTCCTATTAATTAAATGTCACTGCCGCGCAATTCTATAAAAAATAATAGGTCTGCATTAAGTCTATAGAACACTTATATTATAGGTAAACATGGACATTGTTTCCTCTATAATTATTTCCTAGAAAACCTAAGACTAGCTATGTTCTAGGTCGAGTATACAGGAAACACTGTCAATGAACTTAAATAGAAATAATAGGTGTCAATCAAACATCAATAAATCATAAATTTATTTGATATACCTCCTGCAGCGCGCAGCATTCAGTGGAGGTCGCGCCAAATGCAAAATAAACTTTAAGCAATAGATATTTTTAAATTACCTACTACCTTAAATGATTTTGTTTTCCCTACATCCCGGCTCCATCATCAGATCATTTCGAGGGTATTATAATATGCACCGAATGCAATGTCACAGAAGTTAGGTAAGTAGGGTCAATTGGGGCAAATGCGTCTGTGGGGCAATTGTGTCTTTCGAGAATTACTGACAAACCCTTCACAAATTAGACAACTAACACTATCTTGTAGAGAATATTGCAAATACAGATGAAAAAATGTAGGTGGCGCCTAATTTGTGAAGGGTTTGTCAGTAATTGCCGCAATTGCCCTACAGACGTATTTGCTCCTGTTGACCCAAAAAGCTAGTATTAAATATATTAGCTTTTACCCGCGACGTTTATTAAGAAAATTGCATCTGAAATCTTTCTTCTTGGAATACTGTAATTAATTAACAAATTCCATTAAAATCCGTTTAGCCGTTTTGTCGTGAAAAGCCTACAAACAAACAGACAGACAGACAGAGTTACTTTCAATTTTAAAATTTTAGTAAAATATATGTAGAAGTATGAATGTACCTATGCCTTTTAGCTCAATCGACAACGAGTAGGTGGAAAAAAATGGCTTGCAAATTTTGAAACGAACAACTTACATACGAACAATGTTAGTTAAGAGGGCCGCGACGTTCTGAAATTTCCATACAAACGCACTACTCAAATTTCTTGAAAACCGTTTGTCAGATTATGATGAAATTTAGCATGTACAATTTAATTAACAATATCTTCGCCCCTATGTACTTGGTTTTTTTTCAAAACGTTCTCAAGCGATAATAGAGCTATGAAAAATATCCGCATTTTAAGGGGTCACTTTTGACTGATTTATTCAATAGGTAGGCAAAGCAAATCAAAAATTCCATTACATAGGGAGGTTGTCTACATCATTAGCTGTTAAATGAATCAATAATACAAGGGAAATTCTTAGTTACTTAAGAATGACTACAGTAGTGCCAAAGTTATAAAAAAAATTGAAATTGCACTTTGTCACTCTGTAGGTAAGTTTAGAGGCTCGTCAGTATCATTACTCGCTCTCTTCGCTCGTCTTCTTCTTCTAGTCGAAATGGCGATAGAATACCTTAAGCCAATGCGAATTTAGTCTAGTTCGTCTAGGTCGAAATTAGTTAGGTCGCCCTTCTAAACTACACTACATTTTGTCAGATCGGGAAATTTAACCAATACCTACCATATTACTTAGGATTGTAGGGCACAGACAAAACAAAAAAGTTAAGAGGAGCTCCGTAAACAGCGCAGAGAGACGGTTTTTTCTAAATATCTGGTGCATGAGCCGGTATTGCCATGATAATTCAAATTACCACAAAATTAAGGTGTCCGTAAAAAGTAAAGGCAGTACTGGCGAGGAAATGGAAAAAGTGTTTTAGAAATAAAATTACTAGGTTTTGAATTTGTATGTTATTTATTTACTGAATGTTTTAACAAAAACAAAAAAATATCAGTCATCCATCCATAATACAAGCTTTCCTTAGTTTGGGCCTAGATGGCTGTGTCAACAGATCTGCCCATCCATTTTTGCAGTTAAGAATAGACACTTAGATTATAAGGTGTTTTTAACTAGTTTTACATATTTTAAGGGTGTGTCTATTCGTGAATCTGAATAACTTACCCAAAGAAACTTGGGTCAATCTGCAGCCGAAGGCCTCGCAATGGACAAAGCCGCCCCTGTCCGGTGTCCATGCCATTTGGCTAACGTTTTGGGGTGCGGAAGACATGTATTAAATGTAGCTCTGACATACTCGTAGGCTTTAGTAGAGTGAGCGTTTAGAGTGAGGCAGAATTGTTTCATGGCAGGGGTATACTTGATATTTTTGTTAATCTTTTTTCTGCTTGATGCATTAATCGTATCAATGTCAGTATCACCATCTAATGAGTTAAACAAGTCTATATCTATGTAGTTTCGCTTTTTGAGTTTATTTAGTGTATCTTTTAAAGACTTATTTCCCGAATGAAGACGTCTAACTTTTTGGTTTAATGTTTTTATTTTCCTTTCATATTTTTTAAGTTTTGTCTCTAACATTAAGACTCTTTTCTGTAGCCTGTACTCTCTGGGGGTGTCGAAAATGGATGGATCTGACTGTTCTGGTTCAGCCTAAAAAAAACAGAATAATATTACAGTAACATTTTAAAATTAGACTCGAATATTGTAAATATTTTAGAACGCTAAGATATCGATAAAAAATGTTGTAATACTAAGTGATATTTTTATTGTTCAAGTTTTTACTGGTGAAAATGTTTTGGATTTCTTTTTTACTGTGTATTTCTTATATTTCTATTTAGCTATCCAGTATCCAATATCCCAGAAAGTATGTAACTATTTCACTTACAGCACTAGAATGCTGGTCTAAGTCCGAATCTGACAGGTCTGATGCAGCAGCAGTTTGAACCTTAAGTTAAAAAAAGAAGTTAATAATCATCAGCAAAACATAGGAAAATTATTAAAATTAGGCAAATGGGGTTTTGTAAGAGTTTATCTCAAATAGTATGTAACTACTTTACTTACAACCCGTGAGTTGGAAGGCTGGTTTAAGTCCGGAACTGAGAGGCCTGTTGCGCCACCAGTTTGAACCTTGAAGAAAACAGAACAATTTTAAGTAGAGGTCTTCAGCTAAATTAAGGAAGATAATAAAATAAAACGTATGCTATGGGTATAGAAGACCTAGAATATTAGAATATCCCGGTAAGTTTGTAACTATTTTAAGTTACAACACAAAAAGTAGGAAGCTGGTCTAAGTCCGGAAATGACAGGTCTGGTGCGGTGGCAGTTTCAATCTTTAAAAAAAAAACAATTTTAGGCAAAATTCTTCATTAAGACGAAGGAAGATAGTCATATGGGTATTTGTATGAGAATATCCCGCAAAGTATCTACCTAACTATTTAACTTACAGCACACATAGAAGGTTAGTTTAATTCTAAAACTGTCAGGTCTAATTCAGCGTCAGTTTGAACCTTGAAGAAAACAGAACAGTATTATTTTTTTTTAAACAAAGAAAGATTAATTAAAGAAAGATTAAAATACTTTTTAATAATTCAATGATTTAATCACGAATATTATAAATGCGAAAATGAGTTAGTTCGTTTGTTCGTTACGATTTCACACCTTCACTACTCAACCGATCATAATGAAATTGTACATAGACATTGCCAGGAATACAGACAAGACAATACAGAAAAGGATGTAGAGTACCTTTTATCTCGAACTATTTAACGATTTCTGTGGGACCGCGGATGAAACCGCGGGGCGCAGCTAGTTATTCCTATTTACTTACAAACATAGCCTGGCTAGTTATTCAAATACATTAATTGTGAAAATAATTCACTTACAGCACATGGAGTAGAAGGCTGGTTTACGTTCAAATCAATTGATAGATCTAATGGATCAGGATCTTCTTTCTGGGAAAATAGAAGAAAGTCAAAATGGCATAACTTAATTTAGTATTTAAATTAATACAATTATGTTAAGTGTAAAAACTTACAACATTTGGAGGTAGGCTTTGGTCCACATTATCGAATACCTCTGTAATGTCTGTAAAAATCTGATGGACAAAATAAGTCAGTGTTGTAATATTGTCATCAACAGCCTCATAGTACAAGTGTCAAAATGTTAATTACTAGAAACTATGATATTAATAAAACAATAAGAATATTTGGGACATTTTTGCACACACGGCCATCTGACCTCAAACTAAGCAAAGCTTGTACTCTGTCAAATACTGATTTATATTTACATAATGATATACATATTTTAACAATACATACTTAAATAGATATTAACACCTAGATATAGAACAAACACAAATGTTTATCGCATGAATAGTTATTCTAGATGAGAATCGAACCTAGATGAAATCAAAAGTCGGTTCACTATTAACTGAGCCACTTAGGCAGTCGCCTTACCTTTGGATATCCGTTTTTTAGCACACGACGTAAGCCTTTCTTTGTGTGGTATAAATCGGCGATTTTAAAATGAGCTGAACAAACAACGCTGCTGGAAGTGGGTTGCCATGATAGTTCCTCCCGGCTTTTTTGAATGATCTTAATCCACTTATGTTTCATTTCTTGATTACGATTCGGAAATCTAAAAAAAATAGGTATTAGAACACATACTTAACACCTAAATGTGAATACGTCACACAGACAACAGAAATATGCTTTCATAACAGTAAAAAAAATTGACAACTTTGAACACGTTAAATAAAAAACTCAAACGACGACATCAATAGCAAAAAATTAAAATTTTGCTGTAATTTTTTTAAATACTAATTAATCACCACACCTATTTTAATGAAATGAAAATAGGACGGGAGATCTTAAAACCACTTATTCAATGAACAAATGCATAATTGAATTTAAAAAAAAACCCCAACCACATATCATATTAAATCATAGCAATAGCTAAATTTCGACGCTCGATGAAAACACCTTTCAAAAATAACAAAAAGTAAATCCACATCGGTCGTTTAGGAGCTACGATGTCACAGGCAGGCAACACACAGGTAAAAGACAAACTTATAGCGCCCCTCTTTTCGTCAGGGGATAAAAAATAATCAATAACAGTTCACAACCGGCAAAGATTACGATTGCGTCGCGTAACAAACATACAAAAAAAAACAGTAGAAAAAAAACCTCTACCTTTTCTAAAGGCGGTTAAAACACATTCATAAAAACAATTACAAGAAACTAGTAACGTAACGCTGCGTATCACATTACCCAATAATAGGGTAAACTTCAAGGTACCATAATGGCAACACTTCCTGCGTTCCAAGCAATGACCTCAAATTGAATTTTGTAATATTAAAGATATAAGGGCTCCCAAATGATTCTTACGTGTGAAACGTGATTCCATCCTGCTTTTTATCTTTTGAAGATTGTTTCTTGCATCCTTTTACAACGCAATTCGGCATTTTCTCTGTAAAAATGATATATCTTACATAACGTTTTGCTCCGCGCGCCGCGGTAGCACGACTGACAAGTCAGGGCATAGTTTCGTTGTGCGTGTGTGCGTGTAGTCGTGTATATACACGGTGACGCATCGTTTACCGGCCTCACTTCGATGTTTGCAGAGTTCCGTTTCAACTTGTTAATTTGGTCTGAGTAGTAGGGTCCGAAAAACAGAAGCAGTCATTACTTCATTCAATTTGCAGAACGTTAGGTGAGGCTGAAATTGAATAGTGTAATGGCTGTTAGACAGTTAGCAATCCAATTTATTTCTATTGCACGGACAGCCTCGCTTAGTTAGCATACTGCAAATTGGATAGTGTAATGGTTGATAGGTTAGTCTTATTAATATGTAATATTTTTTTATTTATAATTGGCTGCGCCCCGCGGTTCAAACCTATATCCTATATCCTATATCCTATATCCTATATCCTATATCCTATATCCTATATCCTATATCCTATATCCTATATCCTATATCCTATATCCTATATCCTATATCCTATATCCTATATCCTATATCCTATATCCTATATCCTATATCCTATATCCTATATCCTATATCCTATATCCTATATCCTATATCCTATATCCTATATCCTATATCCTATATCCTATATCCTATATCCTATATCCTATATCCTATATCCTATATCCTATATCCTATATCCTATATCCTATATCCTATATCCTATATCCTATATCCTATATCCTATATCCTATATCCTATATCCTATATCCTATATCCTATATCCTATATCCTATATCCTATATCCTATATCCTATATCCTATATCCTATATCCTATATCCTATATCCTATATCCTATATCCTATATCCTATATCCTATATCCTATATCCCATATCCTATATCCTATATCCTATATCCCATATCCTATATCCCATCCCATATCCCATATCCCATATCCCATATTCTATATCCCATATCCATGTAATGCCTTAGATTAGGTACTAGAATAATGTAAGCAGCTTCTCTAATTGGATTAAAAGGATTTTTGATTTACTGTCTCTATCTAGTGAATGAAACAGTCCAAAGTGACTTCTCACAAATGTGAATATTTTTCATAGCTTTATTTTCTTGTGAAAATAAAGTTTTTATACTTAAATATTGTGAAAAGAGTTATAACCTATTTAGTTCCATGTTCATCGAACTTTAATTAGGCGATTATTTGTTTATTGTCCACTTTTCCATTTAACTTATTGAACATAATATTATAACATAACATATCGTCACGCCTTTCCCCTAAAGAGAAACGCCGGACGATATTCAGTCCCAAATGTGACAGGGGGTTGATCCTGTCGCCATACACCGGGCTCCAGTCATGTAGCAGATGACATCCAATACGCACATATGCTCACACAATGAACAACTGGGTTTGAACCCGCTCCTTCTGGCTTGAGAGGCAGGCCTTCTCCAACTAGGCTATCATCGCAACTTATTGAAGAGCTGTCAAAACAGTCTGTCAAAAAATATTTGTTGACAAAAGTTTTGGTAAACTTTGATCTTTGCACTTGCTCATCACAATCTGATCAATAGTTTCTGGGTGAGACAAGCGCAATAGCACAATGGTCTGTATGGAAATTTCAGACCTGTTCAATTGATATGTCGCAGCCAATTACCTCGCTTAATTCGCCGTTCAATTAACAGCCTAGCCTTTTCCCTAAACGGCGCCGTTCAACTAGCATCCTAATGATGAATCAAACGGCTGATTAAGCAAGTTGGCTGCCACATTGTAAATTAACCAAATTAACTTTGCCTGTAAATCTCAATTTAAAGATTTCTAATAACTATTATTTACGATTTAAGAAATTACTTTAATTGCGCTTCTTGTAATATTTCAAATTTAATTTCCGTTATGTGTAGGTACCTACTTACACGTGAATAAACCAATTTTAATGTGATTTTAATAACACACGGAAACAGGCATTTACTGATATTATCGTGTAATAATGAAGTTCATAATTAATGATTATAATTGTTTTATTTACTTGAATGTGTTTTTAATCAACATAATAATTCGAGAAAGAACTACCATCGGGTGCGCTGACCATACAAAACAATATAGGGTCAACTGGGGCAAATGCGTCTGTGGGGCAATAGCGTCTTTCGAGAATCTTATACCTTTAAATGAGCAATTCTTGTATATATATATATATATATATATAATTGGAATCTCGGAATCGGCTCCAACGATTTTCATACAAATTAGTATATAGGGGGTTTCGGGGGCGATAAATCGATCTAGCTAGGAATCATTTTTAGAAAATATCATTTTATTCGTGTTTTATCGATAATCAATCTCAACTGAAAAATATGACTCTTCCTGACATCTATTGGCGAATAATAATACTACTATTTTTTGTGAGCAACTAATTGCTTTAACGACACAACAGCAGATGGCGTTGTTAAGTAACACGAAGTCAATGAGTGTTTGCTTTGAGGTTAGACTAAAATCAATTGTTTATTATCCAAAAAACACAATTAAAAAATACCGAGCAAAGCTCGGCCATCCAGGTACTGACGTATTATTTGTGAAGGGTTTGTCAGAAATTCTCGTAAGATGCAATTGCCCAACAGACGCATTTCAGCCGTTGACCCTACTTACTTAATTATATTTCCGTACACCTAAAATACATATAAAATGTTTCAAAACAATAGACGATAAACATTTTGCTGTAAGTTTGCAGCCAAAATATTCTAAATGAGTATACGCACGAAAGTCGGCGACGGTCCGCCGACACAGCTCGCCGACATGATGTGCGCGTTGTGATTTCACGCCGACACATGACGTGTCCTTTTTTTAAATCATATTATATGTCCACCGACTACGTCAAGAAATATGGCCGCCAACTACACATCGGCGGCTGTCGGTTATTGGTTTGTCAAGTCCCAATTGGCGTATTTCTACTTGCGGGCGACGGCCGGCCCTTGGTCCCGTCGACACCGTGCCATGCCGCCGGACCGGGCCGGACCGGGCCGGGCCGGGCCGTGCCGGATAAGCGTGTCATACATTGCCATACCATTTAGGTACCTACTAACCCTTTTTTATTAGGGGGAGGAAAAATCTCCGAAAACCTCCTCGGTCGCCTACATCTGTGTTTGATACAGGGCTGGCTACACCATACTTAGAAAATTACACTAACTCCATCGTAAATTATCGACATTTAGTGACGTACATAGTCGATGATTTTTAGGTTCATCCGCCGATGCTGCGCGACCGCAAATCGTATCGCCGCGCAATAAAGTTCATGGTCGCGCGCAGCGTCAGCGGCTGAACTTAAAAATCATCGCAGTAAGACGTCACGGTACGGGCTCAAGTTCTCTCTAGCACATCACCTGAGGCTATTCTTCTGTCTGAAGAGATCGCTCTTAGCGATTGGCCGCCAGTTGTTCCAGATAATTTTTATTCATAGAAATGTTAGCTGGATCGGCGAATACTGTAGTGTGACATATTTAAATTTAAATCTCTATACACACCTCACACAGTCTCTATACACACAGTCCTACTCAAAAATAAGCTTATAAAATACTTAAGTTGGTTGTTAGTAGATTAAGCAAAAGATATGCCCCGGGTGAGGATCGAACTCACGACCTTAAGATTATGAGACTTACGCGCTGCCTACTGCGCTACCGAGGCGGTCGACGTGGCACACGAATTTTCCAGTAACTTATGCTACATGCAACATTGCCATAAAATCTAAAAAAAAACTAAGTTAGTTTTTTTACATCTGTACATAAAGATTGCCAATCCCTTTCCAGCTATCTTTAGCTAACAAAAGCTGATGCGTTGACGTTGCGTTAGTACCAAAAAATCGTTCGGGAGCAGCTCAGTATCACTAATATCTCACAAACGTGCCAGCTGGACTACAAATGACACATTTGTAGAAAACTGGTACCACTGAGCCGTTCGTCGTCCTTTTTTTAAGGCTAACGCGACGTCATCGTTCAGTTAAGCATCAGTTAAGGTTGTGTGATTTGATTGCCGTCCTGGTTTGTTCACAGCTCAAAGGGTGTGGTATGTCGTCATAAATAGTAAACACGCTTGGGTAAACTCATTTAGCTTGGACTAAGGACTAGCTCTCAAATAAGGCTTCCGGAATATACAGTCAGCCACCAGTCAAGTACTAGGGGATCGTATCCAGGTGTTTGCAATAATTGTCTCGGTCTTTCTCGCTCTCATGACTTTCATAATGTAAGAAACAGTGACCGATATAATATCGCATTTGCCAGAATATTATGAAAACATGGGAGAAAAAAGTATGGGAGCTAAGTTTTTTTTACGATTATGTTTTCCTTCTGTGACAAGCACAAGTTCACTGTTGGAGTTGTTGGAGTTGGAACGTAAAAATACCATTGAGTTAGCTTCACAAAAAAGACAATTCGATAGAAAAAATTAAAGTTATACTATTTTGACAATTTCTATGTATTTTAATTTGTTTAGAATCGGCAGAACTAGAAAAATGCTTTTGTATGTCTGGCCGGCGTCTGTCAGGCTACTTGCCTACAGTGGCCGTATTCGGAGATTTGAGATTTTCATCTCACCTTTTTTCGTCCTTATTGCTCTCGTTTGAAACGTCTGATAGCTGAACCTGTGAGATATAATCTCAATACCAAGATATAATCTCATCTCATCTCACACGTAGGAATAGCCCTCCAGGTCGCATTTTTCAACGGATTCTCGTAAAATTTAGTGAGCCGGTTTGATAATTAAGTAGATTTTTTTTATTATGGAAACTGACGTGGTTTTCACACATTATGATTTTATGAGACGGGAATTCACGTACGATTTCGTCAACTATTCCGTAGTTTCAACCGCATTCGATCGTCTTTATCAAGGCGAGTGCGGTTGCGTCTCGCATAGCGCCGACAGATTTTATTTTTGCGATTTTTTGAAAATGTATGTTACTGGCTCGTGAGGTCTTGAGCTTACACGGCCACCAGTTTAATTTTAATATTAGCTAAATACAATAATATAATAATAATTAGCCTGAAAAGTTAATTTACCCATAACTATTATTTTTTGTGCGGGTGTTATTATTAATAAAATATACCTCTATCAACCCTTTTGTGGGAAAAGACGTGATAGTAAATTACGATTAACTATTTAGGTTGACACACCTCTAATTAATTGTTCCCATTATCGGGCTATTTCGCTCTTGTAACATAATAGTTAAATAATAAAGATCTTTTTCAAATCATAATTGCCAATGACAGACAAATAGACGAAAAAAAATAGTTGTAAGTAGATAACATAACTTACTCAATTTATTATTTAATAACTTTATATAATCTGTTTTCATAAACTTTAGGAAGTGAGCGTCGTAGCTCAAGAGGCTGCGGTTTTTTATACTTTTTACTTTCCATTCGTTCTTATTTCAATACATTAAACTATTATTAGCTTTTGATTAGATGCTAGATATTTTTCCGCGGTTTCGCTCGCTTTTCATAGCCTATATGTTACTTAGGGATAATGTAGCTTACTAATGGTGAAAGAATTTTTGAAATCGTACCAGTCATTTTTGAGTTTATACGTTACAAACATACAAAAATACAAATCTCATCTCTCTATAATATTAGTGTAGATATTACTTTTCTAGCTTTTGCCCGCGGTTTCGCCCGCGTGGCTTGCAGGAAACAACCCTTTCGTAGTGGATGTCTACACTTCACAAAGAATACAGCCTCTAAGATTTCATATTTTTAGGTTAGGTTGAGCGTTGAAATATCAGTCAATCAGGGACCCTATTCGGAGATTTGAGATTTTCATCTCACTTTTTTTTTATTCTTGTTGCTCTCGTTTCAAACGTCATAGGTGTGAGAGAGACCAAAATAAAATCTCATCTCATCTCACTCACAAGAATAGCCCCCCAGACTATGAATTTTATTTATTTAGAAAATAAAATTGTGTATAACTACGGGCTGCGTCCCGTGGACCCACAGGAATCTTTAATTCTTTGGGGTTGAAAGGTAGTAAATGTGCTGTTCTGTACCCCTGACAACGTGTTTGCAAAATTATTGAGATGTTTAAGATGATTATGATGATCGGTTAAGTAGTTAAAGCGGGAAGGAGTAACAAACAATCAAACGAACAGACTCACTTTCGCATCCATCCATTCATACTAATTGTAAAATTGAAAGTAACTAAGTAGTCTGTTTGTAGGCTTAACTGCTGAACAGATCGCAATGAGTTTTAATAATTGGTTACAGAATTTCACAGGGAAGGTTTTTGGACACTCTTTTCTGACTGAACGCGAACAAATTCACGGATAACAGCTAATTTATAATAATCTTAAGTAACTAAGACTGTATAGGCCGAGTGGCCAGCCCTGGTGTCAAAGTGTATTACTTTTACGTGGATGCTCATTTAGATAGCTACTAGCTGCGTCGCGCGGTATTACCTGCGCTTAAAAAGAGACTTACGTGTTAAACCTGGTCATAAGTTACCTCCATACTAAATTTTATCAAAATTTGTCCATCCGTTTGAGCAGGAAGAAGTAACAAACAAAACACACGAAATAATACATATACATATCGTCACGCCTTTCCCCCGCGGGGGCTGGACCCACACTTCGCCGGACGATATTCAGTCCCGAATGTGACAGCGGGCGAGCCTATCGCCATACACTGGGCTCCAGTCATGTAGCAGATGACATACAATACGCACATACTGTTCACACTATGAACCACGCACCAATTTGGAGCGTGCCGTCGGCTGGTTTCGAACCCACTCCCTCTGGCTTGAGAGGCGGACCTGCTCCCAACTAGGCTGCCATCGCTTTTATAATACACATGAGAAGAATAAGGATAAGGAATGTAGGATGTAGGTATCAATGTAGGCATTATAAGCATAAGCACTACATACTACATACACTGCATGTGCTAATGTTTTTTCCGAGGCTCGACCTAGAGCGAAGGTGTTCAGGAAGTGACCTCGGTGGAAAGGAAACAGTGTCGTGAGTGTAAGTAGCTCGACTGACGGTTGACTCGAACCGAGCGTGTCTCATGTTACTACTGACCTATATCATGGAACCTTCGGAGATACAGCCTTACGAAAATTCGGAAAAAATGATTGAATGCTTTTATAATAAATTGAATGTATAATGTAATAGTATTGAACAAAACGATTTGAGTTAATATAAGCATATATTAACTCAAATCGTTTTGGTTTTTATAAACGATGTGAGTTTTGCGAAACTGATATAAATAAATAATTACTTGAAACTCCAAACTAACAAATTTTACACTTGCGAACGTTTGGGTACGTCCGTTTTCAGCTCACTTTTTAATCTCGCGAACATTATTTTCCAGTTTCCTCTCACTCAAATTGAAAACGAAATCCGAATTCATCTCATCGAAAATAAAATCATTATTGTTGTCCTTATCTCAAAAGTTTGCCCGGTTCCGTCTCACAGGCTTGTACTGTTTTTTATCTATCTGTGTTTTATATTTCCCTTTACTTATAATCGTTGTATGGCCTAGGAATGCTAATACAGTGTTTTGTCCTTTTAAACCGACTTCTTCTTCAAGCTCCTTCTTTAATTTCTTTAAATTTTTTCTTCTTCTTTAAGCTCCTAGTAGCCCAACGAGCTATGGAGAGGGCTATGCTCGGAGTCTCTCTGCGAGATCGAATCAGGAATGAGGAGATCCGTAGACGAACCAAAGTTACCGACATAGCCCAGCGGATTGGCAAGTTGAAATGGCAGTGGGCAGGGCACATAGCACGAAGGACTGATGACCGATGGGGTCGAAAGGTCCTCGAATGGAGACCACGTTCCAGTAAGCGCAGCGTAGGACGTCCACCCACAAGGTGGACAGATGACCTTGTGAAGACCGCAGGTTCGCGCTGGATGCAGGCCGCTACCAACCGGTCTTATTGGAGATCTATGGGGAGGCCTATGTCCAGCAGTGGACGTCCCATGGCTGATGGATGGATGGATGGATGAAACCGACTTCCAAAAAGGAGGAGGTTCTCAATTCGACTGTATGTATTTATTGTATGGATGTTATGCGATTACTCCGCCAAGTGTGTCTTTTTTTTGTTTGATTGATCATACTTAAAAGGTATGCGGTCCCATATAAATTCTATCGACATTTGTCAAGCAGTTTTTAATATACGTTTTAATAAAAGTCTAAATATTGTTAACATAGATGACTAGAAGTCGGTTTTTAACTGACAAAACGGAGGAGGTTTACAAGTCGTCGCGTATTTTTTGTTTTTGAGCTTTACTTTTTACAATGTTTCTTTTTCTTAACTTGATCGGAAAAAAGACAAAATCGTTCTGTTATTGTTCGTTTATTATCGGCACTTTTGCCAAATAAGACAAGACTGGTCGTTGTGGAGATCATTGGAGAAGGTCTTTGTCTAGCAGTGGTCGTCTTTTTTTTTTTTAAGACAACACATCGTCACGCCTTTCCCCCGAGAGGGCTGGCAGAGGTGTAATACAACACCCACACTTCGTCGGACGATATTCAGTCTCAAATATGACAGGGGGCGAGCCTGTCGCCATACACCGGGCTCCAGTCATGTAGCAGATGACATACAATACGCACATATGTTCACACAATGAACAAATTGGTGCGTGCCGTCGGCTGGTATCGAACCCACTCCCTCTGGCTTGAGAGGCGGACCTGATCCCTACTAGGCTGCCATTGCTTTTAAGACGTAATTTTAATCGTTTTTTTTTTAAGACAGTGCTTAACTAAACTAGAAAAACATTATGCTTTAAAACACGGGAATTACTCACGTACGATTCAGTCGATTATTCCGACTATAGTTTCAACCGCATTCGGCGGTCTTCATCAGGGCGAGTGCGCGCGCGGCTGCGTCTCGCATAGCACATTTAGCAATTCCCGTGTTTTAAATCATAATGTGTGAAAACCACGTCAGTTTCCATAATAAAACTAGAAATAGCTGTTTCTTGTTTAAAATATTGTTTATCTACAATGTTCCCATACTAAAACTCAATAAAATATCAACTTAACCCCTCCATAGTCACCATTGCCACAGATATCCTTTAACAAACCAATACCCATACAACCAATTACGGAAAGTAAACAAATACCAACTTAACTTTCCCACCACTATTCTTTATAATCACCTCTACATACAAAGAAATAAGAGTGATACAATCCTTCGCAGGTGGCAAATTAAGTTGGTAATAAAAAGCATTACCTTTTGCGATGAGGCCAATGCCGATCGGAAGGAAATAAGGTCACTTGATATATGACTGTTTTTACAATTGTATGGTGTAATTGGCCCTTTATTATGTTGACATTTTTATGAATCGTGTGGTGCTAATTATTGCCCTAGGGCAATAAACAATAAATCTTGTTGCCCTAGGGCAATAATTAATAAGCTATATTGCCCTAGAACAGTTATTAACAACACTAGGATGTCATTAAAACAGTCAGCGTCTACTACGTAGGTACACTTGAAAAACATTATTAGATTTTATGTAATCGGGTAAACATAAGTTTTGATTAATTTCTGCAAACATGTTTACAATCTGATAGTTCTATAACTTTCATTTTAGATTGTAAAAATATATTTATTATTATAACTAGATGAAATTCAACCCCAGTACTTTGGTGCACGAACCAATTTGTTCATTGTGTGAACATAATTGAGCGTGTTTTATATCATCATCATCATCATCATCTGTTACATAACTGGTATAAAGATTATGGTGTATGGCGACAAGCCCGCCCTGTCACATTTGAGACTGAATATTGTCCGGCAAAGTGTGGGTGTTATAATACACCTCTATTAACTCTTTCGAGGGAAAAGCGCGACGATACGTTATGTTATGCTAACAAGACTACGTCCTCGTGAAGCGTTGAATTATTTTCCTTGAAGATTACGTAAGAGTCCTTCAAAAGAGTTTAACGCGCGCACACCTCAGTCTCAGAGCAACGGTCTAGAAGAGTGTAGAAATTATGAAGGAAAGAATTGATTAATGCCGAGAAAATTGCAGCATATACCTCATTTCAAGCAAAGATAATAAACGCAGTTGACGGTACATACTTAATGGAGAAAAATTATTGAGTATTTTGTAAAATTTGTCAGTAATAAGTAGACATACAACGTGTTGTTTTGCATTCCCACGGAATTTGTAGAAGCACACTCCACTAGTAGAGTATGAATAAAGTGTGTGGCAACCTTGAAATCGGGGGAAAAAAACAGCTGTTCCATACAAAAAGTTCGTTGATCGTCGACAAAACGAATGCAGCAATTTTTTAACTCGATTTCAAGGTTGCCCCAAACTTTATTCGTGCTCTGCTAGTGGATTATACCTACCTTTAGAAATTTTACGGAGTGCAAAACAACAGGTTGTACATGTAAGTATGTGGTTAAGGCGTTTTCTTTTTTTGTATTTTTATTATTGAACTGTCACCCTTATCGCCGGTGTGATAAAAGATAAGGCCGCCTGACCCGCCACCTGTCGCGTCGCTCTCACTACACTCAATGCCGAAATGCAATAAGGTCAAGATTTGGTCGAGTACTTCGTTTGGAGCAAGGTACAAGCGTAGGCCGGAGCGGGAAAGGGTGACGTAGCGATCTGTGCCTGTCCCTCGATTCTACTAAACAATTGTTTTTAAATTGTCAATGAGTTACCCCGAGACACTTTTTGTATGCCAGAATTGTCAAAAGTAGACAATTCATTAACAATTGGAAAACAATTGCTTAATGAAATCGAGCCCTTTGATTTGAACTGTTTCTGATTGATTTAGAAACAAATACAAATTGAGTCTGGTACAACAGTCAGCAAAAAATTATTTCTCATATCAAAGTGTTTCCGATTTAGATGTGAGATAAATCGGCTACTTTGAATCCAGTGTCATCACAACAATATCTTAATTTCGATTCCAGCGCTTCCTGGCTAAATGCACGAGATTACAAATATTACTAAACTTTACAATCATATGGGTATAGTTGTGCGATATGATGTATGAAAGCGAAAAGATGAGACGACTTTCAAAACTTAGAAATAACCCTGCTTATAGTATATTCCTCCACCCCTTCCCTCTCTCGCTCGCTCTTGTATTTTAACCCACAGACACAGTTAAAGGCTTGTATTTAATACAACGTGTAGGCAATCAAGCGGCTTAACAAAACATACACATAAGTGGTTCTCACACTGCTTTGCACCACACGACGACACGCGAAACCGCGTTTTAAACGCTACAGTGAAATGACACAGTTTTTTTTTAGTACATAAAACCCGCGCGGTACAACACGCTGAACAACTCTCCGCGCGGGAGATATCTTTCGTCGTCTCGCGCACGCGTGGGCACGGAGCAATGTGAGAATCACCTAACTATGCCCACACCAAAGCTATATTATTGACCCACGTTACCTACGCTTATGTGTTTACTATTCGCCAATCGTAATAAACACATTACTTGTTATAATGCCGATAGATCTCAGTACAGGGTCACATTAAATGGGAGGTTTGATTAAACGGCTATGGTTTAGTGCGGTGTAATTTTATTGATTTAAGTAGTTCAAATTGTAGTTTGTTGTTAATGAAATTAGTATCGTTTTGGACAGATACCATTAATTTTATTAATAGTTTATCTGTAATAGTTGGTTTCCTGATTACTGAATACGTAGGGAACTTTATAAGCTTAACTTTCCACCCGCTCGAAGATCCACTGACAGACCCAAAGCAAAGTTAGAATGTAGTGATAAAGGATATGAGAGAGTGAGGTTGACGATGTCGAGGATAGAGTGTACTGGAGGAGGAGAGCGAGGAAGGCTGACCACCACCATGTGGCATATATTATCGGGAAGAGAAGAAAGAAAGAGCTCATTCGTTGCTGCGGTGCGGTCATCAATATCTCTTTTCTACATAGTATGAAGCCACTTTCCGCGTATGTCCGTCTTTCTGTCTGTATATAACACAATAGATTTTGATGCGGTTTTCACCGTCAGTCAGAATTTTTTTATGGAAAGTTTACAGGCACGGGCCGGGCCGGGCGGAGCCAGGGCTCGTCGCTAGTAGATTACAAACTTTTTTTTGCAATGGATGTCGTTACGAGGTGAATTATTTAGTCTTTTTTTTTTCACGAATTAGGAACCTCGCGCTTCTTCCCACGCTTGAGAATTTTAAAGACATTTTTCAGCTTGAACGATCACCTGTTTCTATTGTCTTTGATAAGCATACTTAGTGGTAAAACCGCAAGGCGCCGCTAGTGTGTAATGTGTATGAAGGAAAACCAGCCGAGTCTTAAAGGTTTCTTGAAACCAATTGACACATATCGCGGGCTTTCGGCCTCGGCTTATGATTTAATACGGAAAAATATTACATAACCTCTGGCGATGTTTGGGTGAGTCACGCCGTTTCCGTTTAGTGTGGCTCACTAACTTTGAGTCAGTGAGGAAAGATGATAAAGTTTATCAGATCAAAACTAATGTTATGAAGAGGTAAAGTTTGAAGTTCGTATGTAGGAGGTAATCACAGAATACACCCTATTTTTACCCAACTACGCAAGAAGGAGGGGTGCATGTATGTAAGTATGTATGTATGTATGTATGTATGTACGAGTATGTATGTAGGAGGTTTCTTTGGCATGCCCTACAGCCTATCACATAATACACATAATTTAAAATTATTAGTAGAAAATGTCAAAACCTACTCGTAATTAATATAATTACAAAATGTCAAATAAAATTTTAAATAATAATACACACAAACACATAAATACAAATACGGTATATAAGATTCGCAAAATGTCAACAATAAATTTACTATGCTAAGCCACTTATCGCTAAAAATGTCACAGTCCGGATACATACAAAAACCATCAACCATGATCATGATGATCATCACCATGATGGCTACAAACGTAACCATCATGGCAATAAGATGTACCTGGTACCCTATTCGGAGATTTGAGATTTTCATCTCACCTTTTTTCATCCTTGTTGCTCTCGTTTGAAACGTCATAGGCGTGAGCGTGACCAAGATAAAATCTCATCTCATCTCACGCGTAGGAATAGTCCCACTGGACCGATGTTGCAGGAAGGTGAGATTATTATTATTTGTTTGTTTGTTACGCTTTCACGCCTGATCATTACAAAATGCCTAGATGGTGTCAAGGCACCGATAAGAACATAGAGTACTTTTAATCCCGAAAACAATATCGATTCCTAAAGGACCGGGCGCAGCTTAATTGCTAGCTGCGTCCGATAAAAACGAACTTGGCGTATGATTTTTTTGTTTACAATTTAACCGAGACGATGAGCCAACAAAACAAGGCAAGACACTACCAAAGACGTGTAGATACAAAACGAGCGAATTGCAATTTTAAGAATAAGAATAAGAATAATAAGAATAAAAATAGTTTATTAACAAACACAACATAATTAAATTATACACAGTTGATTACAGAATATATAAACAGATAAAAGTGTTTGGCAATGGGAGTAAGCTCAGCGTTGTACTGTGCAAACAAGTTTGCACAGAGCTGGTTTAAAGCGATTGTTTGGAAATTTCAGACCCTCTTGCCCCTGTTAAGCGATAATTATATTCTACCTCGTAATATTAGTTTTTACACAATGCATTTTTCCGTCTCGTTTTCCTCGGTGGAGACGGTAAAGTACCAAAAGCGTAGGCATTTGAATTAACGCTGAAAATGTCACGACATTGTACGAGTGTAAGGTCGGGCTTGTGCGGGCTGTGTAGCGACAGCAAAATATGAAAATAATAATTAGTGCAATTACAATTTTGTTACTACAAAAAAGTATTATCAAACCGAACTACGTTGAAAAAGTAATGCGTGGTCATACATATATAAAAAAATTAAAGTGTGTGTTGACTAGACTAATTAAAAATCCTAGGGCAAACATTTATGTAATGAACATTTGTGTTTGTTCTATGTCTGGGTGTTAATATCTATTTAGGTAGGTATGTATTTATTTTAGGTAAAATATATTTGTACTAGCTCTTTTGCCCGCGTCTTCGTTTGCGTTGCATAACCTATCATTTAGGGTTAACTATTAAAGATTTAAGTTAATATCTTAATTATCAGTCTCAGGCAGCCATAGTACAAGTTTTGCTTAGTTTCGGGTCAGGCGACCGTGTGTGGAAAGTCCCGAATTTATTTATTATTATTTTTGAAATCGGTCCAGTAGTTTCTGATTTTTACGTTACAAACGTACAAGGATACGACTCTTTCCTTTTTATAATATTAGTGTACATGTAATTCAGTCTTTGGCAGCCATAGTACAAGCTTTGATTAGTTTGGAGTCAGATGGTCATGTTAGCAAGTGTCCCGAATATTTATTTTATTTTTAATTGTTATTAATAGATTCGTGGTTTTTCCCACCAGTACGTGTTATCTTTCACCGGCGTATCCGTGCGCGGGCGCCGGAAGTGTCGGTTAGTGTGTCAATGGCGCCGCGAGCGCGACACGATACGACTTGTCTTGCGAGACAAATAGTAAGAGGTTTAGGTTACCTCTTTTTTTCATCATCATCATCGTCATCATCATTAACTGCGGACTATATAGCATACACAACTACACTGCTGAGCAAAATTATACTATTAGCTTTTTGAGCTGTAGACTTTGCGGCTGACGTATGGTCTTCCCTTACAGGTCGCTTTCCGGACTTCGATCTAGACAGAGATACGGAAGGAGATCCGGACAGAAATCGGACATACGATAGCTTTTCGAAGCTAAAGCAGAGACGCTTCGCTCACTGTCGCTCGCTCGGTCGATAGCCCCTCTCTTTTCATACGCCTCTCATCCTCGCTTCTCATTCTGACGCGTAAAATACTCGTATTATCTTGTCATTGTCTCTCGTTTAAAAAGTCAGAAGAGTGAGAGAGAATAAGGTGTATCAGATATTTAAAAAGAATATGTCATGCGTTATTGTTATTGTTTTTATTGTTAGTCATATTTAATCAATTGTTATAAATAAGTTCAGTTTTTAATTTTACACATTACCTTTACTTATATTAATTGAATGTAATTTACAATGTGTGCTGTTATGGGTGTCATGCCTGAAATAAATTAATTTTGAATTTTTTTTTTTTGTTATGATAGAGTTCCTGATCCTGTGCCTATCTGTTCTGTCCGACCCGTAATTTCCTGTATCGTCAACCCAACGTGCTGAAGGTCGACTTCAGCTTCGTTTGCCGATATGCGGCCACTCAAAAAAAGTCAAAAGTCAAAAACTCAAAAAAAAACTGATCCGTTAACCCCTTCCTTTTCTCTGCCTGGCAACATGTCCTATATTTTCTTTGACCTTACTTTATTTTTACTTTATTTTTAACCTACTTCAAGAAAAAGGAGGTTCTCAATTCTGTTGTTTTTTTTTTATGTTTGTTACCGTATATAAGATCCGATTTTGAAAATTATTTTTTGATTTAAGTTTTTTTAAACTTACAGATTGGTCCCGTATTACAGACTTACAGATTTGGTTGTAACAAAATCCAATTCGGATGACGCGATGTCCGGTTTTTTATTTTTAACGATTATCAGATAGCAAAAGCGATGTAGTATACGTATATTTATTATTCGTTGCAGTAACGGGCTTTTCCTAAGGCCGACTAGATCCGGGATTTAAACGGTAAATAAGTATTCGAAGCCTCAAAAAAAGGAAAAGAAACAAAGACACGTCACTGTTTCTTTAGCAACAGAGACAACAAACTTGGCATCAGAGACAATGTCTAGAACACGCCGATAGTCTAGATTAAACTTGTATCTTTCGAGGGAGAACTTTATAGGGAAGGGGAAGCTGATTATTGATCCGTCTCTGGATATACTATTCACCTCGCAGTAATACTCGCGGTTAAAAAGAAGCCTATGTGCTATTTCGGACTTTAATCTCTCTCTAAGCCAAATTTCATTTAGATCCGTTCAGCTGTTCTAGCGTGATCCAAACTTTAGCATTTATAATATTCGTGTGATATACACAATTGTAAATAGAGGCATGTATATAAGTGTGATTAGAATACATATATTGATGAGGGTATATATTAATAATAATCATAATATTCGGGACACTTGTACACACGGTTGTCTGACCCTAAACTATATAAACTAAACTGAGCTTGGGGGCGTGGGTTCGATTCCCACCTAGGGCAAACATTTATGTGATGAACATTTGTGTTTGTTCTATGTCTGGGTGTTGATATGTATTTAAGTATGTATTTAAAAATATCTAAGTATGTATATCAGTCACTGGCAGCCATAGTACAAGCTTTGCTTAGTTTGGGGTCAGGCGACCGTGTGTGGAAGTGTCCCGAATTTATTTATTTATTATTATATACTATATATCACATGAATGTTTGCCCTTGGTGGGAATCGAACCCACGTCCCCTAGCTCAGAAGGCAGGTTCACTACCAACTAGCTAGCTATCAGTTATCTAACACTCACACAGTGTTATCGCTCAGTTCCTAGGGACGTCCGTTCGGAAGCTACGTTATCAGTACAGCATTGACCCACAGCTGTGATAACAGATAGATTTGCACTGCTTTATTTGTGGGTGGAAACGGGAAGGAAATTGCAATTAATGTTGGTATTTGCTATCCTGCTCCCACGATCTGCATCCATAATAATCCACATGCAACCGTTCTAATCTGACGTTTTACAAATGTAAGAAGATATCTCGACTATTAAGAGAGAGAATAAAATGTTTCTTGGTACCGAGCGAAGTGTCTATGCTTCCGCTTCGCAAAAATGCTTTCATATGTCCGGCGTCTGTCCGAATTCTGTCCGGCTGTCTTTCTCTACAGGCTGCATTTCTTAACCGATTCTCTTGAAGTTCTGGGAGTAGGTTCAATTTTGAAAAAATCAAAAAATTCTCGATATATAAAAACTTTGATTCGATAAAAAAATCTATATAATTTTCGAACCTGCTCACTAAATTTCAAGATGCGACTTGAAAAGGAGCACAGACGCCGGCCGCGAGGTCCTCAGCTCACAGAGCTGCTGCTGGTACTATCTTGTATCTAAAAAGAGAGACAGGGAAAACAAGTAAGTATAGTATTGTTTTTTATACCCGACTGCGCAAGATGGAGGGTTATTATTTTTCAAGTGTATGTATGTATACGTGTCTTACATACATACATACACTACCAAAAGCACGCCCTACAGCCTAAACGGCTTCATGCGAGTATATTTCGACATGTGAGGTGTCATTTGAATCATCTTGATAGTGACATAGAGTACTCACAATATTTTGCAGTCAGATGAAGAAGATGTTTTTCTTTTAATAATGTTACTTGCTTACTATAGGTAACTATTGTTAAATAAAAAAATTAATTGTCCAGAATTATAATTCATTTCTAATTGTAATTATTAATTAATTACTTAACGACAAGAAATGATTTTGTGAAATACGGAGCATACCTACTTTATAACACCCAATAATTGCTACAAGAGATAATGATGACGTCACTTCATCACAACACAATTAAATTTATCTAAAGCCTTTAAATTTATCCTTGCATTACTGACGCATCTCAGCATTTCTCATCAGAATCTTATCTATAAATAAACTCGAACATTGTTATTCACCCGACTGAAGGCCAGCGCCTGACCTAGGCTTCCTAGGACAGCTGTAAATACCTACAACTAGGTCCGCGCTTACTCTTACAACTAGGAAGTGCATCGCGGAAACGCTTCCCAAGGCTCTATGCATGTGGAAAACAGATGTTCGTAATTATGTCTATTATTGTACAGATAAAGGATATTTCTAGATGTTGACAATGCAATGAGGATAGGAACTGTTGAAGGAGTACGTACGTCATAGAAGATTTAATTAATCTTTATTGAAATAAAACCAACCAATACAGGGAGTTACAAAAACCCTGTTGGATAATTAATGGGCAGATACGCACACTTCATGCAAAAATACCAAAAAAAACGTTAAAAATAACAAGAGTTAGGACCGGTTTTAGAACACAAGAAACAAGCAAATTTCACAGAAATTTTAACAAATCTATGTAATTAATTCTAAGAAAGAAGCGGCATGACGCGAATAATTTACAAATAAAACAGACGCGATTAGTATCTGCGTTTGCGCTTTTAGTAGGGCGGAGCGCGATGTGCGCTAGAATTTTTTACAGTCAATATTTAATTTAAGCTAGCATAATTGCATCCTTCTGTCAATACTGTAGTCCTCGAGTACTTTTGTAACACCTTTTGTTTTTGTAATGAGTAGGATGTACCGCGCCTTCCGATTCGGAGGCCGTGAGTTTGATCCTGGCCGCGCAGCGTGCACCAATGAGCTTTTCTGTTGTAAAAAAGTTATGTGTTATTATGTTATTATGTTTATGTGCATTTAAATTTGACACGTGCTCTCACGTTGAAGGAAAACATCGTGAGGAAGCCGACGTGTTCTAGAAGAATAATTTACGGACATTTGACATCCACCAACCCGCACAGAGCCAGCGGCTTAATCACCCTCGACGTAGGGTAGGTCGGTGTCCCTGCAGTGGGACGTAAAAGACTGTAATGATGACGATGACTCTGTATAATACATACACATTTCAAATCCATGCTTGGTTATTGTATGCTTATTATACATATTGCGTGTACCAATTATTTTTTTAAATAGCAAATAAATATTAATTAATTGTAATATATGTAGATATTATTATTTGATCAATAACAATATTTTCAGTTTGTTCCTCAACAGATTAAAGTTCTGTTTATTTAGTTGCTTTGGTATCTATTGTAGATTAGATGATAGAGTTCTATAACTTAAAAAGCCAACATAAAAAAAGAAAAGGTCGCAATGCAGTTCTCTTTGACACAATATTTGTGGCGTTGTTTATAACCAGAGGTAACAAGTTCGAACTATATCTACTGCACTCAACGTTTTATCGTGCATTTCAATCTTAGCTATGTATTTAGCAATACATGTACTGAACGCAGATAAATATGTATATCTTTACATATCTGCAGCGTGAGGTTTTAATTTAAGTAAAGACTTACCTTGTTTTGTAACATAAAAAAAAATCTTCATTAACATGTCAGCCCGTAAGACGTCCACTGCTGGACAGCTGCCTCCTTCAATGATCTCCACAACGACCGGTCCTGCGCTGCCCGCATCCAGCGGCTTCCCGCGACCCGAGCCAGATCTTCGGACCACCTTGTAGAAGGTCTTTTTAAAAACCTTTTTAACCTACTTGGGATTATCACATGTTTTAATCTCTTTCCATCCTATCCATCCATCTACAGCAGTCACTTGTATAAGATGTCTTCGAGGAAAATTTGATCTAAGTTTAAGTAACTTATTAAAAATTTACGAAACACTCTGATACGAGGGCTAGCTACTCGGCCTGTACGAACTCGCTTACTTAATAATTTCAAAAAAACTGAGGTCTTACCTGTCTATCACCGCTAGACCATAAGTTATCTTTGTAATTTCTGTTCATTACACACCCTACGTGTGTATTTGGGAGTTTTCTGTGATTACACATTACAGTAGATATTCATATTCATATTCAATGGCCTGAAATATACAGGCTGGACGTAAGGCGAGGAAGCGGCACAGACACGACGCAGCGCAGGCACGTCGCTTCACAGTTTTCTATCTATCTTTGCCTTACGTCCGGCCTGGGGGCCTAACATGACGTCTGATAGCCATGATGGTTACGTTTTGTTTTCGACGCTGCGCGATCGCGAATCGTATCGCCGTACAATAAGGTCCATGGTCCGTCATGGCAGCAATAAGATGGTCATGGTAGTCCTGTATATTCTTCATTCTGTATACCTAAAAGTGTCTCCTGACAACTTCGCACCGAGCCCCAAGATACAGGCCTAGAGCTTAGTTTGGGACTCACTGTCAACCTTTAGTTCAGTACTAGTTGATTTAGTTAATCCTATTTTAGGTCAACCTGTCTGTTTGTACTTTTCTTTTTAAATAAATAACTTTGAATTTGAAATTTGAATTTTATATTTCAGGCCAATGATTTCTACTTCGTGCCGATTTTACGCTCGCATCCAACGGCTTCCCGCGACGCTCAGCATATCGTCGGTCCATCTTGTAATATTGTATCAGTTATTTGGCAGTTGAATACATTTGCCTGCTGTCTGTACACGAGTAACGCAGGTTACCAAATGTATGCCGCAGGCGCGGCCACGCGTGTGAGATCCGTGTGTGCTGACCCCAGACACCTAGCTACCACGCACACTACTTACTAAACAGCTGGTTTGTAAATGTCTGAGAAATATTAGCGGTAAAATAAAATTCATAGCTCTGAGTTCACTTTGTATTGTAGACGCCGGAGCTGACTAACCTCCTCACCTCGGTTTGATACGTTAGCGGTGGAGTAAAAGGCTGGGACATAGATGTAGGTTTTTGCAGCTCCAGAGCTCGTAATAAAAATTAGTAACCAACTAAACTACTCTGTGCTGTGAGTGAAGACTTTGGGAAAATTCTTTCGTACTCGTATGTCCGTCCGGGCGGCATACGAGTATGTCCGGCGGTTCTTCTCGAGATTGCATGTCTCAACCGACTCTCCTGATACTTCATAAGCAGGTTAAATGTTACGCTAAATATTTATCAACGCGCGACTGCGCACGGTTCGAACATTTAGCCGGTGCACTAAAATACACACGTTATATGATTTTTTTCTTGATATATTTGATCAAAAATCCACTAGCTGAGACGCTTCGCTCGCTAACACTTGCTCGATTACACAAGTATTTTGTTGTTGACAAGCGAAGTGATTACCACAGCTCACTTGATGCTAGTTGCTTAACATTGTGATTGTTTTTTCCCTTATCAGAATATATCCTAGTTCTTACCTATATCATAAAGATAAAAGTTTTTGTGTGTTTGTTACTTCTTTACGCTCAAACGATTGAACGAGTTTTAAAAAATTGGTATACATAGACGTAGGTTACATCCTGGATTCACATAGGCAAATTTTAACCGCGGGTAATACCGCAGGGCTCAACTAGTTAGATCTAATTTTGTAAAGTTAAGTGCAAACCTCTTTCATGTTGGCAGCATCTCAACAGATGTGTGGCCGTAGACGTGTTAATACAAATACTAGCTACAAACAAACTTTATTACACTTCACATAAAATGAGTTCCAGAGATAACACGTCTCATTTCGCATTATAGTGTAAACAAAGCGAGCTGTCCGGATGTCTGTGCAGCCCTGACACTGTTGGAGCCGCGCCAGGTTGCATGCTTGTATTATTTTGACTAGACTAAAGAATGAGACATTAGACATTACGTAGGTTTTAATTAATTAAATGAATGCCCAAGATGTAGTTTTCAGGGTTTCATACTGTTATAATATGTTTGTTAGTTTTCAATGTAAATGGGAGCTTATTCTTAGACATATTTGTTAGATAAGTATGCAAATGAGAGAGAGCTCTCAGAGGGCTACTTTTTGCCCGCAGGTTTGCGCTACGAGTATTTACCCGTAAATAAAATTAAAATATTCAAATAGTCAATTACTTAATAAAAAAATATTTAAATAGTGAAGGAATATTATCTAACATATGTATATTTATATGGCCACTTGCACTAAATATAAGAATTGCTAAGTCCTTACTGAACTAGTTTAATCTACTCCTATATAGCTAGCTCATAAGTACCTAATTTTTTCCATACGAACCTTAAGCCATTCCTTAGGAGAATGTTAACTTTATGCGCCCGATAAGCTAATATTTCGCTAGAGGTAGTTTAAAACTAGATAAGCAAGGCCTTAGGCAATTCTTATATTTAATACAATTGGCCATAAGGCTCCTACTAACACTGTAGACTGACTTAGCATTGGCTAAAGGTTTTCTAAGTTCAAAAAAAAAACCAGATCCCATTTAATAGCATATGCGAAACATCACAATCTGACGGATAGTTTCCAAGAAGTTCGATGCTTGCGTTCATATTGCATATGAACGCATCAGAGCTTCCCGACCCTCAAGCCATACATCAAACTTTCCTCAACAAATGACGACAGACCACAAAGGTGCAGTTTATGAGAAATAAAAATCCAAGGTCACAGTCATGGAGCCCTCTGAGTTCTGAGGTAAATCACTCATGTTTTTTATTTATTTATTTACTGAGCCCAATGTCAATGCGGTTTCATTTGCATACAATTACGGTTCGGTAAGGTGAAGTGAGATGCGCTGTGCGAAACCGATCTCTTGGGATGGCGAATTATGTATACCTACATGTAGGTAATCCTTAGCAATTACCCTAGATCCACGACACACGCGTGAGTCGCAAATCGAAGTAAATTTAGCTGCAAGACACATCAACATTTATTTATCTACTTGTTGCGCTCGTGGTTTCCTATTACCCGATATTCTACAGGAACCGTTAATTGATATTATGACGACCCTCCTAGCCTAGGCGGCGTGTGACCGTGTTATAAGCGAGGGGTCGGTTTGATTCCCGGCCGGCAGATGTTAGAATGATTAGTTATATCTGTTTTGTGTTTAGGTGTTAGTTGTTCATGTCTTTGTGTGTATTCCATGGCCCTGACCCTGACCCAGGGAAACCCAGTGAAAAACTATAAATGTGAAACGTTATTTGTTTATTTTTCGGGATACAAAGGTACATTGATAAGCACAAGTATGGATTGTTCCCAACTCATCCACTCTAAAAAAATCTTAACTCAACCCTTTTCCATTATCAACTTATCCTACATCAATTTTATCATTTTATTATTCTTAACTCATCCTACTTTAATATTTGTATTAAAATCAGGGTTTTAATTGGTGGTAACTTATTACTACTCGTATTTACTGTTACTATCTTTAAAATTATTGTCATTTCATTATACTTCAGATAAAATTGTAAGGTTAGCACTATTCATTCTACTATTATATTCTAGTACATTTGCCTTTTAGGCCTGCATGCTGAAACGACGCTCAATTTAAAACTGGTTTTACATACGTGAAAACAGCTTTCAATCGAGATTCATGACTGAGCGTCGTTTTAGCATACGGGCCTTAGAGCTTCAAGACATAGACTTTTAGTTTTTAATTATATTCATTTGATGTAGTTTAATTTATTTGATTATTTGAGTTCCTTAAATTAATTACTATGATTGAGATATCGAAATAAATTATTTGAATTCAATTGAGTTGAATTAGGGTTTTACGCCTTCCATGGCCCTCTACGGGGCCCCAATATGGGCTGGCTCCTTGGATTCCAGGGTGATTGCTAGGTTCTTCAGGGCCCAGCGGGTCATGGCGATGAGAGTGTGCAAGGGCTACCGCACACTCTCACACGAGGTGACCTGCGCCATTACGGTTTCTCTCCCGTGGGACTTGGAGGCTGGATCAGGACCTAAGGCCTATTATTGCTGGAAATAAATTTAAGACAAACATGTTTTAGAAATAAATTGTTTCATTGCTTCATAGCAGCTTATGTATTAATCTACACAGAGTATAAGATACCAAATCTCCAGGCGAAATCTATCTAACAGTTTTTTCATCATTGAGTAACAACTAACACACATCTCAACAAGCAAACTTTCACAAAATATAGAAGAAAATTTATAGCAGTAGGGATTATCCTATCCTAACTAATATTATAAATGCGAAAGTGAGTTTGTTTGTAACGCATTCACGTCTCAACTACTCAACCGATCGTCTTAAAATTTTGCATACATGTTGTCTGGGGTACAGAAAAGGACATAGGGTACTTTTATCCCGAAAAAATAACCGGTTCCTGTGGGACCGCGCGGGTGAAAACGCGGAGCGCAGCTAGTAAGTTATAATAGCTACTATATGTATATCGATGGTTTCCAGCCAAAAGGTGATAAGCGCCACTATACAAACTTTACAGGAGAGTGATTTAAAGTTAAAAAATAATTAAAAATGGCCATAAAAAACGTAGTATAGCTTCCGAAAAGCTGGGAATGTAGCTATATTATAGTATTTAATGTTTCTATTGAATGGCATCATTACTTTTTTGAAATTCAGCCTGCAAACATTATTTATTGTCGCTTATCCCAGTAGGTCTTAATTTTACAAACAGCCAAAATTACGTAAATCTATATACATGATCAGGCATTTCCAGCAAAATTTGCGTAATTGCATTTCATGTATCATTTAAATCGAAGAAAAATGGCATAAGTTTAAGTTTTTGAGAAATAAAATTGGAGAAATATGGGACAACCAACTATTGAATAAAAATTGACAAAGTGCAAAATTGTATTAAGTTCAATTTTGATTGAGAATAGTTTGTCGGCAGTGTATTTTCAATGTGCTAATTCTTCCTTAATTTAATTACGTGTTGAAACGATTTCAGGTTTGTCTCGGAGTAATTGAAGATTAAAACAACAGACTTGTAGGAATCGAATCAGTCTGTATTAATTAACGTTTGGCACATGCTCATAAAATGTAATATATTAATGATTTACTAAAAAAACATTCGTAATAAAATCTCTTATTACTATTAATTACTATAAATTATAACGTACAGTTACAGAGATCAGCATAGAACAGCGTACAACATTTTGAAATGTCAAATTGAGTACAAATGTTCATCGATCTACTTTGTAAAATGTAAGCTTACACGTACAAGCAAGTTAAAATGAAAAAAAAAATACATTTTTTTTTCTCAGGAAGTGTATCCTTAACATTGTTGGAACCCGTAAGACTGTTATATTCGTTATGAAAAATAGGAGGAATCACATTAGTTTGACAAAGTTTAAGTAAATCATCGTGTTTTGCTTTAGACATAGGTAGCTGAAATTTAGTTTTAGATTGTACTTCGATGGAATAACTTTAGTAAATGTATAAAAAACATTAACTTCACTTACCTGATGAGAAATCTATCATAAAACAAAAAAAAAATCACGCGTCAAAATGGCTCGCGAGAGCGCGTGGCGCTTGCTCACGTAGTTCCAAAAAACCGATGTAGGTACCCGACATTTTCAATTATTTTTGAATAGGTAAACGACAAATGCCGATACCTTTTAGACCTACTTTTTTATCTAAGCGCCAAAATTACTTAAGTATCGGGAGGGAAAAAAGGGATAAGCGACAAACTATTGTGAAATATTTGTAAGTGCAATATGTAGTAACCGCCAATTGGCTAATTATTTATTATCGGGGAATGACACCCTAAACACCAAATGAAGGCTTAAAAATGCGGCCTAATAGCTATAAACGACAAAATATAGTCTTCGAAATAACAGGCAAAAAGTACTAAACGGATTAATAAAACAAATTATTGAGAGGCTAATAAACGTAAACGCAAATTTGTGAATGTTTACTTCCAGCTAAAATTAGTTAAGGTACGAACAATAAAACGTAACAGAAAGCTCTAAAAGCGTAAGTTCCTTTTCTTAAAAAAAAAAGTTTGTGTAACCCCCAAAAAAGGAAAAACTGTAAAATTTCTGGCGTTTATAACGAAAAAAATTGCTAAAATCATTGATTTTTCTACCGCCTAAGCGATATCAAAGTTGCTCGTAGAGACATGTCACCAAGACCATTCGACGCAGAAAAAAAAGACGATTCCAACCATATATTTAAGTCCATTTGCCAAAAAATGTCGCTTATCACCTTTTGGCTGGAAACCATCGATATATTATGTTTAAGAGGGTAGGCAAGTTAAATCCGTGTAACGTGATAGAGGGTTGTTCTCAGAACAATGCGCATCAAGTAGTTGCGCCACACGTGGCTTGCACAACTGTCGCCCGTGCTGCTAGGGATGCCCTAAACTTCAGTACCTTGCCGATACTGTAATATCTTCTTAGGTTATCTTTTTAGGTTAGATTTTAAAAACCTACGCATTTCTTACAGTTTATGACATCATTCTGACAATGGAACGATTAATGTATTTTTAGTAAGTACTACTTTGTTAATGTACAAATTGAGAAATTAAACTGGTAAATTAATAAAGTACCATATATTTTTCATATATATTTTATTAATCGATGATAGCCTAGTTGGAGAATTCCCGCCTCTCAAGCCAGAGGGAGCGGTTTCGATCCCACCCGACGGCACGCACCAATTTGTTCATTATGTGAACATATGTATGTGCGTGTTGTATGTCATCTACTACATGAATGGAACCCGGAGTATGGCGACAAGCTCGCCCCCTGTCACATTTTGGGACTGAATATCGTACGGCGAAGTGTGGGTGTTGTATTACACCTTTGCCGCGGGGGAAAGGCGTGACGATATATTTTTTCTCGTTCTTTTCAAATAAATTTCTAGGCGGTAGTTCATTAAAACTCTATAACAGTTGCTGTTTCAAAGACAAGGTAAGATGCTTACAACTTACAACAAAGTGCTAAGTATAAAACAGTATGGACACAGCAGTTTGTCCAGCTTATGCCTACGTAAGTACTGTTTTTTGTATATTTAATATGTTATTCCTACAGAGGTTAGAGACAATTATTTATCATTTTAAAGTTTTACACACCACTGCTCTAATGGATAACATTGCTCACATTTCTGGTAAACATTGTTCTGAGTGTTTGTCTCTGATACTACGTAAACAACACAGAGTACGAAATTAAAAAATATATTAGAAAAAAAAATAATTCGAAATTGAAGAAATGGCTCTTAAGCGATAACACAACCATTGCAACTATATTAGAGTGTTTGGTTTGATTATATAGCGTATTTGGTGTCAACAAAGAGTTTTGTATTGTAGAGGTATAGTATTGTTTTGGAATTTCAAAGTGAATTCTGAAAGTGGTTTCAGATAAAACTAACAAAACATCGACAAGTGTATCGACATGTCGAGTGCAGTAGAACATCACTGGCGACCTGAAGGCAGCGCAGGGCGCGGCCGCTCGCCTGCGTACCGCACTCACACACGCCACTTCATGTGAACTTACAGCTACGGTCTGCACAAAAACACGTACGGAATGTTATACATATAAAGCCCACAAATAATAAAGTTCATTGGCATCAGATAAGCCGTTTAGTTAAACACAGGATCAATTTACTCCCAATTAAAATGTTTTAAATGTTACAACAAAATAAACAGAAGGTAAAACAATGCCATGAAGTAAGACATTAAATCAAATAATTAAACATTTTGCTACCTATAATGGTAGCGAAATATTTCAATAATTAACTACAAAATCGATGCATTGCGTAGCATCCGCCCACTTGGGCATACTTGGGCCTCCGGACAGAAGCTGCGGCGGGCGGTGCGCGGCGCGACGCGGCGAGTGGCGGTGGCGAGGCAGTCTGAAACATTCTTTAGTAAACCTTACTTTGGAACCATAATAATAATAATAATATAGCCTCTTTTATTTCATATCTTATTTCCATAATTTTAACATTTCACACATAATTATTATTTAGTTCCAGAGATATGGATCTCGTGTTGAGTAAAGGCCTCCTCCATTTTCTTCCACAATTCTCTGTTTTTGCTTTTACTCATCCAGTCTTTTCCCGCTATCTAAGTAAGGTCGTCAGCCCACCGTTTGACTGGTCTTTCAACTTTTCTTTTGCCGGTTGATCGTCCTTTGGAACCATATCTAAGTTAATTATTTTCTAATACATAAAGTCACGTTTTTTGCCGTAGAGGTAGACAGCGACCACTTCCTACGACCCTGGCACACATTCGCCAGGGTTCATTTGGGTTCGCCTACTTTGATGAATATTTTCGTACATGCTTGTTGGTTACGAGTACTCTTTACCTCGCTTCTCTTTGCGATTTTTTAAGTGTAATTATTTATTTAAAAGGACCTACATAGAACACGACAATATATCTTACATTTAAAACATAAACCAAACATTTACCAAAAGCATTAAATATATATGACTGCCTCGGTGGCTCAGTTGGTAGTGAACCTGCCTTCTGAGCTTGGGGGCGTGGGTTCGATTCCCACCTAGGACAAACATTTATGTGATGAACATTTGTGTTTGTTCTATGTCTGGGTGTTAATATGTATTTAAGTATATATGTATTTAAAAATATCTAAGTATGTATATCAGTCCCTGGCAGCCATAGTACAAGCTTTGCTTAGTTTGGGGTCAGGCGACCGTGTGTGGAAGTGTCCCGAATTTATTTATTATTATTTATTTATTAAAAGTGGCCATCTTAAAATCCCATTTAAAATGGCCACAACATGCACATAGATTTTAAAAATTAACTAAAGATAAAAACAAACTATTATCCGTTTGTAGTGTTGATTTTCGTGTAAACAATAAAACTTTAAATATTTATCTGTCGATTAGACTTTTAATACAATTTTCTCTTCTGTCCGTACAAACAACTCAATCTATATATATAAAATTCAAAGTCCTGACTGACTGACTGACTGACTGACTGATATATCAACGCACAGCCTAAACCGCTGGTCCTAGAAACATGAAATTTGGAGGATATGTTCTTTGTACAGTGTAGGCATCCACTAAGAAAGGGGTTTTCGAAATACTACCCCTAAGGGGGGGAAATGGGGGGTTCAAATTTCTATGAAACTTTTTATTCTCTGGGTCGATTGACTCAAAAATTGGTACAAATACTCTTCAATTAAAATCATGAGACACGTGTATCACAGTTTTTCCAAAATCATCATCATCATCATCCACCGACAGAGTCTAATAGGGCTTCTTTTTACTCCGAAAACTTTGTTGACAAAGTTATTAACCCGCTACAAACGACGCTGTTATCATTCTTAGGGTTCTGTACTAAAATGGTGAAAGGAACTTTATCATGAAACTCCAATGTCTGTGTGTCGGTATGTCTGTGAGCTGATTATCTTGGAAACTGTAATAGCCCGCTACTTGGAATTTGGCACAGATCTAGACAACGGTAGTAGCTACGTATAGTAGGTAAAACATCACGCCTTTACCCTAAGAGGTGTATTACAACACCCTCACTTCGCCGGACGATATTCAGTCCAAAATGTAATATGTAGCGAGCCTATCGCCATACACCGGGCTCCAGTCATGTAGCAGATGACATTAAATACGAAGCTATCGTTGCTTTTTCCATATGAATCTCCGTCTAAAATGTGTGAACTATATTGCTGACATTCTATCAGATTTCAAACCTACTTTATCAGAAAGGGAAAAATACAAGAATTAAGTCCAAGCCTGTCAGAAGGTTACAAACGGCAAGTGAAGAGATTTTCTGCCAATAAAGATCAGGTAGATGAGCTAGGAGATGAAATTTATAATTATGTCTGTCTGATCTTAGAAGCAGTATTTAGTAAAAATAGACGAAGTCAATAGAAGAAGCTGCTTTAGTATTAGGAAGACAAAACCTACTACAGGTTGTCTTTGCTTCGAAGGTCTTAACTAAAGGTCTGCCAGCACACTGACTGGTGTAGTTTCCGAATGAGTCTGTGTTTATGCTGAGGATTCCTCCTAATATCTCTAACACCACCGAACTACCCCTTCGAGTTAAAAAGAGCGCAGTTTCCCCTCAAAGCCTGCTTTGCCATGACCATAAATAAATCTCAAGCCAAACTCATAATTGACTAAAATGCTTTTCACATGGTTAGTTATACGTGGCCTACTACAGAGTAAGCTCATGGAGCAGCCAAGTGTTTCTAAAAAAGATAAAAATTATAATTAGGTTTTCGTTGTAAACATTATTAATTGTCAATTATCTACTTTCGGTTGTCTTCTAATTTTATCATTTCACACACGCTTTAAGTTCTGTTGATCTACTACTTTTCTCATTCCAGAGATAGTTTAGTTATCTAAAGAGCTTCGTCCATATTGCTCTGCTTGGGATATTATCAGTTTGTGTATTCAATTGAGAGCGAGTGTGACCGCTTATAATATTTATTTCTGAAGATAAAAACGTCATTACATTTTCTGTAAGCCATGCGGGCGAAGCCGCGGGCAGAAGCTAGTAATAGTTTATCAACCGTAGATAGTGCTAGACTGGAAGCCGATTGCAATATATGCCTCCACGCTGCGCCCGCGCCGGTCGCTATGTGCGCTTGCATAACTCCTCAATATGTGGGCATGTGTGTATGTATCTTAGAATGTAACATGTGTTTGTACACAATAGTAGAGGCAGGGCAAGGTAACCCCCTACAGATACCGGATATACCAGTCAAATCAATTTTTTAAATAAAATTTAGTACCGAGAGAAGAATGAATGATAGGATCTTTGATAAATGTTATGTCTAGATGAACTGAAATAATATTGCTCGTTAGCGTGTATGAAGGGACTCATGGAAGTGGAAGAAGCGAAAGATGTGTTCCAGGATCGTAGCAAGTGGAGAGAAGTGATCTCTGCCTACCGCTATGGGAAAAGGTGACTATTATGTGTGTATGTATGAAAATAACCATTAAAATAAATTTTAGATAAATTAACAAATAAATAACATTTCACACCACTAGGATTCCCGGTGTCGGGACACCATAAAACACACACACAAAGACATGGACAAGTAACACCTAAGCCTAGATCAGTATTAAAATTAATTATTCAAACATCCAAATATTATACTTTAGTTTATAATATTTTCATCTAATTTTCCTGAACCCGAAAATTTCAGGGACAGCTGCTAAACTGTATAATAAGTAAGTTAAAAAAATATAACATACTCGTATTAAGTTAAGCAATGCAGAAGACTGTAGCCTTAACATGTTCTTACCTCTAATATGTAAATTGGCACACTTAAGACTACCTCTACACATATGGCTGAACGCTATCAGGTGTTTGAAAGGCTAATAACATTTTAGCGCAGGCATTTAACACGGTTTAATTCAATGAGTTCTACTTAATTTGATTAAATTTCAGTCATAAACTTATTACAACACGCGGTTTCACCCTACGGCAACCGTTATTTTTTTTTTGGGATAAACAGTAACCTTAATCCTTTTCCGTATCCCGACAACATGTATGCAAAATTTCAAGACGATCGGCTGAGTAGTTGAGACCTGAAAGCATTACAAACAAACAAACGAACAAACTCATTTTCGCATTTTTAATATTAGCTAGGAAGTTAGGATGAGGATTCAGTATTTCAAATTATTTAAATAAAGGTTTGCGAATAATAATGAAGCAGAAAAAAACAATGATGGATGCGGGCAGCGCAAACCCTTCATTGTGGAGATCATTAGGAGAAAGAGCCGTCCTGCAGTGACGGTCTTCCGGGCTGACATGATGATGAGAAAAAAAAACAATGTAACAAACCACGATCAGTGAGCATGCCCAAAATTCTTGCCGACTTTTTGCAGCGTTGAATTGAGATATACGATGATAGCCTAGTTGGGAGTAGGCTCTCCCCCGCGGGTTCCCGCCTTGTCGTGGCGGGGGGGCTCAGTAGCCGTGGCTTCGGCAACCACGGTGAAGCCAAGAGGAATCCGAGGTGGGGCCGCTTCTTGGGGCTTTTAGCTCCAAAGCCCACATGGAAGCGGCCTAAGTAGGGTGTGGGTCTGTATGGGCAGACCCACAACTGAGGCGGGGTGCAGTGTCGCATGTGCAACACTGCAACCGAAGGCTGGGGGCCGCGGCGGGAGAGGACTGTTGGTGTGTCGTTGCCACTTTCCCTACCTTCCGCGGCCCAAACGGGGTCGCTACCGTTTGATGGCGGACGCGGTGGGGCCGCAGAGGAAGAGGCGTGTCGGTGTATCGTTGCCGCTCTCCCTATCCTCTGCGGCCGAAGTGGCAGGCGGCGGGGCCACTCATCTGACCCGTCGCATGGGGACCATGGGCGCCTAGACACGGGTGCTGTCTGGCGCCCACGGGCAAATTGGTCCCCGAGGAGGTGGATGATGACGATGTGTCTGGTGTTCGATACATCGTCATCGAGGGGAAGAGAGCGTAAGCTCGAGGAGGTGCCCGAAAGGGCTAGCGCTGTCGGGGCCGCGGAAGAGGTGGAACACCCTTGGGTTTTTAGTGGGTAGGCCGTCAGTGGCGGGATTCCCACAAAGGATTTTCCCAAGGTAAAAAAAAAAAAAAAGTTGGGAGTAGGCTCGCCTCTCAAACTAGAAGGAGCAGGTTCGATCCCAGCTAACAGCACACGCCAATTTGTTTATTGTGTGAACATTTGTGCGTATTGTATGTCATCTGCTATACATGACAGGAGTCCGGAGTATGGAGACAGGCTCGCCCCCTGTCACATTTGGGACTGAATATCGTGCGGTGAAGTTTGGGTGTTGTATTACACCCCTGCCAGCTCTTTCTGGGAAGATGCTTGACAAAATGATTAAAAATCACACTAATATTATAAACGCGATAGTTTGGACGGATGTATGGATAGATTAATATTTGTTACTCAATCGCGCCAGAGCGGCTGAACGGATCTGGATAAAATTTGGCCTAAAAATAGATTATAGCCTGGAATAGCAGATTGGCTTTTCAACCGCGGGTAGCACCGTGAGGCGCAGCTAGTAAGTACTAATTCTTTAGACAAAGTACTGGGATCTATCTTAGCCACGAGATGCCTTGACCAGATACGGCGATAATTTCAGTTGCTTTTGGAAAATGAGTGTTTACATTAAAAACGGCGATAAACGTGATTGTGTAGACTATGGCGTAAGAGGGCAGCCGGAAAAAAATTGAAGGAACTGCGTGAAAGACAACGTGAATGTATAGGGAGTGAATTGAGATAATGGCGAGTATGACCGATGAGGTACGAGTAACTTATTACACCTCGTACTGAGTGATGTAAAGGTACTCATTGGAGCAACTCGGGAACACCTCAACAGGTAGTTAACTGGTGGTTGATTAATGAAAAGAGGGTATCATAAGGTTAAGAATTATTTAGAAGACAAAGATGTCTGGAGCCTTCCACTTCCGCCAAGTAGCCACTAGTATGTATAGATATTACCTAGTTGTAAGCCAACATTTGGAAGACTGTAATTTATTTATTATTTAAAAAAATGATGCCCCTCAGTTTCTTGCCTGTTCTTCTGAGTAGAGGCTCTTTATCCGAACAAGGCGGTCGATTCTATTTAAAAACTTTGACGTTCATAAGTGTATCTTTGATACCTAAATCAAATAAAAACATTTTGACTTTGACTTTGTTAACGGGTGGTCCACGAGTGGACGCACCGTGGTCAACCAGTGAACCTCGCGTGGTCAACGAATTTCCAAATAATCTTTCAGCCATTGTCACTTGTCCTCGCCTGAGTCGCTAGCGGGTGGCGGGTGGTCACCAGGTGGGCCACCGGCCGTCCGCTATCAGGGTCATTATGTGATACAATTTTATGTAATTTACCTTTAAGAACTGCATGTACCATAATGGAAGCAATAAATTATTGAGTATATCCATAGAATAAATCTAAAGGATACCTAACCGCGTGAGACAAGGTGGTGCGTGTCGGGTCCCGGGTGGCTCTACTGAGTAATAACCTCAAGGGAGAATTATGATGATGATAAAGCTTTTAGCAGATGTATTCTAATGTATCGATGCGATGGTACTTGTAGCATAGTAAGTAATCTCACAAAAAATCGATAGACAAAACTTTAAAAAAACGTACCTTCTTTGCTAGACGGACTGTGTTCAAAGGTTCAAATAAAATGAATCGATACAGTATTGCGTTTTCCACTGCAGGCTCCGACCTACCCTAAATCGGGGGTGATTAAGCCGTTATACACCACGCTGGCTCAGTGCGGTTTGGTGGATGTCACATGTCTATCGAATTATCTATTCTAGAGCACGTCGCCAGTTACTCCGGCGCATGCCAGTTTGCGGTTTAAACTAAATTACATAAATCTTATTATTGATGGTCATGTACTCGTACAAGTTAGTAATAGCCTAGTCATATTTAACCGAGATTAGTGGAGAATAACTCGCTGCAGTATGTACAGTAATCCAATAAAGGGTTTCGTCCGCGTGGCACGTGTCCCGGCACAGTACAGTAATCTTGTTGGATGTACACTATTGTTTACATTTGTAAACTATACCTACCTGCTGTACCTGCATCGATATACGAGTATATGTAATACGTAACCTACGTACTATTTATGGCTAACTAGCTGCACCCCGCGGTTTCACCCGCGGTTAAAAAGTATCCTATGTGCTATTCTAGACTATAATCTATCTCTGTGCCAAATTTCATCCAGATCTGTCTAGCCTTTCTGGCGTGAAAGAGTAACAAACATCCATCCATCCATCCATACATACAAACTTTCGCGTTTATAATATTAGTAGGATTTACTAATTACTTACTTATTAGCAAACTCTGTGAGCTGACTTCGTGGCCGGCGTCTGTTCTCTGCAGGTTGTATTTAATAACCGATTTCCTTGAGAATCGGTTGACAAATGCACCCTGCAGGAGAGGAAAAGACAGAGATCTGGATAGAGAAACTTTGTGAGCAGGTTCGATTATTATTCAGATTTTTTTGTCCAGTCAGTTTTTGAATGATTGACCTGTGAGGAAGACAGCCATCCGGACAGAAATCCGGATATACGAAAGCCTTTTTGTCAAAGATGTAGAAAAGACGCTTCGCTCACCAACGCCCGCTCGAACGATTAGAGCTTTTGTTCTGTATATTTGCGCTCACTATCAGAGAAGGAGCTCGGTCTACCATGCGGAAGAAAATCTACAAAGGAGTAAATTTTTAAATGTTTAAATCAATATTTTTTAATTTTCTAATTAACTACATAATGCTCTTAATAAACCTTTTAGGGTTACAGTCAAATTATTCGTACGAATCTTACCCCAATCATCTAAATCCAGGGACGTACTCATTTACATAAACGCTAAAAGGAGCTACTCCCCCCCTCCCGTTGATTTGAAGGAAAATATGAGAAATAAGCTTGGCTTTTTTATTTAATACTTGATAAATATTGCATTGGTAGAATACATACATTGTAGACTTTTCTTTTTTCCTTCATTGGCATTTCTTTGTTCTTCATGACTTCACTAAGTGACCAAAATCGTTTCCAAGTATTGGTTATTCTTCTTTCTATTTCTTTTTGCATGCATTCTTCTATAGATATAAGCTGCCCTAAGTATATATATTCATGTACGTATTCTATTTCCTCGTTATTTACTTTTATTATCTCTTTTTGGGAAGAATTTGTCATTATTTTTGTTTTTGTTAAGTTCATTGACAGACCTGCTTTGTCACTCTCATTTGCTAGCTGTTGCAACATTATTTCTAGGGTATTCGAACTATCAGAAAACAAGATTAAGTCGTCTGCGAAACGTAGGTGACTCAAAGATTCGCCATTTATATTTAGTCCGCTATTTTTTTTTTTTTTTTTTATTTATTTATTATTTAAAATATTGCATTACTCGTGTGATGTAATTTCTTGTACTGTACCTGTTTGTAGTTAACATTGAAATGTAAAAATGTCATGTCGATACGAGAATGTGTGTATGTATGTGGGTGCAGTCACATGCGCAAAGAGATCAATGCCGTAGGTATCGCTATCTTTTGAATACATTAATTTTATCACAGACATAGCTTGTTTTTAACCGACTTCGAAATTGAGAAGGTTCTCAAATCGTTTTTTTCTAATAATAATATAATAATTTATTTATTTCGGTCAACAAAAATCCACACTTTATACTAACATTACAAGATAACATAACTAAGATAAGATTTGATTTTATTTAGGCTCCATTAAAATTAAAAAAATATATATTCCATCTTCAGAAATGGAAGAGACGATTCTTATTTTCCACAATTAAGTCAACAGATTTTAATATTTAATATTAACACAACAGTAGTATCAATCATAAAATACTTGTTTTCTTTTTCTTTTGAAAATGCGGAAAATCTAAGAAATTTCCAACTCTACATACAATCAATTTAACGTATTTTTACTACTTTAATCAATTTAAAGTCCTATTCTTTGATTACACAATACTTACTTACCTAATCAAACTGAAATTGAAACTATAATTGAAAATGTTTAATTGCCCTGTATTTAAGACATCTCGTTTACATTAATGAAGGCACATCAAAGGTCGCTGAGCAGAAAACGTGATAGGTATTTTGTATGTTCATAATGGATGAACAAAATTAATGATATGGATTAAAACATATGCAAACAACAAACAGATTACTTGGCAGCACTTAGTATTAATTGTGATGATGTTTTTATTCATTGCTTCTTGTATTAGGTAGGTATTTTACATATTTATGTTTCTATACTGAGATTTTTTATCATCATCTATAATATTTGCTTATATTTTTACTAAAAGCAAGGTCAAAAGTACCCGCAACTGACGAGCTTGTATGTAAAGACTCGTGGAAATAGAAGAATGGAAATGGCAGCGAAAGATGTATGCCAGGAGCGTAGCAAGTGCAGAGAAGTGGTCTCTGCCTACTTCCACAAGAAAGAGGCGTAATTATAAACATTATGATGTGAATGTAGGTTTATTATCAATTTTTAAAGTTAATTTCATAAATATTACCAACGTAATTATTTTTAAACCTTATGCCGTAATCATCCCAATAATTTGATAATAAATATAAAATTTAAAACTCCACCATGTAAGTGACTTTAATAATTATTTTACTCAAAACTTGACGTGCAATTCAAACTAAAATGCAAGCTCATAAAACTGCTCACAACTATAATTAAACATATTTGCTAAAACTCAGTTAACTCTACCCGGCCATTAACTCACATGCACCGAGCCCAAAATTCCAACTGACAAATTAATTGCACTAGATACGATCCAATATATCAATCTATGTCCATGTCAATATCTGTTGCAGTTCAATAAAGGCGTATGTTGCGTTCGGAGGGGCATAGTTGTAGCGGTTGAATGCTTTTAATTGGGTGCTAGTTTTGTTCTACGTAGTCCCCTTTACGAATAAATGTTGTATGGCTTCGGATAGTTAGACAGTGTCTGTTCTCTTTCTTTTACAATTTTAACTCAATCGAAAAAGACAAAACTCTGTATTAATATTCTGAGGCTATTAATTAACAGTTATTTGTGTGGGGTTATGTGTTTAAATATGCTTAATGATCACTTGACAGCTTGAGGGCCTCTGATGATTGAACTGAGAAAGGATATTGAAAAAATCAGCAGTAATATGTTACTGCTATTTTTTTTAAACATCCTTAAAAGTATTCCAATATCTCAATAATTATCATTTTATTCAATAGATCTGTGGGTCTATTGATTCATTGAAAAATTTAAAGTTCTGTCTTCCAAAACTAATAAAAACCACATCAATGAGTCAACAAAACTCAAAATAAGCTTTATGTTACGCTCGTGAGTTGCAACAAACAGTTGCACTTACGATGTTCTTCTTCTGGTACGTAAAATGCAAATAGCCGAAGCTTTTCGTCCACACGACGGATGACTGTCGTGACCCGAACGTGTGTGCGACGTTAACGCACTAAAACAGTGTCAAGGTCTTCAACTGATTTTTAAATTCGTCGGATTGGACCTTATGCATTCGCAAAAGACTTACACCCTTGTCACAATAAAAAAGATCTTGGTAGCTTTTTTCCTGCTGAAACGTTGAATTTGATTTACTGTGACAAGGTGACCTTTTTCATGTGGTATTATAAATCAATGCATTCGAGCCTTATAATTACAACAGGCAGTTTTTATTTTCCAAAATGGCGGCAGGGTTAACCAGTGGGTGAGTACGAGTACGAATTCTTAAAGGAAGTCGTTATTAATGAATTGGATTTAAGTAATTTGTCATATAAAATGTTGAAACAATAAAGGCTCTTAATGTTTGTCAATATCGAAGTTTTTATTCATTAAGCTGGCTGATACGACTTTTTTATGCGGATATCGTTGAGTCGCGTGTTTGGTTGTTTTGATTAGCAAGTCAAATGATGTTTTGATGAGCCATGTGGGAATAATTACGAAAATGATACAAATAAACAATGCGAAAAACTTTAAATTTACATAGTTTGTGGAAAATGCCTGAGATCGTGATTTTTTCAAACTGGTGTGGTTTTTTACCTGAAAATTAACCTTGGTCAATTTTAAGGTTGGTTGATTCAGTGCAAATATTTTTTAGGCGGAAAAGTAGTTTATTAGTTTAGTGACTTTTAATTGACATATATTTGAATATAATAAATATGCTATATTTGAATTCTCAATTCTGAACCTATTTTTAATTTGAATTCTTGATTGAATTCCATATTTTGAATCCAAATAATTATCTTAGCGATAACAGTTAACCTTGCTGTTTTTAAGAAAACCTATTAGTAATAAATGAATGTAAAAATTTGCAACATTTCGCAACCGAAACCAATAACCATTATTTAACTTGATAACACTACACAAAACAATGCATATATTGACATAATATAATATAAGATAATGTTTAATAGCTAAGATTACTGATAAGACAGGTGTGTGAGCAAGGATATCGGGTGAGCAGGGCGACACGATCGCTTGCCCCTGACCTTAATCCAGCCCTGCGGCAATTTTGTATTTACCAAAATTATGCGGTCACGATTTAATTTTTGCTTTCAATATGCAGTTAAAATATTAATATTATTAAAGCCAGCTGCTTTAATTATACCTAATTACTTAAATTTGCAGTTTATTTTTTTTAAAACGATCTTATCGTTTTGTGAAATGTGTGGTGGCAAACACTCCTTGCCTAGATTGGTAACTGGCACTCAAATGAAGATAATCAAAACAGAAAACACTGTTATGTGTTTTCAAAACGACCATTATGACACCATCGTGCCAATAAACTGCAACATTTTATTTTGACGTTGAGTAAATTATTCCAAAAAACATAGAGCAAATACATAGTTTACTGATTTTATTGGTTATAATATACACCCTAAAACCTCCCCCCATTTTAAGGTTCTTTTTTTCTAATCCATGTTTCGTATTTTGTTAATGAAAACCTGTCAATTCTTGAATTTGAAATAAAGATTTATCTATTAATCAACTAACTTGTATGACTATTCCAAATTAACCGTGGCTCGGATGACACGTTAAATTGTAGGCCCTGGTTGTTTGTTCTATAACAAGAATCGTTTTGCCATGTCAGAGGCCTTCGGGCGGCCTAATTAGTCTGTCATCAGGGCTAGCCACTCGGCCTGTACGAACCTGCTTTTTTAACTGTTCCTTTCTAAGGAGTTTTAATATTTAACATTCCTTGCACACACCCCTCGCTTGTTTTATACGTAAAAACCTTGCTCTGCTAAGCCTCAGGAGCTGTAACGAGCCCTAACGGGCGCAGTTGAGACAAACATTAAAATGTTGTCTTAGCCACTACTACTGGCGGTCCTTGGGAGCAAGCCAAGCACAGCTGGTATATTAAGAAATTTTATTGGTCCTTAACGAACATAAACTTCGAAACGCACCCTCGCACTTCTTTAGTGGAAACGTAGCCTTACTCTGATACGGGCTTAATAACAATTGGAGCAGCCAGAGCCACTAAACAAGGCACCTGTTTACCTGATAGACTTCCTATCGTGAAAATAACCCATATAAATCAGAAACTTAACAAATTTTAATATAAATCATGTCAATAGGGCTGACCCTATAATTTCGTGCGAACGTTATTGTTTCCTGTTTACAATATTATCGGTTTTGAGTAATATTTTTATTATGCCGTTTTGCAGGAACTAAACGTAAAACGAGTACTTTATCGCTAATTTTCAAACAAGTTTCAATAGGAAGTGTTAAAACGGAATTTGTTTACTCAAAGGGCTTTGTAAAAAATATGCTAAAAACAATTTAAGTAATTCGAAGACTCGTTAAGCTTCATGCTGGATGTAGACCTAAAGCTAAGCTCTGCCTAAGCTAAACTAAGCTAAGCTAGACTAGAAATCGGTCCCGTGGACACCAAGAACTGAGCGAAAGCACTTTCAGTGTTACAAATTCATTTTATTTATTTCTCATTACATCTATTCTTACAGGATTAAGCTAATACAAATAACGTAGTCAACATTACATTAGGTAGGTACTACCAAAACAATGAAAAAATATATTCGAAAAGTTGTTAGGATATAAGTTAAGATGTAAATGAAATGAAGTAAGTATTTCGATTTCCACAATTAAGTAATATCAAATTTTCATAATTAAATTACATCAATAAATAACAATTAAATTAGGTATGCCATATTATAATTATTAAAGGTAATGATTAAAGTCAAAGATATTAACTGCCTCGGTGGCTCAGTCGGTAGTGAACCTGCCTTGTGAGCTTGGGGGTGTGGGTTCGATTCCCACCTAGGGCAAACATTCATGTGATGAACATTTGTGTTTATTCTATGTCTGGGCGTTAATTATCTATTTTTGTATGCATTTAAAAATATATATGTATGTATTTAAATAAGTCTCTTGCAGCCCTAATACAAGCTTTGCTTAGTTTAGGGTCAGACGACTGTGTGTACAAGTGCCCCGAATATTATTATTATATTGTTATTATTATTAAAGATTATTCCCATCATAGCAAAACAAGCTTGTTAAATTCTGCAATAGAACAGACAAACAGGTCTATTTCCTCTCCCACTCGGTTTAGTGCTTGCAGCATCCGAGTCAATGGGTGCCAGGACTGCCAGGGTAGGCGAGGGTGGGTTAGCCAAGCTCGCGTAGCTGTGCATCGACATACAGATACACAACTAAAAGACCTGCTAAACCATCGACAACCGATAGAGTCGACAGCCACGCCCCGATAGAGGTAACCTTGGACGGCGGCAGGTAGAGTTGGATAATTTGCTGTAAGCAGTCTTCCACACGGCAGTAAACCACCAAACTCTCCTCTGTCAGCTGTCGTTCGTGTAGCAAGCCCTTAGGTTCGCATATTTTAGCTAGCTTACACAGCTTAGCTTGCAAAGTTTGCTGGCTGCATACAACTGTGGAAAATGCGTCAGCTATGCGAGCTAAGCTAAACTGAGTTAGCCTAGCGTTCTGTTTGCACCGACTTTTTGTTTTGCCAGTTCGCAAAGATTGTTTTGTTTTGACAAAAAATGTAACAAACAATAAATGGAAAAAATAACCTTAGTAATATTTGGTTACGTTACGGATTGCGGTTGCCGTTTTTTTTTTAAATTTAATTTATTATATTTTTTACCCTGCTCTACCTTCAAATGGACTGTACTTCCTAAGAATCTCACTTTTTTGGTGTCGATATTACCTACCTACCTCTCAACAAGGTTCTTCTGAGCCTCAACCTGCCTTCTGAGCCTGGGGGCGAGGGTTCGATTCCCACCTGGGGCAAATATTTATGTGATGAACATTTGTGTGTGTTCTATGTCTGGGTGTTAATATCTATTTAAGTATGTAGTATGTAGTTAAAAATATCTAAGTATGTATATCAGTCTCTGGCAGCCATAGTACAAGCTTTGCTTAGTTTGGGGTCAGGCGACCGTGTGTGAAAGTGTCCCGAATTTATTATTATTATTATTAATTTCGGCCTGGCTACGACCATTGCATAACTAGAATATGATGAATAAATAAATAAATCAGATAGGGTTATAACTGATTAATTATATTTTCAACAATTAAACAAGCAGAAATAGGATATTGAAAAGATCAATTGATTACTAAAATCGATTCACCAAGATTTTGGAATTCTAATTAATATAATAAATGTGAAAGTGAGTTTGTTCGTTTGTTTAATTGTTACGCTTTCACGTCTCAACTACCTACTCAACCGATCATCATAACATTTTGCATACACGTTGTCAGAGGTATAGAATAGGATATAGAATACCTGTCATTCTGAAAAAAATAAACTGTTCCTGTGGGACCACGGGTGAAACCGCAAGGCGCAGCTAGTAATAAATAAAATGTACTAAATTAGTTAAAACCACAAAAAATAAACAAGCAGAAATAGGATAATCAATACATCAATTGTTAAGCTAAAATCGATTTACCAATATTCGAAAAAACTTTAACTAGTGGATCTGTGAGCTATAGGTAGACATCGCGGCCAACGTTTGTCTTTCTTCAGGTCGCATTATTCAACCGAATCTCGTAAAATTTTGTGGTGAAATTTTGTGTGTAAAATGTTGTGTGCAGGTTCGATAAATTAAACAGTTTTTTTTTTTGCTGTCAGTTTTTGTTTTTTTTTTCAAAATGGAGAAAAAAACATATCTCCTCCATTCCATCCGTCTATTTAAAAAAAAAAAACAAAAACAGACTCAACAAAAAAATCTGTAAAATCATCGAACCTACTCACAAAATTTTAAAAGAATCGGTTAAGAAACGCGACCTGTAAAGGAAGACAGAGGTCCGGACACAGACAGACAGAATTTGGGCATAAGAAAGTATTTTGTTGAAGCTCAAGTAGAGACGCTTCGCTATTTTTATTACTAGCTGCGCCCCGCAGTGCCATCCGCGGTTAAAAAGTATACATTACAGGTACACCTGTAGTTAGTAGCCAATCCAGGGTGTGAGCTACCTCCATACCAAATTTCATTTATATTGGTCTAGCCGTTTGAGCGTGTAGTACTAATAAACATACACACTTACTTACTAACACACACACTCACAAACTTTCGCCTTTATAATATTAGTGTAAAGTTTTGTGTTTACGCAATACAGCGTGTTGTTTATCAGAATTAATAATTTTAGCTAATAATTATTTATCAATGAACAAAGCTGACGACCTAATCTCCATAATACATTGTTTGCATCTGCCATAAAGTTTAACGCTATGACTTGCTAATGATTAGTCGCCATCTATGCGGGCGAGTCTGCTGGGTTTTTTATCGTTCGATTTTCTTGGAAAAATCGAGATTATTTTCCTTTGGCTTTTTCCCCGATCGATAAAGTAAATTATTCGAAGCCGCTTCCCTTGCTTTGCGACATTAGTATCATCCTTCTTGTCTGCTTCAAGCTAATATTATAAATGCAAAAGTTTGTAGGAATTGATGGATGGATGGGTCTGAATGCATGAATGTTTGTTGCCAGAATGTCTAAACGGAACTGAATGAAATTTGGTCCAAAAATAGATTATAGTCTAGAATAGCATATGGGATACTTCATTACCACGGGGAACACTTTGGGGTGGAGTTAATTTAATTGTTAACTACATCCCAAAATGTGAAACTAACTCGGTATCTTGGCCTCTCTGCCTTTCAGCTACTCTGCCTCGCTGTATCTCTGCCTTCCTGTCTTTTTGTTTATTGAAAACCTTTAAAGGATTAAGGATTTGAAAGAAAAGAAATATGTATATTTTGTCGTGTATCAAATATCAATCAGTCTTCTCTTTCAGCTAGGTACTTACAGTTAAACATAAATAAAGTATCCAACAAAATGGTTTTACATAATTTAAGACCAAAATTTATAAAATTTGCCAAATATTAACGAAAATTTAATTATTTATAGCAAAATTGCAAACTGAGTTCAGTATGACAAATAATATTTATAAAAAATAACGTTTCACACTCATGGCTAGACTACCCTGTGTCAGTGTCATGGATGTCATGGAACACAAATCATAACAACAAGACCCAGACCCAGAACAGATATTAATAAGGTTCATCATTCAAATAATTATCTGCCCCGCCGGGAATCGAACCCGGGGCTTCCTGCTTACAAAGCAGTCGAACTCCGACTAGGAGAGTCCTCAATTATTATATACTACCGAACTGCCCAGTAGCGATGAGCCTAGAGAAGGCCCGCCTCCCAAGCGAGAGGGAACAGGTTCAAACCCAGCCGACAGCACGCACCAATCTGTTCATTGTATGAATTTATGTGCGTATTGTATGTCATCTGCTACATGACTGCAGCCCGGTGTATGGCGACAGGCTCGCCCCCTGTCATATTTGTAACTGAATATCGTCCGGCGAAGTGTGGGTGTTGTATTACACCGGTGATATGCTATGTTGTGTGACCCGCACGGTGACTATCGTCTATCACCCTCCTTGAAAATGTATAGCTGATGGTGAAAACCGCAGCAAAATCGTTGCGTAGTTTAGGAAGAGTTATTAATGGATATTTGGGCACAGTGCAAGAAAACCGGCGGACAATCTGGAAAAGCTCATAGTAACAGGGAAAGTGGAAGGAAAAAGAAGTAGAGGTCGAAGCCCTAAACGATGGTCGGAACAGGTATCTAAGCAGCTTGACACCAAAATTTATAACGCCATTCATGAGGCCGCTGATCGACATAAATGGCGACAAATTGTCCGGAAAATTATCGGTCGGGATCATAACGACGCTCAGCAGTCAGCAGTACGACTCGAGGAGGAGGATTAGTGGATATACAGACAGACGAGGAAAGTGACTTTTTTCATGCACAACATGTACGCACACGTATTTAGAGGTGTACAAATATTAATTAAAAAAATCAAAAACCCCAACACCAATTTTCATCAAACATGACTGAGAACATTCCCAACTAATTCACCTTTCAAACAAAAAAACAAATAAAACCAGAATCGGTCCATCCGTTCGGGAGCTACGATGCCACAGTCAGACACACACACACACACACACACACACACACACAAAGGAGACACGTTAAACTTAAACACCACGTTATTTTTGCGTTGGGGGTTAAAAAGGATTAACGAATTCTGTATTTAATCCTTGTAAGACTTTGTCTCGGCGCGGCGTTAGAATCGTTCATAAAAACCCCGACTAACAATGACACAACACAACACACTCCACCGCACACAAGTTGTCCAACTTGTTCACTCGGCATTATTTAGTTCATATGATCACGAATTAACACACAATACGGTCTATGAGGTCATTGCTTCACGTAATGTTCGTTTTTACATAGACTTCTGCCAAAAATATGTTTTCAAATTAAGTATTATTAATGAGAACAGTTTTTGTTTTATAGTTTTTGTGAGATGGGTTTTCCAGAATTTTGAAATATGTCCGTATCCGTGTTTCGTTACATTTTTTTTTGTAATACTTACGTTTTTTTTTTTTAGATATTTTGACTGACAGATAAAATTACTGGATTGCTTCTAAATCGAAACAAAATGTATTTTTTGATGTACTTACGTAAAATTCATTACCTAAGTAAATAGTTGATTGATAGTTGGAATTACACTAGATATTAGTTCAAGTAACAATTTTGATTTCTAAGTAAATATCTATTTGCGTACCACATATTTCTGCTCAAAACTGAGAAAATATACTTACTAAAATGCTCGAAGGAGAGATCATACCTAATCTGTTTTCTTCAAATACTTGTCAGAGTTAGAAGTTCTATTAAAACTGTGCTAAAAAGCTCATTATACATGGACGTAGAGTTTTAACTAATTCAGTACGTAGGTATTAGCTGCGTAATACCTAACAGTACCGAATCGTATTACCTATCTACTGAAAAAAAAACTAAGCAGGTAGGTTTTGGATTAGGATAAGAGGCGTTAATTCGGAAAATTCGAGGTGAATTTATTTTGTATTTGGTGTCAATAAAAAGTTTTTGTATTGTATTGTATCTATTGTGAATTTGAAACACGCGGCCAGTACTTACTTTTCTTAACATTGCACATACTTAAGCTTTTTTAGGCCAAATAAGAATATTCTAGGTCTATGTGATTCATTCACATAGTCTCTCACGCCCAGGCTAGTTGTGGTCAAACGCAGACTAGTTCACAAAATAAACTAATGGCTCTGTGACCTTTTCTTAGAGTAATAACCCAGCTGAAGACTTCTCGAGTCTGTAACCTCCATATCTTCTCCATTTTGGAAAAATATCCAAATACTGAATCGACAAAAAAAAACTACTTAATTTTCGAACCTGCTCACAAAATTTTAAGAGAATCGGTTGAGAAAAGCGACCTGTTGAGGAGAACAGCTGGACAGACGCCGCCGGATATCCGAAAGCATTTTTGCCGCAGCTGAAGCAGAGACGCTTCGCTCGCTAACATTCGGACGGTCAATAAATCAGAACCGTTACAGTCACAAACAGCATGCAACAACAAATAGCTTCTAGGACATGAAATGTAGGTCAAATCGTCCTCGTCCTAATCGGTCAAACCAACTGACAGCAAGACTGATCGGCTCCACGTCGTGTCTCCGAATAATGGCGCCCAATGCCGACACATACATCATGCATTGTGTGTGTGAAGGCTGCATGTCTGTCACGACAACCTCTAACGTGGCAGATGTTCTCAGAATCAGATAATAAAATCAAACTTAGTTCGCAGTAAATTATTTACTAAAAATCAAATGAAATAAAAGTGGATCGACTTTGATTTTCTAGCGAACCCTAGCCTAATCTAAGCTAGTTCTAAGCCAAAATGTGCGAGACATTTTTATGGATTTAAAATGCTCCTGAGTTTTTTGCCTGTTCTTCTGAGTAGAATCATTTTTAATAACTTTGACTTTCATAAGTGTATCTCCGATATTTGACCAATTGATTAGTATATTGTATATTGATTGGTAAGTAATTTTTTTCTGCATAGGTACCTACTCTCACCATATTCTCCCTCTCTGAAGAGAGCTATCAATCTTCTTGTTCTTCCATTGATAGGTCAGTAACAATAATAATGTAGACAAAGCTTATCATTGCTTAACTTTTGGCAAGATGACGGTCAAACGCAAGACTATTTTGAACAAAAAGAACATAACAACATTCTGCTCTTGAAAAAAAACTGAAAATTACAAAATAACATACTGATTGATGCTCGTGCAAGTTACAAAGAAGTAATCACAGTGATATTTGCAATTGAACTTGTGAATTGTATAGCTATACATTTACTGTGTTATTTTATCCCAAAGATAACTATCATTATTCAATCAAATCAGTAGCGTAATTGAAATAGCATTATAACATTAAAGTCCTAATTACGTGTCAAGAAAGATAATGACCACAATGATATCTGATATATCTAAATAATTATTATCAATTTGCGCCGTGACTGGCTAAGGTTAAGTCTTACAAGTGCACTATTAAGCAATAACAAGTGCATTTATAATTAAACATGTTACAATCGACTAGTAATTTAGTAATTAGCTCTACCTCTATGTATTCCCTTCTTTACCATCATAATGTGTGTGTAATGTGTAATGTACCAAGTTATAAATATTTTTTTTAATTCTTTCTATATTAGCACGGCAATGTTAAGACAATATTTTGAGTGTGGCCCGGCCATAATAGTCATACATTTCTATCTTGGCTGATGGTCGGGGTACATCCAGTCGGCAATATTGCCAGTATTGCAGTATCAATATGGCCCGTCTAGAAGCACCCTAAGTAAAGCCTTTATTTTTACCCGACCACGACCAAAAAGAGGGTTATATTAACCGAGTAATTTCAAGCACAAACATTGAAAGGTTTTGAAACAAATTTATTGATTCAATAACTTAGGGGTGATAGTCGACAAAATTAACGCTATCACGCAGGTCGAACCTGGACGCTTGTTTTCTAAACTTAAACACAATAAGAAGGTATAGCTATCGCGTCTCATACTGCTCGTGCCAATTACTCGCTATAGACAAACAAGCGAGAGGGCACGATTACCAATATTGGCACTACCCTTACATAATAGGGGATGGACTGGATTGGTACAGGATCGAGGGAGATGGTATAAAAAAAGAAAAGGCTATATTCAGCAATAGGAAAGGGAAAGCTGCATATTGATGATGATGATTACTATATTTTTAACCGACTTCCAAAAAGGTGAAGGTTCTACATTCATCTACGCTCAGTAGGATTTTTATCTCAATTCCAGCCGAGATGACATGTGTTTTTGCTACAATTGATAATTCAATTGATATTATCAATTGTAGCAAAAACACATGTCCAAGCTACAATGCGAGCAGAGCTATAAATAAGCGACATTCACCTACATGTCGTACATGAAAGCTCGGTATGGTGTGAGGTGACATTGGGTCGGAGAGGTCAGCGCCGATCACGACTGGTCGCGCTCTGGCATGGTCGAGCTGCAAGCGATTAGCGAGAAAACTACAAAACGCTGAACTGATTGGCAAAGAACATCATAAAAAAAAAAAAAAAATAAGCTGAAAAATAAAAAACACACTAGCTGATAATATCATCCTCCTCCTCAAGTCACATTCCTCATGTCTGAGGGTCGTGACCACCACCTCCAATTACTCTCTCTCTTACGATCTTCCGCCAAAGTTTTCTATATTTTAATTTTAAAAGTCAAAGATTTATATTTTTCTATATAGATAATATCATACATGTCATCATATTGTAGATCTGTGGATATCACACACTGGCCTTTTGCCACACAAGTTTGTGGAATAAGGTCCCTCTTGCAGCATTTCGAAGTAAACACAACATAATCTTCAAAAGGGCTGTCAATAGAGACTCGAGTACATAAGATCGGCAACAAATTCGTGAGGCCCCTGGTATAACAGGTATCCATAGGCAACGGTGATCGCTTACTATCAGGCGGTCCTTTAGCTTTTTTGTCTCCTTTTATCTTCATTATTCCACTGCTGGGCTAAGGTCTTCCCCATTTTTTTGGGCAATTCTTTCCTCCGAAAAATTGGGGGAGACCTACGGTACACCTATGGTATTTTAGTTTAGTCATTTTCATCCAAGTAAATGATGAAGTTTACGAACAAACAAGTACCTATAACTTCAAAAAAACCCCTAGATCGTAACTTTTAAACGGTTCGGCTAATCATCAAATATGGAAAGCATCCTGATTAAATTAGCTATCATTTAAAAAATCGCATTGAATTTGCAACATCCGGGGAGCTACGTAACCGCAGAGAGATAGACACAAATTAATATCCCTCCGTAGCGGACAGAGAAGCTCAACATTTTACATTTGACGGTCGGCACTATTTTCATGAATTTTAATCCGATTAGGATTACTACCTATCAGAACTACTTGTTCTAATAATATATGACCTTTCCCCACGTGGCCAAATTCAATAGACATAACTGTCCTACACAGTGCGCTGCAAGTGCTGCAACCCTAATCAACTGTTATCCATCATCCGATCTCAATGTCCGCTAATCGATGGTAAACATGCTCAGGCCAATTTACACTTCAGTCGTGACTCTTCGTACGACCAACTTATATCTAAACCTGGCCTAATGATAGAACTAAGAAAATTCTACGGACGGGTATCGGTTTTGTTTACAATATTCGATAGTGGCGCTCCCATAGAGCTCTGCAGATGAGTTGGTAGCAGTCTAAGGTGAACGCTTTACATTGAGCTCTAGCCTTTACCTTACAGGTGTTGTGGTGCTGCGAACTGGCCTTATTAGGGGAGCTGCGTAGAATCATCTACTCTACTCTTTAATGTGCTTTTAAGAAAGAGGTTACATTTTAACTGATACGATCGTAAACAAGCGAAGCGTCTGTGCTTCAGCTTTGGCAAAAATGCTTTCGTATGTCCGGTGTCTGTCCGACGGTCTTCCTCTACAGGTAGCATTTCTTATTCAATTCTCTTATACATTAATGTTGAAATAATAAATTCTGTAAAATTATTGAACCTACGAGTATGCCTGCCAAATTTGACGAGAATCGGTTGAGAAGTGCCACCTGTAGAGGACAGACGCCAGGTCTTCAGCTCACAGAGCCAATAAAATTCATAACTATCTAACTTGTTAACTATCCAACCATTGTGTTGTGTTCTTGTGTTTTCTATCTTGAGTGTTCTGAAGAATGTTCGATCTAATATGCCTGCGTCGCGATTTTTTCATCGCAGTAGCCGCCACAGCCTGGAAGCTCAGCCACATTTAATATCGATCTGTGGAAATCACACACTGTGCTTTTAAGCGATCTTGTTTGCCACACTCCTGCAATCTGTGACATGATGAATGACATAACATAACATATCGTCACACCTTTCCCCCGAGGGGGCTGGCAGAGGTGTAATACAACACCCACATTTCGCCGGACGATATTCAGTACCAAATGTGACAGGGGGCTAGCCTGTCGCCATACACCGGGCTCCAGTCATGTATAGCAGACGACATACAATAGGCACATATGATCACACAATAAACAAATTGGTGCGTGCCGTCGGCTGGGTTCGAACCCGCTCTTTCTGGCTTGAGAGACGGACCTTCTCCCAACTAGGCTGCCATCGCTATATCATCGAAATGATGAATGAATCTGCGGAAATACCGCAGGAGGGAGATTTCCGAGTAACTACAACTTGAGGTTCTTCAAAAGGGCTGTCATTAGTAATTGAGGGTCCGCAATATCGCGTATCTGTGATATAGAGGTAGTATTACAAGTATCCATTGGTGACAGTGATCGCTTACCATCAGGCGGCCCGTTAACTTGTATGCCACCTATGGCGTAAAAAGAAAACATATCGTCAAGCTTTTCCCTCGAAGGGGCTGGCAACAAAGGTGGCAAGGTGGCAAAAATGGCAACAAAAGTAGAAGAAACTAAGGACTTGCATGAGTTTGATGTTATCATTTTCTTAGCGAAAGATTTTACATTGATGGTAGGTACCTATAGCATTTACCTACTTAGTTACAGATGAACAGCATATACACGTTAAGTGTGTTTAGAATAATATTAATTAATAATCATGTAGGTAAGTATGGCTGAAGGTAAATAGGTAATTTTAATAATTATTTCAACTTTATAGCAATGTATGTGTGTATGTATAAATCAGCTTAACATACGATAATACATTTAAATACATACATAAACGGTAATGTGTGCAGAAAGTGTTGCGATGTGGGTCAAGTGCAACAACACATGTGTTGTACCGCTTCATAAAAAGCGACCTCACTTCCCAGCCCTAGGCGATGCCACTCGTACGTCGGATTACTAATGTCGAATTACGTTTTAATTAAAAAAAGATCACGGACTGTTACAGTACAGGGTTGTTTTTGACTTTAACTGCCTCGGTGGCTCAGTTGGTAGTGAACCTGCTTTTTGAGCGTGGGGGCGTGGGTTCGATTCCCACCTAGGACAAACATTCATGTGATGAACATTAGTGTTTGTTCTATGTCTGGGTGTTAATATGTATTTAAGTATGTATTTAAAAATATTTAAGTATGTATATCAGTCTCTGGCAGCCATAGTACAAGCTTTGCTTAGTTTGGTGTCAGGTGGCTGTGTGTGGAAGTGCCCCGAATTTATTTTTTATTTTTAAGTCATCTACAGCTCACACTTAGCATGGCTGCCCTCCGCCCTATACTAAAAAAAATACTAAACTACGTTTTATTCGTGACTTATAACGCAACTTAATGTACTTAGGTACCTACTTACTTATTCTCAAATAATAAAGAAAAATGTTGGTCGAAAAACAAAACTCTTTTTTATAGATAATTACCCATCTTATATCTAAAAAATACAAAGCAAAAATGGTTCAACAAGCTTTTATTTTGAGTGTCAAAAAATAAGAAAAATAAAAGTTATGGAATTAAGTAGGTACCTATGTAGTTAGGCACCTACTTATGATGTAAGGAGGCTGCCTGCGAGAGGATTTGTTGAATTGAAAATAGCCCTGTACATCAGGGACTTGGTAAGGTCAGCAGGATTGGTCCACTGAGATTGTTGTAGACGACACTTCAAATCAGGTGAAGCTGTGACCTGCAAAGCGTTATAGCCCTTCATGGCAAACATTTTTGCAGGTGAAAAGCAAGCTTGCCCTGACGGAGGTCGGCTCACTGCAAGAACATTCATTTTAATTCATTGTACTACCTTGTTGCAAATACTAGACTCTCAGGACTCTCTATTCTTCTGGGTAGCGTCTCTTTTTCTGAACAAAGTCTAGGGTCATATTTATAACTTTGACGTTCATAAAAAAAAAAATGATTTTATAGGTAAGCGTCAAAAGCTTATCTGGCGCGAGGAATCGATATACCTACTAATATCCTACTATCACTAATCCTACTGTCCTTCCTACTAATAATATAAACGCGAAAGTTTGTAAGAATGGATGGATGGATGGATGTTTGTTACTCTTTCACGCCAGAACGGCTGAACAGATCTAGATGAAATTTGGCACAGAGATAGATTATAGTCTAGAATAGGATACCGGGCCACACGTAAAATATTGTCGCAATTTTGGCCGGGCCAGTATTGCATATTGCAGAAAAGATATGGCTATAGAAGTCTATAGAAGCACCCTGCGGCAACAACCACATACCTTCAGACAGAGGAACAGACGCGAATGGCGATTTTATTGCAAACCTTCTATCTTAGCCTTCTATGTAGAAAAGAGATGGAGATTCATAGAAAGTTGTAAAAAATCCAGCCTCAGCCGTAACAGAAAGTGTCAAAAGCCTATTTGGTGGAGCTGGCGGTATCAGCAAGTATTTGGTTCGAAGCGTCCCACAACACTCAGATCAAACCTCTAGGTTGATCTGAGCCTGCAACAAAAAAACAAACACTAGGTACCTACTTATTAGATGAGTAGCAACAGACGAACGGTTGCATTATCAAGGAATTCAGCAATGCTCGCCCCTCATCAGATTTGGGACTAAATTTCCCTAAATATATTCTAGGGAAAGATGTGACGATAAATTAATGCTATCAACAAAACCTAGCTCTAATCTATAGGCGTATATAGCTGTCTATAGGGTTGTGCCGCAAGCCATGCGAACTGCTGGCTGGACTGGGTAATATTACCTCAGTTACGATACAAGTGTAATAATTTGACGGTCAATAACCGTTTAGTTGCGGTCAGCGCAGTCGTATTTCTTTCCCATGCATTTACTTTCACTTTTACTGACTACTGGGTTTTAATGAGTGTTCGTACAGTGGCGCTATCTAGTGATGAATAGCATTTAAACGCCATCTCGTATCGAGTAGATGAACTTGTCCATATAAACCTTTAGAACAAACCTTTTAAAACTAGCCTAGGAGCATTTTGTTGTTCGCGATCTCAGTAGATTATTTTAGGAATTCATTTTTGTTGAACATTTCTATAATGTTAATTTCATTTTTCCAGAGATAAATGATAAAAATAATAAACTAATCATTTAGTCTATAATTTTGCAACTGTTTTTCAAGTCAGGATGGCCGAGCGGTCTAAGGCGCTGCGTTCAGGTCGCAGTCCACTTCTGTGGGCGTGGGTTCGAATCCCACTTCTGACAAACGTTTTGAGTTTGTTTTTCCTTAGTTTTTTATCAATGCAAATTGTAGAATCGCTATAAAATGTTGTATTGTTAATTTATTACCCGACAGCGCAAGAAGGAAGAGTTATGTGTTTTTGTAGGTACTTACCTAATAAGGGGGATGTTTTAACGGTTTTTTGATGATGAGCAGTGTTCTATAGACATCCTTGTAGAACATTCATCATGGATTTAACGACTAAAGTACGCGAAATAAACGGATTGCTAGGCGGTATGACCACGTTGCCTGCCCAACGAGGCAAAACCTAAAAAAACTTCTTACACCTCGGTGATCTGGGGAGTTTTTTGGCGGGAACAGAAAAGATGGTGTCGTGATTTTGTATTATTTTCTAAAACTTGTGATTCTTCGAGTGTTAATGTGGATATAATCGTGGATTATTAACCTCTGCCGGTTCGTTAACGTGCATATCGGTTGAATACAAAATTATTTGCATAGCCTACGCCATAAAACGTACAAAAGCAGAAGAAGTAGTTGTCGTCGGTTGAACGCAGCCATTCCCTGTTTGTTTTATTTCTACGCACAACCACACACGGCAGCTACAACAAACTGACTGAACCACCGAGATCGTCGAATCACCAAGTTGACGTGATGGCGATCGAAATATAATCGATCGCCATCACGTCAACTTGATCTCGGCCAAAAATAATCTCCTCGTCGGTGACGATGTCCCATTGATGGCAGCGGTGGATAAACGTCCTTAAAATAGAATAAAGGTGGATTACTAATCTTTACCGGTTCGATAACGTGTTCAAGTGTAAACAAACTGTACAAACATTTTTCCGTGTTCTCTGCAAAACTCTACTTATAGTTTCATTCAAGTATCCACGGCTTTACTGAAATACGCAAAGGATAGGGGTCATCTCATCTATCATCGCCCTCTCCTCCATCATCTTCATCATAGATCTAACGATTATAGTTGGCAAAACATACGGATGACAAGGCGGTATGGTCGTATTAGCTCTAGCCTGCACTACAAAGGAAAACCAAAAAAAATACAGACCGCTGTCAATGTCACTGTGTTCTTAATTTTTTTTTTTTAAATTATTCATGACCATGGATACTCGTCCTTCAGTCGGATTCTTAGTAATAATTTTTCATTCAGTAACAGATGATGGGATGATGATGATGAGGTGATGATGAAAACGATGAATCCCTCCCCTTTCCCCATTCCAGTAAAGTTATGGATACTTTACTGAAACTTTAAGTGAAGTTTTGTAGAGAACACGAGAAATCGCGTTTCGCGATGTTTGTATCATTTGCCCACACTCGTGCACGTTGACGAACCGGTAAACGTTAATAATCCACCATTATTACACTTTAACACTCGAAGAATCACAAGTTTTAGAAAATAATACAAAAACACGACACCATCTTTTCGGTTCCCGCCAAAAGTCCCTGTGTTCTTAATTTTTTTTTTTTTTTTTTTAAATTATTCATGACCATGGATACTCGTCCTTCAGTCGGATTCTTAGTAATTATTTTTCCTTCAGTAACAGATGATGGGATGATGATGATGAGGTGATGATGAAGACGATGAATCCCTCCCCTTTCCCCATTCCAGTAAAGTTATGGATACTTTACTGAAACTTTAAGTTAAGTTTTGTAGAGAACACGAGAAATCGCGTTTCGCGATGTTTGTATCATTTGCCCACACTCGTGCACGTTGACGAACCGGTAAACGTTAATAATCCACCATTATTACACTTTAACACTCGAAGAATCACAAGTTTTAGAAAATAATACAAAAACACGACACCATCTTTTCGGTTCCCGCCAAAACTCCCTGTGTTCTTAACACATTGCAAGGCTGCCAGCTTAAGGATTCCCTAATTTTAAAGATTTTCCCTAAAGTTAGGGGGAAAATAAGGAAAAGTTCTAAAATCATTCGAGTAGACTTATTGGTATTTTAATTTGTGTCAAGTAATTTCTAGCTTTTTTGGTACAAATATTTTTTAATATTTTATGTGGCTATGTATGTTTAAATTAATTTCAAATATTTTTAACTTGCTTTTGTTGTTTAAATAGGTAGTATTAATAGTGTTTATTTTTAAAATGTAGTAGTAGATATTATAGTAGTTTTCTGTTTTAATTTTTAGGTTTACTGCTTCAGGAATTGTACAAACTGTTATTAGTTTATAGTTATTAGTCCATAGTCTAGACTCTAGATTATAGTATAATTCTGTTAATGAACTAAATAAAAAAAAAAAGTTTCATATGAAATAAAAATGAGAAAATATTTCATACCATTCTGTTTAAATAATTTACTTTTATTGGTTTCCGATAAACTTTATGATCAAAACAGAAAACTCTCAGAAAACTTCAAAACATTAGGCAAGGTACGCAAAAACGTTACCTACAGCAGGCGAGTAAAAAGACCGAAACCTTAAGGTCCCTCATGATTTTGGTCTTTTCACTCGCCTGCAAAAAAGCAAAAGGAAAAGCCGAGCCATAGATTAGGGCCCCTAAAGAAGCGACTTTTTACCAGTCGGACGAGTGGAACGCAATGGGAGTATGTTTGTTGGCAACTGGCAACTCTTGTTTCCAGACTTACAGTAGTTCTAATCCCAATCCTAAGATTTCTAACCTTGAAAGTGAAAACCAAATTGTAAAACTTAGTAGTTTAGCACAAAAATGACCACTATTAAAGTAAGAGACGAAAGCGAAATAATAAACAAGCTTAGTTCGTACATTGAGAAGATTTCTAATGACGCTATTAACACCAGAGGGCAGTTTTTTGTTGGACTCTCCGGTGAGTAAACCTAACTTTCTGGAAAGTAAGAATATAATTCTTTAATTTGTTTGAACGTGTATGTATATTCAGTAAATTCGCTTTATTTACATTTTTAGTATGAACGAATATTAAAAACTAGAGAAACAATATGTTTTTTATTTCTTAGGTTAGGCCCTGAACCAAGAAACAGACACAATTTTATCGAGTTATTTTCCGCTGCTAGTGATGTCACAAGTGACTAATCACATTTGCAGTTTAAAGATAAATTTGCCTTGAAATCATTACTTGTACCTACTTATAGTATATTACTTATTTAAATTAAATCTTATGCAATTTAATTTGGATACCAACCAACCAATCATATGATAAGTATTTTAACCTAAAGTGTAGGTGAGTAGGTACCTAATGATTTACCTAAAGCAAGACTTTCAACTATTTAATGTATATTTGTTGTCTTCTCAAAAACTTTAAATGTGTGGTCTACACATATATTGGTACCTATTTATCTAATTTGGAGACAAAGGATCAGTTACTGCAACTCACCTGATTACAAATGTTACTCCTAAATTTCAGGTGGTTCTGTAGTCAAATATCTCTGTGAAGGGCTACCAAAAGTGGACACAGAGTGGTCTAAGTGGACACTGGCCTTCTGTGACGAGAGGGTGGTCCCAGAAGACAGTGCTGACTCAACATTTGGGACGTACAAGCGAGACCTTATTCCTAAGACCGGGTTGAAGGAAAGCCAGTTTGTTGTCATCAAGCAAGGTGTATCTGGTATGTTAGGGGATTTTTTTAACTTCATCTTACTAATAAAGGTTATATAGCCTCAGAATAGTTATTCAGTGTTTTGTCTTTTTCTTTCTCTAAATATTCTAACTATTATTAAATTGAATTTAATTAATTGATTAAATTGAATAGAGACTATACAATGTTTATGAATAAGGAGGTGTCTGTAGTAAATTATGGTTGTACTAAACTTAAGAGTAATCTATCATCGAAATTTAATCAACCATAACTGAATTTGAGTAGATATATTCAAATGCTTTGCCACAAACTTACACATTTCCAATCTGATTAATAAACCTTGCAGCTCACCTAATATAATCTCATTCAAATTCCAGTGGAAGAGGCAGCAATAGACTACACAGAGAAGCTAAAACTAGCCTTCGGAAGTGATGATTTCAAATTCGACTTACTACTCCTGGGAATGGGTCCAGATGGCCACACTTGCTCTCTTTTCCCCAACCACCCACTTTTAAAAGAGACAAAAACACAAGTTGCTCCTATCGGAGACTCACCCAAGCCTCCCCCAGAGAGGGTCACATTGACATATCCAGTCATTAATAATGCTAGGAATTGTATCTTTGCTATTAGTGGAGCGGGAAAAGCTGATATGATTAAGGTAAACATTTATTTTCTAAGATAACCAGCCTTCGATCGAGGCATTTTGCAAACCTGATGTTGACATTGTAGGCCTACATTGCATGCCTAACAAAACAATCATGCTTTGGAATGGCTCGAATTCAATGGTTTTTAGGGCTGACTACTTCAGCTACATGTGGAAAGTGGTGTAAGGAATCTTAAACACAAAGAAATGAAAGTTAAACTTCTTACATATTGCATATGCTCTTTATGTATGCTCTTTGCACACAAGGTACACACACACGCTACACAAGTCTTCGGTACCAGGCGATTTTAGTCTCGGCATCTACCGGTGTACAAATTCATAGAGGTATGTACGACCGTACACAGGTATGCGTCGCCGACACCTGCCGGGCGAGATCGTCGATAGAAACGTCGTTGCACACAAAGGGCCTTAGGCCTTAGTCTTCGATACTTAATAATACTTACTTTGCTAGTATCTTGTAGTGCACGGTCCGCAAACACGCCATTGTGTCGCGATTTGTCAATTCAGCTTCAGAAAAAAAGTTATACGCTATACTCGGTGACGTATGAACAAAATGTCGACGACGCGTGTCTGTGTATGAATGAATCTCCATGAATTTGTATTGCGGTAGACGCTCAAGACGACACAAATCGTCGGGGATCGAAGATTTGCGTAGCGTTGTGTACGAAGGGCCTTAAACAACGGTTTCCGATCACGAAACCATACACTAAACAGTGAAATACTTGTTCCTGAAATTATAGCAACCTTGTAAGTGTGAGAACTAACATATTGCACTAGCTTCTGCCCGCGGCTTCGTCCGCGTGGCTTACAATGTATGACGTTTTTAACTTCAGAAATAAATATTATAAGCGGTAACACTCGCTCTCAATTGAATACACAAACTGACAATATCCCAAGCAGAGCAATATGGACGAAGTTCTTTAGTTAACTAAACTATCTCTGGAATGAGAAAAGTAGTAGTAGTAGTAGTAGGATGGTATCAACAGAACTTAAAGAGTGTGTGAAAAGATAAAATTAGAAAACAACCGAAAGTAGATAATTGACAATTAATAATGTTTACAACGAAAACCTTTTTTTTCTTTTTTAGAAAAACCAGGCTGCTCCATGAGCTTACTCTGTAGCAGGCCACGTATAACTAACCGTGTGAAAAGCATTTTAGTCAATTATGAGTTTGGCTTGAGATTTATTTATGGTCATGGCAAAGCAGACTGAGGGGAAACTGCACTCTTTTTAACTCGAAGGGGTAGTTCGGTGGTGTTAGAGCTGTTAGAGGAATCCTCAGCATAAACACAGACTCATTCGGAAACTACACCAGTCAGTGTGCTGGCAGACCTTTAGTTAAGACCTTCGAAGCAAAGACGACCCGTAGTAGGTTTTGTCTTCCTAATACTAAAGCAGCTTCTTCTATTGACTTCGTCTATTTTTGCTAAATACTGCTTCTAAGATCAGATGGACATAAATAAATTTCATCAATCAATTTCATCCTAGCTCATCTTCATTGACAGAAAATCTCTTCACTTGCTGTTTGTAATCTTCTGACAGGCTTGGACTTAATTCTTGGATTTTTCCCTTACTGATTAAGTAGGTTTGAAATTTGATAGAATGTCAGCAATATAGTTCACATATTTTACACGGAGATTCATATGAAAATTCAATGATAGCTTCGTATTTAATGTCATCTGCTACATGACTGGAGCCCGGTGTACGTATGGCGATAGGCTCACTACTTATTACATTTTGGACTGAATATCGTCCGGCGAAGTGAGGGTGTTGTAATACACCTCTTAGGGTAAAGGCGTGACGTTTTACCTACTAGTACCTGGATGGCCGAGCTTTGCTCGGTATTTTTTTTTATTTTTTAATTGTGTTTTTTGGATAAAAAACAATTGATTTTAGTCTAACCTCAAAGCAAACACTCATTGACTTCGTGTTACTTAACAACGCCATCTGCTGTTGTGTCGTTAAAGCAATTAGTTGCTCACAAAAAATAGTATTATTATTCGCCAATAGATGTCAGGAAGAGTCATATTTTTCAGTTGAGATTGATTATTATCGATAAAACACGAATAAAATGACATTTTCTAAAAATGATTCCTAGCTAGATCGATTTATCGCCCCCGAAACCCCCTATAAACTAAATTTTATTTTCATAAAATTCCGAGATTCCAATTATATATATATATATATATACAAGAATTGCTCATTTAAAGATATAAGATACGTAGCTACTACCGTTATCTAGATCTGTACCAAATTCCAAGTTGCTGGCTATTAGTTTCCAAGATAATCAGCTCACAGACATACAGACAGACAGACATCGGAGTTTCATGATAAGGTTCCTTTCACAATTTTAGTACGGAATCCTAAGAATGATAACAGCGTCGTTTGTAGTGGGTTAAAAATTTTCTCAACAAAGTTTTCGGAGTAAAAAGAAGCCCTATTAGACTCTGTTGATGGATGATGATGATGATGATTTTTGAAAAACTGTGATACACGTGTCTCATAATTTTAATTGAAGAGTATTTGTACCAATTTTTGAGTCAATCGCCCCAGAGAATAAAAAGTCAGTCAGTCAGGACTTTGAAATTTATATATATAGATAATCTATATCTTTGAAAATGTAGCAACTCTCAGTAAGTTTCTTGTTGTTTTCCAGCGCATATTGAAAGATAATGAAGACTTACCTGCTAGAAGAGTGAATCCTACCAGCGGCTCCCTCTACTGGTTGGTCGACGAAGCAGCCGCTGCGCATCTATGATTTTCTCATTTTATTTCCTGCTATAGAAATAAGTGATCGGAAAGTCCACCGTAGTTTTTATGGTGCTTTTATAATTAATATAGTGTGTCTTCGACCAAAATAACATGAAAGGCCTGTGGGGCTATTTCTACGCGTGACATGAGATGAGATTTTATCTTGGTCACTCTCGCACTTACGACGTTTCAAACGAGAGCAACAAGGACGAAAAATGGTGAGATGAAAATCTCAAATCTCCGAATAGGGCCCCTGGCCCGCAAGAAACGCATTTTTGAAGCCGATCAAATGAGCTCCGTGCTCGCATTACGTCACTCCTCAGCACGTAAGACGCGCGACGCTTTATTGGTTCTTTTTTCAAATAGTAATTTGTATTCGGTAGTCGCCATCTGTTTTTGTGCACGTACTATATGCGTGCTACATACTTATAATTAGGTAAGTAGTGAAGTAGTGGTTATGATTTAAATTTGAACACAATCAACGGCTGAGTTAGCCCCATCAATTTATTTTATTTTGGTCGAAGCGAAGGTGTGAGTCAAGCTAGTGTGATTTAAATATTAAGTGCTAGTATGCAAAAAACGTAATCTAGTGCCTTAAAAAGTGATAATAGCTTTATATGAAACTTAGAAACTTCCTGTTATTTTTGAATCTTTATACATTCCTGTTATCATGTTGGTTGAATAAACGCTTTGGGTTTATTAGTTTTTGTTTACATTTATCACCCGCACACACGTTTACATAAGCCGCTTCATTTATAGTTCAAAAATACGATTTTAAACTGAAATTTCATTTTCTTGCCGTTTTTATTGGTATTCATTGTAATAAGAACACAAATAAGAAAAACTAATCCGGCTATTTAATAAACGTGCCGTGTATACATATAAGGCTACGTAATAAAATAACGTGTTGTAACCGCTAAAAATGTAGTGAATCATGCTCTAACAGTTTTAGTAAAAATATACTTTTTGTCTTTTTTTTCCAAATTTTCAACATTCTACTCTGGTTAAACTGTTTTTGGTTGTTTTTTATACCAGCTGTATTTTTTTTCACCGGATTAGGCGCAAACAAAATACTTGTTTTCGTTGATTTCGTAATAATGCCGGGCCAAGACAATAATTCTCGATTGAAAACAAATTCCTTAGTTGCCTGTAAGATGTATAGATCAGACCACGAAGTTTTACTGATAGTGCTACGGGTAATTATTTTCCCCGCGGCTTTTTTATATTATAGGGTGTCGTAATAAACGACGGTCATAAATTCTAGGATATCGCGATTATGACTAACTATTAGTAGAGGGCCAACCCTGAAATCGTGAAAAAAAAATGCGCCTGTTCCATACAAAAAGTTCATTGATTGTCGACAAAATGTATGGAACAGCTGTTTTATTTTAAGTATACCCTCCCCTGGCACTACTAGCAGGGCTTGCACGAGCCGTGGACAATGTCTTTCCGCAGGTTTTTCCCATGAGGAGATTAACATATCCGTATTCTAGCTTGGCCGCATTGCAGCGCGGATAAAAAGGGTGGAATGATAATTTGTTTTCGGGCCGTGCTAGCCCAGCAGTAGGGCTAGCGTCTGTGAGACGGCATGACAAGGGATTTTTTCGTTAGCAAAATATGATTTTCGACCTTGTTTTCAATTAATAAGCACAAACATTCCGTTGTTCCAACATATTTATATACATAATTATGTCAAATCGGCACGTTACGACACACCATGAGCTGTCGCGGCACGTCTACACGTCAAGGGAGACGGGTAACTTCATGAATGTGAGTGCTAAGTAATTGAATCAATATCTAACCCGTATCAGCAGCAGGTTCTATTTGTTGAATATTTATAGTAGAACAGATGGTCGACGAGAGGTGCGAGCGGGAAAGAGTTGTCAGTGTTATAATAACTTATGATTTAAAAAGAAACCACTAATTAGCCTACCCCATACTAACGTGTCCGACTGACCCACTGGTTTGTTCTCTCTAGTTCGATCGTTGAACTATTGATATTTTTTGTCTCATTTGTTCGACGATCGACGACGGTCAAATGAAAAATAAGAAAAAAAAACTCACTAGCTCGACGATCGAGCTAGTGCGATCAAACGTAACGTGTCCGACTGGCCCACTCTCCCTGCGCACAGAATGGCTTGAAATGAAAGCAGCCCGTCAAGTTCCAATAAGTGTATTCCCTCAATCGTTCAAAATGCCAGCGAGATCATCACAACAGCATTTATTCCACATAAAAAACGACCTCTTCTATACGTTACAATTACGATTATCATCAACCTATGACATTAAACTTTTTTATAATATTATAATATTGTTAATTACAAAAAGTCCATCGAACTAAATACAAAAGGCGGAATGCGCATAGCGCACACCGCTCACATTTACATACATATTTTATAGGTAAGATATACATAGCACTAGAGTTAATTTTAAAAGAACGACACGTAACCTAGAGGCGGGTCCTCCGGCACTATCAATTTAACATAATATTAACATAGTCGCCGGGTGGAGTTTATACAATGATGGGTGACCGCGGGCGGAGCCGGCTATGTACAGGGGCTGGCGTGCGCTGGCTGCCTGCAACCACAACAACAATGTTACAGGTTGTCACAATAATAGTAAGAATACTCAGCCTCCGTAATAATACTATACTGGATTATTACCGCGAGTTTTGAAGTTAACGAAAACTTTGTAACTTTTTTATTTTCGTTTAGCCTTGCCTAGTTCCTTAAAGTTTCCGCTAGGTGCGCTTTATTCATAAGTATGAAGCCAAACATAAAAACGAAAAAAGTTGGAGTTGGGATCAAAACTCGTGGTAAGCTCTTATGTATAGCATTCCGAGGAAAATATGGTCACCAGGGGGTGTACCACTCAGATCAACTTAGAGAATAAGATGGAACACGGCGTATGATCTAATTGAAGCCAAAAACCATTGAAAAACTACGCTACTGTCGTGTATGTACACAACACGCACACATTGACGCAAAACAACTACGCTACTCGCTTGGTCATCTTACCTCGACATTATCTGCATTGGTTTATGGTATAATTTCGTGTACTGCACAATGCTTTATAAAAATGTGGCCAGAACTACATTTTGAGACTCTTTTTAAAAACTGTGCTGTTTTTTTAAGTCAATTTAAAAAAAGCCGTAACATTAAATTCTTACAAATACATATGTGCAGTTTTAAAATATTAAATCTCCTAAGGTTGTATATTGGAACGGAAATGGCTAACGTAGAGTTTGGGAATTAATATTAGTTTTCGTGCAATTGCAAATGTTTTTCATGGCAACATTACCACGCACACACATTGAAAAGAAGTGGCTTCAGCGAGATATAACGCAGTGTTCCATCTTTTCCTCTAGATTGATCTGAGGCCTACCATGACAACTTATTGCCATGATGGTTACGTTTTGTTTTCGAAGCTGCGCGACCGTGGACCTTATTGCGCGTCGATAAGATTCGTTGATGTAGATGTCATGGTAGGCCCCCTGGGCAACACGTCTGACGTCAATCGATTCCGCAAGACCGACACAAGTCAAAAACAAATAGTTCGAAAGAGACGGATGACGACGTCATTACGTGTTGGCTCCCGGAATGCTGGACTTTGTTTTTTTTTTATCATAGTTATAATAATCCATACTAATATTTTAAAATCGAAAGTAACCCTTTATGTCTGTTTGTAGGCTTTTCACCACTAAACGGCTGAACGGATCATGATGAAATTCGATAATTGGTTACAGTACATCACGAGGAAGGTTTTTAAATACTATACACAGTAACTAACTTCGTTTAGCCGTTTCGACAAATATTCATGGATTTTTTTTCCATGATCCAAAAATAGCATAAAGAAGTGTTTGGCCACTAAATGCAACCATCCCAACTCGGAACCAAAACCCTCAATGTCTGTGTTTGAAGACAGACATTAGAGCATTTAGAGCGCTAAATTGCTGAATCTAAACTAGCTAAAAGTTTGATGTCCTTTTGTAGACGGTCAAACGGTTTGAGTCAAACACGACGGGGTGTTATAAGTTTGACGAATGTGTGTTTGTATGTGTGTGTATGTGTGTGTGTGTGTGTGTGTGTGCGTGTGTGTGTGTGTGTGTGTCTGTCTGTGGCATTGTAGTTCCCGAACGGATAAACTGATTTGATTGTTTTTTTTAAGTGTATTCAGTGTGTAAGTGAGTGAGTCAGGAGTGTTCTTAGCTGTTTGATGAAAATCAGTGACGGGGTTTTTTTAAATGTTTAATTTATACTTGCACAGGGTTGATTTGAGAGGTTTGTCAAACATTCACAGCTTCGAAGTTTGTTTGATTTAGATTCATATTTTTGTTTGTTGTCGCGCCGCGTTAACACGGCTCAGTCTTGCGCTGGTTTTTGTAACTTGAGGTTGCGTACGGAAAACATGTAAGAGGAAGAGGCAAGAAATTTCTTATAATAATCTGGTGTAGTAGTTTCTACAATTCTCTGTAGATGATTACAACTTGTGTCACAACTCAAGTTTGAATACGGCGGCGTACAGAACTAAACTGCTTTTCAAACCTACATCACACACGTTAGATTTGAAGCAAACCGTTTGACCGTCTCGGGGGCCTTTTTAATACGCAGCAATAACTATGACAGGTATATTTTAGCTAGTTTAGATTTGGCAATTGAGAGTTTTAAAGAGCTAATAGCTGGCAGTGTGTATTATATGTATACCCCTCGGGATAGTTGGTCGGCCAGTAGTGTGTATGTATATCTGTCGGGCGCGAGTTGGTCGGCCAGTAGTGTGTATGTATACCTGTCGGGCGCTAGTTGGTCGGCCAGTAGGAATGCGTGTAGGCGGGCTTGTTGTGAGCCGGCTTGTTGCTGCCGCCGCGACCGCCGCTGCCGCCGCTCTCCGCCTAGTGAACAACCTTTATATTATCAATCATATTATAATATTATACATACACATATTACACTAGCTGCTGGTTTTGGATGTTGTAATACCAAAGGCGAATATCACACTGCCGCCGCGTCCCGCCGCGGTGAGCGTCAACGTGTTATACCCTGCTGTTTTTTGTATGCACTATTTATTATGTAATTATTGCTGTTTTATGGACATTTTACAGTTAAAGTTAAATTCCGCATCACCGCACATCGGAGCGGTGTCCAGTGCAGTGTATTTTGCGTTGTTCTACTCGTGTCAAAGTGAATCACTTTTAGTAGAAAACTTTTCAAAATTCAAGAAAATATCAAGTCATTTTCTCGATTATTTTCTTCCGAATTTTGAAATTTAATGTTCTAAAAATTTAACCCCTTAAGTATTAACACATCCAAAACCAGCACCTTCTACACTGATTTCACATTAGCGCAGAATAAATAGTAGTATTTACTACAAGCAGTAGTAACGTTAGTACATCCAATTAGCACACAAATCACCCCCTGTAGATTCCGCATTGCGAGATCTCTGTTCCGATCTAAAACACAAGTCAGGGCCCGTACTGTGACATCTTATTGTGATTATTTTTAGGTTCAGCCGCCGACACTGCGCGATCACGGATCGTATCACCGTGCAATTAAGTTCATGTTCGCGCAGCGACGGCGGCTGAACCTGGTACGGGCCCTGAAGTGCACACGAGTTGCAGGAGCTAAGACGAAGCGTTCCTATTGGCTTTTCCACATTTCAAGGTTTTTAAGGCCTAGCCACACCTTGCAATCCACCATTGAAATGATTGATTTTTTGTTCTTTTAGGTACAATTTACGTTGACGAAGAACGGAATGGATTTTTTTTTGTACATAGTATAATAAGTTTTGTGTGAATTGTGTAATGTACAAAGTAGATACGAGCTACAATCATCGGTAATGCTATTAATAAATTGGTAATGCTCGGTAATTGTTAGTAATGGTAATGGCAGAATGCGCGAGAATCGCGCTGAAGACGCGCGACTTTTTTGTGGCTCGTAAATATTTATTTTGTACGTTACACAATTCGCATAAAACTCATTATACTGAATACAATTTAGTTTTTAAAAAATGGCTTCTATTCCGTGCGGAATCTATAAGTAGTAACTTGTGTAGCGAAATAACTAAAATTGTTAGACATTTTTTTTGAAAGTCCCTGTTTTGTAGGATTGTTGTACAGAATTAGATCACGAAATATTTTGTAAAGCAATATGGCAGTAAAATTAAGGCGATGACGGAAATGGCTTTTTTTTAAATAAAAAAATAAAATATTTTTAGTATGTTATGAATATCGATTATATTTTTTATAATTAGGAAGATGAATATTGTTATTTGTAGTACAGTACGTAAATGTTTATTTTTTTTGTATTTTTTTAATGGTATCATAAAGTTTGCATAAATAAGAAATAAATATAGCACATGCATAATGTATTCTAGAGGCGGGTAATATTGTGATTATATAGCGATATATAGATAGATGAGCTAAATACAGGTGCGTATTATATTATATACTAAACATATAATATATCACTTACCCGCCTATTTTGACTACTGTTCATCCGTGCATCCATCTACAAACGAAAAATACTATGATAAACAAAATGTACATGCATTGATTTTTATGTTTATTTTGGTCTATACGTCCACATTTCATGCTTCACCACACAAAACATATATTTTTAAAAATTTTGAAAACATGTAGTCGTTGTATTTTTAATTTTGGATCTTTTTTTTAATCGCCAATTTATGCCAATGTAAAAATAATTTAAATTATGAACCGTGGAGTATGATCAAAACGGCGCCGCAAATTAATCTAAAAACATTTCAAGAAGATTGCTATTGCAGTCCGCACTTAAAATAAAATTGATCATTGTTTCGCTTTTTATTGTGACAACGGAGCGTGAGAGGAGGTGGAGAGAGAGAGAGGGGTGTATGTAAACGTGAAGAGAAAGAAAGGGTTGGGTGAAGTAGGAAAATACAGCCGCGGTGATTGGTGTTTAGAGAAAGAGAGACGGCGTGTGAAGAGATACTGCTGCTGGAAGTCAGTGGTGAGAAAGGGATAGAGGAAGATGATGACTATCATTTATTTATTTATTTTGTCCATAAACACTGTGTTCACTAATACATAATTAAATAAAAATATTACATGATTAAAAAAACCAAGTGTAGAAAACCACAATAATTATAAATGATCTGATCATGTTAACATGAAGAGAGAGGGGAAGACGGAGCAGATGTGATGCCTGGTAAGGGAACGTACCCATACTACGTGACTCATTAAGGGGGGGGATACGATTTTTTAATGTTTTTTTTTGCAAAAAACGATTTAAAACTATGAATTACTACGTAAAACTAGAGTAGGGTAGGAGTAGGAAGAGTAGGAGGGAGGGGGTCTTAGAATAGAGTACAGATGATCACCAAGGGGGAGGGGGGGGGGGGGGGGGGGTAAAAAATTGTAAAAAATGGTCACGCAGTATGGGTACGTTCCCTAATCATTGCGAGGGGGAAATATTTTTTAGGAGTAAAAGAGATGAGGCGGGGAAAGGAACGTGAGGTAACATGAGCGCACCTATGCTGGAGTCTATTAGTGGTCGGTCGAGACGGATGAAGACGAGAAGTGTAGGTTACGTATCTTTGACGACGTACATATTCTAGGATAGTGTTTTTCCATCATTGTGTGTATGAGCACGTATCGAAGTGGCGCCACGTTGGCCGGGAGTGGCCGCGGTCTACTACTACCCGGTTCTTCTCCCTCCCTTATCGGGGGAGAAAGGTTGCGGTCTTGAGGATCTTCCTCTTTACCGCGGCTGGGGGCTGGAGGAACACTGCCCCGGGGAAGTTTGAGGATGTGAGGGCCAGCCCGGCTCGCGCCGGTGGCCTCTCGAACATCCTCGTTCGAGATTAGATATTAGAATAGATTTCGCGACACAGGTTCGCCTAGTGCGAAATCTAGGGTACTCTAGTCATATTGTTTTCTATTACTTGAACCTTTATATTTAGATATACATTATACTTGCACTATGTATATTAAATAAAAAAATATGGTATGGTCCCGGTGGCCTTATCATGGCTTTGTCTCAGATCAACCTAGAGAATAAGATGGCGCACGGCGTATGATCTAATTGAAGCCAAAAACCATTGAAAAACTACGCTACTGTCGTATATGTACACAACACGCACACATTGATGCAAAAAAACTACGCTACTCGCTTGGTCATTCTTATCTCGACATTATTTGCAGTAGTTTATGGTTTAATTTCGTGTTGGGACTACATTTTGAGGTTCTTTTTGAAAACTGCAGTTTTTTACAAGTCAATTTTGAAAAAGCCGGAACATTAAACTCTTACAAATATGTGCAGTTTTAGAATATTAAATAAATCTACTAAGGTAGTGTATTGGAACGGAAATGGCTAACGTAGAGTTCGGGAAATTATATTAGTCTTCGTGCAATTGTAAATGTTTTTCACGGCAACATTAGCACGCACACAAGTCTGTGGCTTCAATGAGATAGAATGCAGTGTTCCATCTCTACCCGTCGGTCTCGCCGAGGGCTGTGCAGGTCGCGGCGCGGCGGCGGCGGCGGGGGGCGGCCTACCTGGTGCTGCGGCGGCGCGTGGTGGTGGTGGTGCGGCGCCGCGATGTACAGGTGCGAGGCGGCGCCGAAGGGCGGCGGCGTGCCGCTGTGGAAGCCCGCCTTCTCGTAGCTCTGCAACCAACACCCACACGTCACACCGCGCCGCGCTCGCCCCGCCCTCCCCGCCCTCCCCGCCCTCCCCGCCGCGACACGACCCTCTCATCCTAGTCCACCGAGCGAAGCGTCCGTGCCTCGGCGGAGGCAAACGTGCTTTCGCATGTCCGGGTTTCTGTCCGGCTGTCTTGCCCTACGGGTCGCATTTCTCAACCGATTCTCTAGATCAGTTTAAAAAAAATATTTAAAATGGCGGAGAGATGATGCAGTTCTAAAACCTGCTCACGAAATTTCACGAGAATCGGTTGAGAAATACGACCTGTGGAGGAGAGACGCCGGCCGCGAGATCTTTAGTTCACAAAGCCGTATACTCCGCCAGGTATAACGTTCCAAAAAAAAAAGTCACGTGGGTGACGCGCAGTGACGTCAATCGTTACATGAGCAAGACCGGAGTACGTTTTTTACCCTTGTCGTAAACAACGTAGGTATTTCGAGAGATACGATAGCGATTACGCGTGACGTAAATGGGTGTCAACTCGCAGACGTTGATTTTTGATCATGCACGAGACGACGACAGCTTCTAAGGCTTTGATTGCCGTCAGCTGATCGGCAAGCGAGGACGTTGACCTTATCAGCTGATAGAAATTAGAAACTTAGGGGGCTTATTGTACTCATAAAAAAAAATGACCGCACCACTTACTCTCTCCACCCGAAACGGACTAATTAAGTGTCAGTGATAGAACTAAGAAACTGGGACACTGGATTGACTCTTGAGATGCGTAGGAAAACAGATTGTATATTACTAAAAATAATTGACTAACCAATAATGTATCGATTCAAGAGATTCCCTGTTCAAAAATGTCATTCGCATTGACGTAACTAGGAATATCATATTATTTAATTTACTACTTTTTAAATAAACGAATTATGAATTACTAGCTGCGCCCCGCGGTTAAAAAGTATCCTATGTGTTATTCTAGACTATAATCTATCTCTGTGTCAAATTTCATCCAGATCTGTTCAGCCGTCCTGGCGTGAAAGAGTAACAAACATCCATACATCCATTCTTACAAACTTTCGCGTTTATAATATTAGTAGGATTTGATACACGTTCGGCAAGGTAGCTCACCAGGTATAGCAGCGTTCCGAGACAAAGAAGGTCACATGGGTCACACGCAGTGACGTCAATAAATGCATAAGCAAGACCGGAATAAGTAATTTAAAACAAGTTCGAGAGAGACGATGGCGATGACGGTTGACAGTCGTGTGACAACTCTCGGAACGATAAACCTTGTTTTTCTGGATCGTGGGTAGTACGGCCATGGAGCCACATGTTTTAAAACTTATACTTGTGTAGTGTATGTGTAGCAGTGTTGTGTTGTACTCACATTGACCTTGTTGAGCGTGACGTGTCCCTTGGCGTACATGGCGGTGGTGAGGTCGGCCGCAGCTGCGCCCGCCTTGCTGCCCGCGCCAGAGTAGCCGCCTCCTGCGAGATAATATTGATTTGACAACAACCACCAGTGGTGCTCGTTATGACAAAGTTTTAATTTTTGTCCCAATTTACACGGCACACGCGGCGCTACAGACTATAGTTCGGTTTAGATGGGTTGGTTGGCTGATAATAATAATTTATAATAATATGTGTATGTAAAATAGCAATATGCAGGTTTGCAACACATCTGAAAACACATAACATACATTTGAAAAACAACAATAAAAAGCTAAACTATGATAGGTCCATTGAAGACGAAATACGATGCAGCTCAGACAGGAAGCACAAGAGCTCCACCTCCGCCCTCCTCGTCCGGAAGCTCGTCGTTAGGAGACGAGTCCGTCCCGCCTCCTGACACGGCGGGCTCGAGCGACGAGCAGGCCGCTCCGACGACTCAAACCATGAATGAGAACTGCAAGCGGGCCTACTATGGGGCTACAGAGGAGGGAGGAACTAACCTGACTGCGTACAGTGTTAGCATGCTGTCTTTGTTCTAGGAACCGACCGTGACTGTTTTTACCTAGCGGCTATCGGATCAGGTGCGGGCTATTCACCGGTGTAAGCTGCTGGATCAGCCAGTGCTCGATCGGCTCCGACTGGAAGCGCTCAATGCTCGACAGACTCTTCGACGAGGAACCAGACCGTTGCGTTATAAGCCCCGATATTAGCTTCAGTGCTGGCGTCGGTAGCGACAAATGCGATTATGGCTGATCCCGCCGTTGATGAGGATCGTACAAGCATGAGCGTTTCGAGTCAGGTAAGTGAGCATTGGAGGAGGGCTTTGGAAGACGCGATTTCTCAGTATCGGTTCGCACCCGACTTCTAGGCCCCGATTATCTCGTTAGCCCACGCATATACGTAACATGGCTTTATTGGGAGCCCTGAACGTTTTGCTAGCCCCGTACCTGCGTACTAGCGAAAATTTGGCCGATTAACACTCGATCCTGTACTGCAGAGCCATCGCAGCATGTCGCGTTGCACGTGTTAAGTTTCCGGACACTAACTGTACACCGCAACCTCCGGGGGTGTGCCTGCATGGCAAGTGCTGATCGAGCGGCGTATCGGTACGTTCAGAACTCTCATTGCAAAGCTACTCTGCTTTAGCCAAGGGAGTACTCGCCCCCAAGTCATGCGTTTTGTTCGTCGCTACAGAGAGCATGTGGACAAATACTGGCAAAATTGCCTCTTCCAGAGTGACCGAGGCTGGGAAGAAACCGATCAGTGAGCTAGCGACAGACAGCGACCGGATGCTAGCGCCATGATTACTCTCTGGCGTGGTATCTGGTCGATACCCGTCGAGCACACAGATAGTGAAAGGATGGAGATCGTGGCATGCTAAATACCAAGAACTTCCACAACCGCGAAGTGTACAGGCTCAGGATTTTTTTCCCACAACGACTGTATGATGCATTGCGATGTTGTAGCAGTTGACAACTTTGACAAGGGCCTTATGCCGCTCTCCTTGGCAAACGAGAACTGGCACCAACCATCGGTGCTGAGCTCTGGGGACCGGCAGAACGTATGGAAGGGCTAGGAGCTACATGGGCGGTTCTATCCAGATCTAAATGTAGATCTCCTAGCATCGGAGAACTGGCTACGTTTCGATGACCTATTTGGGGAAACCGAGGGTTTAGTCTGCAATTGCTGATGAAGTTATCAAGACGAACAACTATCGGAAATATATCCTGACAGACGGTACGGTCAACATTTGGCGAGTGACTCTCCGGTGAGATGCACCGGAGAGTCACTCGGGCATATCATTTTTGGTTGCATAATAGTATACTCCGCTAGGTATAGGCATTCCGAATCAAGAATAGTCACGTGGGCAACACGCAGTGACGGCAATCGATGCATAAGCAAGACTGAAATATGTAATTTACAAACAGTTCAAAAGAGATGGATAACGATGACGAGCGACGTCATCACGTGTTGCCTCCTGGAACGCTAGACCCTGTTTTTGAATCATAGAATACGGATATGTTGGTCTCTTTCTCGCGGGCTAGAAACGGTGGAACGACAAGTGTTGTGAATACATTTTATATTTTTTTACCTTTATTTTTTTCTTTAGCACACCACCGTCCATGCTTAATAGTAATGTTTTTATTCCATCCAAAGGTTGTCTGGAAGAAATAGCTCTTATGCGGTATATTTTCGAGTGTTTAGTTTAGATTTATTTTGTATTTGGTGTTAATCATGGTTTAACAATATTCTCCGCCAGGTATAGCATTTCGGTCACGTGGGCTACACGTAATGACGTCAATAGATACCTAAGCAAGACTGCAATAAGTTATTTAAAATAGTTCGAAAGAGACGGATGACGATGACGTATGACGTCTTACGTGTTTGCTCCTGGAATGCTAGACTTGTTGTTTTGGATCACAGTGTCACGCGCAGGTCCGGCACGTACTGTACGTACCTGTCTTGTAGGAGTCCTGCGCGTCGTACTGCGGCGTGTAGGCCGGCACGTACTGTACGTACCTGTCTTGTAGGAGTCCTGCGCGTCGTACTGCGGCGTGTAGGCCGGCACGTACTGTACGTACCTGTCTTGTAGGAGTCCTGCGCGTCGTACTGCGGCGTGTAGGCCGGCACGTACTGTACGTACCTGTCTTGTAGGAGTCCTGCGCGTCGTACTGCGGCGTGTAGGCCGGCACGTACTGTACGTACCTGTCTTGTAGGAGTCCTGCGCGTCGTACTGCGGCGTGTAGGCCGGCACGTACTGTACGTACCTGTCTTGTAGGAGTCCTGCGCGTCGTACTGCGGCGTGTAGGCCGGCACGTACTGTACGTACCTGTCTTGTAGGAGTCCTGCGCGTCGTACTGCGGCGTGTAGGCCGGCACGTACTGTACGTACCTGTCTTGTAGGAGTCCTGCGCGTCGTACTGCGGCGTGTAGGCCGGCACGTACTGTACGTACCTGTCTTGTAGGAGTCCTGCGCGTCGTACTGCGGCGTGTAGGCCGGCACGTACTGTACGTACCTGTCTTGTAGGAGTCCTGCGCGTCGTACTGCGGCGTGTAGGCCGGCACGTACTGTACGTACCTGTCTTGTAGGAGTCCTGCGCGTCGTACTGCGGCGTGTAGGCCGGCACGTACTGTACGTACCTGTCTTGTAGGAGTCCTGCGCGTCGTACTGCGGCGTGTAGGCCGGCACGTACTGTACGTACCTGTCTTGTAGGAGTCCTGCGCGTCGTACTGCGGCGTGTAGGCCGGCACGTACTGTACGTACCTGTCTTGTAGGAGTCCTGCGCGTCGTACTGCGGCGTGTAGGCCGGCACGTACTGTACGTACCTGTCTTGTAGGAGTCCTGCGCGTCGTACTGCGGCGTGTAGGCCGGCACGTACTGTACGTACCTGTCTTGTAGGAGTCCTGCGCGTCGTACTGCGGCGTGTAGGCCGGCACGTACTGTACGTACCTGTCTTGTAGGAGTCCTGCGCGTCGTACTGCGGCGTGTAGGCCGGCACGTACTGTACGTACCTGTCTTGTAGGAGTCCTGCGCGTCGTACTGCGGCGTGTAGGCCGGCACGTACTGTACGTACCTGTCTTGTAGGAGTCCTGCGCGTCGTACTGCGGCGTGTAGGCCGGCACGTACTGTACGTACCTGTCTTGTAGGAGTCCTGCGCGTCGTACTGCGGCGTGTAGGCCGGCACGTACTGTACGTACCTGTCTTGTAGGAGTCCTGCGCGTCGTACTGCGGCGTGTAGGCCGGCACGTACTGTACGTACCTGTCTTGTAGGAGTCCTGCGCGTCGTACTGCGGCGTGTAGGCCGGCACGTACTGTACGTACCTGTCTTGTAGGAGTCCTGCGCGTCGTACTGCGGCGTGTAGGCCGGCACCTTGCCCGCGGCGGCGCCGCCCGACGCTCCACCGAACTGCACACGCAGGTCCGACACGTTCTGTACGCACACACAATATACATCACTAACACGCCCTACACCACTCATACCCAAAATAATCTTTCATCGACTCTCAGGGATCAACGAAGACCCATGAACAAGACAAGAGATCCGTGAATTTAAACAACAAATGCAATATTAAAAAAGCAGGGGGCTACCCAGAGCCGAAAAATGGGTCATCCGTCTTGTCCCCCACTTTTCGTCCCCACTGGGGGCCAATGAATGAAACGAGACTTCCTCTCGTCCCCTCACTTTGCCTACGTGTACTTTTGTGCTCAATTTTTTTTACAATACAATTTTTTTTTTTTTTAACAATACGTAAACTTTATTTGTAAAGGCCAAAAGGAAACATTAGTTTCGGTTGGCCCCCACATTTCGATATAAATATAATAAAATATGTTAAAAACATAACTTGGAACCTGGCATGTAGAATCGACAAATTTAATTTTCATAAAAGACGCGAACTAATGAATGTGGTGGACAAGAGGAAGTTTGAATTTATCTTGGCCCCTAATGAGAGCGAAAAGTGGGGGACAAGAGCAACAACCCCGAAAGACATGGCAAGTAGTCTATGAGATAAAAGAGTTTGGGGCCCATGGTATAATAATACAAGGTGCTAATTTAAGGTGTAGTAATGACGAGTAAACCAACAACAAAGCTTTTAGAACATAAGTTTGTAACATTCGAAACAAAAATAATCAGGTTACATAGGAAATGGCCCAATCAAGTGGCTAAGTGCGGAAAATGCCCCGCTTAACAAACAAACAAAGTTACATACAAAATAAACTAGTCACGTTATCGTACATACATACATACGTATTACGTATTTTGTATGGACACTCGGATATTTTTTTTCTCCCGAATTTTCCGAGACGAGCATAGTACCATCTCTCTGACATTTATACGTCTTTTCGGCACTGTGCTTATGCGCCTTTACCACATATTTTAAAATCTTCTGTGACCATGTTGAATGCAAATAAACTATCTTTAGACAGTCGGGTAAATTAAATAAATCAATAAATATTCGGAACACTTGTTCATGCGGTCGTCTGACCCGAAACAAAGCAAAGCTTGTACTACGGCTGCCAAAGACTGATTTACATACATTTACCTAAGAAGCGATGATAGCCTAGTTGGAGAAAGCCCGCCTCTCACGCCAGAGGGAGCGGGTTCAAACCCAGCCGACGGCACACACCAATTTGTTCATTTTATAAAGATATGTTTATTATATTCCATTGTATGTCATCTGCTACATAACTGGAGCCCGGTGTATGGCGACAGGCTCCCCGTCTGTCACATTTGGGACTGAATATCGTCCGGCGAAGTGTGGTCGTGTTACACATCTGCCATCTCTCTCGGGGGAAAGGCGTGACGATAAGTTATGTTACAATTTAATACATACAGTGGGAATCGAACCCAAGCCCCCAAGTACGGAAGGCAGGTTGACGAGCAACTGAGCAAGACCGAGGCAAGACTGTGTGGTGGCGGGGCGGTGGCGTTGCGGTACTGACCGGGTAGACTCCGTACTGGTAGGTGGTGGGCGGCGGCGGCTGGTAGTAGTACGCGTAGCCCGGGGGCAGCGCCGCCGCCGGGACCTGCGGACATCATACTACATGTTACAAGAGTGACCCAATGAAGTGGCTAAGTTCCGAACACGTCCTAAACAAACAAACAACGGTATAAAAGTGCTGCGGTGAGGTACTCTTCAACACAAGTAATGGTATGCAAAGAAAAACAAAAAAATCGGCTGCAAAATGTTGTACGCTATGTCACTTCCACTATCAAGACGATTCAAATGACACATGTCGAAATACATCAAGCTGTTTAGGCTGTAGGCCGTGCCAACGAAACCTCATATAAATACATACATACATACAGTCGAAAAACATAACCCTCCGTCTTCCGCAGACGGGTAAAAATATAGCTAGGAATCGCAGAACCTTTATTTACTTAGCGAATAGTATAAAATCAAGTTGAATACGCTGAGGGCCCCACGCTCGTACTTGTACGAGTAAGTACAGTTAATAATTTATTCCATCAAATCAAATTTATATATTATTTGAAAATAAAAAATAAATAATGCCTCTCAGTTTCTAGTCTGTTCTTCTGAGGGGGGCTCTTTTCCCGAACAAGGCGGTCGAGTCTATTATAAACTTAGACGTTAATTTGTGTATGTTTGATAGTCGATAGAGCGAGACCAGTGGAGCGGTGGGAGCGCACCTGCTGCGGCGAGGCGGCGTCGCTGCGCGCGAAGCGGTCCCCGGCGCCGAGCCCGAAGCCCGCGTCCCGCGCGCCGCCGCCCACGCCCACGCCGTACCCCGTCACCTCGTAGTACCCGCCCTGCAACACATGAGCTGAGATGATTTTGGGGGCTGAGCTACCCACGTCCGTAGGAGTGTACTCTATTCTGATTCCCTACACGTGCTCCCCGGGTAGTGCTAACCGGATAGCAAACTCTGGAGGGAGGCTTCGGCCGTGGCTAGTTACCACCCACCGGGCCGAACCATACCGTGAAATGATGTAATCGTGTTTCGAGATGTAGTCCGGTGTAACCGTTCCGAAGACGGGTCTAAGCAGTAGCGCACTTGTAACGCCTCACTCAACTGCCGTCTTTGTACTTCTTCACTCTAGTAAACTTCAAGGCTAGACTGAATATATAGTTATAGTAATATAGAATATAGATTTATAGATCGTCGTGCTCCATCTTAGACCACAACGTCGCTTTACATCAGGCGAGTTGGTGGTTAAACGCCGACTACATGAAAAAAAAAAAAACATGAGCACCGCCGTCACGATCACGTCTGTTCACTGCACACAGTCGTCCTTGATGTCGTCGTCCGCCGCGTACCCCTGCGAGCCGTACAGCGCTACTCACCATGTGGTGCGGCATGGTGGAGCGCATGAGTTGCTCGTCGTACGCGGCGTACCCCTGCGAGCCGTACAGCGCTACTCACCATGTGGTGCGGCATGGTGGAGCGCATGAGTTGCTCGTCGTACGCGGCGTACCCCTGCGAGCCGTACAGCGCTACTCACCATGTGGTGCGGCATGGTGGAGCGCATGAGTTGCTCGTCGTACGCGGCGTACCCCTGCGAGCCGTACAGCGCTACTCACCATGTGGTGCGGCATGGTGGAGCGCATGAGTTGCTCGTCGTACGCGGCGTACCCCTGCGAGCCGTACAGCGCTACTCACCATGTGGTGCGGCATGGTGGAGCGCATGAGTTGCTCGTCGTACGCGGCGTACCCCTGCGAGCCGTACAGCGCTACTCACCATGTGGTGCGGCATGGTGGAGCGCATGAGTTGCTCGTCGTACGCGGCGTACCCCTGCGAGCCGTACAGCGCTACTCACCATGTGGTGCGGCATGGTGGAGCGCATGAGTTGCTCGTCGTACGCGGCGTACCCCTGCGAGCCGTACAGCGCTACTCACCATGTGGTGCGGCATGGTGGAGCGCATGAGTTGCTCGTCGTACGCGGCGTACCCCTGCGAGCCGTACAGCGCTACTCACCATGTGGTGCGGCATGGTGGAGCGCATGAGTTGCTCGTCGTACGCGGCGTACCCCTGGGAGCCGTACAGCGCCCCGCCGGCATACCCGGCCGCGCCGGTCGAACTCACGCCCGTCACGGGCACGTGGCCTGGAACAATCGAGAACAATCAACTGTCTGGAACAATCAACTTGTTTAAGGGCAGGGGGGGATTGACTTCGGAGCCGCGGAGGGGTGAGTCAGCGCGCGAGTAGCCCCGACTAACGGCATAATGGTAGAACACTCGCAGGTTTACTAGTGGGTATGCAGTCACTAGGGCAGACTTCCATATGGAAAAAAATAGGATTCAATTTATTATAAGCCACTCGCACGCTAGAATTCTCACGTTTTTCAAACATCTTGACGGGCTAAAATTTCTGGGTAGGATTCTATAGCATTTTAAATAAGAAGCACATCAGAATTTCTTACTTTAGCTAGATTTCAAAAGTTCGATTTCGAATTAAATTTAGAAAATAAATGCCATTATGCAAGTGGGATTGCATTGCGAAAATAATATAAATAGACTCACCTGAGGTAGTAGTGACTTTGGCGGTTGAGGTTTGCGTCGTGGAAGTACTCGTAAGACTGTTGCTAACTGCTGCTGCACTGTTGTCGTACTGGAATTAAGATAATTATTTATTTTAACGTGGCAAAGATTTATTGAAATACATCGGAAGAAAGCACCCGAGATTGAGTTTTTGATATTGTGAGTATTGACGTAGTTTTTTTTACAACAGACTAGGCACAGTGGTCAAAACCACTGACTCGCTGATGGGAAACGTCGACGTGATCGAAGGTGTAACACGCTTGCCTAGGAGATACTTATTCACTTTACTCTTGAACACCCCCGTATTGTGTTTAAGTGGAAAGACAGACGCAGGCAACGAGTTCCACACCTCTAACAGTTCTTACAAGAAAACATGACTTGAAACGCTTAGTGCGTTTTGGCGGAATTTCCACCATAAGAGAGTGTCTATTACTGGTACTCCTGGTACAATTATAAAAGAACGGTGATGGCTGGATCATGCCGTGCTGTTCTTGCGCACACTCGCCGTAGTGTATTCTGTAAAATACCGAGAGACTGGCCACTTCAAGCCGGTGTTAGGTAGTTATCTTAGCGTTAGACGTTCAGTATGGGTCGAGTTCTCACCATCGACTTATAGGTTGAGCATCGGTTGTTAGACGCTGAGCATGATCGGTTACTTGTTGAGCGTTAATTGTGAGGTGTTGACCATTGATTCCTATTAAATGCTTAGCTTAAATCGTTGGGTGTTGGGAGTTATCGGTGTATTATGATTTAAAACACGGGAATTACTCACGTACGATTCAGTCGATTATTCCGACTATAGTTTCAACCGCATTCGGCGGTCTTCATCAGGGCGAGTGCGCGCGCGCGGCTGCGTCTCGCATAGCATAGCGTGTTTTAAATCATAATGTGTGAAAACCACGTCAGTTTCCATAATACAATTATCGGTGTATGCTGTGCTTCGTGTAAATTGTTGTCAGATGTAGTATTGAGGGTAGTTGTACAGCAAGTTCATGTACGTGTATGCTACCTGCGGCGCAGAGTCTTTAGCCGGTTGCTTGGGCAGCGCGGCGGGCGGCTGGTAGGGCGAGTACTGCGCCGCCGTGTACAGCGCGCTGCTGTTGTACACGCCCGCCGTTGACGACGTCTGGGGGCGGTTTAAGGGGGGGAGGATGTTAGCGCCACGCCTTGACAGAACTGGTGGGACCCCCTACTAGCGCGAGCGATATTACGCGTCACTTTCTATTCATAAAGCCGTGACGATTGGAGTTGTTTTGCCTTCTTTTCACGCACCAGGATAGGTTTTCAATTTTGTATTTTTATTCAATTGGCATTGTCTTTTTTTTCTAACTTTAAAGTTGAATGACTTGTCATTGAAATTGTGTCATATAAAAAAAACTGAGGGAGAAAACTATCTGTAGTCCCAAAATTTAAGCCTTGAATATTCGCCAAATGCGTCTATTCAACTCGTAATAGTGAAGAAGCTACGGACCCTACCGATATGAAAAAAATATCACCAATAAGATCATTCTGTTACCTATTAATTAGTCTAATTAAAATATTATATTACTTACTAGATTGCGAGTAAAAAAATATTAAATGAACGTTGTTTTCGTTCTCATGGCGTGCAATACCGTGCTTACGGAGATTACGTTACTATATATTTTTACACCTTCGGATAGGAAATTAAAAATATGATTGATCGTTCTTTTACCATATTTTTAGAGCTAAAATTGAGTTAGTTTAGTAATATTTTGTGTTATTTTGAAGTATTTCGTCAGATCACGTGACCACTGACACCCGCGAGCTCCTTTGCGGGGGACGGGCCAGTCGGCGCCAGCGCCTCACGAAGGAAGGACGTACTCGCCTTGCCGAAAAATATTTTCGCATTTTTTTTCTATTTGTACGTAAATCATCAATTAAACAGTGCTTAATTATCCAGAGCCAATCAAAAAAAGTAGTTTTTCAAGACATTTGATAAGTTTTTAGTGACTTTACTACTAGTGAAAATATTTGGACAATAATTGATCGCGTTGTGAGTAGAGGGTACAGAAGGTTGATCCGATGAAAATGGGAGATGTCACCAAGGCAGCTAGGCGTAACAAAAAAATTGGACTCCAACTAGGTAGCTAAGTGGTAAGTACCTACCTACCTATTAATATTTAATTACCACATAAATATTTTTACCCGTTTGTTCTTATTGTGTAGACTGAAGTGACTAACCCTAGTGTCTGAGTTTTTAGTGGCATATGATTCGGTCTGACGTTTGTTTTCCTGATAAAAATACTTAATAGAAAACTACAGACGTGTCCTCCGACCTATGTTAACTCTCAGGGCTTCACCGTCCATTACACCTTATTGCGATGATTGTTGGATTTACCCGCCGACGCTGTGCGACCATGAACCTAAGCTTATTTTGCTGTGATACGAGCCGCGGTCGCGCAGCGTCGTGCTGTACTACAATCATCACGCCACGGCACGGGCCCCATTGTACATGTTGCTCATGATAATTATCCAAGTGCAAGACTTGTCAGAACTGTGTTTTTTTTCTTGTTATGTACAAATGTACCTATATGTGTCATATTAGTACATTGCACAGGGTTATCGGTATAGGGTGTACTAAGCCAAACGGGGGTCATTGTACTCTTCATTATAAACAACGATTACTTTTTAAACTTTTTTATTTGTAATATAAATCGGGGAAAAAAGCATCTGCTTACATTTTGTCGACGATCGATGAGCTTTTTGTATGAAACAGCTGTTTTTTTTCTCGTGATTTCATTTGATTCAATTATTCACAAAAATTATACTAAGGTCAATATACCTAAGCCATTTCAAATTGAAGCTATGGCATACTTGCTGATGCCCCAACACCTAGTTAATAACATAGAAATGGGGAGTATTCTATAGTTAATAATAATAAATAATCCTTCTTGAACAATCGGGTAAAAATAAAATAATGATAATTATTATGTGTACTTACGATGTCAATATCGGAAAGCGGTCGTTGCGTGCGAACTGCGAACGGTGTAAATGACTAATACTAATTTTTGGTTTTTGGTATAGCACATTTCCTAAACTAACCTACCTAAACTAGAAACAATCACATTTTTATGTTATAGATGACCAACCACGGTCCGCAATACATTATTATTTTTAGCAGTGTAGTGAGCATATTTTTCTAACTTATCCTGGTTTGTTAACCGACTTCAAAAATTAGGACGCACTCAATTACATTGTATAAATTTTACGAAATGTTTGTTGCAGCATAACTTCGTCATTTATTTTTTATTTGAAAGAATATGCTTACTAACACTCTGATCAGTCACTTTGATCAAAATAAAGTATTTTTTTGTAAAAAATAGTATTTAATACAAAAATTCAAGCATTTGCATTCAGAAAGTAGTGTTCCGAGTTATGGCCATTGAATTCGAAAGAAAAGTTATTACATTTTCTTACAACAATAACCGAGCGAGAGATCGTTAGCGAGCGAAGCGTCTATGCTTCAGATTCGACGAAAATGCTTTCGTATTTCCGAATTCCGTCTGGATTTCTGTCCGGATCTTTGCCCAGACCTGTCTTAATCTACAGGTCGCATTTCTTAACCTATTCTCTTGAAACTTTGTGAGTAAGTCCGATATTTAAAAAGAATTTTCTTGTCTAGGCGGTTATTGGAAATTTTTCAATATGGCAGAGATGTGATTTAAAAAAGGATATATCTGCATAATTGGAAAATTTCCAAAAAACTTTTTGATCCGAGTCAAAACAAAAATTTATATAATTGTCAAACCTGCTCACAAAATTTCACGAGAATCGGTTGAGGAGTGTGACCTGTAGAGGAGGACAAATACAAATACAAATAATTTATTTGGGTATAAAATACATGTGACAATTTCAAATCGGACAGACATCGGTCACGAGATCTCCAGCTCACAGAGTCACTATTGTATGTATTGTTATTTATTTATATTTATTAAATACAACAATTTCTTTGGTAACTGATACCAACCTGCATCTAGTCTTAATAGTTATTTTAATCTAGTCTCTATTGCATGACTAGAATAATAATATATTTTAAACTGGGATTATAGATTGGTAATTGTTTTATATTTTATGGTATCATGGAAAGAGACAAACGAGACGCTTTGAGTATTACGAATATTGTGTAATTAATATCTTTAAATTGCTCTATTTCATTTTTTCAGAAACAGAGATCAACGAAATTATCAAAGTTTAAACACAAGCGTTCAGCCAACAACAAATGCGAGTACTGAACTAAGGTGAGCTAAAAGACATTTAACATCTTATATTATTAGGGTGACAAGCATAGTGCATAGTCAGAGCTATGCCAAATGGAAATGCTATTGTTGAAGTTATCGTATGTCCGGCGTCCAGCGTCTGATTGCACGGATGTCCGATTGTTTTCCTCTACAGATCGCATTTCTCAACCGATATTTGTGAAATTTTGTAAATTTAGGTTTTATTTAAAATAGCGGAGATATGTAATTTGTGAGACGTTGCTCATAGAGCCACTACTTATAATCAGAGTGGCGCTGAACTGCTATGGGCATGCGTGACATTCACTTAGCGAGCGCGAAGCGCGAGTGCAGAACTTCCGTTTCAGTACTAAAAACTTATCCTATATTTTTATCTACAGATGCCTAGTCCAAAATCATCCGAAGGTTATCAGAGCATCCGAGGAACAGGGACTTTTTCACCTTCGAATAAACTGGTAATCATTTTTTTTTGTGTACACAATGTACATAAATAAATTATTGATACGAGCGTTGGGACTTAGTATGGTTGCAAATTAATTATTATTTAATATTGTTTTTAGGAACAACAATATCAGTCTTCATTGCCGAATCTCATCGTCGAAGAAGAAGCAGAACAAGAACAGAAAGACAAAAGTTATTGGCGTATTATAACATTAGCTTCTTCTTCGTAAAATTTAAGGAAATATCAAGACACAATGGATTTGGTTGCGCCAAACAATCGATAGACTTGATTGGAGAAAAGCAAACAGGTCTTGCTTCTAAATTCACCTTTTTGTGAATAAAGAGTAACAATAGTAAATTATGTACCGAGGGCACAAAGCAGTGCCTTACGTCGCGGGCGGCTTATTGTACCTTGAGCGTAACGAGGGAATCTAGAGTTAACTCCCGAGCGCAGCAAGGGAAGATGAGTCCTGAGGGCAGCGAGGGGTTCAAGCCGCCCAAGACAAAAACACTGCTTTATCCTAGAAGCGAATCCTCTTCTAAAAATACTGTCTAATATTATACTCTCTCATAACTAATAAAAAGGTACTAGTAAGGTACAGTCTTTTATTTTAAATTTCGTGCAGCTCGTGGAGCACGTGCTCGTATTTTTTTCTTGGTAGCTAGTTCAATTTTCAAATAAACTCTTCTTACAGTGCTTATTTTGAGTTTTCATTCAATGTTAATCTCTTTGCTTGGAAACTCCCAACTGCAAGCTTCGCTCGAATTTATGTTTCATCTATAAAACCAACATTTGATTTTCATGTGTTAGATTAAGGATGTGTTAATCTGAGCGATTACTGCCTTCAAAGCATTTGATTTATTGATATTTTTTGATTCTCGGTTTATTTTGATTATTTTTTTGGTGTTTGCTAAAATCTAAGCACTATACATGTATTTCAGCTACAAAAGGTTTTTCAATATCCAATCTAAGACCCCTTTAGTCCAGCTAGAGAGGATTTTTTTACTATATTAACTACTAGCTGTTGCTCACGATTTCGTACGCGTAGATAAAAAAAAGCTCGTTCCGTTAGTTTCTTGTATTTGTCATTCACAGGTCCCACTTCGAACCTGCCCCCTTCTCTCTACCATCATCATATTGCCAGACCATGGTACGGGCAACAGTTATCTAGTTGGCATTGGCAATTGTCTTTATACTGGGTTTGGCTGGCACTGTCCGATTAAAACGTCACGCTCAGACAGGTGACTCGGCCTCCAAGCTAAATCTAATAGGTAGCCAAGTCTAATATGGAGTAGATAGTTACAATTTGTGTAGTAAGTAGGTTATATACTTGTTGGTAATAGGTAGAAGTACTAGGAGTTACTCGTACTATGCCAAATATTTCAGTCTGAATGTTTAGTAGGAATTACCTACTACTCGGAACCAGCCAAGCCAAGTAGGTAGTATATAGATACTATTTATATGTAGTAATTATGTAGATCCATTGTAAGTAGTATCCATCTTCTTCTACCTATAGGACTTGGCTGGCACCGACTTCAAATAGATGGGTAGCGCTTATAATAATTATATTAATTAATATTAGTGCTTATTTGTGGTTTGGAAGTCGCTTTAATTTTGTTACAATGATCACTTAAAACATCTTCTAACTTGACTTTTATTGAAAATCAGTTTACTAAAAAAATTAAGTAAACAAAATTAAGTCAAAGTGTAGTTTTTTATATCGTAAATTATGACACTTTTGTGCTAAGATCATTACACTCGAGGCGGTATTATAGCGCGAGCCGTATGCGAGCACACTAATGGAGCCAATAGTGTAAATTATTAACGCACACGCGTTTCATGTGACGTTTTTCATCACACATGCGAGGGGAAAAAACACAGACTTGCATTAGTCAATACATTTTTCTGAAAATGTATGCGCATTTTGCTGCTTTTCCACTTATCAAAATTTTACTAGGCATAATAATAAAGCGAGTACTTTGTTTAAATTATCATACCTAATTAATTGTCAATATTTTGATAAAAAAAATAATGTTTATTTACTGTTATTACGTAGTTATGATACTTTAAATCAAGAATTTAAGAAAAGTAAAAAAAAACTCTTGTTGATTTATTTTAAAAAAAGTCTAGTTTAGTTACTAGTGCGATAATGGTAAAGTAACAGCACACGTGCTTAATAGCTCGGATTATGAGCTAAAACTGATGTAATAAAGTCCTTTTTACGAGTGAAAGTGATGAAAAAGATATTAAACACAAACGCGTTTTTAACTTCGAGTAGGAACATAATTATCAGCAAAATCAGGCAAGAAACTATCGAGATAATAATGAGGTTGTAAGTTCTAGGTCCACTATGTTTTCAATCATTTTAGTCATTTTTATACTACCTGCTGATTATGTAAAACAGATTAGTACTACCAACTCGTAGAATACATTTTTTAAGCGGGCCGTCGATTGAACAGCTCTGCTAGTCCTAGTAAATATGTTTTTTGTTATGAGATTTTTGAAATGTTGTAAGCATTGGTTTAGGATAGGTTGAGTAATTTATCCCTGGTACCGGAGTTCTTAGGATGCCCATCAGGAGCCCTATTCTTACGAAAGATATTTTCTGATCAATGTCTCTCTCGTTTTAAAAATCATAGTGAGAGTGACCAAGAAACATCTCACGCGTCAAGAATAGCCCTCCAGGGCCATTCTTACGATATTATATTATTTCCCCTATTCCTACGCACGAGATATTTTTTGGTCAATGTCTCTCTCGTTTGAAAAATCATAAAAGTGAGAGGGACCAAGATAATATCTCACACTTCAGAGAGTCCGTGGTCTACGATTGTTTTTTTTAGATTTTACACGCACGACCAAAGGGAATCAAAACCTTTAGATGCGGGATATTTGTGAGTACATACTTAATCTACCTATACTTATAAACAAACTACCGCGCTCATGCTGCTTATAAGGCTCAACTTTAAAACGCCGTTGGCTTCAAATAATTTAGTAAAAAAACATTACAATAAAGCATAACATCACAGAGGGCTTTCATTTTTAGGCAAAAATATTTTTTTCACGGTGTTTCGTCTGAATTTGTTTGTCTTTGAGAAATGCTAGCTCAATGTTCAAAAGCTTCGAGCGTTGATCACTAGAGGCGCTAAAACCAGCTGAGCGCCGAATGCCAAATGTCATTGGCGCATCTTAATCCCTTAAGAAGAAAAAAATGGCCGAAAGGAAATGATCTGTTAATCAAGCAATGTTGTATATTATATAGTAAGAACAGTAAGTTGTTTGTTACACAAGCAATACTTCTATGAATTAGAAATACTTATAAAACTTAAGCTGTTACTTGAAAAAGCAATTAATGACCAGGGAAGAATCATAAAATTTACACATTATTCGAGACGGTCGTCTAATATCCAAAAACACATGTAAAAGTTAAATTGTTACTAAAAAATGCTATATTTAACCCAGAAAGACTTGTCTACGTTATCTGTTACTCAGAACAAGATTCTAGTTGTCTATAACACACAAAAATTCATAAAACTTGTTACAATACCTGGTACGAGTTGATTATGGGCTGGTATTGCGTGAGCGTCACACTGGAGGGATAAGCTTGAGGTAATGCCGCGGCAGCTGATAAGGATGCATTACTGGAATTCACCTGACGAATGAAAAAAATGTGCTTAGTCAACCCGCAAGCTTTTAGACGCTTAATTTTTCGTTCAATTTCGCCTTCATTTGACACGTATCACTCGATATGAAACATATGAACACAAAATGAAACAAAAGTGAGACAGATAGACAGACAGACATCGGAGTCTCACCAAAAAAAGAGCCCCTTTGTAACGGGATCCTAAAAATGTTATTTGGTCACAAATACCACTTTCTTTGTTCTTCCTTGAAAACCGGGGCGAGAAACGGGGTCAAATCGCACGATCTTGGTGGCCTCGTCGCTAAAAATGATTTTTTGGCCAAAATCTGGGTTCTCTTCCAAAGGTTGTGAAGCCCAGTTAGCGAGCGAACGGCGTTGTCTGTGGTCGTTCACTTTGAGATCCCGGGTCAGATGGACCTAGTACTGGTATAGGCCCAAGTCCCGACGCAGAATTCACCAAGTTGAAGTCTACGAAAGGCCAAGTTCTTGTGCACAGCGAGATATCGCCTGCCTCGGAGTCTCCTTCACACTAACGGACAGCGGCGATTTTTCGGCCGATGTGGCTTTCCTTTGATGTGAGGGTGTTGGTTGGTTGTTTACTGAACCGGTCGTCTCGAATTTGGCCACCAAACATTGGAGTCAACTTCGAAAGGCCACCGCGTCTGCCGTAGAATGGACGCAATGATGGCAAGGATGGCGCTAAACGTTTGCACTAACGAACACTCATTTTAATAATAACATTTTATCATTTGAACATGCTGCTCAATCGTGACTTGCCATGGTGATTTGGCATCAGGGACTGAACAAAAACAACAGATTTTACAGACGAAACAAACACAATATAGCCGCCACAAACTGTCAACACCACCGCGTCCTTGTTGAAAGACCCTTCAGTATTTCACGAGGTTTTCGGATATAATTATCTAAATAAACGCGCAGGCAGTCGCGGGTAAGAGCTAGTATAGCCCGACACACACCTGCGGCGCGTACACGTTGGCGGAGTAGACCGCGGGCGGGTGGTGCGACACGGGGTGGTGCGAGTACATGTTCTGTCCCGCGCCCGCGCTCGCCACGCTCGCGCTCGCCGGCGCGCTCGCGCTCGCGCTCGCGTTCGTACTCGCGCTCGTCGGCTGCAGATGAGAAGGTAGTTTTACGTGCTGTATTACTATTATAGAGGTTAGAATTGAGAAAGAAACGGTAGCAATGTATTTTTTTTATTTCGTCCTGAGATCCTTGTGACGATCAAGCAACTATATATCTTTCCATAGGTACATCAATATCTATATTTGTCTTTTTTTTTAAAGTAAAATATATGTTTATGTACTGCAAAATGACTTAATACTTTTTCATATAAATATGTATAACTTTGTTAGTGAATTCTGACTAACACAAAACATTTAAAAAGAAAATGGATATATTTAGCTCAAACTTATTAAATGAGGTTTAATTTCAAAGTCTTTAAAACTAGATGTTTTATGTAACAAGTGGCCAATCACAATATACGTTTTTTTCATTAAGACTTCTAAACCTTTGTATTAAAGTCCAAATCACCTTAGCTCGATGTTGTTGTAGATGCAAGTGCATTGGCGGCGTGTCGGCCGCAGAAACGGACAACTGTTTCATTGACGCCGTCAATTGTTTCTCCAGCGAGGCTGCCGAACAAACAAGCAACATTATTAAAAGAAAAAAAAACCCGGCTGCAAAATGTTGTACCCTATGTCACTTCCACTATCAAGAAGATTCTCGAAAAATGACACCTCACATATCGAAATCCATCAAGCTGTTTAGGCTGTAGGGCGTGCCAAACAAACCTCATACATACACTTGAAAAACATAACCCTCCTTCTTGCGCAGTCGAGTAAAAACGGTTTAATTTGATACAATACAGTTCTGAAGAAAGGCCACGTTAAGGATACCCGTAACCAACGAGCGTGTATGTAAAAGACTCGTGGGAGTAGAAGAAGCGAAATATGTGTATCAGGAAGCCTGAGGGGTTGCAAATCTTACACATTTTCCTGAGATCCTTTGGGTCAATGAACTTTAGTCTAAATCCACAATACGGCAGCAAATGACTGACTGAAATTGATGTTTCGACTTATCTATCATTTCAGACTATGATAAGTTAAGTATACATCATGTCTCATTTAAGGGCATGAAATTGTTAAGAGATACTGTGCGGTCGTTATTTTCCCAGCTTCATGAAAAGGGGGTGTTTTTAGACCATTTCTGTTGCACAGAACTTTACACCGACTACGAAATGTGGTGTCGCAGCCGCTCTAGCGTCGTGCTTAATTATAAATAAAGGAATGTTGCGAAATGTTGTTTAAGGCCTCTCAGATCAACCAAGAGAATAAGATGGCGCACGGCGTATGATTTAGGTGAAGCCAAAAACCATCCAAAAAGTACGCTACTCTCGTATATGTACACAACAGGCACACATTCGACGCAAAAAACTACGCTACTCGCTTGGTCATTCTTACCTCGACAATGTGCATTGGTTTATGGTATAATTTCGTGTACATAAATACACACAGTGCATTATAAAAGTGTGGCTAGGACTACATTTTGAAGTTCTTTATAAAAACTGTGCAGTTTTTTATAAGTCAATTTGATTTTTTTACAAGTCAATTTTGAAAAAGCCGTAACATTAAACTCTTACAGATATGTGCAGTTTTATAATATTAAATCTACTAAGGTTGTTTATTGGAACATAAATGGCTAACGTTAGAGTTGGGAATTCATATTAGTTTTCGTGCAATTGTAAATGTTTTTCATGGCAACATTACCACGCACACAAGGTTAAAAAAAGTAGTAGCTTCAGCGAGATATAACGCAGTGTTCCATCTTTTCCTCTAGGTTGATCTGAGTAAGGCGTGCATGCTAAAACGATTCTCAATCATGAATCTCAATATTAAGCTGTTTTTATGTTTAGTAAAATTAGTTTTTAATCAAGACGTATGACTGTGCATAGTTTTAGCATGTGGGCCTAAATGTTTCAATAGTATACTCACAGGTGGAGTATATGTATCAGTGTTATACTCAGCGGTGGAGTATATGTACCAGTAGTATACTCACAGGTGGAGTATATGTATCAGTGTTATACTCAGCGGTGGAGTATATGTACCAGTAGTATACTCACAGGTGGAGTTGGAGACGACCGGCTCGGGCGCGGGCGCAGGCGCTGGGGACTCCGCCGCAGCCGCCAGGCTCTCACTCAGCTGCACACACACACACACGTTGTTAAAACATACAACTAATAGCTTTAGTGGTGTCACGTCGTTGAGTTTTTGGAGTTTTTGTCCGCGCGGGGTCCAGAGACGCAGGAGGAAGGCGGAGGAAGGGCTCATTTAAACGGTACCACTATAGATCTTATTGCTTAGGAATAAAGTTGAACAAAACTTGGCAAAGAGACACAATATTGATAGATGGTTAATCCTTAGAGCACTACATGAAAAACGAAATTTCATTCCTTGTCCTTCAAATTACAACATCAGCAAAATTTTGTTCTAATTATTTGTAAGCATGAAATTTATTTTTGTATGGGGGTGCAGTGTTTGTCATGGAGACGTTGTTAGCGTATAGGGATGGCTAGCGTTTCCAAATATTGGTAACATTGCAGGGGTAAATGTTAATAAATAAATACATGAATCTCGGTAAAAATCTTAAATTTAAAAAAGCCTTGGAAGTAGAGATCGTACATTAGGATACATAATTATGTACTCAAAGTTCACTTTTTTCTGCTGAAAGCTAAAAAAAAGTATGAAAGCGGCTTTTAATTTTACCATGGTTTCCACTAGTACTAATTTACCGATTTTCAAAGGCAGAAAGGCAAAAGGCTACATTTCCGAATACTAAATTCTGAGAGCCATGAAAAGCCTACAAATAGACTGACTAATTTCGATTTTCTAAGAAGTGTGTATAGTTTACCATAGTGTTAGCATTGGTGTAGGAGACGGGCGCCGGCTCCGCGAGCGGCGCGGGCTCCAGCGGCGCCGGCGCGGGCTCCGCGGGGGCGGCCGCCGGCTGCACACGACACACGCATTACACACCCAGCTCAATTAAAACAGTTATTTGTTATGCAAGGTTGCAAAGTTACTATTTGGCGTAAGTGTTGGATTGAAACCTGAACAACCGAAGGTGTTGAGCGAAGGTTGAGTAGTTCAAATATAGAATCCTGAGCGTGGCGAAGGTTTTATAAGACGCTGAATAACTTTGCTGCCGAGCGAAACACAACTTTTCACCTCACTAGAGTCAGGAAAATTATGTGGTTTATTTCCATGCATTCGTTATAAAGTTCGAATATTAAAAACTCTTTCCACGCTAGCGGACAAAATGCACATTTGCACTCAGATTTCGAATAGCAAACAGAATCTTTCCGAGCTTGCGAGGTGGAAATATTTTTTTGTTGCGCTGGATATTGATGCCTGCCGTTTCCTGTTTTCAAAAATTTGTATTTGTTTGAACTACTTTCCTGCAAAATTGTTTGAGCAATTAAGGATCAACAGCACTCAAGTTGCCATCGGAAAAACTTATTATTATGACAGTGTCTTGTTTGACTCTCAACCTCGCTCAATCAAATATTTCCTTTCGATATTTTGTCGAAGGGGAATCAAAAAAGGCTAAAATTCAGTCTATTCAATACTTGAGCACGGCTTCCCAAAACAGAAGCGGTCAAGTAACATGATTTATTTTTTTAATTTTAGTAGTTCTAAAATAAATGGTCTGAAATTTGTTTCTTTGCCAAAGTGGTCCTAGAAATTGTGTTACATTTCTTAGGAGACCGTCCATGGACTGAAAAAGGATAGGAAACGCTGGTCCATCATCATCATGTCAGCCCGGAAGACGTCCACTGCTGGACAAAGGCTTCCCCCGATGATCTCCACGTAGCCCGGTCTCACTCTGCCCGCATCTAGCGGTTCCACCCGAGCCAGATCGTCAGACCACCTTGTTCGAGGTCTTCACCACCCTGCGTCTTATCTTCTACCCCATCGTCAGCGATGTCTTCTGTGTAGAGGCTTTTTGTCCGAACAAGGCGGTCGAGTCTATTTAAATAACTTTGACGTTCATAAGTGTATCTTTGATACCTAAATTGAATAAAAACATTTTGACTTTGACTTTGTCCGTCAGTCATTGAGTAAACGCTGGTTCTTGTATAGTTACCATGTTGTGCAGCGCGGCGTGCGTCGGTTTGGGCGGCTCGGGCAAGTCGTCGAGCGCTCCGAACTGCACGTCGAGGAAGCCCACGCCTTCCGCACCCGCGCCGCCCGGCATCTCCACCGCGCTCTGAGGAATCTGACGGCGACAAGTACCGAGATATGATACATGCATTGACAAAATTACAACAAAAATGTTCGAACCGACAATTATGTAGTAGGCCAACCGCGATCCGATTATAACGCCGCGCGATGCCAAAGTGCTCGGTAACAATCTGCCCGAATAACGACAAGCGACTTGATGTCTAAATTGGAGAAAATTTATTATGACAAGCTGTAACCCGCGACTACGTTCGCGTTAATTCAGAAAATAGTATTAAAAACAGCCGTTTTTCATCAATGTTGAATGTTTAAATTGAGTATGGATAGCTTTTCTGTCAATTTTTGAAGTGAAACTTCTAATGCGACTTCCAACAAGGTTGCGTTAAACGTTTAACGCCACCATGAAAGGGGGATGAAAGCGAAGTTTCACTTCTTCCGCGCGAAGGGACTCCACGCACAATTTTTTTTTTTAGCTTTTTTTGAGGCAATATAAGTAAAGAGTTCCCCCCGACCTTGGAGGGAGGAGGCACGCGCGCGCGCGGCGGCTTGCGCTGCCCGGCGAGCTCGGCCGCGCCGTACACGCCGTAGTTGCCCGCGTACACACCTGCGACAACACTCACGTTAGCCTTCTGCACCTTCCTTCACACATACATAGATGTCGTCTCATTAAAAATCAGGCCTCTCTAGTGGCACCGCATCGACACTTAGCGTTCTATTCTAAATATTTGATTATTTAGAATAGAACGCTAGAACATATCACTTCATTTGAATCTAAGCCTTATCATTCCGGAATAGCATCATCTACAGACTCACGAGGCGAAGTATCGGCAAGCAGCTTCGTCGCGACTCACAAATTTAGGGAAACCTCTCACATTCATGTAATAATAATAATAATAATAATAAATTCTTTATTTGCCAAAAAGGTTACAAGCATCTTTCTTGTGACCCCTGCACTAGGAGAATCCTGTATCGCAGGGGCCACGTCTGGTACGAGTTACAAACTGATTGAGATACGGTGCGGTGATTAATTTAAAATTTTATAAATTTAAGACAAAATAAAATACAAAGTGAAAAAGAAACCTCACTTTTAGCAAAAATTGTACAAGAGCGCGCGTGTGTGTGTGTGTGTGAGAGAGAGTGTGTGAGTGTTAATGTGTGTGTATGTGTAGGGGAATGAATGTAAATGTGTAGTGGGTAGAGATAACATGTAGAATTTTCCTTTTCAAATTTACTTTATTTACTTTAGTATGTCTAGCAAAGCCTCTGTTTCCTTGTATGAGAGAGAGTTTAGAAAGATTGACGTAATTTTTTTGCATTCTCTTAAATTTGATTTTTGAATATTGCATTGTCTATTAATTTTGTTATAAATGAAAGGAAATCTAAATTCAGGCAGTCGTCGTGCAAAGGCTGTGTTGACCCTGGGTTGAGCAACACGAGGTTTTCTCTTTAGGGAACTGGGGTCCATGTGACTGGCCATCTTGCGGTGCACTGCTAGCGTCACCTTTAGTAGGTATAGTTGCCGAACGTTAAGGACTCCCAATTTATAATACAGGTCGTCTGTAGGGTGTCGATATGGTAGTTTGCACATGACTTTAAGTACTGCGCGTTGAGCTCTCTCGACTTCGATCATTGCTGAGACACCGGCTCCCCCCCAGGACGTTATGCAGTAGGTCAAGATAGATTCGCATAGAGCTCCGTATACTAAACGTAGCGTTTGTTCAACGGCAGAATTCCGCAAAGCTCCCATAATGTGGGTGATTTTACGAACTCTCTTTGACAAGTATGTGATGTGCGCTTTAAATGAAAATTGTTCGTCAATTATTACCCCTAGGTATTTGATGGATGCAGTGCGTGCTACAGTTTCACAATTGCAAGAACTAGGAGAGCACGAAGAGTGGATATGAAGCTTATTTTGTCGATTTGGCTCAGATGTCTTAGTTTTATGGAAACACAGATATTTCGTTTTGGATAGGTTAAGCGTTAGAAGATTTTTATCAAGCCATTGTTTGATCCGTGCCATACCAGATTCTGCCTTGTTAAAGGCTTCGTTCCAATTATTTGCATGAAATAGGGCGACAGTATCGTCTGCGTAGCAAATGAGATCCATCGCCGAGGCACAGCTTGTGTGTATGTCGTTCATGTAGATAATGAAGAACGTTGGACCGAGTACACTGCCCTGTGGAACTCCGAAGTTAATCGGTAGTGTACTACTGATACTGTCACTGATTTTGACTCGCTGTGTTCTCCCATCAAGGTAACTATGAAACCACTTCAGAGGCAGTCCTCTGATTCCCGAGCATTCTAGTTTCTGCAGCAGGATTGCCACCGAGACGGTGTCAAAAGCCTTGGCTAGATCAAGAAACACGCCAATAGACTTTTGCCTTTTGTCTAAACTAACCGCTACTTTTCTAGACAGAAGGTCCACGGCCTCCTCGGTGGATTTCCCACGTTGGAAACCAAACTGGAATTCGGAAATTAGGTTATGTTTCTCCAGGTACGTAACTAGACGATGGTTCACGATCTTTTCCAGGAGTTTTGAAAACGAGGCGAGCAATGAAATTGGTCTGTAGTTTTCAGGGACGTTCTTTTGGCCACTTTTGAATACTGGAGTCACGCTAGCTAGTTTCCATTGCTGGGGGAAGACACCTGTTAAGAGGCTTAGATTAAAGATGTGTGTTAAAGGTACGATAATTTCAGGTTTAATTGATTTGATTAGTGCTGGTTTGATGCCATCTAGTCCAGGAGCACTGTCAGGTTTTAATTTATCTATGAGTTTTCCAACCTCGTACACATCAGTTGGCTGCAAAAAGAACGAATAGGAGTGTTGCGAATGACTCTTTTGGAAATCTGTTGCAAGCTCTTCTTCAGTAGTATTTAACGCATCGAGAAGCTGACTGGCAAGCTTCGATCCTATATTAGCGAAGTACTCGTTGCAATGGTTTGTTGACTCTATGCAACTCGATTTGCATTTAAGGAGCTCTGTAGCAGGTAAGTGATTGCTCGGGCTGTCAATAATGGACTTAATTGACTTCCACAGTTTTTTGGGATTTCGTTTGTTAGCTTCTAAATCGTTGCTTTCATGCTCGCGCTTCAGTTTATGCAAGAGAGAGTTGCAGAAATTTCTGTATCGAGTATAAACGAGCTTTCGTGTGGCATCTTCAGGATGTCTTTTAAGGTCTAGGTGTAGCTTATCGCGGTGCTTCATGCAGCGTATGAGACCGGGAGTGATCCATGGCTTTAACGTAAACTGGGATCTACTGACTCGTTTCTCGCAAGTATGGTTCTTTACCGCTGTTACAATTATCTCTTGGAATTCTTCCACTGCCTGATTAACGTTTTGCTCGCCGAGTATTCGAGACCAATTAGCCTCTTGCAACGAGTTCTTTATCGCTTGGAAGTCCAATTTCTTAATATATCTGTCTCTATGCTGTTTAGGGCCTAGAGAAATCAGTGATATTCCTAAGAAAACCATCGCGTGGTCGGTCACGTCTGTTTTTCCAACAATTCCTATTATATTTTTTTGATTTGGCTCTGACAAAGATGTGATCCAGACATGAATTTTCTCTGGTTGTCTGTGTGATTGCCGGAAGTAAACCTATTTCAGCCATCATACAGAGGTATTCCCTTCCGATTTCATCCAGTGGAGTTGCTATATTAACATTGATGTCGCCAGCTACAATAAGGGGGACGTCTTTCTTAAGCAGTTCTAGAGTACGGCTAATAGAAACACAGAATTTTTCTATGTTTTTAAAAGAAGGCGAGCGATATATAGCCAATACTGTGGCAACTTTTGGGAGTTCTATTTTAATACACTCGGCTTCTTCCAGTGTTAGTTCGCTCACTGAAAAATTCAAAGAGCTTTTCATGTAGACCACAACACCACCGGCTTTGTTGTGAATGGATTCCGTTTTGTAGCTATCGTAACCGGGAATTTGTCCTATTATTGGATCAGAGCCAAGCCAGCATTCAGTTAAGATCACTATGTCAACATCGACATTAACGCGCTGAAATGCCACTAAAAAGGACTGGAAGTTCTTTTTTATGCTTCTAATATTAAACGAAAGAATTTTAAGGTTAAAATTTTCAGTAAGAAACTCTCTGCAGTCTTCCAGTAAGTTACAGGTCTGACAATTGATGGAAAACGTTTTATCTATATCATTAACAGTATCTAGGTCTATATTTGAAATCATAAAATAATCTGATTTAATCTGGGTTTGTATGTAGGGAAATTGTCAGGCCTGCATATATATGTGGACGAGGTTGCAGAATCGTTGCTTAAGTAATATTTTGGTATCGGAAAATTGACAGTGAGGTGCAGGGCGTTTGTGTGTGTGATAGTGAGGTGTAAATGAGTCAAGGTGTTTGTGTGTGAAATAGTGAAGATTATATGTGTCAAGGTGTTGGTGTGTGTGTTGGAGAGGTTTTTGTGAGTCTTATTAATGGTAAATACAGTGTTGGCGCTCTTGTGTAACAAGTATGCAAAAATAGAAATCGAATCTAACATGTCACTAATAAGCACAATGAAATGTTTCTCGAATGTTCTCAGTGTGTCTTGCCGAGAGTCTGTAGCCAGCCAGCTTTAGAGTGTTCGTTAGGGTCGGTTCGGACCGAACGGAAAAAAGCTGCAAGCTGACGCTGACTTCTCTGTTGATATTATACGATTTTGTCTCTTAGGGCATAGTGATATAATTAATTTTTTTCAAAGACGTCAAAAATAAGTCGAGCATTATTCCATCCAGTTTGAATCGACTCTTAAACAAATAATTAGTGTAGGCTAGTAGTGCGTACTGGCGTCGTGTCGCTGCGACTGCTGCGTGAGTTGCTCGAGGTACTGCGTCTGCGCAGCGGAAAGGCTGCCCGACATCCCCCGCGGCTGCACCTGGGGAACACCAGGAGGAGTAATTAAAGAAATCTTTTAAAATAAAATAAAAACCGACTTCCCATAATCAGAACTAGATTTTGATAATAACGGGACCTGTATGTAAGTATATCTTTTTATGAAATAAAAACAATTTTCCAAATCGGTTTACGAAAATGAAAAAGGCGTCGTTGGCAAAAATTAAAACCACACTACTGGTGGCTGTTTTGGGGGTGTTCGTTGGGAACAAGCCAACCCTCCCTTCGGGTCCAAGTAGAAAGTAAGACTAGTGTACTCACGGCGTGCGCCTGGTGCTGGTGCTGGTGCAGGAAGGCATCCGGAGCCAAGTGCGGCGCCGCCGGGGGGTCCGCGCCCAGCGCCTGCGCAGGGGCACAGTTTATTAGGGGGAACTTAAGTATAACCTCGGGGGAGAGGTCCAACTAGCCTCCAAGCAGACCGTCATCTGAGCTCAGGTATAAGTTCGAACTAAGCTCCAAGCAGATGGTCATCAGCATCATCATTACAGTCTAACTTCGCACCCGAGCTCCAAGATACAGGCCCAGAGCTTAGTTTGGGACTCACTGCCAACCTCCATAGTTTAGCACTAGTTGATATAGTAAATCCTATTTTATGTTGACCTTTGTCTGTATTTACTTTTCTCTTTTGATAAATAAATATTGGATTTGAGTTTTTTACGTCCCACTCCAGGGACACCCACCTACCCTACGTTAGGGGTGACTGAGTCGACAAAGTTGGCTCAGTGCTGGTTGGTGAATGAAACAAACTAAACAAAGGTGGTAGAAACACAGGGTATTGAAGTCCCTTTGCTGGCAAAAGATGTTAGGGTTGATAACGGCTGTGAGTTTGGAACAAGATTGTTGTATTGCTGTTTTCTTTCTTAGCTGCTTTAAGTTATGGTTTGCACGTTATTGTAATGATAATCAAGCTTGTCCATCGCTGCCTGAGCCTGACAAATTATATGTATAACTAGCTAGTATTTCCCCTCGTATTATCTCCATAACTTTTCGTCCGATTTCTCTCATATTCGAACGAAAAAATTGTATTTGCCTGAACTACTTGCCTGCAAAATTTCATGAAGGTTGAATCAACGATACTAAAGTTATCGTCGAAAAAACAAAAGGCCGAGTGGTCCCAATAGACTCTGAGATCTCACTTCGGTCGGTCAATAATGTTAGTAATCAAAATCTTTATTCAACAAATTAAACTACTTTAGGTGTATTTTCAAAGCATTGTTAAAAGCAAACTTATCAAAAATACATTAAATAATTCTAAATAATAGTATCGGGAGCGAGCGAGGTAACTGACGTGCCTTCCCATACACCTTGACAAAGTACTAGTTATTACAGCACTAACCTCCATGTTGACGTGGTGCACGGCGGGGTTGTGGTAAGTATACGTGGGGATGTGGCCCTCCGCCACCACCGGCGGCTCGGGCGCCTCCCAGTCCTCCGTCTGACAAGGGAATTATAGAAAACGTTATCAAATTGTAAGTATTAGTTATCTAAAAGGTTTTACTAAGCCAAAAGAGGGTCATTGTACTCATTTTAAACAACTTTTACTATTGAAAAAAAAAACAGCTGTTCTATCCATTTTGTCGACGATCAATGAACTTTTATGGAACAGTTACAAGAATGCAACATTATGGAATAGCATTTTTTTTTACAATTTCAGGGTTGGCTTTATAGTAAAAGTTGTTCATGATGAGTACAATGACACACTCCTTCCTGATAACCTTCTATATTGTAGCAATACTTTAGAACACTTTATTGGCGTAACAAAAAGAAAGATAAAAGCAAATATTTGAGATAGGCGTAAAAGACGGTCTTGTCGCTTAAAGCAATCACTCCCAGTTAACCTTTAGATGAGCAGGTATAAGGTAGATACTAGTTCTGGACAACCACTTCGACCACAATCCACAATGTTATTTTCACATACCCATAGGTGGCTCATGGCTCACCATAATATTTCTTTAAAACCTTTCCCATTTACTTTTAAATGCATCATTAATATGTACTTAAAATTAACAAATCTATCTACCACCTGAGTGATAGGTTTACAAAAGTAGTAGGTAGGTAGGTGTGAAATGACCTTCCCCCGAAGGTCTGTCCGCCGAGGTACAAGATGGATTGTTTTAAAGGGGTTGTCCACAGACATAAAAAGCAATGGTAGCCTAGTCGAAGAAAAAAGAAAGATTTGTGATATTTATGTGCATATTTAATGTCATCTGCTACGTAACCGGAGCCGGTGTATGGCGACAGGCTCGCCCCCTGTCACATTCGGGACTGAATATCGTCCAGCGGAGTGTGGGTGTTGTACACCTCTGCCCGCTCCTTCGAGGGAACGGTGTTTTGTCTACAGATTTCTCTCCAGGTTGCCAACGCATCAACATGACCGCTCGTGTTGCAGGTGTCTGGCTGTTACAGTATACCATCAGGCGGGCCGTCTGCTAGTTTGCACTCTTCTAAAGTATTCTAAAGGGTATAAAAACAGTAGTAGTGTGCTCACAGTGACAGGAAGCGCCTGAGCCGTTTCGCCGTCCATTACTGGCTGCGGATTCACGCTCGGCGTGAACACCTGCGGACAAACAGACAAACAACATGTCACATTTACATTACTGGGTTACGGGCAATAGGAGTACTGAGCTGAAACAGTGATTTTTTTTCATGGAACAGTTGTATTTGTTTTTGAGATTTCAGTGTTGGTCCCAAAAGAAATGTTATTCAGAATGATTAATGAGTATTTACAAAACTGATATGTGATGATTATTATTTATTCATAAAATATTGTGAAAATCTGACTGATCAGTGGAGCGGGTGCAAGAATGACAGCTCAGATAGCTCTAACAATGTTTCTTGCTGACATTTGACATTTTTTTTATTACCATTTAAATTAATTCTTTATTATTATTATCTTGGAATTTGACATTGTTATTATCATTATTTATTATCGCGTGCCATAAATGTAATTGTGTAATCGTTTTTGGGTCAATTAATAATTTGAATTTGAATTTAATATATCTTTATCAATCTTGTTACTTTTCACTGGATGTTTTCAGAATAAAATAAAATAATATGCACCTGTTTTCAACTACCCTTGTGACTACTACTCACTACTTACCCATTGACTCAGTATCGTAATCGAGGAAGTATGAGTGATAGAGTGTACCTACACAGAGTGACTTCATTACACAGAACAGCTCAACAGATTAGAGTAATATTTAGTGCGGAGGTTGATTATACTTTATACCTTATCTACACCATTGACTGTGAGCTGTAGACCTCGCGGCCGACGGCTTTCTCCTCTGCAGGTCGCATTCCTCAACCGATTCTCGTAAAATTTTGTGAGCAGGTTCGATAATTATAGTTTTTTTTTTCCCGAGTCCGTTTTTAGGAATCTATTAAAATAGCGCGATACCACCTTATTTCCTTTCTTTTTTTATCGTGTCTTAATATACGATATCGTCAAAACTAGTTATCAATCAAGACACGCGGGTAAAATGAAAAGAGTATAATTAACAGGCTACTTTTAATTCTAATAACATTAACGATTCCTGTAGGTGTAGGATATAAATGAAACCACAAGCCATAGCCGAGGCTCTTACAAAATAGACATTTTCTTGTTCATCAACACCCAATCAGCTAATCTGTTATATAGTTTTTTGTCTCATTGTCATGAGACGATGACAGAGCATGCTGTACGTAACACATATTCGTTGCTAGTTACCTTGGTGTCTGAGAGCGAGCCGGACCACTCTTCGTTGTCCCAGTCTTCAGTCGCGGGGAATGTGTCGCCCAAGGGATTCGCTGCAAGAAAATAAGCTACATTGTATTACACATGCTTTTTCAATATGTACAACATTTGAAAACAACGCCATTTTTAGAAGCAAAATGTTTTTCTTTGAATGTAAATTATAGCCGGGCTTGAATTTTAGTAACAAGTGAGTCTCATAAAATCTCAAAAACCCGACTGGACATCTATATAAGTTGGGTTTTTAAGACGAATATACGATACCTAAAGAAATCCATCCAGCCGTTTGGAAGATACGTGGAAATCAAGAAATTGACGATACACGCGAAATAAATAATCCTTCCTGGGAAACGGGTATAAATAATTGAAATTCAATTATTTGTAATTCACGGATATTTCGCGTAACGTGTGCAGAAAGAAAAACAGTCTAATTGTGAATCACTTCCATTTTTCGAAGCCGATGATATACGACAGGTGCGCCCATACTACATTTTTAATTTCGCGCCTCAGGTCTTTACTGACCGATCATAGCATGAGCTAGCACGCTTCTGTACTTCTGGAGCGTAGTAAGTTAAGCTGCCAGAATGAGATAGAAAAGCGCTTCGCCAGACACACTCCGTGAGTGTGGATCTGGCTTCATCAGCCAGTTCCATTCGATCGAGCATGTGAAAAAAGCGAGCGGTATTGTGTGTATTGCGCGACTTCGCGGCGACCCCTGGGTCTGCGTAGAGCCCCGGCCCGACGTCGAGCCCCGATCCCGCGCCAAGCCCGACCTCGCATCGAGCCTCAGTCCCGCGCGCGGCCGCGCGTGGAGCCGCGCTCCCTACTCGGTACAGAGACACTCACAGGAGTAGTGGTCGTCGTGCTGGTGCGGGTGGTGCGGCCAGTCGTGCGCGCGGTCGGGTCGCGCGCGCGGTCCCGCGCGGCCGCGCGCGCGTCCCCCGCGCGTGGAGCCGCGCTCCCTACTCGGTACAGAGACACTCACAGGAGTAGTGGTCGTCGTGCTGGTGCGGGTGGTGCGGCCAGTCGTGCGCGCGGTCGGGTCGCGCGCGCGGTCCCGCGCGGCCGCGCGCGCGTCCCCCGCGCGTGGAGCCGCGCTCCCTACTCGGTACAGAGACACTCACAGGAGTAGTGGTCGTCGTGCTGGTGCGGGTGGTGCGGCCAGTCGTGCGCGCGGTCGGGTCGCGCGCGCGGTCCCGCGCGGCCGCGCGCGCGTCCCCCGCGCGTGGAGCCGCGCTCCCTACTCGGTACAGAGACACTCACAGGAGTAGTGGTCGTCGTGCTGGTGCGGGTGGTGCGGCCAGTCGTGCGCGCGGTCGGGTCGCGCGCGCGGTCCCGCGCGGCCGCGCGCGCGTCCCCCGCGCGTGGAGCCGCGCTCCCTACTCGGTACAGAGACACTCACAGGAGTAGTGGTCGTCGTGCTGGTGCGGGTGGTGCGGCCAGTCGTGCGCGCGGTCGGGTCGCGCGCGCGGTCCCGCGCGGCCGCGCGCGCGTCCCCCGCGCGTGGAGCCGCGCTCCCTACTCGGTACAGAGACACTCACAGGAGTAGTGGTCGTCGTGCTGGTGCGGGTGGTGCGGCCAGTCGTGCGCGCGGTCGGGTCGCGCGCGCGGTCCCGCGCGGCCGCGCGCGCGTCCCCCGCGCGTGGAGCCGCGCTCCCTACTCGGTACAGAGACACTCACAGGAGTAGTGGTCGTCGTGCTGGTGCGGGTGGTGCGGCCAGTCGTGCGCGCGGTCGGGTCGCGCGCGCGGTCCCGCGCGGCCGCGCGCGCGTCCCCCGCGCGTGGAGCCGCGCTCCCTACTCGGTACAGAGACACTCACAGGAGTAGTGGTCGTCGTGCTGGTGCGGGTGGTGCGGCCAGTCGTGCGCGCGGTCGGGTCGCGCGCGCGGTCCCGCGCGGCCGCGCGCGCGTCCCCCGCGCGTGGAGCCGCGCTCCCTACTCGGTACAGAGACACTCACAGGAGTAGTGGTCGTCGTGCTGGTGCGGGTGGTGCGGCCAGTCGTGCGCGCGGTCGGGTCGCGCGCGCGGTCCCGCGCGGCCGCGCGCGCGTCCCCCGCGCGTGGAGCCGCGGCCCCGCGCGCCGCCTCGCCCGCGCGACGACCCCTCGCCGCGCTCGCCTCGCTCGCCTTCGCCCCGACCTGGGAATATAAACATTTACATCCTATTTAACCCGCGATTGAAACAACGTGCGATAAGCAACTGAGCGCTAGCATTCATGAGGTCGATTTCAGACACACCATGCGAAAGACGTCTTGAATGGGATCTTGTTCCTTCGTGACGCTGCGTTGGAGCTGCTCACCGCAGCGTTGTGCGTTACGATCGCCAAACATGCGTCAGCGGTGAAGAGATCAAAGCTTTAAACCGGAACCAGACTATCCCGGACTACTAATACTAGACCGGAACGGCCACTGGTTCTTAAAGCTTTTTGACCAATAGGAATAGCGTCTCGGCGTTTTCACCTCAATAGTCTGGTTCCAGCTTTAGACCATTAGCAATGACGACAGAATACAGATGACGAGCGGCAAACGACTATGTTATTTGCTTTCACGCGAGCGACAACACCGTACCACGACGAAAACATCTGTTCATTCGTTTGAGAGTCATGGATGCCATAGACACATGGATATAATAAAATCTTCTAGATAAGTGAGCTTTCAATCAGAAAGATATGCTATGATTTGCTAGTGGAGTGTTTTACTAAATTTAAGAAAAATACATATTAAACGTTAACACACTGAAAACAAATAAAAGTTCCTTATCTGATCCAATGTATTTAGGCAGTACAATAGCTGTAGGTGGACAGGAAATACGCAACTTATTTTTGGACAGGAAATACGCAACTTATTATTTAGCTCAGTGTATAAATTAACTTGTTCTAATAATTCAGACGTGCCAAAGGCAGATTGTATAGACCACTCAAGGAAATCACCACTATATAAAATTGTATTGGAAGAAAGAGAAGTATATAAGTCACTTAATGCACTTGCTAATAAGGAAGCTGGGCCGGATTCACTTCCATCTATTGTTTTGAAGAGTTGTGCAGGAACGATTGCTGAGCCTTTAGCTAAAATTTTTCAGAAGTGGAAGTAGCTCATATCACTCCAATACACAAAACAGCGATATATTTTGCGTTGCGAACTATAGACCGGTTTCGATTCTTTCAGAGCTTGGTAAATTACTAGAGTCATTGGTTGTCAAAAATATTTTTTGGAATGTTTCTCAACTACTTAATTCAAACCAGCATGATTTCCTGCCTCGCAGATCTACTTCCACTAACCTGATGGGTTATGTAACTGATATTCTTGAAGTTCTTGATGATGGTGGGGAATCTCACACAATTTATACTGATTTCAGCGAGGCCTTTGACCTTGTAGATCATGATTTGTTGCTGGCCAAATTGTCTTGGGATCCATGGTACTCTTTTAGGGTGGTTAAAGTCCAATTTAAAAAATCGATGTCAACTGGTAGTTGCTAATGGGTTTAGATCTTTCCTTACAGAAGTTCCTTTAGGCGTACCTCAGGGATCTCATTGGGGCCCTCTACTATTTCTTATTTTCATCAATGACTTGCCTAGCTTATTGAAATCCAACGTTAAATTATTTGCTCATGATCTCAAACTTTATAAGACGATCTGTGATGTGAAAGACGTTGAGGAGCTACAGGTCGACATCGATACTGTGAGTCAATGGTGTAGGCAAAATCGTATGATGTTAAATACTTCCAAAAGCTATTATATTACACATTGAAATTACAAAAAAAGAGCGTGATTACAAGAAGCACATTACATGTTGGGGGAGTGAAGAGAGCAAAGATAAAACAAAACATTGGATCTTTGATTTTATTAGATATATAAAATAGACAACATTCCGTTGAATGAACTTTCTTCAATACGTGATTTAGGAGTGAATATTGACAACAAGCTATGCTTTCGCGATCACATCGATTATATTGTCAAGAAGGCATTCAAAGTAGACGGATTTGTAATCAGACAATCAAAAATGTTTGGAAATGTAAGTTTCACCATACACAGTCTGGTGCGTAATTTATTCTATGCGAATTATTGTAACCTTGTATGTCTATTTTAATCGGACTTTCAAGGTTCTTAGTATAATACTCGACTATTATATCTCCATAAAGAAGCAAAGAAATTAATTCATTTGTCTTGACTACAGTCGCTACAAATAAATTAAGGTTACATAAGACTAATAATTTAACCGAAAATATAGTACACCACAAGAAAAAAAATCTCGTTAATAAATAAATCATCTCTCCGTAACGAATGTACCCATGGCAACGGAAATCCGGTCCTGTGTGAAGCCAATTAATTATGAGTAACAAATTTCTTATTTTCTCTTTTCCTTAATTTGTATGCCTATTGTGTTTTATGATTGTGTCGCAAATAAACGATTGTCTTTTAGATTATTCCCTTAACGGAAGCTTCGCGTGTAATAATATAATAGTTAATATTTGAACGAACATTACAACAGTGAGGAAGGAGAACCGAGCATTACAGTTCGCAACCTGTAATGATACAATGTGTAACATCACATATTGGGAGAGTGAAGAGAGCAAAGATAAAACAAATCATTGAATCTTTGATCAGATATACACAAGTATCAATTCAAAAAATGGTACCATGAAAACTAGGCTTAGATTAATTGTAAGCCTCGTTTCGCTGTCAGTCGCTCTGTGATCGCGTCGGTGTTAAGACGCCTAAATGTGCTAAAAACACTTAGTTTCAAATGAATGATAAGGCTTAGTTTCAAATGAATAAAATTTATTTGACTACTTAGAATAGAACGCTAAGTGTCGTCGCGGTGCCACTAGAGGCCTGATTTTTAATCAGACACGACATTTATGTATGTCTGATCGAAGCCTTGGATTGTTACATTACAAGCGAATGCTCGCCTGTCAGTAAAGCAGTAATATATAGCTCAAAATCGAATCTTACATTGTTCCATTACAGATGAATGCTCCCAGTGTGAAAAATTGTGTGTTATTTGAACATACTAGCTTCTGAGCGCGGCTACAGGAAACGAATGACATTATTTTCTTAAGGAATAAACATTTATACGCGGTCTCACTCCCTCTCAACTGAATATACATTGACAATATCTCAAACAAAGCAATAAGGATACAGATAGAATCGTTAATCCAAACTAAATCATTCCTTGCTTTTCTGTGTTTCTTGTATGTTTATGTGTTTTGAATCATGGCTCTAATATCATCTTTCAAATTAGATAACATACTATACTAATCCTTGCCTCAATAATCTAAACAGGGTATCCATTATGGGTGATCAAATGATTGAAGCCCTACTGTAGATATAAAACAAAAATGTGTTGTTACAAAAAGTTAATTGACTGGCCACAAAATGTATTATATAATAATTATATTAATATATGTAATAATATATTAATATATATATATTAATATGTGTGTTAATCTTGTTTTGAGAGTAAAAGTTGCTTATTATGATATAGAGAATCAGCCTTTAAAATATTAATCCTTCTAATATTATAAACGCGAAAGTTTGTATGTATGGATGGATGGATGGATGTTTGTTACTCTTTCACGCCAGAACGGCTGAACAGATCTGGATGAAATTTGGCACAGAGACAGATTATGGTCTAGAATAGCACATAGTATACTTTTTAACCGCGGGGTGCAGCTAGTATATAATATAATACATACGCGGCCTCGGGCCGGAGCGTGAGCGAGGCTCGCGCGGCTCCACCTCTCCGTTGTTGGTGGGCGGGGCCGGCTTCTTCTTCTTCTTCTCACTCGTCTGCCACTCGCCCTGGGGAAGAATCACTAGTTTAATAAATGAATGAATGAGTGATCTTTTTATTGTTGGCAACAAACGTCACATTTCCATGAAGGTGCGCGCAGACCGCATCAGAATTTCTGCGTTCAGACGGAGAGAAACATATTTTCAAGGTCAATACTTTGAAAATATCTTTGTCTGTCAATTGGCATTATTTCCTACGAGAGCGAGAGGTAATGCTGTTGTGACAAATGCGTACGCAGAAATTCTAATGCGGTCTGCGCCCACCTTTTATTAGCAAAAAATCTTATTCCAAAAATGTTTAAGATAGTGTTGAGAAGCATTACTATCCAAACTAGGAATTAACCTGTGTTTTGGTATAGCAATATCCCCCGCCGGACGAAAAGAAACAATCATAGTTAATAGTACAAAAATTAGGGTAACATTTGCTAATCTATTGCTATAATATCTAACAGAGATTTTGGTAATTTTAGTACTTAATATTAAAATTATTATGCAACGTATTGTTTTTCATTCTCGTAGAATTTGTAGAAGTAGGTATACTCCACTAGCAGAGTAAGAATAAACTATGGAGCAACATTGAAATCGAGAAAAAAAAAACAGCTGTTCCATATATTTTGTCAAAGGTCAACGAACTTTTTGTATGGAACAGCTGTTGTTTCTTCTTGTCTCTTTTCTGAGTAAACCGTGCCCCGTCGTAATTAAGTATTGATCAGTATATTCTTGTTTTATTGATGTCTTGACACAATGTGATTACGCCTTAACTCATGATGGTCCCGCAAGCGTCATGATTAAAAAAAAAAAGTTATACGTCATCTTTCCCCGTCACCTGACAGGCCGCCACCACGTCGTTGTGATCATCATCACGTCACGATTACACCCTAACCCGGCATATTAACCCGTCACCCGTCATGACAGTGCCGAGACCCACCGTTACCGTGTGTTCCGTTTCGAGCAGCAGGTTGCAGGCGGCGACCACGTCGTTGTCAGAGTCGTGGAGCGCCGAACACACCTCCTCTTCCGTGCGACACGTCATCTCCATTAGATCTTGTACCTTTAACCAATCGTGATAGGGTAATTTTAATGTAATGGCCAAATACCGCTTAGAAGGAACTTGAAGTTAATGCCTGGTATGGACTTGTTCAGGACAGAAAAGTAGCGTTTCGTAACAGAGGCCAGGAACTCTATTCTGACGCGTGAGATATTACCTTTGTCAGTCTTCTAACACGGACTTTCTTATCAAGACAAAATAAATAGTCTTAGGCGTCAGAATAGGGCCCCAGGACACGGTTGAAGTCGCTGGACCGACAAAGTTAGTTTTATGGGTTTTGATTGGTATTCAAAACTATAATTGAAATTGGTGGCAAGGGAGTAATCAACCGCAGAATTGGATACGATTTCGTTTTTTTTTCTTCGAATTTATATATTTAGCATGAACCTGAAAATAGTATTATTGTTGGAGGTTCATTTTTTACTCTTGCACAGAATCGAAAAACCAGATTTCAATACCTATTTGTACTAGCAACACTAGCTGCTGCACTGGTTTTTGGCGTGATTATGCTTTTTTTTTGTATTTCCTAGTGTGATCGATAAAGAATCTATCTACTTTTACATATTTTGTCTCTGTTAATCTCGTTAAGGATGACAGAGACAGATAATGGAGAGTTCAATCCTATTGGCTAGCTCCGCGGGTAGAATGACCCTAGCTAGTTTTGAATTAAAAGGCATTGAACTTGGTTATAATTACAATATAAGTACTCGGGTATGATAGCAAGTTTCTATCAAAAGATGAAGGGAAAATACAGGTGTTGTGTGAATTTTCCCACGTTCAGAATGAATTCATAACTGTAATTATGTATGATACTTACTTTCCTTTAATAATTACAATGATTCTTTATAGGATAGAAAGCATGGAAGTAGCCAAAGAAAATGGCATTTGGTTGGATGTTTGAAAACTTTTGCGTTGTGTGAAAAATGGCATGTTCAAAATAATGCTTTTTTGGATTCTTTTAAGACTAAATTATACCAATACACTTACGACAACTTTTTAACATTAACCCCCTTACTTAAAAAACATTGTATAGCGTCGGAATAGCTTTACAGTGTTTTGTCTTTGTCAGTCAAGTTATAACGTAAAAGAAAGAAAAAGACAAAATATTGTATTACTATTCCAAGGCTATACGACGCTTATCAGTAAGGAAGAAGAATATTATCACAATGTCTTACAAACGCAAACAACGAAATATTGCCATATAGTGGTGTAAAAAAACTAATAAAATAAATTATATTTTACTAGTAAATCTAAAATTTAATAAGTAGGTACAATAAAACGATGTCGATTCGATTGCATCGTTTTCTAAATTACACTACAACTAATATTCCCAATATGCCATTTTACACCAAATGCCAATTAGTAACTAGAAATCTAGGGGCTGTCTATTTAATACGTAAGATATTAGAAAATGGGGTATATTTACAAAAAAGTTGATTTAAAAAAGGGAGGGGAGATAGTGGGAGTAGGGCGGAAGGTAATTTTTACGTTTTAAAGAAACATCCCCTAGGAAACCATCTATCTACGACACCACTCATTAGTAAAAAATGTATTTACCATTTTTACCATTTTTCTGACATCAGCCGAATCGTCTGCCTTGCGGTCAATCATGTTCGCCATACGTAGTTGTTCTGTTGTGGCCTGCCAACATAAAACTTATATTTGACAAGTAACACATTAAAAGCGTTGGGAAGGCCTCCCACAACCTGTAATGACAATCTGTGCACTGTTTATTGATTTTAAAAAAAAAGCAATCAATTAATAGGTTTTAATTAATCTGCCAATAAATAAATAAATAAATTCGGGACACTTGCACACACGGTCGCCTGACCCCAAACTAAGCAAAGCTTGTACTATGGCTGCCAGGGACTGATATACATACTTAGATATTTTTAAATACATATTAACACCCAGACATAGAACAAACACAAATGATCATCACATAAATGTTTGCCCTAGGTGGGAATCGAACCCACGCCCCCAAGCACGTTGTATTGTCACGGAAACCATGTGTGTGAAAAGTTTCTTAAGAATCTGTTCAGTGGAATCTGTTCAGTGGAAGTATTTGAAAAGATCTACCCGAGATTTGAATCATACAAACATACGTGTGAAGGTGAAAAAAACACTAGCTGCGTCCCGCGGTCTAATAACCTGCACCATATAAGCCACATCCATATCTTTCATCCAAATCCATCCATCCATACGAGTGTGAAGAAATAACAAACAAACAAACATACAAACTTTTGCGATACTACAAACTTAATACTAGCGACACGCGCTGGCTTCGCACGAAACCTAAAAGTTTCCATGAAAAATTATCTAACCGATTGTGAAAGCCGCGTCAAAATGCGTTGCTTGGTTTAGAAGAAGTTAGTGAATAAATCTTTCATATTTTTCCTTACTTTCAACTGCAGAGTTTTTAAACTGTTGTTCAATTATTTTTTTCAGATTTTTTCTAATAACTAAAACGAGTAACAACAAAATTATCTGTATTATACTAATATTATAAAATCGAAAGTAACTCTGTCTGTCTGTCTGTTTGTAGGCTTTTCAAGGCTAAACGGCTGAACGGATCTCAATGAAATTTGATAATTAGTTACAGTAGTATATCACGAGGAAGGTATTTGGACCCTATTTTTAATTTTCTGAATAATATAAATAAAATAAACAAAGTCGCGGGAAACAGCAAGCAATTTATATACACATAATTTTATACTATGTAATGAAAATAGAGAAGTAGGAAGTGGGATTGGCATGATTGCCAAATATGTATGGATTGATAGTTTAAATTGAATTGAAACATTAGATATTATGTGGAGACATGTTTGGCAGTATTAATGTAAACATTATGTTAAGGCCCCGTCTTACACGATATCACCAAAAACAAGTATTTTATTTGCACCTAGTTTGATTTGAAAAATTATGATGATCAGGTGCAAAACAATACAGCTGGTAGAACAACCAACTATAGTTTGACCGTAGAACAATTTTGAAAATCATTTTCATTTTGGAAAAAAAAAATCACAAAAGTATCTTCTTAAAAAAACTATCGGAACGTATGTAGTTCTATAAATTTTCAGCGATTACACCACATTTTTTTCGACTATTAAATAGCTACTAGTTCTCTACAGTTTAACCGAGCAACTTATTTTTGTTTGTGTTCTTGTTACGATTAATACCATTAAAAACGGCAAAAAAAAAAAATACGCGCCGATCTCATTTTACCATCAATTATGATATACGATTTTCAGCTCTAAATGAGCTGAGCAGCTAAATGAAGCAGCTTAAGTAAACATGTGTGGTGAAAAATCGTGCTATGACGGCGCCTTAAGAGGCTGCCACAAACTTGAGAGAAGAGCTGAGGTTCGAGGAAAGGCGGGCTGCGGGACTGACTGTTCATTGGTTGTGTCACTTTTCAAGGTTACATATAGCCGCGCCCGGATATGAATCAAAAGTAGTGCATTTTTATAGGTGTTTTGACCAGCAAATAAATCCATACTAATCTGTGTCCATACTTTACTAATATTATAAAATCGAAAATAACTCTGTCTGTCTGTTTGTAGGTTTTTCACGGCGTAACGGCTAAAAGGATCTTGATAAGATTTGATAACTAGTTACTGTTTATCACGAGGAAGGTTTTTGGATACTATTTTCTGAATAGACGCGAACTAAGTCACGCGTAACAGCTAGTAAGTAATAAATAAAATATTCGGGATATTTTTGCTGATACGGTTGTCTGACCCTATACTAAACAGAGCTTGTAGTATGGCTGACCAGACACTGAGAAAAACATTATTATATATTTTTAAATACATACATACTAATTAGATATTAACACCCAGACATAGAACAAACACAAATGTTCATCGCATGAATGTTTGCCCTAGGTGGGAATAGAACCCACACCCCCAAGCTCAGAAGACAGGGTCACTACCGATTCGAACACAGCCACCGAGCCAGTCAAATGCATTTGCGCTAAGATCATCGTCAGTATGTAAATGGAGGTTACCTGTCACTGCTATCTATGTCATATTAAAAGTGTAAAATTAAAAAAAAAACCCCAGACACCGATTTTCATCAACACCGTTCAATCAATCATTCTCATGAAACATAGCTAAGAACAGTCCTGACTAATTCACCTTTCGAACAAAAAAAACAAAATCAAAATCGGTTCATCCGTTCGGGAGCTCATACACACACACAGTCACACATGCACACATAGACACGTCAAACTTATAACACCCCGTCGTTTTTGCGTCGTGAGTTAAAAATGAGAATAGCTAAAATACTTCCCTCAGCCAACCTAACCAAATCTTAAAACTGTAGTTGTTTTATTCATTTGGGATCCATTAGCACGGTTTACGCGGGGTTCGAACGCGTTTGCCGCGCTGCCTAACCGTGCGCAAACCGACAAAAGAGGAGGCCGCGAACGTGGCCGTCAAATGCCCTCCCTAAGAACAAAGAAATTTGCTTCCCTCTGTCATGGAGCGCTTAAGCGATCCCTGCCGGCAAATGTGAAAAAGTTCAAGGTGGATGGAACTGACCTGTGGTTTAACTTTCTCCTTGGGTTGTGGCTTGTCAGGCTTGCCCTTGTCCTGACCTCTGTCCTTGCCTTTCGCACCACCCTTGGTGGGGCGCGCACCCAAACTCATATTTAACACTATATGTACTTTATATTTACAGCCTCTATTTACAAGTAGCTGCAACAATGGAAACAGAAATATTAAAATTAAGAATCTTAAACGAAATCACCAAAAACAAGAATTTTGTTTGCACCTAGTTTGATATGAAGAATTATGATGATCAGGTGCAAAAAAATACAGCTGGTAGAAGAAATTACCAACTAAAGTTTAACCGAAGAACAATTTTGAAAATCATTCTTAAAAAACTATTGGAACGTAGTTCTCTACATTTTCAGCGATTACACCACAATTTTTTTTCGATTGTTAAATAACCAGATTAGTTCTCTTAAGTTTAACCAAGCAACTTATTCCAATTTGTGCCCTTGTTACGATTAAAGCTAAAAAACCGCAAAAAAAAATATTTTACGCACCGATCTCATTTTACTCTTAAATATGATTTACGATTTTCAACTCAAAATGAAGCGGCTTAAGTAAACGTGAGTGTGGGTGAAAAATCGTGCTATGACGACGCCTTAAACTAATATTTGGAGAGCGCGAATCGTTTGCGGTCCGCGGAAAAGGTCCGCTTACAATGAGTCCTTGCTAGGTAAAGGGACGCGGTGATAAGGCGTCAAAGAGGAGCGAGGTATTAGCGGGCAACACTGCGCACTCCTACCCTGCTCCCCTTTGACGCCTTACCTCTGCGCCCCTGTTTGAGCCTAATTCATATTGCCAGCAATTTGATGAGAGTTTAACGATATTGTACACAATAAAATGAGCTTGTGTAACATACAAAATAGGAGAGGTCACTCGCGTCCACGAGCCGGCAATGTAAATTAAGCCTTATCGTTCCCGGTTGCTTTCGCCACGGGATGGCAAGCAGTAAGAATGCATCGCACATTCAAGTGCCAAGAAATAAGTCCTCATTTGTCCGATATTTTTTTAAATTGGGTAATTTATTGGTTGCTGACTTCCTAAACAATAATAACGTGCATACATTTAATATTGTTTAATTTTGAATAAGGAAGGAAAACTGTAGCATATTTTTAATCCCAGAAAATGCAAGATAATAGAACAAATGTGGGAAAAGACGCAAGGTACAATGTGTAACATGATAAAAATCAACAAATTGGTAAAAACAACTAGGTATGTAGAATTTTCTGACCAAAAATTGCAGCAAATATATCATCAACAAACTAATGTAAGGCGCAAAATATACAGGACGGACGTGAGGCGAGGATGTTGTGCAGCCAAGGTTCAGACGCAGTGCTGCTTTGAAACTTGTTCATATAAAATATATGGAAGCGACATGTTTTGAATTATACACAAGCGGGCACACCGCTTCAGTTTTCACGTCTGAAGCTATCTGTGCCGCATCCTTACGCCTGGCCTGTATAATTTTGCCTTAGGCTGCGGCTGTATTATTTCTACCTACACCCATCTACTTGCATACTCTAGGCAGGCATTGGGATGAAGGCAACTGCAAACATTTAAAACTAGATTTCCGATCTAATCAGAATTTGAAAATTTTTAATCTCAGATCTGAAGTGAAATTAACTCAATCTTTCTAATAAGTCACCTGTCAACATCAAAACATAATCTTCCCAGTATTTACTATTTACTTCCCACTACTTCACACTTCGACCTCTATGGCAGCATCTCAAAATATCATGAAGAAGTTTGAATGGTTTTAAAAATTAATTTATTTAAACTTCCTCAAGCACTCCTCACAAAACTAGAACAAATTATTGCATAATCTGTGCTGTAATTATTCTTTAACTTAAGTCTACTAATTTTATGAATAGCAATAACAAGAGAAAAGTCAGATCAATAACCTCTGAGAGACCACCATTTTTGCTAGTTTACAAGGTCAACCCAAAAGGTCATTGCCTCAAATATTTTAACTGAATGACCTTGACATATCACAATACATTTTTAAAGGACAAATTGAGATCACTGTGAACTTGAACTTGTTAAGTTATTTTGACTTAAGTTAATTTCGGTTCATTAGTTTTGATTTAGTTTTAGTTAAGTTGCAGGTCACCTAATCTGTGAATGAGTAAATATCTATTATAATTACATTGTAGAATATAAAAACCCTCTGATTAATAATGAAATCACTAAGGAAAAAACTCTATTTGCTTTATCACTCTCTACTTATACCTACTAATGGTTCCAAGAATCTTAAAATAAGATAATTTAAAAAAGATGCAACACTAGTTTTCTATCTTTTAACCAAAATGCTGAACCAATCTTTATGAAATTTGACAAAGAAGCAGGAAGCATCAAAAGGATCCTCTTTCTTTCTTAGGTTGTTACGTCTCACATCTGGGCAAAGGGTTATTTATCATGAAATGTGGCAAACTGTGAGACACACCCAGTTTTCAATGTAACTTAGGGATTGAAAGAAAATTACTAAGAAAACTGATATTGTGTTGATATTATATATTTTAATAAGCAAGAGTAGGCAAGAGCTTTTCCTATGAAGACAAACCAAAAACGGATGCCAGAAGAATGCCAGTTCAAATGTAGCTTTTTTGTTTAAATATCCAGCTTGAATGTCAAACTAGAGAGCCCTACTTGCTTTACTAGGTACTAGGTCTCTCTCTCTCTTCTCTTCTCATTTATTCTGGTAAATATTTATAATTATAAATGTCTCTGAATTTGCTTAAGTGTGTAGGGTAGCCCCATGGCAATTTGCTGCCACATAACTAACTCAGCCTGCAAGGCTCTAACATAGATGTGTATGCAAGAATTCAAAACTAGCTTAGTCGAGAAACTGCATAAACTAATCAGTGCTTGAATATTTAGGCAAAAAAAAGTCACAAACTAGACATTGTGTGTTAACAAGACATTTTTTTTAAAGAACTGAGCTATGTGTATGAATTAGATATCATTCACATAACTATGATGTTTATCTACACATTGTAACATCTGTTAATAAATTTGAATCTAACAAGATACACTATTTGATAATGTTGTGTAAGATCAGCTGACTTTAGGTCCCAATGCAATGTTGATAATAACTGCGATGTTTCTAATCAGCTACCAAAATAATGATTAAAGGTGGTGGGCTGTCTGAGCATTGTAAAGGCTCTTTAAGTAGTGTTGTTATGGAAATTATTTTAATAGGCAATTAACTGCTACAAAGTATTAGACATAATCAGTTGATCAATATTATCTTATAGGTGATATGGATAGTTATTATACGGGGCATTACCTCTATTGTGGAAATTATAGATACATAACACAGATAAAGCATTGCCGATCGCGCCAAGCCGCTCTATCGTAAACAAAACACTTGGGCGTAACATCGAGGAAAAACACAATTTCCTAGTTTAAACTAAAAAACATTGTAGAGACCCCGAGTAAAATTTTGATATTGTACATATCAGCAAACCAGAGGAACTGCTTTGCCAATTTCAGCAGTAATCGGGACAATGAATGAATCATTGAGTTGCAAGGGCACAGCAAGAAAGTCGACGCAGAGCGAGGGTGGTCGCCGGAATGCCAGAAAAAACCGGACACGTTAGCTTTCCACGCCATTGAGGCGGCTCACGTCATCATATTCTAGCACGCTCAAGACGAGACTCCGCGAGCCAGCGGCACATGTGGGGGACGCCATTCTTGAAGCACCTTTCTTGGTATCAAACTGACAGTCTTTGTTGGAGAAATAACGGTTCACAGCACCGAACAACACACCAATTTCACACACTTCAACCAACCAGAACATCGAAATAGATCTATTTACCTCAAATTACATCGATTTGAACCGAAAATTAACTGATTTTCCGAAAAAAATCTAATTTGCCCATACCTGAGAATGCGCTCAAACGCAAGCTGGTCACGTGACTTCTTAGTGTTGTACGATCTGTGAATTTTGAAACGTTTTTGACATCCAAAAAATATCGATTCAATTAATAAAAACATGAATGAACTGTGAGTAATTAATCTTTATTATATTTTTTGATATCATTATCTTTTTTATTAGTCTGAGCAAAAAAAGTTCTTATTATTAATTTCAATCATTTTTACATAACTTAATTTACAAAAACTGATGATGATAGTTAACTTCTGCGGTTCTGTACTTTCATCGGTGCAGTTATTCATCGTTTATTTATTTTCGTAATTAGGAATTAGGAGCCTATATGCAAAGCGAACTTACAAATGCAAATAGCTTTATTGTTCATATTCAAAGCTCTAATTAGAGCTAAAAAGTATAATTTTATGAATACCTACTTACATTATTTCTGGTTTTATCTTAGAACTACTACATTTTGTTCCTTTAAGCCCAGAGTTCCGTTTTGTTTGAAAATCATTTAATGTTTTATTAAATCATTGCGTATTATTTTTATTTTACTTTTATGTCTGTAATGTGCTTTTTTTGAGAGGTTTATAACATTAAGTGTCATTACATTATGATTGTAGTAGTTAAAAAAAACTATTTAAATGCTTTATTTTCACCTGTTACATATTTTTTTATTATCATGTCTGATAAGACATTTGATTATGAATCGAGAATCTGCCAGAACTGGAAAACTAAACATCGAATGGATTTACGGAAACGGTACAGCACTATTGAAAGATGCGCTTACAGATAATAAAATAAAAGTACGTTCAGAAAATAAATTATTCCGTTTAAAACCTTGTTTTTTAAACTAAAATACATGAAAATGAAAAATACATGAAAATCATTAATTTTACATAAATTCATTGTCAAGTAATTCATTATGAGTTAAAAGGATAAACATTTACCAAAAAAATAAATTATTTAAAAGCAAACTGAATCAAGTATAAAAAAAATATCATTCAACGAATTAGTTTCAGAACACAAATTATCTTGTATTATTTTCCCGCGCTCGTCAAAATCAAAAATATTTCTAATTTCTGTGTAAAAAAAATCTAAGGAAATATTACTAATGATTTAAAACACGGGAAATTACTCACGTACGATTCAGTCGATTATTCCGACTATAGTTTGCTACAGTGCTATGCGAGACGCAGCCGCGCGCGCGCACTCGCCCTGATGAAGACCGCCGAATGCGGTTGAAACTATAGTCGGAATAATCGACTGAATCGTACGTGAGTAATTTCCCGTGTTTTAAATCATAATGTGTGAAAACCACGTCAGTTTCCATAATAAAATATTATTAATGTTATGTAATATTAGTTAACTCGAATAATGTCCTTACTTGAAGACGTGTTTCTCGAAGATGAAGCTGGCGAGGCTCAGGAGCTGGAGCGTTTCATAGAAGGCGACGAATATGACGAGAGGCCGAGACCATCTACACCGGATAGCAACGAAGATAGCGAAAAAGAAGACGAAGCAGGTAATTTACGGCACCTTTGTATGTAGTTGAACTTATCAGTGTTTTTAAACAAGGGTTTAAAAGCTGTGACTTTACGTGTCCAAACATAACCTTATTTCCTTAGCCACCCACGGATTTATCAAAATTAAAAAAAAAAGGCTAAACATAATTAAAAACAATGCTTCATTAACTTGTAGATCCTAATTGTGTGTGTTACATAACATTTACAAAACTTCCCCCATGTTTATTCCTATTTCTCTTTGCACAAAACCAAATGCCAAAGGCTCATACATTAATAAGATATAAAAAACCTTAGTAATAATATAAAAAACTTTATATTACAGAGGAAGACAAAAGGCATGTTGATCCAACATCAGCTAAGCCAAAACGCATCGTCAAGAACCCTCGTGTTGTGCTCAACCCTGCTCGGCTCACGGGCCCGCGGGGGATACAGGTCATACCCAATCACTTTAAAGATTTCACATTCAAAGGTGAGATGTACTCTCAAGTGTTAAGGACTTTAACAGCTAACATCCAGGCTGACTACTTCTCTAGACATCAGGCCACTCTGCCATAGGAACCTACTTGCTTTTGTCATACAAGAAAAATACAAATATCCAGGACACTTGCACATGCGGTCGTCTGACCACAAACTAAGCAAAGCTCACATGTATATTTTTAAATACATCATGTTAGCCCTCAGAACAAACACAAATGTTAAATATGTTAGATAGATAGATAGATAAACTCTTTATTATTCACACTACAAATAACAAAAAAACAAGAGAATAATTATAATAATTCTTATTCTTTGTTGAAAAACTAGATTTCAGTACAATAAGCAGGCTTTTAAGCTGCCAGCGCAAGCATCTATAACTGCTACTACCATGCATAACGAGGTCTGCACTCTGTGCCTGGGCACCGATGGCTCCACCTTAGTTATGGGGCTGCTCGAAATCATGAATAAAATGGCATCACCCCTTAACCTCCTTTTTTAATCTAGACTGGCTTGTATCTACACCAACTTCACTTTTGCTATCAATACTATTAAATCCATAAATGTATGAATAATTACTATCATTTTTGTGTTGTAATTTCAGGTAAAGGTCATGAGAAAGAAGACCTAGACTTAGTCCTCAAAAAGCTGGAACACTGGGCTTACAGGCTGTATCCTAAATTCGAGTTCAAGGACTGTTTGAAGAAAATTGAGACTTTAGGCAAAAAGAGGCCTGTTATGGTAAGAAACTAAATTTGTTGTTTACAACTGAAGTGTTTTAAAACCCGTGCCATGACATCTTATTGCTGCGCAATAAGGTTTTATGGTTGTGCAGCGTAGGCGGCTGAACCTAAAGCTGTAAACCTAAGGCTGGAACCAGACTGGCCGCAAATGCCCACGAAAGTTGTCCTATTGGTTGTTCATTTTATTTTATTTGAATAATCAGACAGCCTGGTTAAACGTAAAAACGTACAATAATACTAACACATAAGCTAAAATTTAGGGTACCATTATATAAATAATACTTAATACTTACTTATAAAAAAATTAATTAAATTAAATATTAATTAAACTTAAAGCTTTTTGACCAATAGCATTTTGTATCATGGCGTATCGGCACTTTTGCGGGCGTTCGCGGCCATAATCTGGTTCGGGTTTTAAAACTCTTCACAATAAGATGTCACAGTATGAGCCCAGATAGCACTTAACATATTAAGTCAGATTGGCCTAGGCTTTAATTGTCTTACATTTAAGTAGGAAAACACACAACACAAAATAGATATTTACGTTAATTCATTATTGTTCACACCAGGCAACACAAAGTCAAGGGTTCAGCTAAGTATTGGCTATGGTTAGCTGAATTGCCCCCCAGAAATAACAAAAGAAAAGAAATGTCACTAGAATAGAATAATAGTTATAATACAACAATTTTTAAGGAATCTGCAAACCACCATATCTCTATACAGCTAAGATGTCTGTGGTAGCTTAAAATTATTAAAACAAAAGGTCTAACATTCCACAGAGTAGAGCGCCTCTTATAAAGATGTTTTTAGCCTAGTCAGTATTCAATTTGTTAGTGGATCTGTGAGCTGTAGACCTCGCGGCCGACGTTTATTCTCCTCTTCAGAGCGCATTCCTCGACCGGTACTCGTGAAAGTTTGTAAGCAGGTTCGATTGATACAGTTTTTTTTAAGAAATGCGACCCTTAAATTCGGACATATCCGGCAGATAAAGACAAATCGAACATAAGAAAGCATTTTTGTCGAAGTTGAAGCACAAACGCTTCGCTCGGTCGATTAATATTAACTCATATTATTATACATTTTCTTGTATTTGTGTTGAATGCTTATTGTAAATAATTAACATAAGTACATAGGTAGCGCTACGCGATCCTATTTCTTAAGTTTAGTTTCGCCTCCTAACTACAGTCCGATTTTATAATCAAACATATCTCATTCACAGGTGCACCTAACAAAAATCCGCACGGACCAGTTCATGTCCGACGAGACAGTCGTGCAGCGCGAGTCCAGCGACGAGGAGGCTCCGCAGCCGGCGCAGGAAGAAGACGAATTCGATAAACTGCTGCGGCAGCAAATTGAGCTGGCTCGAGCCACGCCAGTAGCTGGGACTGCTAAGGGATTTACCACTCCTATGGCGGATAAGTTAGTATTTTCTTGTGATTTATGTAACGGGTATTACTCTCGTACGATTTAGTCGATTATTCCGACGATAGTTTCAACCGTATTCGTCGGTCTTCATCAGGGTGAGTGCGCGCGCGCGGCTGCGTCTCGCCTTTTCAGGTAGTTCTCAGATTCTGTGCTCCTATGAAGTTTAGTAGCTATCAGAATGACAAAAACCCGAACAGGTTGTTAGTAGCTAGCTGCGCGGTTTCACCGTGGTTTTAAAAAGTATCCTATGTGTTATACCCAACTATAATCTATCTCTTTGCCCAAATTTCATCCAGATCCGTTCAGACGTTCTGACGTGATTGAGTAACAAACATCCATAGATCCATCGAATCCATACATCCATCCAAAGGGGTTCCAGTATGTTTCTATGCACGCTGGCATGTCCACCCGCCGCCATTTTTTTTGCAAAGTTTCCGGGCACGAGAATAATATTATATACTAGCTGCGCCCCGCGGTTTCACCCGCGGTTAAAAAGTCCTATATGCTATTCTAGACTGTAATCTATCTCTGTGCCAAATTTCATCCAGATCTGTTCAGCCGTTCTTGCGTGAAAGAGTAACAAACATCCATACATCCATTCTTACAAACTTTCGCCTTTATAATATTAGTAGGATAGGATGGGTAAGGGATATTAATCAAAAATATCGTCACGCTTTTCCTTCGAGGGAGCTGGCAGAGGTGTAATTTAACACCCACACTTCGCCGGACGATATTCAGTCCCAAATGTGACGTGGGAGAGCCTGTCGCATTAGGCGCCACCTACATCTTTTTTCCATCTCTCACTACAATAGTCTGTACAAGATGGCCTTATTTGCTTGATTTGTGAAGGGACTCCCTACACGTGGTCCCCGGGTAGTGCTAACCGGGTAGCAAACTCTGGTGGGAGGCTTCGGCCGTGGCTAGTTACCACCCACCGGACCAAGCCATGTCGTAAAATGACCTAGTCGTGTTTCGGGATGTAGTCCGGTGTAACCGTTCCGAAGACGGGTCTGAGCAGAAGCGCACTTGTAGCGCCTCACTCAACTGCCGTCTTTGTACTTCTTCACTTTTCAAATCTTCAAGGCTAGGGTGAATAAGTACCTTATAGGTCGTCGTGCTCCATCTTAGACCACAACGTCGCTTAACATCAGACGAGTTGGTAGTCAAACGCCGACCTATTGTACATAAAAAAAAGGATTGTTAAAAATTGAACTGTGACTATCACAATAATAACACTAGAAATAAGGATAGGATAGCTGGATAGGATAATTTTAATTCAATAATCAGACCGGTTCAAAATGCTAGTATCGATTTACCTGTTTGTACCTGGCTACCCGAGAGTTGTGACCGGAAAAGAATAGGCATCCCAACGTTTTCATATTCTATGGGCTTCAGACTGAAATTTGTTAGACAACACATATTATGCAATATATTTATTGACATTTAAAATTAAATATAAAATACGTTTCATCAAATAAACATCTCGGTGAAGGTCGTTCTATATCGGGATCTTAGACTATACTTTTATCGTGCGCGGAAACTACAGACTTCCGGAAACGGAAAAAAAACAAAATGTCGGTGGGTAGATGTATGCCACAAAGTTTCGAAGTCCTTTTGCATTTATAATATTACTGTTTTTTTTAACTGACTTTCATAAAGGGGGAGTTCTCAATTTTTTTTAGATAGAACAAGCAACGTACCGTGGTTTCAGCCATGTGGTCTCAAAGGAATATAATCATACTAAAAAATATTATAAACTGTGCATCTTCAACTCTCAAGTGAATCGGTTTTGTTTGGGCAAGCATGCGCCTCATTGCGAAATGGCCAAATACAAGCCTATTAAAGAATAACATAAAAAAACACTGTTTTATCTTTGTAGTTTGTGGGGAATCTCTTTACAGAGCTAATCAAGTTAAAATTTGATTTCAGAACGATCATGCCGAAAGCAACATCATCCCCATCAATAAACGAAGAACAACGAGAAAGAATGCTCCGGAACAGACAACTGGCTGAAGAACGAAGAATTGCACGACTCACACTAAACAAATCAAATACTGGACACGAAACTTCTAATAACAATGTTAAAACTAGTACTACACCAGAAAAATCAACTAATACTGCACTTGAGGAAGATTTAAGGGATAATAATATGTCTCAAAATAATAAAAATGAAAATGCTATAGAAACACTTGCATCAAATACTATTAGAAACAGAAACGACAAAATGCACGATGCAGAGGAAAATATTACTAGAGCAAAGAGTAACAGATCGAATGTATTAGATAGTTCCGATTCGGAAGATGATGCGCTAATTATAAATGAATCGGTCACAGTTGATGTTCATAGTCATAGAAATTATGATAATGAGGAAGAATCTGATATTAGTCATCAAAATGAGAATGATAAAGAAGTAAATTCTGACATTGTTCATCATAAACAGGATGATGATGAAATACATTCTAATATTGTTCAGAATGAACAAGGTTCAGATAATGTACAAGAAAATGAAAATGAACAAGATTCTGATATGGAACAACAAAATAAAAATAAGGAACGAAAAGAAACAGATGAGATAAACTCTGATATGGTTAATAATGAAAATGAAAATCATTCTGGTCTGGACCATCAAAATAAAAATACTGTTGAAGAAATTAGTGAAGAGACAAGTGATGTTGAAATGATTGATAAAGAAAATGAATCAAGTATTAACAAAAATGATAAAACAGCTGACTTAAATAAAGATACAACCTCAGATCTTGACATCGAAGAAATACCCAAAAATAACATAGATTCAGAGATGTTACAAACTATTGATAGTTTCACAGTAGTTAATAAGCAAATAAGTGAAAATGAAAATAATTCAAGAAATGCTGCGGTCGAAAGTGTTGAAAATACTAAGGCAGCTGAGAAAAATATTGAAACTGCTATAGCAGATGTTGATGACATCATGGATGTGGACTTTGGTGATGATTTTTGAGTAAAAATAAAGTTATTGTGCTTTTTTGCAATTGTCATGGTATAGTCCTTATAAAAACTACTGTAGGTATATTTATTATTAACTAGCTTTTACTTACGATCTTGTTCGCGTTTATGCAGAACATAGTATCCAAAAACCTTCCTTGTGAAAAAATGAAACTAATTATCAAATTTCATCAAGATCCATTCAGCCATTTAGCCGTGAAAAGTCTACAGACAGACGGACAGAGTTACTTTCGATCTTCTAATATTAGTATGGATTATGTGAGCCAGCTATGTCCTTTCTTCGTCTCCCTGTTGTCTCTTGGCCTTGAAAAGGACTAGCTTACCAAAGCAAAAACTGTAGGTACTTATAACAAAAAAAAAAAGGTCTGTGGTGCGGCGTATGTGGTATTGAAACAGTTTTTTATCAACATCAAAAACAAAATTAAAAAAATATTTTTTTTCACACTCACCATTGAAACTTTTGCTTAAAAGATGATTTTGCCAGGCGCTGATATCGTTTTGTTGGCATAGTGAATCTGGCTGCTATAGAAAAACCACGAAGAACATCAACTTCATTCGCTTTTATTTTGACTGCCTCGGTGGCTCAGTTGTTAGTGAACCTGCCTTCTGAGCTTGGGGGCGTGGGTTTGTTTCCCACCTAGGGCAAACATTCATGTGATAAACATTTGTGTTTGCGCTACGTCTAGGTATTTTTTATCTGTTTAAGTATGTATTTAATTTTAAAATATGTATAGGGTGTGCCAAAAAAACCTCTTACATACTTACATATACTCAAAAACATAACCGTTCTTCTTGCGCAGTCGAGTAAAAAGGAACCCATCCAAAAAAAAAACCGCTTTCTAGAACCAGTTTCCACCAGTGCTATGCTATGTGGACTAACAAATGTGATTTATGGATACTAAACGCATCAATAGCAACGTAGCAAAGCACATCTTTGGTGGAAGAGCAGCCGATGCCAAGTTAGAATGAACCTTGGTATAATAAATTATACCTCGCCATAGCGTACAGAGACAAAAAACGTTCACGTGAGTGGGTACCACACTGACGACAATCGATGCATAAGCAAGACCGGAATAAGTTATTTATGGCGGTTGTACATTCTCGCGCGAGTGCCCTCGCTATGTCTCGCACGAGTAAGCGCTACACGAGTGAGACCCTGTACATTCTCGCTTAGTTCAGTCACGACGAGCGACGGCGAGGAGATGGACGTGGACGCGCTCCAAGTCACGGCAGCTGTAGCGCTATGCGCTATTATAATTATGTGCACATTTATCATATCATGTTCCTCTATTGGAAAACCAGTTACCTCAGATATACGAGCCCACGCATCATAAACTTTATGTTTATCTTTGTGGTATTTGTGTGGGCTCCCATAAAATTGGCTCACTTTGATAAAGTTCAAGAAAATTTTACTCTTTTTCTTGGTTGAAATTGAAATGAGTCGGTTTTGGCTGTGGACTTTACGCACGACTTAACGCCGTAACGTCTCGCGGTAGAATGAACAAAGCGAGTGTACAGGGATACACTAGTCTCCACTCGCGAGGGAAGGCGAGGCCCTTTGACTCGCGCACATAAAACTGACACGAGAGCGAGAGCACGCGAGACGAGGCGAGCCCTCGTCGAGAATGTACAACCGCCATTAGGTACAAGTTCAACAGAGACGATAGCGATGACGGTGACGTGTCGTGTGACAACTCCCGGAACGCTAATTTTAACCTTGTTTTTTGGATCATGGAATGAGCTACACTGAGTAGAGAAGCACTGACAGGGTGTTATCTGACGTGTGGACGCAGTTTTCTGCTTTCCTAAAACCATGTTAAATACCTATACTCAAGTTTATCAAGGACAATTAACTACAAATAAAACTAAAATGTACACCTTTCAAAATTTATTTATTATATTACTAATATAGGGTGCAAACAAAAAAGAACTTATCACAGTATGCATTTACCATATTTCCATCCGCTAATATCAATAAATAAACCATCTATTCTATCTAACGTTACAAAAAAAATGCTAACTCTTTGTATAATATTCCATTCCCAAAAACCCAGTTTCACCATGCTCTGATAAGTTTTAAGTGGCTGATAATAACATGTAGGTATATAGGTAGGTACCTACAAATATAGGCTTAGAACCGCCTCAGTAGGAAGCCATGTAATAGGAAGCATTCCATGTGTTATACAGAACCTACACATTCATTTACAGGCAAACTGAAAACTTAGAAAACGTAATACGAACTACTATCGTAAAACACGTATCTTTATATTATTTGAACAAACAATCCGTAACAATAACATAGTAGAGAGAGCCCAAGTTTAACCAACAGTTAAAACTTATCCTAAGATTGTGAACCTGAGTTTTGTGCCTATCTCTATTTATTGTTTAACATATTCCTTTACAATTTTGACCAAAATGTGAGTATCATAACAAAAACATATAACTACTAGTAGAGTTAAATAAGCATTAACGCTTTATGATTTTTGACAAGCTAAAGCTGAGGTCAGACGACGCACGACGCATGTGTCACGTCGCACAGTGTTTTATACATTTGACAGATCTAATCGTATGACCCAAGCCAATGTATGAAACAAAGTGAATTACACGAGTGCAATTGCTTCCGTCTGGGCTGAGCTTTAGTTGTATTCAATTGAACGTAATAATAAAGACTGGCACACATAAAACCGGCCAAAACGTTAAAACCTAAGCATTTTGGTATCCAAGAAACAATTGTATTTACCATGGATTACGCCGCGTCGTTTTCAAACCGCTTTTAGTGTGGCGATGCCTTTATCTATATTCACATCTTAAATGTAATTTGACTTGCGATTAACCAACATTACGATAATGCTTCGACAAAAAAAGTTTAGGATTAATTACACTATATTTACATAGCATTTACATTTTCGTATTGCGAAAGCAGCCATGGATCATAATTATAGTCTAGCTAGAAATTCTATTTTACTCGACACTGGCTAAATAAAAAAAATGTTCGGATCCAAAACCTTAAAAAAGTTAGAGAAAACACTTGCGAAGAGCATTCTCTATTTCAATTTGGTATAAAAACGTTGATATTAGCCGTACTTCGCGACTTCACTCGCTACTCCTGTATCGATTTTTTTCTGGGATCTATTTTTTGTAATGATTTATTCAAAAATATGTTTAGCCTGAAGACTTCATCCTACCCTTGAGTCGGAATTGAGTGGGAACTAACACACAAATGATATAACAAGAAGAAGTTTTCTTCTCCTTTCTGCAAACTATCACATTCCTAATATTAGTACGGACAAGTTTGAGTGAGTGTGTTTCCACTCAACTCCGATTCTTCACACATCACCAAAATGAATAAACATGTCATATCCAAACTTCAAAATGACGGTAGCAAACATGACACTTCAAAAATATGACAATAAAGTTCAAAAACATGTAAATAAAGTTTTTAGCTCAAGAAAATGGCACGATTCTTCAAAATGTCAAGAGAAAAATTTAACATTTCAATGAATAATATATCACAAAGAAATAAAAAAGAATACTAAAGGGAACTGGTCTAAATTGCGTCCTATAGGACACCATTTAGACGCCATAGGGCCACATAAAATTTTCAGATGTCTATTTACCTAATTCGCAATACCTAATTAAATTTCAAAGCAAAATGTTCGCCTCGGTTATAATTCGGACAAATTACGATGACTCACGTCATCATTTAATAACAATCCGAGCCTTTACAAATAGTTCGAATTATACGACCTCACGATTCCATAACCAGCATCATATTGTTCACAAAGAAAAAAGTATCTTGCATAGAGTGCAATAGAAGTTAGAATGCCATGTTCAACACCATAAAGTAACATGCAACTAGAGGTTTTTATTTTACGTTTAGTATTTACATTTTTAAACAGCACAAAAACCTAACCCTACCTTACAACTAAGAAAGAATAAATTATTTACATGTAGTATTTGGTTTTACATTCAATACCTATGCGAAAAATTGAAAAACAAATTGAAAGGAGAATGCCCAAAAATGAAAGGCGCTTCAAAACCGACTATATCATTTACATATAACATTATCATCAGGTCTTTTCTTCGAAGGGGTTGGTTGAGGTGTATTTCAACACCTACACTACGCCGGATAATATTCAGTGCAAAAATGAAGGGGGCGAGCCCTATATGATATGATCCATATTCTTGCAGATTGCTGTGAACAATAAAATCCTAAAGACATTTTGATATCGTATCAAAGCGAAAGAAAACTTGGTACCATTTTGGCGATCTCCTTTCAAAAAATATTTTATACATCATCTTCGTACCAGATACATGTAGGAATTGAAACTCTAAGCACTGGTGTTAAAGTACAACCACAATCCAAATACATATAATTTGCCAAAGTGGCCGATACATTAGTTTTTGAAGTTTATCACATTGGAAAGCATTTGTCATTTGGAAGAAATAGCATACACGATCTTTCAGGAAAGTGCTTTTAATAAATTGAACAAGTATTTTCTTGGACGCGACTGGATACCCCATGCACATTATAAACAAACACTTAAATAGACATTACCGACAAAATTACATACGCAATTAAAAAATTGAGTTAGCCAGTTGAGCTCAAAAGTGGGATACTGAGCTCTGATTGGTCGGCCCAAGGTCATGAAAAGGACACTGGCTTACCATTGGTTGCAGAGTCGTAAAAGCACTTTGGTGCTAATGTGTTGACTGAAGTATCGTTCCTCTAGTTTGGAGTAAGTATGTCATTTAAATATACATTAAAAAAAAAACTTGTTCAATTTACCAACAAAATATTATTTTCGTACTTCCTAACCCTTGAAATAACAAGTTTATTTTCTCTTCATAATTATCTAGTTTATTTTCGAAGACAGTTCCGTTTTAAAATACCAAAACAAAATTTTTATTATACATTTTGTACAGCTCAAACCCTACATTCCAACAACAAGAATTTTACTAACACTTGAGATAATACTGCACAAGATTTGATGGCGCTCTATGTACAGCGGTTTATAAAAAGCAAAACGTTGTAAGTGTTGCCAGAACGTGTTATTTCTTTCTTAATTTTTTGACCAAAATCGTCATAAATACGGAGATAATAATTTGTAAGGATTTCTTCTTGTAACTATCTACCCAAATCGATACTTTAGATTAGCTATGCGTAACTTTTGACAAACGAACTCTGGCAACAAGAAGTACCGCGCTTGTCCAATGCTACAACAAGTTTTAAATTTTAACCTTTCAAAACCGAAATTCTTAATGAAAAACGGGTTTTTAGACTTATACAGTATTATCGTATGATTTACTATATTTTCGTTTATAATATTTAATTACAAATATTTCGAACCAATCACTGAGTCACGTCAGGTATGAGCGAAGCAAAAAATGTAGTAAATATCATCCAAGTCACAGCTAATATAGACGGTTGATTGTCTTGAACCGGGTTGTTTGGTGGGTTACCGGGAGGTTGGGTGCCTTCTGGTTGGTTTTCGTCTGCTGGCTGGTTGTCGCCGGCGGGTTCGTTGCCAGCTGGTTGGTTGCCAGCTGGTTGGTTGCCAACCGGCTGGTTGTCGGCCGCTGGCTGGTTGCGGTTGTTTAGGTTGAGGTCGCGGAAGAAGCCGATTTGATGTCTGAAATAAAAGAAATTATTTATTACATTATGGTATGAGCACAGAGCATAATTCATTTTCAATTAGAAATTTAAGAAAAGTTAAGTTTTTTTTTGTTTTGATCTTTTTTGGTGCGTAGCCCACTCGGGAATCGAAACAGCGTCGTGACGACGTTGCGTTCACATACTGGAGTCCAGGCGTTGGCGTCTATACTTGCTTGTCACGTTCCAATTCATACAACATGAAGCCAAATGATAAAATGGCGGCGGAGTCGAAGCGCGCCGCGACTCTAAAGTGATCGAACTCGCATTTATTTATAAACAAAACAGATGTTGCGCCTTCATCTCGACGCTAGATCATGTGGGCTACCCCTCTAAGTGTTAGCGAGAGAACACTTAAAGAATGTATGAAAAAAAAAATCTGTAAATCGGAGCACAAGTAGGTAACCATACTGGCATTTCATTATATTTTCCCAAATATAATTATTTTTTTTTTTAGCTGGCAGCTGCTCGTTCCTTCCCTTTTGGCGATGACGCCCATGGTAGTTGAAATCAATGTATACGGTGAGTTTAGAAGCTGCGTAGATATAGTCGAGCCAGCCAAACATGGATGGAGCTATTGGGTAGAGTAGAAGTAAATGTCCAAAGGCATTGAGATATAAGTACTTTGTACTAGAGAAGCTGTTCCAAACAAATAACGTCACGCAACTTGATAACAGCGTAGCCTGCCTGCTTCGACTGATTGCAGGTTTGCTGCAGCGCTAAAACATTCGTTATGTCTTCTAACCAAACTATTAAAAACATGCATATTATTGTTATGTAATCCTGTAACCTGTAAATGACGTTGTCAAGTGTATAGTAGTTATACCTATGACCCGCATTAATGAATTGAATTGAATGCAGAGCTGGATCGCAGTTTTCTCGTTCCGTTTACAACTGCACTTCGTGCGTGTTGGAGCCACACTAATGTAAGGTTGCAATACAGTGCAGTCGAAGAAAGTCAATGTTCAGACGATGCCATTTAATACGTAGTACATTCGATGTCCAGAGGTGGTCAATCCTCACATGTACCCACCACCCTCTTACCAACAGCAACCAGGCTGCGCTTTCATACAGATACACTAGCGACTACAATAAGGAGAGCCTCTAGATGTGGTTAAACCAGCTTTTGGGGGCTGAGCTACCCACGTCCGTAGGAGTGTACTCTATTCTGATTCCCTACACGTGGTCCCCGGGTAGTGCTAACCGGGTAGCAAACTCTGGTGGGAGGCTTCGGCCGTGGCTAGTTACCACCCACCGGACCAAGCCATGCCGTGAAATGACCTAGTCGTGTTTCGGGATGTAGTCCGGTGTAACCGTTCCGAAGACGGGTCTGATCAGTGGCGCACTTGTAGCGCCTCACTCAACTGCCGTCTTTGTACTTCTTCACTCTAGTAAACTTCAAGGCTAGAGTGAATAAGTACTTTATAGGTCGTCGTGCTCCATCTTAGACCACAACGTCGCTTAACATCAGGCGAGTTGGTGGTCAAACGCCGAACTATTCTACATAAAAAAAAAAAAAAACCAGTCAAACACAAGCCATTGAAAACTATTGGATAGAGTAGATGTCGTAAGGTGATCAATACTCGCAGGTAGTCAGCGACCACGAGCACCATCACCAAAAGACATCTCGACCAGCTTCCTTATAGATACACGAGTGAAAACAGTACGAGTCTCGAGGCCGCATAGATGCGGTCGAGCCAGTCGAACACAAACCTAGAGTAGATGTCGAAACCTGGTGAATACTCACAGGTAGCCAGCGACCACCAGCACCAGCACCAGCAGGAGTCTCGCCCCGCTCCCGTACAGGTAGACGAGCGAGGACAGCACGGCCAGCCTGGAGGCGGCGTAGATGTGGTCGAGCCAGTCGCGCACGCCCTCGTCCTCGTCCGCCGGCGCCTCGGGGGCGGGCGGCGCCTCGGCCGGCGGCGCGGCGGCGGCGGCGGGCTGCTGGTTGGCCTGCCACCTGGGGACAGGATTATACAACATAGAACAAGAACAAAAACCTGACTGCAAACTGTTGTATACAATGTACCTTCCACTATCAACACGATTCAAATGAGGCCTCACTTGTCGAAATCCATCAAGCTGTTTAGGCTGCATGTAAAAGACGTACTTATCGAGTGTATGTACCTATATACCCACATACATACACTCGAAAAACAATACAATAGTGGCAAAATCGAGAAGTGTGGACAGATAACCACGTGTTTGTGCACAATAAGAACCAATTAGTTCCTTAATTACTTATGTAAGGTATTGTATACGAAAATAAACAGCTTTCTTTCCAAAACAATACTTTATCAGTAGTTTGAGGTTACTATCTTATTTTGCACTCCTTAAAAAGAATGTTGAAACAGTTGGCATCGTTAATACGAACTATAACTTTTCGTTATGTATATTGAGGATGGTGATATCATAACATTTGAGTTCAATTCAGCTGTAACCGAATTTCGGCCCGCATTGCTAAAGTATGATATTTGAGTGCAATTCGGATGTTTACATTCGGCCCGCTTTTATACTTTATAGATTTGCATAGGAGGTTTATAAACAAATTAAAAACGAAGTGACAAATTTGTATACAGGTAAAATGAATTTCTATCTTACATCTATCTTGTACGTTTTAGGTAATACGTAAAGTTGAGAATATGTGTGACCCTTTCCTATGTAAGAAATTATAGTATAGAGCGCCCCTTAATCGTCTCATGTAGTGCATAATTGAATAATACACTGAAAATAACATTTATTTTACTTTAACTAATTGCTCATATATGTATAACCTACCTGTCATAAGTAACTTTTATAGAGGTCGTACCCGACTATTGCTGCTAACCCCCGCGAAAATGTCTTTTGGTTGTTAGTGGCTTTTTGACTAATAGAAACGGCGTATCGGCGTTTTAGGGGGCGTTCGCGGCAAAAGTCTGAAACGAGCTTAATAAGCTTTAGGGTGTTGCTTTCTAAGCAATAGGGTGTTGCTCCCTCAGCAATATGCCCCTCAGTTTCTTGCCTGTTCTTTTGAGTAGAGGCTCTTTATACGAACAAGGCGGACGAATCTATTTAAAAAAAAATTGACGTTTTTGATACCTAAATTGAATAAAAACATTTTGACTTTGACTTTGAATAGGGTGTTACTCTCTAAGACAAGCGATTGATTTTATTACTTCTAGACAAGATAAAGATTTAAAAAACTTTTTAGTTTCAATATATCATTAAGTTGGGCGTCGCTGAATCAAAGTTTAGTGTCACTCGGATGGACGCACATCCGCCTACAGCTGACCTTGGCCGGAACGGAGCGACTTTACTGATTGACTCGCGCTGAGCCAATTTAACTATCAATGTTGTACCTAGTTATATTTTACATGACTACTTATAGAATAAGGCAAATATTTATTCGTTTAGAATCCTAACTAATATTACTAGTTGCTCGGTGGACTGAAGACCTGCGCCGGACAGACCGCGGACATACGAAAGTCAAAGTCAAAATGTTTTTATTCAATTTAGGTATCAAAGATACACTTATGAACGTCAAAGTTATTTAAATAGACTCGACCGCCTTGTTCGGACAAAAAGCCTCTACTCAGAAGAACAGGCAAGAAACTGAGGGGCATTATTTTTTCAAATAATAAATAAATTACAGTCTCACAAATTTTGCCATTCCGTAGATAGCGCGGACCGCTCGCTTTTGCAAAATAAAAATGGCCTCCACTTCAGCAGCTGATCCCCACAGCAAAATGCCATATAACATTATGCTGTGGAAGTAAGCAAAGTAAACCATCCGAGCTGTAGCTATATCCGTCAGTTGCCTAATCTTGCGAACCGCATAAGCAGCAGAACTAAGTCTCCCAGACAGAGCACTAATATGTGGACCCCATTGCAGTTTGGAATCAATGCTTATACCCAGGAACACCGTCGCCTTGTCTATGTTAAGTTTATCGCCCTCAAGCATTACGTTTGGTTCTATATATCTAATATTAGGCATGGAAAACTTTAAACACTTAGTTTTTTTTGCATTTAGTAACAAATTGTTCGCAGCGAACCATCTCGAAATAATAGTCAGTACGTTGTTCACATGCACAAGTTCACTATCTTTCCTATCTGTTCTAAAAATAAGAGATGTATCATCAGCAAATAGAACTATGTCTGTAAGGTCCTTAACCATATACGGCAAATCATTTATATACGCCAAAAATAAGAACGGGCCTAAGATAGAACCTTGTGGTACTCCCATTGTAACTAAAGATCCGGAAGATGTGACGCCATTAATTCCCACTTTTTGTTGTCTATCAGTTAAATATGACTCGACAAGATCTAGAGCGATTCCACGAATTCCGTAGTGGTGTAATTTACGGATCAAGGTGCGGTGTTCTACACAATCAAACGCTTTGGAAAGATCACAAAAGACACCGATGGCATCCTGTGAACTCTCCCAAGCTTCCGTCACATGCGTAACTAATCGAACTCTCGCATCTGTTGTTGATCTACTTTTCGTGAAACCGAACTGATTTTCGTTTAATATACTGTGTATGTTAGTATTTTATTTAAGTATTTTTGTCAAAAGTGAAGAATAGACGTTTCGCTCGCTCATGCGAAAGTGAGTTTGTTTTTCTGTTTGTTACGCTTTTCACGTCTTAACTACTCAACGGATCACTATAAATATTTGCATACACGTTGTCAGGGGTATAAAAAAGAACATAGGGTTTTTTTATCCCGAAAAAAATTACTGTTCCTGCGGGACCGCGGGTGGAACCGCGGGGCGCAGTTAGTATGGCATACTTTAAGGACTAAATGGCTAAGGAACAGTTATTTGAAACAGAAATTGTGTGCATCATGTGGATGGACGACAAATTATTTGTATGAGTTGCGTATTTTTTTTCCTGATTCGCCATCATCAATTTATCATTTACTGGTGAGCATAGATTTCTTTAGCGCGCCGTCTTTATGGTCCTGTCTGTGCCAGTCTCATTCACTGCCTTTCTTAAATTTAAATACAAACACAAATACTTAAATTCAAACTGAAAAATTGTGAGTCAAACTGCATATCATCATTACAGTCATCCACGTCCCAATGTCACACCGACCTACGATACATCGAGGGTGTTTGAGCCGCTATCCGCCACGCTGGCTCAGTGCGGGTTGGTGGGTGTCTCATGTCTATCGAATTATCAATTCTAGAACATGCCGGTTTCCTCGCGATGTGAAGCGCATGTTTTCTACTAGAAAATAATTCATTGGTGCCCGGCAAGGATAAAACTCGAGACCTCCGGTTGGAAGACGCGGTTCGTCCTACTCGGCCAAGAGAGCTCATCGCAACAAGATATTAAATAATATTTTAACTTACATATTAGCATACTGCTGCATATACTGCAAGTACGCCTGCTGCACCATCATCATGTGATCGGCCATCGTGGCCGGGTTGTTCGACACTGGCAGATAACTATGATAACTATGGTCTATATTATAGTTAGGATATGGTGGCACTCTGCCATAATTATTCACAAATGAGCTCAGGTAATTCTGCATTTCGACCGTATGGTTCTGGTCGTTCTGTCTCATTTCTGGTCTTGGAGCTTCTACTGCTGGTTCGCCGACGTTACGCCTTCGTACACCGTCTGCGGTTGGAACCACTGGCGGCACGGGTATTGGGGTGGGTTCAGCCATTTTTCTGCTTGGTGTGCAAACTAAGTGCATAGTATGTGCTATTTGACTTTCGTAGGTTCTGAGAACATCTTTGAGGATGGTGTTGTCGTCTAGAAGCTGGCCTGAGTATATGATCTTCTGTTCTTCTGATCTCTGAAATAAAGTAAATAGAGTTTAGTTGATTAAATGTGTTTAAATGTACGTTTATGTGTGAGGTGTGTTAAGCCCGCCATTCCCACGCGTACCAATCTGCCAGATTTGTCGGTGGCGAAGAATCTGCGTGTGAATGCGTTCGATGAGCGGCTCGTGGACCGATCCGCCGCGCCTAGCCCTCGCCGCCTAGCGCATAGTAGCACAGATTATCGGCATGCGTACTTTATGACATCTGCTACATGACTGGAGCCCGGTGTATGGCGACAGGCTCGCTCCCTGTCACATTTGAGACTGAATATCTTCCGGCGAAGTGTGGGTGTTGTATTACACCTCTGCCAGCCCCTCAGTGGAAAGGCGTGACGATATGTTATGTTTATCGGCAACTAATTTTTTTACATATTTGGATGACCTAAACTTAACCAACTTTTATTTAATAAACCTTAAAGTCACCATTTTGTTTTATTTTATTACTTTACTGGTTATAGAACTACAAGGAATACCCCGTTAATTATAATATTGTTTTTATAAAAAGGCTTTGCAATTGTTTGAAATAAAATAAACATAATATATTACAGGTATGACTACAACTTTCAAAGACATGTTGTTTTTAATTTCCAATGGCAAACAGCAAATGTTTTTGCATACATATCTAAGTTAACAATGCACTACATAGATACCATTCTGGGGTACAATATAATTGGTACAATATGTTAATTTAATGTGCTGTATTTCTGAGCGTACTGTACCCATGTAGTATTATGTAGTAGAAAAAATATATTTTAATAATAACAGCACCCTCTGTACAAACTGTACATCTCCGTCAATTTACAAGCTAAATGTTGCAATGGTATAAATGTAAAATAAACAAATAATTTGTCACATAAAGTCCTTTTTAGGCAACCCATTAAAAGCTTGGTTTAGTTAAGTTTTATTGTAATTCTTTTATGTACTACAGTTTTGAAAAAGAGTTGTTGTATTAAGGAAAAAAAGCCAGAACCTACAATTTAATGTGTTCTGAATCATGGTAGCACTCAAATACACTGAGCTGTTGAGCCTAGTGATTAGAACTAGGCTGAAGTGTTACATTTAACAATGCACTAACAATTTGTTATTTTTACCTTATCAAAATAATCACGGTTCCATTTGCAATTATTCCAAGCGCTGATAAGGCATAGTTTATCAGGGTTGTGGAAATACCTACATGTGAGAATGTTATACACTATGTAATGCAGGTAGGTAGCTCATAGGTGGGAGATGTCAACTAAGAATGGATTTTCCAACAGAGATTAAGAGGTCCACAGGTGAAATTGCGGGGCAGAGCTAATTGTGTGTTGCATTCAATTGTATTAAACTAAATATTTGATATATTGAGATCAAATATCATGATTAGATCAAAGCGGAGCCTGTTATTAAAAAAGCACAATAACTTTTGCAACATTTTTTCTACAAAAGACTACTAAATAATTAGTTACATTGTATACTTCTACCAATTAAAATGTTTACACAATTATGTATGTACATCGAGTTTGGATTATGATAGCAAGATAAATAATTTGGAAAATGCAATTATGACTAGGTACGTAAAGCAAACTATTGTTATGAAAGGCTTATAAAAATGGACTTGAAATAAAAGTTATACATATTTCTTAAACATGCAAAAAACCCGATTTTGCTAGAACTCAATGTGCTTTATCTTATCATGCAATAATTATTGGCATGAGATTTTAATATGCTGTTATTATTACATTTATGATAAATTTACGCCTTGACAATGAGATTTTTAATGCATATTTGGTGTGCAAATGAAATTTACTACAGAGCTATAATTTCATCAATGGCAATAAGATTATTTTTAATCTTTGATAATAAGCTAGTTTTGTTTAATCTCTTGCTTGCAGTTAGGCAATGATGTGGCCTATGATGAGGCATGTTAGCCTTGAAGAAACCAATCCCCTGGAGACTTGAAGATAAGGTGTAGAGCAAGATACCTACTGAGATATCTACTGTATGTTGTGTAGAGGCCCAAGAGTCAGAATTATCTTAAAAACCACCTATAGATTTCTGTCACTGCTTAAAAGTGAACACTGTAGTCCCTAAGCAATGATTATGAGTCAAGACCAATCAGACAGGTTCCATATTTGAGGTTTTTGGCTATAGGTCTAATTATAAGTCAAAGTAAATTTCAAGTTTCAGTGTGAGCTAATTAGCTTATATGTTTCTAGAACACATCTATGGGCATTGTGTTAGTGTGTGTGAGTATTAAGTGTCTTCTGGATTACCAATCATCTATATGGATACTAGTACCCACACACACACACACATTGATATGACTTAGCCATGGAAACTAATTAATACTTATGCTAAAAAAGCTAATAATACATAAAGCAAACACTAAATAGTTTGGAAAATTCTGTAGCTTAAAGATTGCAAGACAATCTAGAAGACTACCTAAATTAAAAAATATATATTTCAGTTTCCTGATTAATTATTTCCTGTAGGCTGTACAGTAGGTAGGTATTTAAAATGAGAACCAAAATAATTAGGTACCTACACTGAGCAACAAAGCTCTTGCCACCAGTACTGCGGTTAGTTTAATTACAGAAACCATTTTGAGGCTTTTCAGATGCCTCGATAAGACTACGAGGTGCTGTCGGTATTTTAATTAAGTTCTACAGAAAGTACCGATAATAAAGCAAAAATCTTACCGGTTTGCTAGGATACACTTGCGAAAGATGCCCCTTGAGTTGCCCCACTGTCCAAGACGACTCGCACTCGACGTTTTGGTCCTCAATTTGCTGATTAGGAGCCTTAACAATGAGCGTAACGTTATCGGGTATCATTTTTCAATCATCCAATTACTTGGGCGTTAGATAACAAGACGAAAACCCGTGATTCGAAACCAACATGGATCAACCACAAATTATTATATATTTCACAGCGATAGGGACAATAAAAACACTTTTAAATGACGCAATAACCAAAGTACAGTATTTTCAATTAATAACGCGACTGTTATCTAAATAAATAGCGACCGAATTAACAGGTTTTGAAGTAAATAAATACAACGATCTGGGGTTCCGCACTTGTCAATTTGTGCATGAAATTATCTGTCGGTTTTCCATTGGTCCAACACTTTGTGATGACGTCATAAGTTGTTTTCTTTTAGAGTATTCCTCAAATTTCTATTGGTGAGTAGAAAGTCATTAAACTATCATGCGTTTGTATTGGTCTACGCACTTATTTATGCTACATTGATGTTTTCTTTGACAATAACATTTTTTAATTTTGGATTAGTGTTTTGCGCCATCTACTGAATGAGCTTGTTGAACGAAATCCACACTCACCAATAGATGGCAGTATGCTCGATGAACTCTTTGAAGTTGTTTTAATAGATTCGCCGTGAGAGACAAGAAAATATTATTTTTAGTTTTATATATGTCAAAAACAGGTTAACTGCCAAAGTCAAGAAAATAAAAACAATAAACAAATTGTCAATCGTCAGTCCAATTCGCTGCTGGAAGAAAATTAAATTTAAAACAATCTAGCCAACAATTTACACTATTATTTTATACATTTAATAATTCTAGCTGTTTTGTACAAGAAATGCGGCAAGGATTCTTGAATTTCATTCAATAAAACTAATAAAGTTTTCTAACCTCAAAGTTTGTGATTCGACCACAGAAATGGGTGTTACAGTGTAAATATTATAACGAGTGCCCATAATCTTGCGTTAATCAATTAAGTAATTTAAATTTACGTATTAACAATGTTTCTCTTTAGTTTACAGCAATACCCAGTGCCGGAAAACAAGACTGGAACTTACGTGATTGAACTGCTTACAAAGCGTATTTTAGCGCTTGGGGCTTCTCAGCAGGGCCAGTTTCTAGTCGACTGTGAGAGCTATTTGTCTCTGCCACAAATGGGTAAGTCACTAAATGGTCTTAACAAAAAGAACTTTATTTTTCAGTCATTTGCTGCGTAACTGGCGCCCGGTATATGGCGACAGTCTCGCCCCCTCTCTCATTTGCGCCTATATCGTCCGGCGTAGTGTCGATATTGTGCACCTTTTTGGGGGAAAGGTGTGACGATATATTATGTTCTGCACCTTTTTGCTTCTAGCTTCTTATTAATTAAGTAAGAATTAGCTAAACTAGACTAAGCTAACTTCATAAAACCTATTTACAGATGTAACAGGCGCAACGAAAACCGTCCACATCCTCCACAACTCTGAGCAACCTGCCTCCGTCTTCTCCATCCTCGAAAGTGGCACAAAAAACATCCATGTAATAGCCGACGGTCTGTTCGACCTTCTCATGATGAAGCTGTCTCAGCATTACACATCTAAGAAACAGACGAAGATTGAGAGCAAAGGCCCGAGGTTTGAACTTGGGGACTTCTGTGTGAAGCTTGGGTCTGTTACTATGAATCAAAACTTCAAAGGGATTCTCATTGAGGTTAGTATGTTTTACTTTAATAATAATAAGCTAATGCTTACCTAACATATTTTTTAACAAGAAGGAGTAGACCTAGCCAAACCACTGAAGGTACAGCCTTCATAGGTATGGCTAGTTATAAGATCATTCTGCTATGAAATTGTAATATCAACCTTACGTCAAATAATGTTTTTCAGATATATTTTTATTTTGCATTTAGAATAAGCCACTAGACCTAACATTCTATAGGACTCCTATATTCTTCCTCAGGTAGAATACCGTCCTTGTGTGATGGCCAATGCTGTCTGGGGTCTACTTCGAGAGTTCTTGCAAGGTCTCCTCGGACCCTCAGTCCCCGTTCAGCCACCACAGCACCTCCTCAGCAAGATGAACGACATCTACACCCCCATAGACACCATATACCAATACTTGGAACACTTCAGTGCATATAGGAAAGTGACAGGCTTGAGAAATGCATAGAACTTGTATGGGGCACCATAAAGTGTCCCAAGAATTTACAATTTCAGATAGCCGGCTTGTTGAAGACTGAGAAAGAGGAATGGAAACAAAAATCTACACAAGTTAAAGTGAGAAAAAGCTAATTTTCACTATTTAACAGTCTTGTGGTGATCATGAAGGTTTATATATTCTAATGATGGGAATTAAAGTGAATTATGTGGACAAAGTGATTAGAAAATATAAGAGAAACTATTAACACTGATGTTCAATAGAGTGAAGACTATGTAGTAAATAATAGTTATGATTATTTTATAATAGTACATAACATATTTCATAGTATATTTTATGAAAATCAAACCTGGACAATCTGGTACTAGTAAAAGCAAATTTCTTACACTAGTACTAAATTGTCAATATACAAACAAAATTTTTTTTAGTATATAATTTAGTAGATAAGTAAGTTTTTAAAAAAAGCTATAGGATAAGTATTCAATAAATAAGTTTACAGTATATTTATTAATACCTTTTATTACTTCTTTGTATCTTCTTCGTGTGCTCTTTTAAATTGTAATATTGCAGACATATTGGTATTCATTTATATGAAGAAATAATTTTAAAGCAAATGTAAGACAAAAATGAAGTAAAAATGTTCTTTGATAAAATAAACTCATAAACATCATTAAACAAAACTTCTAATTCTACCTTAAATGGTTTAGGTATGTAACTAATTGGAACACAATATAACATTGACTAATATTACAAATGCAAATGTTTGCATTGCATTGCAAATGTTTTAAGTGTGTATGTTTGCTATACTGCCGTGCAGGCCCTAAAACGCAGTATGAGCAAAAACGCGGTTTCGAGAAAACCCGCTATAAACTATTTGATTTGTTTTTTTTCCATGTTACAAGGTTTAATGACGGATGTTTTGATGACCATTGGGTGCATCTGTTTTCGAAGAATGACTTTACAAAAGGAAATATGTTCTTAGATTAGTATATGACTAATAAAAACCATTTTGAAAAAAATTATCTAAAAAATGAGCTGTTACGACACTTCAAATTTAGTGATAAAGTACTCATAATCAGATTAAAATGCAGTAATTTAGAGTTAGTACTGCAAAATTATGCGTGACAACTACAACTTTGCTGTTTAAAATGCAGTATCAGATTTATTTTACTGCATTTTAATGTGTGTCTTTAATAAAATGTAGGTGCAGTATGTTCATGATTATTGGCTAAATTACATAAGCTACTTATTTTGTGGAGTGAAAAAGTGACAATATCTATCAGAATCAGTTTTTATGTAAGATGTAGTAAGAGTAAGAAATCAACACTTTAATCAGCCTTCCCAAAATATCAGTTTTTATTCTTATTTAGAATATAATAATTCGGACTTTTATAATATCCTAACAAATTGGGTTAGTAACACTCACTCTCACACATACTCGTCATCATTATCAGAGGCAAAGTTTTCCTCACCATCATCGATTTCTGCAGTGGATAATAATAAACTAACAGAAAATAATACTGTCATCAGACACTAATAGCCTTAATTTTTAAATTATGTCTTGTTTTCTGGTAGGAGGCCTCACATTTGGTTTGGAAGCTTTCTCTGATTTTAAACAGTTCAGTTGGCTATTTTCTTCAGCGTCTAAATTTGTTTTTATAATAAAAATAGTATTTTTCTCTGTTTACCATGACTTCAAATATATCTTTTAAATATATTCTGTGTCCTAAATGATCTTAGAGTTTTTGATGTGAGACTGAGACTTAAGATCAAAGAAATCGGATACTGTCATCATTCTGTTTGATCAAAGTCTCACCCGAGTTCGACATTCTTCGATACTATATTTGTAATAGCTGCAATGTCGCAGCTATTAATTTTGCCTACCAAGAAAGTCATAAAGGCACCAGTTTTTGTTCTGGGATGAACAATTATCGAGCCATATTGTGATTGTTACTGCATCTCTTGGACTGAAAAAAAAAACACATGGAAAGCAGTCACCAGGTCTTCTTGCTTCCTCCCAGACATTGTTTTATGCCAAGCATATACTGAATTGGTGCTCGTATACTTCAGAGGAACAAAAGTTTCGTGATAAGCCATTCATCTAAGGCAAATTATCGCACTTTTAAACGAATACAATCTTGGAAGCAATATAAGCTTCTGAAGATCTGCAAAAACGTAAACGTCTTCTTCTTTATGGACCTTCTTGGCATCTGAATCGTGTTGTTTCTGACGTTTCGTGTATTTTTCTTTTTACTTCGCAAACTTGCAAGTGTCACAATCAGGATCACGTCTTAATTTTTATTTGGTTAGGATTGTGAAGATTGCATATCTTGATAGTTAAATCACTTGACAGATATTTTATATTAGGTGCATGTGCTCTTCGATAATGGTGTAAGCACGGGTTGATTGACATTACATGTTTTGTTAATAAGTCTTTATAAACTGCAGCCATCTTTGAGTTTCTACCATCTTCTTTATCTTTTTTGGTCAGATACTTCCTTTGCTATCGCTGACAAACCATGCCGATCACTTTTCTTATCATAATCAAAGGTGGTTAGAAAAAAAAATTGCGTACTAATGCAGTAAACTACACCACAAAAACAATGGAATATAATATTTGGATTCAAATTACCAATTATAATGCAGTAACTGAGACTTTTACTGCAATTTAGGCTGTAAAATATTATTATTTAAGTGTTATATATTACCGATTATACCGCAGTAAATAACTCAAATACTGCAATTTAATTAGTAACATTGACAACAAAATGTACCTTATTATTTAGATAAAAGACAGTTATTATCTATTTAACTGCATTTTAAATTGTTTTAACCATATGGGAAAAATAGGTAATGCTTTCTAAAACACCATTTCCTAGTACTTTACTGCATACTAGTCTGTAATGCATTTTCAAAAGTAACAAAAATTAACTTTGCAGTATTCATATTTTCAGTACATTGCCTAATTACTGCATTTTAGTTTATGTGTTCACTATATTTTTAAGGTGTAGTTAACCGGATTTTATGTAGCGGTGATGACATTTACTGCATTTTACCTGGTAGAGCAAGGGGTCATGTTAGCCGTAATTGCTATTACTGTATTTTAGATAGTTTTACGTTACAGTTTGCGTAAAGTACGCCTAGTTACTGCGTTGAGGTATTTGTTTTTTTCTATCTTGTAGTTGTGAAAATCAAAAACCGATTATATCATTCGATTCCATAAGACGTGCCCATCACGGCTCAATATTTAACTAAAAAACGTCAAAAAGTCAGATACTGCGTTTTAAGGACTGCACGGCAGTATATTTCTTCTCACAAATCGCCCTAATGTATTTGGTATGAAAGTAGCTTATTTATACCCTGGATTTCACACAAAGACTAGGTTTTATTCGGAAAAAACGGTTATTGTATGATAGCGGGTGAAACTGCACAACAAATGTTAAATAATTATCATATATTTTATTATGGAATTTTCATATAAAAATACGTTTAGCCAATAATGTCACTTGTGAATACAATTTTGTTCTAGAACTAAAAACAAATAACATTTTATCTTTTTTATGGTACATAATACAAGTTATTAATAAAGCATAGTCATATTCAAAATTCAAAATAAAATTAAAAGAAAATACTGGTCTGATATTGACATTGAATTACTTATCAATTATTTGTAAATAAGGGGGTAACTAAACATAAGCGTAATATTTATATACTACCTTAACAAGGCATTTTATACTTAAATAACACATGTTAAATTAAGGTAAAATTGCAGAAATGTTAAATACATTGGATGGTTTTTGTATTTAGTACAGATTTTATTATTTAAAGTCGATTAAAAATACAGAAATAGTGCTCATGACATAATATTTTAATACAATACAAAAAAAGACTGTCTCTTTCATATGTAGGCATCTTGATAAAAGAGAAAGGCTAATAATGTAAGTAGCCTTTATTGCTAGTGTTTGTGCATTTAGACGGTCAGCATTAAATTATATTTGATTGCTTAACAAAAAACTCGATTAATAATAAAATTAACTTGTTACTAAAAAATACGTAAATCTAAGGGCTAACCGGCTAAAATAAATTGTCATGTCTATGATTTACCTATGATTTACAATCATTAGGCTAAAAATCGGAATATCTTACAGAACAGCATAGACCATTTTATGTCGTGTAAAAGAAATAGGCAGATAGATCTACCAAAAAGTATCATTTTTAAACCTTTTTAACTTCAATGGTTTAAATCTTTTAATATTGTATTGTCACGGGAACTAAATGTGTGTACAAGTTTTATAAGAATTGGTTAAGTAGAAATACTTAGTTGTAAAATTTTTGCACGATTTAAAAGAAAAATTAAATAAACATACGGGTGAAGCTAAATAAAACTGTTAAGGCGAGCCTGGCCAGAAAACGTCTAGCAAGAATCAACTTTCCTCTAAGATAAACCATGGTTTTTACTATGTAAAAAAAAATATGTTATTCTTAAGCATGTTTTTAAGTGGAATCATAAATCTGATACATGTAATGAATAACTTCACTCGATAGAAAAAAAATCCAAAGTCACCTCTATTTGGTATTTTAAACACGATTTGCGACTTCATTTTTACAAATCATATTGCTTTTTTTATTTTTTTTACGAATTACAACGCAATAAAAAAGTGGAATCATTAATAAAAATGTTAAAAAGTTAACATGGTAATTTTATATGATTTTTTTATCACGAATTCATGGTAAAAAGGCACGTTTGCGTGACCGCCAGTCCGCCCGCAGACCCCGTCGACGCCGGACGTGTGCCAAATTTTTGTGATCTCCGCAGTGCCGCACACACCAACACCAACCAAGCATTTAGTTTTGCCATAATGGGTAACAAACATAATAAACGAAAAAAATGCTCAAGTCTGGCTTTTAGAAAATCGTACGAGTCGAGGAGCAAACGTCGGTAAGTAGATAAACTTCTACTAGATTAAATTGGTAATCATTGTTTTTATTTACTAGAATCGACATTTCTTGCATTGCTTTTTGTAGTCAGATGATGTATCAACAAATCTATTAGTACCTACTTATATTCGTTTTAGTGTTTTCAAATATCATACTCATCATCATAGATACTTTTTTGTCTCGTTACGTGTATTCACGATGTAAATACCCGGCCTAGTGGTATACCTACTAGTGATATTTATGTAGTTATACCTACCTACAGTTACAGTTTTTTTTTGCAGAAGACTACTACGTAACAAACTCCAATGACTTTGGAATTGACGAAACGTAAGTACCTACCTACCTTTTGTACCACGCAGGGAGGCGGGTGTTCTGCGAAGTTTTGACTATGTCGGTCACCATTTATTATTTCACCCAGACAACTTGTGAGATACGGATACGGAGCGACGTTCATACTTTCATTTTTCCTGAGCATCCTAAACTGCACGAGTAAATACTCGCCCTAGTGGCATACCAGTGATATTTATATTTATATAGTTATACCTACTTACACGAATACCTATCTTACAGTTTTGTTTTTTTTTTCAGAAGAGTACTACAACCAAATTTAATATACTCCGATGACATTGGAATTGACGAAACGTAAGTACCTACCTACCTTTTGTAACATGCAGGGCTGCGGATCTTCGCTAAGTTTTGACTATATAGGTATGTAGGATGTTAGGTGAGATACGGGACGACGTTCATACTTTCATTTTTACTGAGCAATCTGAACTGCACAACGAGTAAATACCCGACCTAGTGGCATACCAGTGATATTCATATTTATATAGTTACTAGAGTTTGCCCGCGGCTCTGCCCGCGTGGAATCTATTGCATAGCAATTAATTACCTATTATGTAAATCCATTCAGTAGTTTTAGTGGTTAAGTAACAGTTACCTACTAAATTAATAGTACAGTGATGTAAATAATAAAATGTTGAGCAAAAACATAAGTATTCTTGTTTATTGTTTTATTTTCCTTTTTAATGTTAGTTTTGTAAAGACACTTTTCCGTTGAAAAACAGAATCTAGCTGTTCAAACATTTGTTTTGCGTTTTGGCAATCTTGTATGATCGATAAATGTTTGTCGGTTATACATTGAATTATTATAGCCTTTGCTTTTGAGTCATCTAATTTTAGTTTTTGTTCATGCTGGATATCTTTATTTTCGTATTCTAATATCTGTAAAACCTGTTTTTCTTCTAGTAAGGATTTTACTCTAAACTTCCAGTTAGAATAATTTTCGCCTTTTAGTATTGGCAAAATATTGACGTTTGTGTACATTTTACTTTTGAGATATTATTTTCTCACCTTTATCCTTTAAAATGGCCCATAACCTTATGTTGGAGCAAGGTTTCCAATAATATCTGCTTTATAAGCACGACACGTTATTTAACAGGCTTTATTTAATATTATACAGAATTACAGACATTAGCCATTAATAGAATTTTCACACTGACACTGCTGGACTGACACTGTTTAAAAAAGAACTTCCTCAATAAGATAGTTTCTACGAAACTATCCAATGAGGTAGTATTCTCTTCAATTTGAACTTGCGATTTTATCTTGCTTATTATACAAAAATTACACATCCAAAACCATAAACATTAAGTTTGTCGCTACTCCCGAGGTCAAAGAATCGAATTACATGCAAATTCCCGAAAAACAGGTAGTTGTTTGGGAGAAACATGTAAAGGAAGTTTTGTAGAGCGCCATCTCACTCCATCTTGCGTTTTTATCTCGTTCTGGTTTTTCACTTTTATTATATAGATACCTACTTACACGAATAATTATACCTATCTTACAGTTTTGTTTTTTTTTTTCAGAAGAGTACTACAACTAAATGTAATAAACTCCGATGACATTGGAATTGACGAAACGTAAGTACCTACCTACCTTTTGTAACATGCAGGGCGGCGGATCTTCGCTAAGTTTTAACTATACAGGATGTTAGGTAAGATACGGGACGACGTTCATACTTTCATTTCTACTGAGCAATCTGAACTGCACAACGAGTAAATACCCGGCCTAGCGGTATATCTAGTAGTGATATTTACGTAGTTATACTTACCTACATGAATACTTATCTTCGTTTTTTTTTTTGCAGAAGAGTACTTCAAGAGAATGTAATAAACTCTGATGACATTGCAATTGACGAAACGTAAGTACCTACCTTCTTTTTGTAACATGCAAGGTGGCGGATCTTCGCTAAGTTTTGACTGTACTGTATGTATGTAAATTATATAGGGTGTTAGGTGAGATAGGGGACGTCGTTCATACTTTCATTTTTGACTGAACAATCTGTACTACACGAGTGTTTGGTAGCGTTTGAGTTATAGCCGTATGATTTGAACACATCTAGGCCTGATTAGTACTGCAACGTGATTTTGGCTGTTTTGAAGAAAACTCGTAAAGTTGTATATTCGTTTTTAACGATTAGCGAAAATCGAGCATTTCGGTAAATCTTGTAAGTACGGCTTTTATAAACCTACGACTGGTATGGATGTGTTCGTCGTTGCCTTTGAAATTCGAAACTGCCGGTTGTAAGAAGCGATAGCGGGGACAGGCGAAGCTATGTATATACGTCACAAAGATGGCCGCCGACCGTTGTAGATTATTGCTTATATCTCGAGTTCTATCTCATCAAATCAGTTGTTTGAGGTGTCATTTGAAAGCTCATTTATTTATAATGTAGTTGTTATATGATTATGTACATACATATCAACAAACTTGAACGACAGCTTCCGTGCGCGAGTCCGACTCGAACTTGGTCGGTTTTTTAGAATTTTTATATTTTGAACTTTTGGACATCATACTTAAAAATATTTATTTTGTTTTAGGCACGTGGATGACATTGACCCTGTTTCACTCAGCGTGGTCATCATCCTGCGTCAGTCATGGTTTGGTGGGGGGTATCCTATCACGGCGTCACAAAGCTTAGTTTTTGTGAAAAGGGGGTTAAAACTTCTGCCAAAGTGTATCAAGAGACCGTCTTATATGGTGTTGTACAACCCCTTAGCAATACACTTTTTAAAAATCTACCGTGGAGTTTCCAACTAGACTCTGCACATGGTCACAAGGCGCGAACTACCCAAGCCTGGCTGGAAGCCAATGTTCCGGACTTTATAAGGGCTGAAGACTGGCCCTCCTCTAGCCCAGATCAAAACCCCCTGGACTACAAATTATGGTCAGGTTTAGAGGGCATGGCCTGCTCTAAGCGACACGCCGACATAGAGTCACTTAAGAAATCTTTGAAGCAAGCAGTGGCTAAATTTCCCATGGAAACAGTCCGTAAATCCATAGATTCTTGGCCAGACCGACTAAAGGCCTCTATTAAGGCCAAATGTGGTAATTTTGAATAAAATAATAGTTATATTTTTGTTAAGACTTCAATACATATGTAAATATAACTTTTATTAACATTACATTACTGTATAAAAAAATAAATGCATTTTCATTTGTAACAGAACTTATGGCTAGACATGCATACATATCGTCACGCTTTTCCCCGAGGGGGCTGGCAGAGGTGTAATACAACACCCACATTTCGCCGGACGATATTCAGTCCCAAATGTGACAGGGGGCGAGCCTGTCGCCATACACCGGGCTCCAGTTATGTAGCAGATGACACACAATACGCACATATGTTCACACAATGAACAAATTAGTGCGTGCCGTCGGCTGGGTTCGAACCCAGCAGAGCAAAATTGCCACTCCCAACTAGGCTGCCATCGATTCTACAACTATATCACAGAACAAATAATAATACTACGTACCTATAGCTCAATTGTATTTATAAATGTAAATATTGTGAATGTATATTTTTGTATTGGATGTTTTGTTAGTACTAGCAGAATGTCCGCCACTTCGTACCCAGGGTATGTATACCTATATATCCGGTATAAGTTTACTCGATTCTTTCATAATTATTGTTCAAAATTATATCTGAATCGTGTAGTTTTTTAACTTTGTAACATTTAACAAACCATACAATATTATTAGTACGCACCTAATGGTAAAGTAAGGTAATTAAAATTGTTATTACCATTGTTAAACAATATACCCAAAAATAATGAAATTTACTATGTTGTATTATTTAATGAATACCGGTAGTTACACAATCATTCCAACACCCTGTATAAATATTTGTCCTAATAAGGATAACAAGTAGCCTATGTGTCAATCCAGGGCATAAGCTAACTCCGTTCCAAATATGATCCTCATCCGTCTAGCCGTTTAGGTGTGAATAAGTGAAATACGAGTAAGTACCTAACTTCCACACACAATCGCAATCTTTTGTATTTATGAGTGTGAAGTGTGATAAAATGGAAATATGACACTACCGGTAAAATGAAACTAATGCCACGACTGCTCACACATCAAAAATACAACAACTCGTGGACATGATTTCATTTTACCATAAATATACCTATATTGGCTTAAACGGCATTTTTTAGATTTTTTTTTGTTTGGTATCAAATAAAAAATGTTCATAAAATGGATGAGTACAATGACGGACGGATCATTTTATCGATTTCCTAAAAATGGGTGTTTATGTATGGTACTCGATACCATAACGTGACTGACGGGTGAAAGACGTGCGCGTGGCGCATCGCACACAACTTTTGTGTCGCGTGAATGAATACGTCGCGCTCCCAAAAAGTGCGGCCTGAGGTAGAGTAAAATACCTAAAGTTCTGGGAAAGCCTCGCCTTAAATACTAATAACTAAGCATAGTATACTAATCATTCGGTTGTAATGAATGTTAGTGGATGGCTCCTTCATAGAAATCTAATTTGTACTTAAGTTGCTAATAATAGTTACTAAAATTTTAGAATGGTCATGTTTTTTAACATGTGATTAAAAACGACAACTTGCTTGGAATAGGAACTAACTTTTAAATGTATTCATATGTACCCATTGTCGACACAATGTACTACGTTGTTCGCTTCTCTTAGTCTGCCCTCCTTAGTTTTGAAAGGCTTTATTTGCCAAACGTCGTCAATGTTCAGTTTTTGATCACCCTGAAAATAAGCAAAAAAAATGGTTAAGACATTGTGAGTCTAGAGAAGAAAGTGGCGCCATCTGCTATTCTTTCTTGTTGGGTTCCCATACTCAATACTTTTTTTTATTTAATTTATTTTGTTTCCTAGGGTTTATTTCCGTGCTATTGCATGACAGCGAGGCACTGCATGTCAGCGAAATACTGTAAAAATAAGCAGTCGGTTCAAACTGTGATCGAAGGACCAAAACATGGCGACGTATGTTTTTGGTCCTTCGAGCCGCATTTGAACCACCAATCAATATTAAATTGTTCTAATTACGTGGCTTTTAATCAGAGTGGTAGGTTTAATGCACTTTTGGCGTATCAGCTAGGCTATGTTGGCATGGTATAATATGTTAAAATACTACTGAATTTTATGCAATTCGCAAGTAAATTAAAAATGTAACTTTCTAAATTCAATTTCTGATAGCACTTTTGTACCAGTAGTGCCCTAAATACTGCTAGCTTTATTTGTTTAAAAAAAACCGATCAACTTACTTCCATCTCCATATTAACAGCATCCTCGGGCGCCAGCACAATAAACGGCGTAGACTCGAAACTGAAAGCCAGTCCGAAGTAAGAATACTTCTTGATTTCACTCTTGAAGAGATCCCACGAATAGACCTTCTCTGGGTCGGTTCCCAGCGCCTTGATCTGGGTTGACAACGATTTGTGGTAGAATTTGAGTAATTCGTCATAGTGTTTCAGTCTCAAATCTTGCGAAGTACAAGCATAAATCATGAAGGCTAAATCCAAAACTGGAGTGGCGCACCTTGTTAGTTGAAAATCAATCATTTTTGCATCAACAACTTTACTGTTATCATACTTGAAGAGAAAGTTATTGGTCCAACAGTCGCCGTGAGATATCACGCCGGTGGACAAGGTTTTTTTTGCAGCGTCTATCATGTCTTGGTACCGCTCTGGCACGCAGAACTGTTTTATTTTGTCAACGTAAATAGTGTCGGGATATTCTTTTTCGACAGCGTCTACTGCTATGCCTCCAATTCGCTTCCAGAATCGCGTATACCAGTCCCAAAGACGTTCATCGTAATACGTCTCGAATATTTCTTTTCGAATGACGTCAAATTTGTCTGGGTGCTGATCTTTGAAAGCGAAGGACATAGCGTGAAATTGGGCTAATGTTTTGAATAGTATTTTACAATGGTCCACGTCAATGCCTTCTTGACGGACGGCGCACCCGAAGTTTTCCAACGAGGCGTCTTCTAAGCATATCACATCGTGCGTTCCATCTCTCAGTGCTAAGAAGATGTTCGCGTATTTGTCGAAAGGTTCTGCTATGTTTTTCTCAGCTTGAAATTCTAATAGAACTGGTAATACTTTAGTGTAAAAGCTGATCTCGTTTTCGAAGAATTCGTTGCTCCTGTAAGTGAGACGTCTTGAGAGGCTCTTAGGGATGTTTTTGAGGATGACTTGGACGCGTCTGGGGTCGTCTGTTTGAGATTTCCCGTAGATTCTGATGCGGATAACTTCGCTGAGGTAAGAGTCTCCTTTGCCCGTGTCGCCAACGTACTGAAATCAGAAAGATTTATCTCATTTTTATTTCTTATTTATAAGTTGCAACTGACATACGAGTAACATCGTGTATTTACTCCATGTCCATCAGTGAGATATATAATGTAACTCCTTGTTTTATCAAGATTTGTTCAGCAGTGAAAAGGCTAGGTAAATAGAGTTGCCTTCGCTTTTATAGAACTAAAAAAACTAAGCATGGATATCTAAATGGTTTGGCAAAATTCTATACATATACATAGAGGTAATTATGAAATGAAATCAATTGTTTTCAAACGCCTGAAGGCTGTAGATGATGATTAAATACATAGATCGTTGCTGTACTTACTTCCCAGTGGCTGAAAGTGACAGGTTCTTTGAACCAATCAGAGAGCGCCTGGCTCACGGCATCGTCGGTCAGGAGTATGGACACCCCGGTCATGGTGCTGAAGTCTTCGGCCATCGTGCTGTAACAGAAAGTTATAAAAGAATTCAAAAATCTGTAGTCATCATCACCTTTCTATCCTTATCCCACTAAATTGGTGATCGGTAGAGTATGTACGCTTTCTCCATTCGTCTTTACACTCGTTATCTCTGAATTCAATCCCTTTTCATTCATGTCGTCTTTTACGCAGTTCAGTAATAATTCAAAAACTATAGGTACTTAGTTGAAATACGTTTTTTTAAAAAAAACAACCCGACTTCAATGTCCCTACATAACAGTAGCAGAAAACTAATATCTAATTAAATAACTAGTTAAATTGATGTAAATATTAATGCATAAACTTCCTAAGTATCGTAATAAAGGGCTTAGAGAAAATATGATGTTTGTGCGCTATATAGATAAAATATATCTTATTTCTTATGATAAGAGATGGTGGTAGAGGTTCCTATTTCTATCATACGATACCTATACAAGTAGATAATACGACCACGTGCAGCATTGTTATTTGAAGTGTAGCGTACTAAGTCTAATCATCTTTTCTTGATTTGCTAGACGCGGCCTATTTAGATAAACAAAGGAACGTAATGCTATGTTCAAGAAAAAGTAAAGCTCGGTGCACACGATTTTTGTAGCTTGCGCCAGTACAAATGAGGCCCAAAAACCGCCTAAAGAAAAGGCTCCACCGGCTCGAAGGACCAAAAATCCTTCGGCCCATAGAAAACCCGCAAAAAGGAGAGCAACCTCGGTACCGACAAGGCTGGAGTCGCTGAGGGTCCACTTCGCCCCGGAGAATGTTGAAAAACTACCCGACCTGGCGCAACCGGGCCCAGCAAAGGAACCCACCGCCCGCAAAGACCCGCGTAGACAGCCAGCTGCGAGTCAGATGCAAGGTGCGCCCCTACAATACGCGCAGCAGGGGACACACCCCGGCTTCCCCCAACACAACCACACCTCCGGATGGCAAGGACCAGACCCGCAGGCGTTCCTAAACTTCTTCCCCGGCCCCATGGCCGGCCACCAAATATACACCCTGCTCATGGAACCCATCCGCCTAATGATGGGGGCCCTAGCAGGGTTATTTGAAGCCATCGCCAGAGGAGAAGACCTCACAGCGGTGGCTAGAAATGGACTGGCCCAAATGAACCAACACCTCCATGGACAGAGACCAGTTTAGGATGGTGTACTGGAACGCCGGAGGGATCCGGGGAAAGACCGAGGCCCTCAGATTGCTCACCCAGTCGCAGGACATACACATTGTCCTCCTGGGTGAGACCAAACTGACCAACAGGATGAAGCTCAAACTGCCCAACTACTTCGTGTATCGCCGGGATGAAGTATCGCCGAAAGGACAAGCCTACCGGGGCACGGCAGTCCTTGTAAGGCGGGACATCATACACGAAGAGTTGGACCTGCTAGACTTCATCCAAACCCGCACGGTGGGGATCCGAACGCAGGTGGCCGGCCGAGAAACCAGGATCTTCGCCGGCTACAGACCCCCACTCAGCGGACCGCTAAATACCGAAGATTTCAAGACGATCTTCCCAGATAATGAGCCCACCCTGCTGGCGGCGGACTTAAACGCCAAACACGAGACTTGGGGATCGCACTCAAACTCCCCACAAGGAAAGAGACTCCTGGAAGCAGCGGAGCGTAGCGGCTTCACAGTGATTGGGCCGGATTCCCCCACAAACATACCCACCAACCCTCTACACCGCGCGGACGTCCTAGACATCGTGCTGCACAGGGGGATGGAAGTTCCAGTCGCCATCGAAGTGCTCTACGACTTCGACGAGCAACACCTCCCCCTCCTGATCACAGTAGGTGGCACGATGTCCCAGACCAGACCACGCCGGAAGATGAAGAAGATGGACTGGGGGATTTACCAGACAAAGCTGCAGTCGCTTACGGTCGGTAACTTGTCAACCGCAGAAGAGGTAGAGACGTGCGCGACCCAACTGACCGAAGCAATCGCAGCAGCCCAAGAAGCCGCTGCCACGGAAGTCCCATTCACTAGATGGCGTGAAGAACTCCCTCGGGATCTCGAAGCTCTGCGCAGCCGTAAGCGCGAGCTCAGGCAGCTGTGGTCCTACTCCCGCTGCCCGACGGTCAAGAGAGAGTTGAACGCCATCTCAGAGAGGTTTGCAGATCAGGTCAAAATCTGGAGAGGGACCACCTGGGACAATCACATTGCCCAGTGTGAAGAGAACAAGACCAATCTGTACAACCTCAACCGCCACCTGACCCAGGCTAAAGCGTCCGTTTGCCCACTTATAGACGGCACAGGGCAACGGCGTTACTCAGCCTTAGAGAGGGCAGAGCTATTAGCTGACCATTTGGAAGGTCAGTTCCAGCCACACCCTGTCCCACCTCAGGCCTCCAACGAAGTCTTGGAACACCATCAGCGGGTCACCAGGGAAGTGTCCGAATACCTTCAGACCCCGGCTCCACCGTTGGGAGGGGAGGACTTCATTTCCCCAACGGAAGTAGTCCGAGCCGTGCGCAGTCTGAAGGTGAAGAAGGCGCCAGGGCAAGACGAGATACTCAGCGCCGCCCTCAAATGGATGCCGGCGCGGGGTCTAGTCTGTCTAGCGCGCCTTGTCAATGGAGTACTCCGGACCGGACATTTCCCCGCGACATGGAAAACTGGCAAGGTGATCGTCTTACACAAACCCGGCAAGGACAGACGACAACCGGCCAGCTACCGCCCCATCACACTACTGTCTCACCTAGCGAAGCTGTTTGAGCGACTGCTGCTGCGGAGAATGCGTCCCCACCTGTCACCCAGGGACGAGCAATTCGGGTTCCGCACGCAGCACTCTACCACGCTCCAGCTGACGCGGGTGATTCACCATCTGAGCTCCGAGATGAACATGGGGCGGCGCTCCGTCGCCGTGTTCCTGGACATCGAGAAGGCCTTCGACAGGGTGTGGCACGAGGGCCTCATCTACAAGCTGATGCGCACAACGATGCCGGCGGCACTAGTGCGACTCACGGCATCGTTCCTCGCCGACCGCCAGTTCTACGTGACCGTCGAGGACACCAACTCCGGTCGCAGGCAAGTCGGCGCGGGAGTACCCCAGGGTAGCTGCGCATCACCAGCTCTATACGCCGCCTATACAGATGACATACCAGTACTGGAAGAAGGAGACAGACTTCCAGGTGAGAGGGGAGTCATCCTCTCCCTCTTCGCAGACGACAGCGCCTACATCGCGTCGTCTCGCAGAGCAACCATAGCCGCGGATAGGATCCAGAGGGTCCTAAACATCCTACCCGATTGGCTGGACAAATGGCGGATGGCTGTCAACGTGGGGAAAACGGCCGCGCTACTGACCAGCCAGCAGCGTAAGAGAAGACCACCCCCACTGCAACTTAGAGGACAGGACGTCAAGTGGGAAAGAACAGTCAAGTACCTGGGCGTCCTCATAGACTCGGACCTCAGCATGCGCTCGCAGATCACACACGCTGTCCACCAGGCGAAATCTGCTAGAGCGCTGCTCAGACCGGTCCTGAGCTCTAAGTTGCCATTGAGAACCAAAGTGGGGGTCTACAAGACCTACATTAGAACGAGACTCACTTACGCTGCCCCGGCATGGTTTGCTCTATGCTCGGCCAGCCAGAAGAAACGACTCCAGGTGGTGCAGAATGTCACCCTGAGGATGATCTCGGGAGCCGGCCGGTACGTACGCAATGACGTCATCGCCCGGGACTTGAAAGTCGAGACGGTGGGGGAGTTCGTGGTTCGTTTAGCTCGCAACATGTTTGCTCGAGCAGACAACGGACCACACCCCCACCTACAAAACATTGCGCCGCACCACGCACGTCCCCCCGACGTACGTACCTGGCGTGCCCTCCCTAGAGATCTCCTCCTGGCTGGCCTGGACGAAGAGGGAACAACAGGCGGCAACACAGAAGATGAGGCCACACAGAGGACGTAGAAGACGTCAAATAGATAGAGAAGAAGGCACCACAATGCCAAGACGTGGCCACCGTGTCACGTCGAGCGAGGGTGCTGAGAGGCCGCCGGCGCGAGCTGGGCTGGAACTCGCACCCTCCCAACTGCCCTGGGGGCAATGATCCCCCAGCGTCCAGCCTCGGCAAAGAGGGAATCCCTCGAGGCCGATTCCTTACTCCCCCCAACGGGAGGAAGAAGATCCCACGAACGAACGAACAGTACAAATGAATTTACTTGACAAGAGTTTTCGAGTGGTTTATCCAAGGATTAGGAGCATAATTGTGTTTTTTTCAAAATATTATTTACATCAGTGCAAAAGTGCAGTGATGGACAAAACTATTAGTGTTCTATGCATGATAATGGAGCTTGTAATAGTTGCACTCGTTTGCCCTTACGAGTGCGATCGTCTTGTTTACTAACCATAATGAGTATGCTATGAGTATTTAGTTGCTAGTTCGTTTAAAACCAGTGTATTTTGCTACACTTCAAGTTACTGCGTGTCGTGTGCAATAGGCTCCGCTTAGATATGCTACTTTTTTATGCTTGGTTCAGGCGCAGCACACACTTGCGCAAGCTACAGCGGATCATGTAAAACGGTCCTTACACTTACAATTTCATGACCTTGGTCTTCAATCATTTGTATACAACCGGAAAAAGCTACAAAATTTTTGGTCAATTTATATCACGACAATAGCAGCGCCCGATACCCTAGGTACTTAGATACATTTTACTATATTTTGGCTGAGCCAAAGTTAGGTCTCACAGGCTACTGGGACAAATCCGAATTCGTTTTTCCGACGATGATCCGAGTACTGGTGGGCTATTCCTGCGCGTGAGGTGAGATGAGATTTTATCTTGGTCACTCTCACACCTATGACGTTTCAAACGAAAGCAACAAGGACGAATAAAGGTGAATTGAAAATCTCAAATCTCCGAATAGGGCCACTGTTAGCTTGTTTGCTACTTAGGGCATAAAAAACCAATCAATCTTCATAAAATTTTGTAAGCGAGTAGGTAGGTAGTTCCAGTACCGGATTAAGCGAGCGCGGGGCCCGTAGCAAATGTGAAGGGGCCCTTAAGTAGTTGGTTTCCACCAAAACACCTAATTTCCCTTGAAATAATTGTGGTGTTGCCAAGTATGGTCAGCGCTTTTCCCGCCTGTTTTAAAAATTTGGCGCCGCATGTCTATTTTTAGCAAAGTTGTTGGGTGTAGGGCATTTTAGTTTTAGTTTTTCCCGCGGGGCTCGTAGCATTTGCTGTGTCTCTTGCTATGTGGCTAATCCGGCACTGATACCACATCTTGATAAGTTACACTGGAAAAATTATACTTAGGAAGAGATGAGTGAGCTTAAATATGCGGGTTCGACTTGAGCTAAATCGGACGAGGGGTTATGAAAATGAACGAATGTCTCCATCCGAGGCGTAACTACTAGGTAGTAATAAATTATTTTTTAAATGCTGTAGGCATTTACCTAGCTGTTTATTAATTAAGTATTTAAACTTTTAGTGTAAGCCAGAAGACTTAAAGCCATTCAAGGCATCCATACCAGTCTGTGTCAGTGTTTGACCGATTATGCATAATTAATTAAAATACATACATTAAAAAAACCTAAGAAAATAATAAATTAATAAGTTTACTAACTAGGTACAATGTTTCTACGTCTATGTACCTAAGACAGTTTTGGTAGAGTAAGCAGTTACGACGAATTTTCCAAAAAAAACAGTTTCCATGACTTCGTAAACTGACCACAAATCTTTAGAAAATAATCAAAGCAGTAGATGTAGGACAGGAAACATAAAGTCAATTAAAAATACGGGAAAACCGAAAAAGCGCTAGAAAAGGTAGGTAGGTACCTACTTAGGCGTTTACTTTAAGCTGAACTCAAAAGTTTGAAAGATATTCCATTTAGCGTTAAAGTGGTCGTTTGTGGGTTAATACCTAAAATAAAATATACATATTATTAATGGTCTTTAAGCGAATTTGCTTCTCTGGGTTTAAATTTGTAAAAAAATACCTAGGAACTTGAAACTAGTAGGTATTAGTACCTACCTAACTAGTAACTATGAATGAAACTAGTATCCTTTACTAATAAAATTGTTATTTACTTACATATAGGTACTTAGCTGATTTTTAAACTGTGTTATTTCAAGCACAACTCCGTCTAATATCATTTAAACTGAATTATATTTCTCTTAGTCTTCTACCGCTCATAATAAAATAATTTTACCCTAAAAATAAGCCCTAAATGCAAAAATCTAAACATAGGCTGAAAGAAAACACTCACCAGATTTGGATCCAATGTTATTTTACACTAAAACTTAGTAAAGATTCCGCAAAATATTTTCGCAAAAAGGTAAATTCAGTGCGGCACGTCTGTGTCCACTGATGCCTTCCTATTCAATTTTATGTATATTTTTGTGGTCACTAACAATTGCCCAACTGAATCAAATAGTCTGTTTTAGCAACATAAATCGACAAAAATGGTGGTCATTTAAAACTAGTCGGGTTTTGTTTACGTTATTTGACAGAAATAGAGTGACGTCGACGGCGTTGACGCGACTCGCGCAATGGCGGACGATATTCTAGTTTGGTTACTGATTGCGATCGAAGACGTCAACTGAGTGGCGTAGTGTTTCGGCGGTAAATTGAAAAAAGGCATTTTCGTACCTATTGTGTACGTTTTAGTGTTTTTGCGTGTTATGAAATTGGATTATCAACTGTAAATTAAGCATTCACAACCTATAGGTACGAAGGTAGAAATATGATTAAAATAAATTAATCATGACTTTTCGTCCATTCAAAACTAAGCTTCTAGGATTTGCTTGTCCACCATGATGTGACGAAACCTATTTTGAGGAGCAAAAACTAAACGACGATCTCAGCACTGAGATGAAACTTATCTCTCTACACATTTTTATCAACATTATAATTAAGTTAGTAAATATTTAAGTAATAGGCTGACAGGCAATTTAATTTAAAGAAAAAAATACAGTAGCACCTATTCGTATTTTTAACTCAACAAGGTTAATCTGTTCGTAAACACAGTTCTGTCAATATTTGACTTTGTTTTGTTTTAGAAAAGATAAGATCAGTTGTTACCAACATTTCACCAATGGCGCATCTCCATTATAGCTGTCAGAGTAAACATTATACATAGGCAATAGTGATGTGGTTTCGGCCACGTTTTTTCTTTCGATTGGGGTCGATGACTTGTTTTATTTAATACTTATGTATATCTGCGGTTCACCATCGTTCACAGAATTGGTAACTAAAGGAATGAATAATTGTTGTAATTTGAAATACATTTATATGGGAATTACTACTTGTTGAGGTTATCTTATCATTGCAAAATAGCAACAATAGATACCTTCATAGGACGCTGATAACAATCAATTAATCGGTATCCTGATGGGTCTTTTGAAACTTTTTATATTTTCCAATTTCCTTCTTGAAAAATCCTTCCTGTTAAAATTCCTAAATATTCTTTTTATAAAATAAGTTTTATATGGCAGAGCTAGAAATTATTCTCATAATATTAAATTTTAAACAGGAACTTTAATTTTTATTCAGTACCTATCAAATGGATTAGGTAAATGAGTAAACAGAAATACAAAAATACTCATCTTTTATCTCATTAATACATACGAAAGTTTGCGACGTTTGTTTTTCTTCACACTAAAACGGTTCAACAGGTTTGACATGAAAGTAGCTTAAACTCTGGATATTATCATAGGCTAGTTTTAAAAAAAAAAATAACGGTTTCGTATAAAAATTGGTCTCAACTAATAATATCACTAGTAAATACAATTTATTGGTCTAGGACTACTTATATAAAATAAAATATATAAAATAATATATATAAAATAATATATTACTTAATCTTAAAATATTGTAAAAAATATCGAAATATAAAATCGTATTTAAAATACAAAAGTTGTTTTTACAAAATACTGGTCTGATATTTGTGATAAAAAACTTACAGTAAATGGTCAGTCTAAAGTGTTCATAACACTTTTTATAGTTCGTGTCACATGGATTGAAGAAAATGTCTAACGGCCTTTTGAGGCCCAGTTGGGAACTTATTATTGTGGATTGAGGCAAAAGTTAATTGACCCTTCAACCTGATTGATCACAGATTATAAGCATTTATCACACAAATTACCTAGATACCCAACACTTATCATTACTTATCTTGCAATAAATTCGTTTTAAATATTTTTTAATAAATGTTTTTGTTTTCCATTTGTTTTTTTAAACCAAAATTTTTATTAATTACTTTAACAATACTTACAATTATTGCAACCACTGAAGACATTTATTTTCAGATCTTAATTAGCATATTATATAATCGATTTTAACTATTACCAAAAGCGAATTAATTGTGAACAGTTTTGCAACAGTAGGTAATATTTTAGTGCTCTCAAATGTGTGTTTATATGTACCCATTGTCGACACAATGTACTACGTTGTTCGCTTCTCTTAGTCTGCCCTTTTTAGTTTTCAAAGGCTTAATTTGCCAAACGTCGTCAATGTTCAGTTTTTGATCACCCTGCAAAAGAGAGAAATAAATTACTAAAACATTTGGTATTTTTCCTGGTTGGGCTTTCTTGGATTTGTTCGTGTATCAAATTAAATCTATGATGCATCATTAAGGAAGAAATCAATTGCACGACAGAGTGTCGCTGCACACTGCGCTCTACAGACAGTAAAAGTAGTCAGTTCAAATCCAGCTCGAAGGACCAAAGACAAGGCGCGTGTGTTTTTTCTTCGAGCGATATTTGAACTAGCGACCAATGGATATTATCCTTAATACATAGCGGAAGATAATGTCCTAATTAATCAATGTGGTACTCTTAAATGCATATTTAGCATATCATCTAGGTGAACTAAGAATTAGAATAAAATATCTGTGTTAGTGATTCGTGCGTTGCAAGTGTATTAATCAAAAATACAACATCTCAAACCTAATTTCTGAGAGATCACTTCTAACAATGTACTAGTATGTACTAGTAATTTTTAGTTTTGAAAACTTCAAACCCTAAATAATTAGCAAAAAGTAAAACCAATGATTTTACCTCCATGTCCATATTAACAGCATCCTCAGGCGCCAGTATAGTAAACGGCGTTGACTCGAAACTGAACGCCAACCCGAAGTACGAATACTTCTTGATTTCACTCTTGAAAAGATCCCACGAATATACCTTCTCTGGGTCGCTTCCCAGCGCCTTGATCAGATTTGACAATGCTTTATGGTAGATTTCTAGTAACTCGTCATAGTGCTTCAGTCGCAAATCTTGAGTTGTACAAGCGTAAATCATAAAAGTCAAATCCAAAACTGGAGTCGCACATCTTGCCAGCTGAAAATCGATCATTTTTGCATCTACAACTTTGCTGTTCTCATACTTGAATAAGAAATTGCTGGCCCAACAGTCGCCGTGAGATATCACGCCGGTGGACAAGGTTTTTGTTGTAGCGTCTATCATGTCTTGGTACCGCTCTGGCACGCAGAACTGTTTTATTTTGTCAACGTAAATAGTGTCGGGGTATTCTTTTTCGACAGCGTCTACTGCTATGTCTCCAATTCGCTTCCAGAATCGCGAATACCAGTCCCATAGGCGGTCATCGTAATATGACTCGACTATTTCCTTTCGGATTTCGTCAAATTTGTCTGGGTGCTGATCTTTGAAAGCGAAGGACAGAGCGTGAAATTGAGCTAACGTTTTAAATAGTATTTTACAATGATCAAAATCGATTCCTTCTTGACGAACGGCAGGACCAAAGTTTTCTAAAGTTGCGTCTTCTAAGGATATCACATCATGTGTTCCATCTCTGAGTGCCAAGAAAAGCTTTGCATATTTGTCGAATGGTTCTGCTATGTTTTTCTCAGCTTGAAACTCTAATAAAACTGGTAACACTTTAGTGTAAAAGTTAATCTCGTTTTCGAAGAATTCACTACACCTGTAAGTGAGACGTCTTGAGAGGCTCTTAGGGATGTTTTTGAGGATGACCTGGACGTGTCTGGAGTCGTTTGAGTGATTCTTTCCGTATATCCTAATGCGGATAAGCTCACTAAGGTAGGAATCTCCTTTGCCTGTGCCGCCAACGTACTGGAATTAAAGAAATTACCTAAATAATAATAAGTAGGTATGAATACCTGGAATGGTATGATTAAAACAGTATTGAAATAAATAAAAAAACAAGCACCATAGTTAATATAGTTCAAGGTGGCAGATGGCACAGCAATAGAGCCAATATTGACCCAACATAGATACTTACCCAACACTGGGGCAAAAGCTATTTTTATATTACACTACTATAATGATAATCAATCATTCCATTACGGTAAGGATTTTAATAGTTTATTTCACTTTGCTGACCTCCCAGTGGCTGAAAGTGACAGGTTCTTTGAACCAATCAGAGAGCGCCTGGCTGACGGCATCGTCGGTAAGGAGTATGGACACCCCTGTCAAAGTTCTGAAATCTTCAGCCATCGTGCTGCAACAGAAATATAGGAAAAAATTTAAAGACTAGATATCATGAAAATATTATCTAGGCATAATATGACTAGTACAGAACCGGAAACGCAATGGCTCGCTAAAGAGGAGACCTGTACCATGCATTATAATACTAACAGCAGTATTACAATATCTAAATAGGTCATTACAATACTCAATTTGCAGTACGCTAGGTAAGCTAGCGTGCTAAAATTGGATAGTGTAATGGCCTTTAGACAGTTATTTCTATTGCGCGGACATAGCCAGGCTAAGTTAGCAACTGCAAAAGCTGGGTCTCGCGGTGCTACCTACTCGATAAAAAGTAGCCTTTTTAACCTATACTATCACACACAAACTTTCGCCTTTAAAATATAAGTAGGAAGTACTCAACAGCAGGTAAATGTAAAATGATTGATGATGATGCTACTTTATTAAACTACCAAATTTACGTTCCCATCCCATGACCTTGGTCTTCAATCGCTTGTGTAGGACCGGAAAATAGCTAACATTGTTAAATCACTGAGTACTGCGTTCAATCGTGATGGAAGCGTCCGGTAGTTCCACCTATCATATTGGATTCGATGTTAAACTATCTATAATTCTACAGGGTGTTACAATAATCCTATTGTATCCGTGAGGTGCGCATCCAGTATCGACTGGAGGATGCAATTATGCCAGTTTAAGTAAATATTGACTAATCACTGTCACTGCATAATATAAAACAAAGTCGCTTTCTCTGTCCCTATGTCCCTTTGTATGCTTAAATATTTAAAACTACGCAACGGATTTTGGTGCGGGTTTTTAAAGTAGATAGAGTGATTCAAGAGGAAAGTTTATATGTACAATGACATCCATTAAATAGTGGAGAAATACTGTTATTTTTGAGGTTTCTAATGTGATGTCGTTAATTATATTATTTTTTCCGCTTACATTGCAAACGCAGGCTGAACCTTACGAGATTTATCAAAATAATGTACTAAGTAATTATTTGTGCACATTTAAAAGGTCTACAGAAAACTCCGCGATGGTATATGTCTATCTCTTATGGATATCCCACAATAACTTTTATTTTGTTTATACCCGTGCGAAGCCAGAGCGGGCCGCTATGTTTATATATACAACGTTCACAGTTTTTCTGTAGTGTATTTAGTATCAGAATTGCACCCGTGCGAAGCCGGGGCGGGTCGCTAGTATAATAATATAATATTGACTATAAAAATTTTGAACACACATAAGACTCCATACTCCTCCATCCTCCTCCGTACTCCTAAAAGCGTGAACGCAGCCACACATCGCGTCGATTTCATTTGTAAACTATGCACGTCGTGCCGTTACTTTCTTAGAGTAAAAGGCGCGAACATTCATGATACAGATTTGTCATCATTTTTGTAAAATGTGTTTTTTTTCTTGCGTTCTAAAACCAGTCATAACTCTTGCTAATTTTAGCTTGCATTTTTTTTATATTTTTGCAAAAATATTTATAAGTGTGTGTACATGCCCTTCAATTATACAACAAGGTTTTTACAACACGCTGTATAAATCGGTTCGAATGTTATAGGGACATGTTAAAGTTTGTGAGTTTAGAAGTTTCTAAATAATAGTCGTAGTAATAATCTCCAAAACTACAGGTCCGATTCCAAACATTATTTTACTAATATACTACACAATCACATTACTGTAGGCTTAGTATGAGTTAACGTAAACTTTTTTCGTTTTCGTTTGGCTTCATACATTTAACGTAGTTCCTTAACGTTTCCGCCAGGGGTGCTTTATGGAAATGTATGGAACAAAAACGAAAAAAGTTTACGTACCTAACTGTCGAAAATCATAGTAAGCAATAGTAACAACTACGCAAGCATAGCCGCAGGCCGATAACTGAGTAATAAAATAAAGTTTAAAATGCTTAGTTAACCGTTAAACTTTTTGTTATGCCAGCCGCAAGAAACGGCTCCATGATCTGTATTCTGTAAACTCGTAGTAGGTAAGCACCTACTCTAAAAGCCATTCAAGGAGTCCGTACCAGTCTGTCTCAATGTTTTTAACCGGTTATGAATAATTATATGCTATATAGGCGTTAAATACGTATAGTTTTGGTAAAAAACAGTTTTAATAACATTTTCTTAATGAGAGTCTGTTTATCGACCACGTAAATAGACAGTTAGTCTTTATGAAGTGTAAGAGAAAAATATTAACGATAATTATCATAAATAATAAATAAAAATAAATATCAGGACACTTACACACACGGTCGTCTGACCCCAAACTAAGCAAAGCTTGTACTATGGCTGCCAGAGACTGATATAAATACATATATATTTTTAAATACATACTTAAATAGATATTTACACCCAGACATAGAACAAACACAAATGTTCATCGCATAAATGTTTGCCCTAGGTGGGAATCGAACCCACGCCCCCAAGCTCAGAAGGCAGGTTCACTACCAACTGAGCCACCGAGGCAGTCAATGCACCAGTCATGCACCTACTTGATAGGACATAATGTTTTTTTAATCGTAAAACTTATAGAAAAAAAGCTAAGTGGAACCTACCATCAATAAGTCTAGAAAACCCAACTTATTTAAGAACATCCGCTGTATCTACGTGGGTGCCTACGGGTACTTCGACAAGAAGTACATACTCAAATCAGAAATTCTTTGAAAGATATTTCATTTAGCGTTAAGGTCGTCTATTTTAGGTTCCGTACCTACGTAGATAGGTACCTATTAAATTATAACTTGCTTATTTTAAGCCGGAGTTTGAATTTTATTTTCTACCCAGTTACTTAGAAAAAAAGGTATATTTTATAAATAGTACTTATCCTAACTTGCTTACATAAATTAAAATTGCTAATGCATGTGTCTAAATTTTATTTATAACTTTGTTCATTCCATCACATCACAGTCTAATTTTATTACAGTTAAACTTCCATTTATTTTAGTTGTTGTCATGTTCTACTACCACTATTCTCTAAATATTTTTACCATAAAAATTAGCTCTAAATGCTAAAATGATAACATAGACTGAAAGAAAACACTCACCAGAATTGATTCTAAAAACTCTTCACACGAAAACTTTGTTATATACTTCGCAAAATATTTTCGCAAAAGGTAAATTAAGTGCGGCGCGTCTGTATGTAGTGTACACTGATGCCTTCCTATTCCATTTTTAGGGTCAGTAACCATTACCTGACTGAGCCAAATAGTCGGTTGTGTCAAGATGAATCGACAAGAATGGTGGTCATCTAAAACTGGCAGGGTTTGCTTATGTTATTTGACAGATGACAGAGTGACGTCGACAGGGTTGACGCACCAAGCGCGATGGCGGACGATATTCTCGTTTTGCTTAGATTTCGATCGATGAGTTCAAGAGCACGTTCCTGCGGTTTAGCTGGGATAAGATTTCGCCTGGTTAAACGACAAATATCCCGTTTTCGGACGTCTGCCGGACGAAATTTTGACCAGGGGGGCTATTCCTGCGCGTGAGATGAGATGAGATTTTATCTTGCTCACTCTCACATCTATGACGTTTCAAACGAGAGCAACAAGGACGGAAAAAGGAGATATGAAAATCTCAAACCTCCGAATAGGGCCATAGATTAAAAATTATCTGCCTCGTTCCCGCCAGACTTCCGGTATAAAATTTGTTCTACTTTGAATTTATTTTCGCCAAGCTTCTATAGCCCCCGTTACCGGGCGCTACTCAGATGAAATTTTAATTTGACTAAATATTATCCACCACGTTCCCGTGAGCATTTCCTTAGATTTGAGTTTCTGCATCTCTCTAAAGTTTTTGGCTGGTTCTGTGTGACCAGATCTTGTATTTTTTTTTAATTGCAATTGTGTTTAAGTTAGAGTATTTAGGATGCTTAATTTAATTTTTATGATGATTAAAGGCTTCACGGACCTATAGCTTAAAACACAGCTCGATATGGTAGCAGTATATTTTACACAATTTTAAAAAGTCTCGAGAAGGAAGAAGAGAAGCTAAAATTATTATTTACGTTGCACATAAAAATTATTCATAGCCCCCAAAACTTTTGATTAGGTACTGTACTATCATTATTCATCTCAATCGACAAACGAACAAAACAATAAAAAACAAAAGCCCAACTATCTTGAATTAGGCGCAGAAGTTTTTCAAAAAATATATGTTGTGGACGCCGAGCACATATGTATTTAGTTGTAGGTACCTGCTACCTATATGCCGAAATCATGCTCTAAGGGTGGAGAGCTAGAACAATCTAGAACAATTAGAAGGCTCCAGATAGCTCAGGAAGGTTCTTGAATGCTCTGGAAAGTTCTAGAATCTTTTGGTACGGCTTTGGAAACTTCTCGATATTACTCGAATGTTCCAGAAATTTCTGGGTAGGGAAGACGGAGAGCCTCCATGCATGGGAAAGGGACAGGGAATGGTTAGCAAATCAGAGCTCAGCTCTTAAAGGGGGATTTCGGGATATAAGGCGCACGCTACTGTGAAAAAGTGTAATATCCTAGTGAAAAAATGCATGTGCAATATCCTTGTAACTACAATTAAAGTCGAGGTGATAAACGAGTGTTTAATTTTAACGTAGTGCAAAACTGTCCACTTCAATAATAATAAAACCAAAATCGACTGTTTTGGGAGTAATAGTTTTCATAAAGCAAAATTGAATTGTCGTCATTATCGCCATCTATCACGGATGGGAGAAATACTTACATTATTTTTCCAAGCACGTTCAAGAGATGTCGCCGCTTTTCATACATTCTACTTTTTTAAACTGTCAGTTTGGCAACTACTGCCATTTGAATTTGACAGCAAAGTAAACCTAGTTGCTTAAAATTTCGTTCCTGATGCACCGCGCTAGGACAATTTTTCACTTGGGACGTTTAGATTTGGAACCCGGTACGCAGACCAGGAGGCCAAGGACCCTATTCGGAGATTTGAGATTTTCATCTCGCTTGTTTTCGTCCTTGTTGCTCTCGTTTGAAACGTCATAGGTGTGAAAGTGACCAAGATAAAATCTCATCTCATCTCACGCCTAGGAATAGCCCCACAATTGACAGGAGTAGCGCAGAGTTTTGGCGGTAACTCCAAAAAAAGGCATCTTGCGAATCGTGTTATGATAGCCTAGGAAACATTAATTTGTTTTATTACAATCTGATGAATTCGACGAGCGTGTTCGTATGGAGTTTCTGAACTTGGCTCCTATGAACACCAACATGTTCGTAGAATCTGAGTTCTGAAATTTCAATGACTAGGTAACTTTGCGTTGCTTAAAGGTTTGCTATTGCTATTTCCTAAAGAAGAAGACGACGAGTGAAGAGAGCAAGTCAAGATACCATCAAAATTATCTACAGATGACAAACTGCAATTTCAATCATTTTGACTATGACTTTCGCACTTGTTTAGTCATTCTTAAATGACTAGGAATTTTCCTTGTCTGGATTATTAAAAGCTAATGACGTAGGTAACCTCCTTGTAACGTAGGTAACTAGGTAACTTGATTTACTTTGTCTATCTATTAAATAAATCAGTCCGAAGTGACCCCTTACAAATGTGGACATTTTTCAAAGCTATATTTTCTCTTAAGGACGTCTTTTTTTAAAAAACAAGACCACAGAGAAGGAGAAATATTTGGCCAATTTAATTGCAAATGCTAAATTTAGTTACAATCTAATAATTAGTTTTCATGCAATGTGACAAGAGCAGACGAAGGTTTTGAAATCTTCACGAATCAAGTCATATTTTATTTGTGAAAGAAGCTTTTGTAAAATTTAGACGCACAAAAAGTCCTGCCCTGTCCTGTTCTGTACTGCCCTCGTATACATTTAGAAACGCTCATTAAATATATTAATTTTTCACGCTTTTTTGCACATTAGAGGCATTTTTTTAAAACTAAGAATCATTACTAACTTAGCACAACTTACTAAGAACGATTTCCCCAAAATAAAAAAAAATAAAAATTTCTAAGGGTTTGGCGCAGACTAGATGTTATGCGTTTACAATTCGCCTTTCAAGTTTTATAGCAGGTATGCCCCTAAACAGGGAAGTACCTATTTATAGGTTTATTTGAAGGCAGATATACTTACTACCTGTGAATTTATTTCTTATCACAAAAAAAGCCTAACAATTCAACTTTTCAAATTAAAGAAAAATACCCTTTAAGATACTGAGAAAAACGGACTAAATTGACTCTGGAAGTGCGTAAAAAGGAGAATTTTGGCGAAAATTCGCCACTTTGCCTTTTGTCGAGGCACTTTGAGTTCGAAAACAAAAGCGGCCTGGAAACGTCAGATGTCTGTATAAATAAATGCAGAGAAAAATACGGGGAAGTGTGCGCTGGAGATTCGGGAAAGGGTTCTGTATTTTTTTTTTAAATACATTTCTTAAAATTAGTTTTAAGGGGTTTTTTTCCCAAACCAGAAAAATAGGGCGCGACAGGTAGAACCTACATGCATGAAAACCTGTAAAAGCATAGCGTAGTGGTTTTGCTTTTGCAGCTTTCGAAATTTTCGTAGAATGACAAAAATTTAGGAATTATAAGTAAATCATTATGTAAAACCTAAACTTGTCTATGAATTATGGCAATTTTTGAAAGAGCTATGGAAAGTCCTTTGGGGTAAAATAAGGCCCTGCATAACAATTTGTATGTTACAATATTTTTTTAGTAGTCGACCAAGCGAGCGTTAGCAAGCGAAGCGTCTTGCTTCAACTTCGAAAGAAATGCCTTCGTATGTCCGAACTCTGTCCGGATTTCTACCCGGATCTGTCTTCCTCTACAAGTTGCCTTTCTTAACGGAAAATTTCTTGAATTTTCTTGAAATTCTTTGCGCAAGTTCGATAATTATACAGAATTTAGAGACCCACGACCTGTAGAGGAGGACATACGTTGAATGCGAGGTCTCCAGCTCACAGAGCCACTCGTGATTTAGATCCAACTTATGTCCCTAATATTGCATTTGACGGAACCCTAAAAATCAACAATCTCCTTTCCTGAACCTACGAGTGAACTACAAAGGAGTAGGCATCTCACGGGGCTTCCGTCGCCACAATCAGTCTTTTGTATACTGCCAACATTGTTTTACTTTCACCGTTCACAAAATATACCTTATTTTGTAACTCTAGAGTCGAAAATAAAATGGTATTACAAGAATGGAAGTGACAGGTATTTTGGCGCGAAGGAGCAGACGCCATATTGCCCGAAGACGAATCAAGGATTTCGCGCGGCATTTCGCGCCAAAACAAAGGCGCCCCCATCTTGTGTGACTTTTGAAAAGAGTTTCGTCGAGTCGAGGTTGCATTGCATTGTTTGAGGTCGCGTAGCAAGACGTAGGAATTGTTACGTGGGAAAAGCGTAGATAGATAGAGAACGTAGCCATTTTTAAAGGCATTCTCTACCAAAGAAGCTGACATTTATAATATAAATATATTTAGAATACTTATTTAATTTACAATTGCGTATAAATTCAGTCCTGCATTAAATTAATGCTAAATAATTTGATTTGGTCTAAATGAGCAGACCACCCGAACCTTATGGAAAGAAAACATCGTTGAGTAAGATGTATGTAAATTATGCAATGTTCGCGGAATTAAATTAACGCTGGATAGGAAATAATGGTGTGTTTTAAAATATAATATTTCGCTTAGCGGGCACATAAAGTTAAGATTCTTCTATGGAATAGCTTATAGTTCGCGTTTAAAATTTTAGGTTCGAGCTACTATGTAGAGTACTTAGTTTAAGAAGTTTATAAAAAGCTGAAATAATAATGAAGGAAGTACGAGTACGTACCTACTTAGCTACTTAAGATGTATAGGTATTTACTTATTTGGATAAAACTTTACATATGCGAACATGCTAGATTTGAAAAAACTGAACTGGGAAGCTATTCCTGTGCGTGAGATGAGATGGGATTTTATCTTGGTCACTCTCACACCTATGACGTTTCAAACGAGAGCAACAAGGACGAAAAAAGGTGAGATGGAATTCCCAAATCTCCGAATAGGGCCCCTGATCATATACTAGTAGCCCTGTGAGCTGTTATGTAGACCTCGCGTCCAACATATGTCTCCTCTACAAGTCGCATTACTCAACCGATTCTCGTGAAATTTTGTGAGCAGGTTCGTAATTAAACAGATATTTTTTGCTGGGTCAGTTTTTAGATTTTTTTTAATTGTGTTAACATACATCATTTTTCTGGAATAAAAAACATATCTCCTCCTTTTATAAGAAGCTGTCGAAGCTGAAGCAAAGACGCTTCAATCCCTAACGCTCGCTCGATAAACTGCTAACTGATAAACTGATAAATTACTACTTTTACCAAATCACTGGGTACCAAAAAAAAAATTATAAATCTTACACTACCATTACCAAGAATTACTTAAAAACCAACATTGAGCTAACACAATATTAGAGTGATATTTATGACACTGAAGCTCAGAGATGATAAACCCTGCGTTTAAAAAATTTAACTCCGTATCTTTTGAAAGTGGTGATTAGAACATTGAATCAGAAGACATAAGATTGTTATCTTTTAGCGGCTTGAAGCGCTATAAACTCTACCTGTCTGTATTTTGAATTTCAAAAGGCTAAAGGCTTATTTAGAGTCTTATTTTCGGTAGAGTAGATGCTAAGTAGGAAGATAAGTCTCAAAACTCAGATCGTCGTCGAGCCCTGAGCGTTGGTCCGTGTGTAGGTAATCGCTTTAAATTATTCATTTATATAGGCCGGCAGCGCGTGGTTGCGCGATGAATATTTCAGCGGCATTCAATGCTTGAAGCGTCGAAAGCGCCATTTTGGTTACGCTTAATTTCATTCGGTGTTGTAAGTACCTACCTACTGATTTCGTGACTTTGTTTTGTTTTTTAAGCGACTTCCAAAAAGGATCAATTCAATTCAACTGTAAGTTTTTTTTTTATTGTAAGTATATGTGTAACGCAATTACTCCGCCAATTACGATTCGATTTGAATGATTTTTTTTTGTTTGGTAGACGTTACTTTAGAGGTGGTCCCGTATAATCTTTACCGAAATTGGTCAAGCAGGTTTTTAAAATTACAACCAAAAATCTAAAAATTTCTAAAATTACATGGATGACGGCTAGACGGGAAGACGGTTTTATAAGTCTTGCTTTTAAATTACAGTAAGCTAGTAGCTATGAGTATCTACATTACTAGAAAGAGAGAGAGAGTTCCGTACTGTTTATGAACAAAAACTGACAGGTCAACAATTTTTTACTAGTGTGCGTGACAGGTACGTCTGTTACTAGCGTTGAGTCATACACTTTGTTCATTTAGTTAGCTGCTACTTTTTTGGCCTCTGCAATGTTTTTTCAGTCCACATCCGGTGCTATTCGGAAACGTTTCCGATCGGATACCAGAAATTTCAAACTCAAAATGTTCGAATCTCAGCCTACTTTTATAGATTTTGGAATAGGCAATCAAGTATATTTTCTAATCGGAAGAATTATTCACGTACAAAAATTTATGAATATAGACTGAGATTCAAATAATTTAGGTTTAATTTTTTTTTAATACGAACGGAAACGTTTCCGAATGGTTGTGAATAGCCCTACTGGGACCCTATTCGGAGATTTGAGATTTTCATCTCACTTTTTTTCGTCCTTGTTGCTCTCGTTTGAAACGTCATACCTAGGTGTGAGTGTAACTAAGATAAAATCTCATCTCATCTCACGAGCAGGAATAACCCCCCAAGGACCCTATTCGGAGATTTGAGATTCTCATCTCACATTTCTTGTCCTTGTTGCTCTCGTTTGAAACGTCATAAGTGTGAGAGTTCCGAAGACGGGTCTGAGCAGTAGCGCACTTGTAGCGCCTCACTCAACTGCCGTCTTTGTACTTCTTCACTCTACAAAACTTCAAGGCTAGAGTGAATAAGTACCTTATAGGTCGTCGTGCTCCATCTTAGACCACAACGTCGCTTAACATCAGGCGAGTTGGTGGTCAAACGCCGACCTATTAAGAGTGACCAAGATAAAATCTCATCTCATCTCACCCGCAGGAATAGCCCCCCTGGAGTCTGGACATATGACATAGAGCACGCTTGTCTAGGAGAAACAGATTCGCTCGAGACTAGTTGAGATTACTTTTTCACACATACTTATTTACACTGCCACAGACTGGTTGAAACTGAATGGCGGGTGTGAAGTGCGCCGCAAGCGAGACTGCGAAGTCCAGCCTCTCTGACGCCCGCGCAAATCTTTGTTTCTGCTACTGCGAGCGTTTCGCGCCTAACTTCTCAGCCGCCATTGTTTGAATCGGCTTGTAACTGTACGTGCGTACTGTCACTTTTTTTTTTAACACAAACGAAGCTACAACCTCGCCAAAATATACAGCCACTTTCATCCAACTTTAATAACAAGGCATCAGCTTTTTCTCTTCGATCAGCCAAGGTACTTTTAAGCAAGTAAGTCGGTAGGTACCTATACCCAACTCCGAAGAGTTCTGTCCAAGTTCAGTGTTCATTTGCATATTTCCCTAGCCGCGTATACCTGGCTGAATTTACTTTGGAAATGAGTAAAACTTTGATTATTAAGTGGAAAAAAGTAATATGGTACGATATTGTAAGGAGCTTCGGAATTTCCCCGTTTCCTTGTGAAAAGGAAGCTGGCGAACGTTGGTAGGTAAGTTTTACATAATTTTCTACCTTTCTATTTTTTTAATAAAAGAAGAGTGGCAAACAAGCAGACAGCGGCTTGATGGTAAACTAGCCGTGTAGTGGATGCTCCTGTGCCAACCCGAAAATAAATTTTTAGAGACGCTTTTAAAAGCGCACCATGTTGTACCTCGGCTTATAAGGAATTATTTAGAAAGCAAATCTAAAAAAACCGACTTTCCGTCAGGCCGTCACCTATGTCAACAATTTTTAGATTGTTGACATTTTAAAAACTGCTTGATTGATTCCGATAGAATTTATATGGGACCTCTAAAGTATGGTCTACCAAACAAAAAATTCATTAAAATCGATTCAACATGGGCGGAGTAATCGCGTAACATTCATACAAAAAAACGTAAGTACCGTCAGTAAGTATGTACGTACTAAAGTAAAAGTAAGTAACGTAACGTAATAGTTTGACGTGTCTGTACGTCAAACTTATAACACCCCATCGTTTTGCCGTCGGGGTTTAAAAACAGGATCCGCGTGATGTCCTCATAGACAACTATCTATAGTACGAGTACCTAACGTACTTACCTACCCAATAGTAGCTTCTCGTCAAACGCTCTTCGTTTGAAGCGTCTCCGTTATCAGATTCCATGACAGGCCGCAAGCACGTACTGATTACAGATAATGGAAGACGAACGTTGACGAACGAGGCCGACGCTTGCCGAGTACCTAGTTAGATAATCAGAGATACAGCATGATGGATACAAGAAGAAACTCTCAGTGTTAATAAATATTAGTAACAATTTGCGAACACGGTCGTCTGACCCCAAAGTAAGCAAAGCTTGGAGTATGGCTGCCAGAGACTGATGTACATACACAACTGTATTTATAAAAAATACACACTTATTAAATAGATACTCGTATTAACACCTCAGAACAAACACACATGTTCACCACATGAATGTTTGCCCTTGGCGGGAATCGAACTCACGCCCAAGCTTAGAAGGCAGACAGCCAAGTACAGAGTTTTTTCAAGTTTACCTAAGTCAATCAAAGTCAATAGAGCTGTAGATAAAATATAAGAGTAACTAGAGGAAAACGTTTTTTTTGGTAGTTTATCTAAGCCTTAATTAGTGTTGAAAAACTTTTTTGATCCTTGATCCTTAGGTAATCCGGCCTTCGGGCTGTCCGTATCTGCGTGTTTCTTAAGGTAATCATTCACCATCCTGCCTAGCATCCTGCACGTAGGGTCAACTGGGGCAAATGCGTCTGTGGGGCAATTGCGTCTTTCCAGAATTACTGACACAACACAAATTAGGCAACTAACGCCATCTTGAATAAATTAAGCAAGATGTATTCTGCTTCGTAAAAAATAAAACGACTGTACGAGAACCGGAGAAACCAATATCACGACCAACAAATTGCTCCAGTGTAAAAACTACCACAAAATGTCAACAAGACATCACTACCACCTCTAGAAAGCCTAAAATTACTATACTCGGCGATCAAACATGTACAGAGCTGGCTTCACTTTTGATTACATTGAGATCGAAACATATAAATGTGAAAGAATACGATATTTGTACTTATTCGTACCCTGATGCGCCATCCGACTACATACTGAAGAACTTCAAAACTACTGACAACGTTTCTGAAGAAGACGACTGGTTGATTTTGTCTCTAGGCTCAAACGATAGAAATCCAACTCGACTCTATATCGAACTATCTTCATTCTTGCAAAGATTTTCGAAACAAAAAATTGTAGTAGCAGGCATTGTTTTTAGCCAATACTTAAATGAGGGAAAACTCAACCATGAGTTAAAAACTATTGTAAACAGTTTCAAAAACTGCCAATTCCTGACAATTCCGAATTACACAGTTAAAAATAGATCACTTCCAAAGAATGGAAGACACATATACAAGACTCTCAACCACTGCATTAACACCAGCGATTATAATTTGTGCTACCTGGGTCGCAATATCACAAAAATGACAAAATCAAAGCAAGCACTTCGTTTGAAAGCTGGTACAATACCCTACTACTTTAATAAGATCAACAAAGCCAACATCGCTAAAACACTGGCAGGTTCTGAAACTCCTAGTCTTTCGAAATTAAACCAAAATGTCAAGTCACCGTCTCCGGGGACCATACCCTTCTATTTTAAAAAAAATGTAACCCAAACTAACGCCCCGACAACCGATGAAAAGACCCGCTCTGAAGATTATTCTACATTTTTTCGAGCCTAAACAGACTAAATCTGACTATCTTAACATTCTTCATCTTAATGTTCGAGGTATAAAGAAAAAAACTGAACAAATTGAACTACTACTAATGGAAGAACAACGCGATATCGACATTTGCTGTTTTACTGAAACATTTCAAAAAAATCATCAACTAGAGGCAGTTCAAATTAATGGGTACCAAAAAGCTGCACACTTTTGTAGGAAAAGAATTAAACAGGGCGGTGTCAGTATTTACGTTAAGCATTCAATTAACTTTAAGAAATTAGATTGGATTGAAAACATGTCTTTAGAACGTCATTTCGAGTGCTGTGGAATAGCTATACCGGATCTAAATTATGTCGTTGTTTGTATATATAGGTCTCCCACAAGCAATTTTAATCTTTTTATAGAAAATGTTGAAATATTACTTCATAAATTAGTATTAAGGTTTGGACGCAACAAGAATAAAGTCATTATCTGTGGAGATTTTAATACCAACCTATTTAAAGAGACTAAACAAAAGGAATTATTTTTGAATACACTACAAATGTTCAAGGTACATCCCGCAATATTTGAAGCCACTAGAATCACAGAAAAAACTCAAACTTGTATAGACAATATACTAACAAACTTTAAGCGCTACAATACTGGAATTATAAACACAGATATATCTGATCACACTGCTCAAGTTATTAGTCTCTTTGCTAATCTTAGTTTTCGAGAAAAGTATTGGTTTATTCATAAGAGGAGAGTAGATGTAAATATGAGTATATTCCAAAAATATTTATCACAAGTAAATTTCTCAAACGTTTTTAGTCACGATGATCCAAACAAAGCATTTTCAGAATTTATAGACTTGTACCGTTTACTATTTAATTTGAGCATCCCAGTAGAAAAAATGAAAGTGACGCATAAAAAGCCTGCGAACTGGATAACAAAAGGTATAAAAATGTCTAGTAAAAATAAAAGAGATATTTTTATTAAATGGCAAAAAAACAAAAACAATGAAAATGATAAACTATATAGAAAATACTCGAAGACGTTTAAAAATGTAATACGTGTGTCTAGAAAAATTGCAAATACAAGATATATAAATCGTAGTACCAACAAAAATAAAGCTGCATGGGGTATTATAAAAAACCACACATCACAAACCAATCAAATTAGAACATCAATTGAGAGTATCATATTAAATAACAAAGAAATAATAGATCCAAGTGAAATGGCTTCTTCTATAAACAAATACTTTATTGAACGCATAGAAACAAACTATATACGTAATGCTGCACAGCCTAAATCTATCAGAACAAACCCCAAAAGTATATTTATTGATCCAGTAACATGTAATGAAATACGTAAAATTGTAAAATCATTGAAAAATAAAAAAACCGCTGGAAACGACGGTATATCCGTGCAAGTAATTAAAGAAACCATAGAATACATATTAGAACCATTGGTTTACATAATAAATCTTTGCATTGAAACTGGGCATTTTCCAGACGGACTTAAACAGGCTTTAATTAAACCTCTCCATAAAAAAGGACCAAAAACAGAAATCGGTAATTATAGACCAATTGCAATATTGCCAAGTTTTTCAAAAATATTTGAGAAAATATTGTTTAACAGAATTACTTCATTCCTAGATTCAAATAAAATTCTCAACGAAAATCAATTTGGTTTTCGCAAATGCAAAAACACGACTCTTGCCATCTTTAAAATGTTAAAACGTGCTTGGGAAGAGATAAATAATAAAAAAACTGGTATTGCTCTTTTTTTAGATCTCTCTATGGCTTTCGATTGCGTCTTACATGAAACTTTACTCCAAAAGCTGGAGGCTATTGGTATACGTGGAATACCATTATCATTAATGAAATCTTACCTGAACAATAGATCACAGTCGACGGTAATAGATCGATACAACAAGGACACAAAAACAATAGAACAAATAGAGTCTGATTTTCAAAATATCAACCTAGGCGTGCCACAAGGCAGTATTCTTGGCCCCCTTCTATTCCTTATTTATATAAATGATTTACCGGTAATTACAAAACATCTATGCGTCATGTTTGCCGATGACGCCACTATATTTATTCCTCAGCGTCAATTAAGCAAAGACGATTTTGAAAACGAAGTTAATACAACACTTCAAGTCGTTTCAAACTGGTTACAATCTATCAACTTGAAAGTAAATATTGCTAAGACTAGCATCATGCAATTTAGAAACTATAAGACCGCTCCTTTAAATCTTAATATTTTATATAACGGAAATAATGTCAACGAAATCAACGAAACTAATTTTTTGGGAGTAACGTTAGATAATCACCTAAATTGGAAAACTCATGTAAATAAAATAAATAGTAGAATAACACAATACATATACTCTTTATCTGTCCTTAGCAGTATAGCATCAAAATCGATAGCAATAAGCGCATACTACGGCTATGTCTACCCGCAGCTTAGTTACGGCATCATATTTTGGGGAGATTCCGTTGATGTTGAAACCACATTTAGATTGCAAAAACAATGCCTGCGAAGTATATATAAACTAAGAAATATAGATACAGTGCGCCAAATATTCAAAGTCAATAAGTTTCTAACTTTAACTAGTCTTTATATACTAGAACTGTGCTTATTTGTAAAAAATAATGAAGCAATCTACTTCAATGTTAAGTCGAATCGAGCTGATAACCTACGAATTAAACATAAATTTAACATGTGTATCCCACAAGTCAATAATGCTATGTACTACAATAGTACCTATATTAAAGCCATAAAAGTTTATAATCACCTACCTCTCGAATTTAAAATGTTAAATGGCAATAAATTTAAACTTATCTTGAAAGATTGGTTAGTAAATAAAGTATTCTACAGTATAAAAGAATATTTTGACGAGTGAATGTTACGTTTTAGTGATAATTGCTTAATTTGTCCTTACGTTGCTGTTCTTATTAAAAATAAGTATTTTTAAGCTTATTAAGTTTAGTTAGATTACACTAGTTAAATTATTGTATGTTCGATATGAGCAAAACTGTTGTTACTAATATTTACACATACCACCTTGTACCTACACAGTTTCACAATAAAAAATATTCTATTCTATTCTATTCTATTCGCAGTCCTGCACGGCAAACTGTAAGGCAGGATGATGAATGGTTACATTTAATTTTAGACCTTCTAACAGTCTTGCCCTATGTAATAGGGAGTTTTCTGTGGGCGTGTACCCATCTACGTTCGAACAAACTCTAGAATAACACATAGGTAGGTACCGCTGTTCTTAGAAATGTAATTTCTTCAATGTCTCTATCATTTCCTTTACTTACTAAACTGTGCTCGACGGAGTCCGTAGAAATTGTTTCAAAAGTTGTAGGTATATCAACAGATAGGTAGGTGCCTTTTTAAAAATTATACTCACCTAAACATACATAGTAGAATACCCAATAAATTAGAATGTGGTTAAAACTATTTTTCCGTCTAAATTTTCAATTAAAAAAAAACAAGTTTGATACGTTATATCGTCACGCCTTTCCCCTAAACGAGCTGGCAATGGTGTAATACAACACCCACACTTCACCGAACGATATTCAGCCCCAAATGTGACAGGTGGCGAGCCTGTCGCTATATACCGGGCTCCAGTCATGTATGAGATGACATACAATACGCACATACTAGTATGTTCAGACAATGAAATAATTGGTGCGTGCCGTCGGCAGGGATCGAACCCGTTCCCTCTGGCTTGAAAGGTGAGCCTTCTCCATCTAGACTATCATCGCTCTTTATTTATTACTTACTTATAGGTGCATTTATTTGTTTAAAGTACCAGAAAACTAACTTAACGGTCTTCAATAGCTGACAAAACCGCTAGACATCGCTAGTAACAATATAATGAACATGTCCTAACTGAGAACCACACAGTAGACATCCTCCTAATCTAAACTGGCCCAGGCTTATTGTAAAGCTAGTCTAACTTGGTCAAAGCTTAGTGTAACCAAAAACATGTACGAGCATAGGACGAGGCGAGCTTGTTAGCAACTACTGGGGGGCAAATCAGCTAGCCTAGCCGTAGTTGAACCGTTGACGTTGCCTTAGTAAGCCTTAAAAAAAAATGGGAACTGCTTACTATCACTCAATCCTACTTTCTACTGTCCTATCTTACTAATATTACAAAGCGAAAGTCCGGATGGATCGAGAGTTTATTTTTTTTGGTTTATAAAACGGGCCGATACATAAAAACATCCGTTATATTATATTAAAACCTTCTTGATGTGAACACTGCATGCATTAAATTAACTAAAAGAGTACTTTCAATACTTGTTAAAGTAAAATTTATTAAAAATCAATATTTTTTTTAAATTACTTTTATTCTTTGAATACAACTATAACAATCTAAAAGACCGTTAGAGGAGAGAAAGGTGCCCAGAATGCTAGCAGCATTGCCACACTGGATGGCAATGTTCAATGTTTGGCCGAAATAAATGCCAGCATTCTGAGCACCTGACGCCTCCACCAACCGTTTAGCCAGGCACCAGTGGGGCTATTCCTACGCGTGAGATGAGATGAGATTTCATCTTGGTCACTTTCACACCTATGACGTTTCAAACGAGAGCAACAAGGACGAAAAAAGGTGAGACGAAAATCTCAAATCTCCGAATAGGGCTTTAGAGATAGGGCCACTGGGCCCCAACGGCTGGCCCGTTTACAGTGAAAACTATCTAAATTAAATTATTTCTCAACATAAAAAAAAAGCTAGATGTAGTGTGAAATTTATCTAAACTTTTGCAAATCTTGTTGTAAGCAGCCAACATTCAGAGTGATGGATACATAGGATTTTTAACCTCGGATAAGACCGCGGGGTGCAGCTAGTGTTTCGTGGCAGCTACCAACGACACGTTTGTGAAACATTACAACAGGGGCCAATAACAATAACAATAGGGGCCCTATTCGGAGATTTGAGATTTTCATCTCACCTTTTTTCATCCTTGTTGCTCTCGTTTGAAACGTTGTAGGTGTGAGAGTGACCAAGATAAAATCTCATCTCATCTCACTCGCAGGAATAGCCCCCCTGGAGCTCTATTCCTACAATTCGAGATATTTTTTTGGTCTTTGTCTCTCTAGTTTGAAAAGTCATAGGACTGAAAGTGAATAGATCTCATCTCACGCGTCAAGAATAGGGGGCCTGAGTCCTTCCCCGTCCGTTTTTTAGGCAAATGCGATGTCAGCGGTTCAGTTAATTTCGGTTATGGTTAGCTTAATTGCCCCCCTGTTCTTGTAACACTTGTATTGCCCCGTCCGAATAGACTTAACAGGTTTTACAAGACTAGCTTATCTACCCGTGCTTAAAGCTCAGGTTTTGTAAGCTATGTTACCTATACTCAGTGATAAGCTATGTTACCTATACTATAGCTTTCTCTTAGTAAGATTTTTTGGAATTGGCTGGTAGGCTGTAGGCAGGGCCGCGCCTACCCCCCACAGCGCCTGGTGAAGATATGTAACTTATTAAACTTATGTAACTTAGTTGTTTTTTTTTAATGAAAGGCTTAGCAACTTAGCTGATTGCGATTTTTCGTAACCGTATTCAGTGATTAAATTCCTTCAAAAATATATTTTATAGAAATGGACAGTGTGCACGAGATTGTGGCGTGGAAATGTGCACTAATGTGCATACATGAAAAATTAAATAAAATCTCTGGAAATCCTACTTTCCTACCCTATTTATAAATATTATAAATGCTTGTTTGTTACTTCTCCACGCTCGAACGGATGGACGGATTTTGATGAAATTTGGTGTAAAGGTAGCTTATTCCTTGGATTAGCACATAGGCAATTTTTTTAACGCAGGTTACACCGCAAGGCGCAGCTAGTAAATAAACAACAATTTCAGTCGTCATTGACCTCTGTTGACCGCTCAAACATCAACGAGAAATCATACTGAAACAGTATAAAAAAATCATCATTTTACTGAAAGAAATCGCACCGCAGACGGCAAAGTACCGCCAATAACAATAAAATAAGATATTTATTATAATAGCTCCGATGATGGTTGCGCCGTACTTTGCACTCGGCATAACTGTCGCATCTAACAAACGAGCCACATTACGACGATGTGCTGGCACAGTGGACGGGTGACAGTAGGACTTCTGTAGAGCAAACTTTAGCTTCAATATTTATATATATAAGGTTAACTGAGGCCAATTCGTCTGTGGGGCAATTGCGTCTTTCGAGAATTACTGAAAATTTCCTTCACAAATAAGGCAACTAACGCCATCTTGTACAGATTGTTGCAACTGAAGATAGAAAAAAGATGTAGGCGGCGCCTAACTTGTAAAGGGTTTAGTAATTCTAAAAAGACGTAATTGCCCTACAGACGCATTTGCCCCAGTGGATCCTACCTGCCTTATATTTATTACGATGATTTTAATTGTAAAATTTATTTTGTTTTTTTTTTGGCTCTGTGAGGTGTAGACCTCGCGATGACATTTCTCTACAGGTCGCATTCCTGAACCGATTCTCGTGAAGTTTTGTGAGCAGGTTCGATAATTATTATTTTTTTGTTTGGGCAGTTTTTGGATTTTTTTCAAAGTGGCGGAAGGACAAAGATCCGGACAGATCTGGACAGCGATCCGGACAGAAATCAGACATACGAAAGCATTTTTGTCTAAGCAGAAGCAGAGACGCTTCGCTCGCTTTCGCTCGCTCGGTCGATAATTAATATCATCGAAATGATATAAGTCATACAATGCACATAATGTGATTGATCAAAGGTCATACTCGTAATAGATAAAGTATACAGAATGTTGCCTATTAGATACATAGGAGATAATAATAATTCTACACGCGTTTAAAATCGAAATTAATTAGCAGGCAGTCTAGAGAGTGTGATAGATAACTCTACACGGGTTTAAAATTGAAACAAAACATTACAGAATCTGTAGGGAATCTGGAATCTGGTCGGCCAAAGTCAACACACAAAACGGCGAAAGGGATTCGTTAGGGATACCTATTACGCGATTTTTCGGACTCTGTCCGCAGGGACAGGGCAGAGTAATAAGACACAGGGAGTCAGGGACCCTAAATCGGAATACCGAGACGGTACGACCTCCCTGCTTCAGGCAAGGGACAAGACAGACGTCAGGACTTAAGAAATAGCGTAATGTAATAGGCACTCTAGAAGCTATGCGTCGCAGTCGCACAGTGTTCTCTGTAGAACAAGCCAGGTGGACAAAAATATATTTTCATTGTTTCGGAACCATGAAAATATATTATAATAGTATAAAATAAAAAAAATAAAAAATACATAGTTTTATGTATAAGAAAAAAATATTTTATATTTACACTATTATAAAACAGAAAAAAATACTGAAATAATAATACAATTACCTTAATCTCTACAAATATTACCGCTAATTATATGTACAACCTTAGACTATTACATTATTTACAAAAATTACAAATACTAACACTAAAAGGTAATATAATACACTACAGGTACATTAAAACTAATTGTCAATATCGGAATCATCGGATTCTGTATCGGATGATTCCGATACAAGATAGTCTTCCTGACTTTGTGGAGGTCTTAGTTGCTGTGGAAGTCGAGGCTCTATAGTAGGAGCTATAATGAGCTTTAGGACCTCCGCACACAATTTATTCGACTTTTTTTGGAACTTCCCGCAGGCTGTTGATCAGAGGATCAGATGTTATAATCAACAGATTGAGCAAATCTCTTTCGTGGCTTGACGCGAGCACTTTCTCGTGTTGTGCTCTCTGAATCTTTATTTATTTGGTCGATAACATCGTCGATGATGGACGAGGATTTTGCGAGATGATATTGTTAGCTTCGTCGATTAACCTAAGAGGAACAAACGAATAAACAAAAAGGAACTCATCAGTGTCTTCGCTGTTCTCAAATCTCTGTGTGTAAGCACTATGACCGGAACTCCCGTCACAACCCCATTTACTTAAAAGAGTAAATGATGAATTGGGGAACACACTTGTGACAACTTCTTTCTGAGCTTCTATTAACCGTTCCGCTGTTTTGTTGAGTAAAGCTTGTAACTCAATTTCTGCTCGAGATTGTGTCACAACAATGTGCTCCTTTTGTGCTTTTTTTGATTTAACAATGCAATTATATGATGGAAACACATGGTGCCCGACCTTCATAGTCCATTTCCTAGTCTGTTTATAGGAGTGAGTGGTCGACTTCGAGTCGAGTCTATATAGTAGGCTAATGCCTCGTCACTACTTAGTGGTCTATTATTCTGCACAGCACTGGGTTGTTGAAGGCTAATGCATACACTCGCAGAACTCGGATTTTTGCCAATGTCCTTTATAGCCCTGGCAACGTCCTTTATGGACACGTTTTTGTGTCCAGTAGATCGTGCAGCTACTTCTGCAGCAGTCATCAATTCGCCAACACTCCGCGAGTAAACTAATTCTTCAAGTCTACGTTTTTTAGTTTTGAAAGACGAATCTTCGAAGTCTTTTTTGGGTCTTCCGGGTCGAGAGTGGTCAGTGGATGAGGTAGAAGGTTGCGGTTGAATTGACCGCACGCAGAACTCTAACTCTTCGCCTTCTAGCCACAACTTATTCTTGATAAGAAAACGCTCCCTTGACTTTCCTGAAGAAACCTATTTGGAAGCGATTTTTGAAGAAATACTGGCTAACTTCATCTTAATGTCTCTTTGACTATCTTCAGAAATTTCAGAAAACTCAAACTTAGACGAAATAAATTCAAATAGACGATCATTTCTTTCGTATTTTTCGTGTCTAAGCCATTCTTCGAAAAACTCTATTTTATTAATAGAGTGAAGCTTTTCTGCAAAAAAGAGAAAAAAAAATAGTTGTACTCATTTGTGCTACGTAAAATATATGTCACAATAATCTATAGTCATGCAGCTAAAACATATAAAAAAATTAGCCTGGATACAAGAGGATACATGCTTTTCCCATACTCGATAAGTTTGAAATCAAAGAAAAAATATGTTTTTTTTTTGTGTTTTCGTTGATAATCTATTCTAATGATTTTTAAGGCTCATTAAAAGATTCTAATAATAAAATATTAATATAAATACCTTCAGAATTGAAATCCATCACTAAACTTTCCACAAAATTAAAAACTGCCACAATGAGGTGCTAGTGAAAGTGTCGCTAAAATGCAACTGACCTATATTTTAAATTACATTTACCTCATTAGCTCACTTTGATAAACAATGACTCATTAGTATGGAATGTTAGACATAAATAGTTCTTGGAATTGGGGGTTTGGGGGTTTTGTTTACAGGTACATAGTACTCATTTCCGGGAATTTGATTACGACTTTTGTCCACCTGGCTTGTTCTACAGCGCACACTGTGAGTCGTGCTGAACGTAGATAAATCATACGTAATTTTTTATCCGACATTGTTTTATGCCATATGAAGCAAACAAGCTAACAGGCCGCCTGATGGTAAGCGATCACCGTCGCGTATGGATACATGTGACACCAGGGGCAACACAGATACGTTGCCGAGCCTTAAAGGCTCTGTTACTGTTGTTGCTAGTTACTGTTGTTGCTAGTCACTGTTGTTGTTGTTTAGTTGTTGTACTGTTGTGACAGAAACATGTAAGAAACAAAACTTGTGAAAATATCGCAAGTTCCTATGATATTTCAGCGATGCGACGCCGTCTGGCAGTTTTGTGTGTTGACCATCAATGTGACAGGAGACAGTCGATACTACACCAAATGTCTGTGTACAGACTCTATTATGTAACATTATTAAAAGAAAAACAAAAAACTCGGCTGCAAAATATTCTACCCTAGGTCACTTCCACTATCAAGACGATTTATATGACACCTCACGTGTCGAAGTCCATCAAGCTGTTTAGGCTGTAGGGCGTGCCAAAAAAACCTCATACAAATATACATACTTATATACTTACATATAGTATATAACTATATATATATCGTCACGCCTTTCCCCCGAGGGGGCTAGCAGAGGTGTGATACAACACCCACACTTCGCTGGACGATATCCAGTCCCTGATAGGGACTAGCTAGGACTAGATAGTGACAGGGGGCGAGCCTGTCGCCATATGCCGGGCTCCAGTCATGTAGCAAATGACATACAATATGCACATTTCTTCACACAATGAACAAATTGGTGTGTGCGCTCGGTTGGACTCGAACCCGCTCTCTCTGGCTTGAGAGGCGGGCCTTTTCCAACTAGGCTATCATCGCTTACATATAAACACTCGTAAAACATAACCCTCCTTCTTGCGCAGTCGGTTAAAAATTTTGTGAACTAGCTTCGCTGCGCGTTGTTAGCCGCGCTTCAAATTTAACGTACAGACTACAATTTATCTCTGTGCCAATTTCATCCCAAAAAAAAAAAATCGTCTTTCAACCGTACCACAGCTTTGTGACTGTGGCGACCGCAATATCGAACATTCGAGAGTTTTGGAGATCCTTGAGCTGAGAGTCACTCCAAAACTGACGTAAAACGCCTGTCAAAAATATATATCGTAACGTTAAAAATTGTACCAAGGAATCGGTACTTGCGGTGAGAGTCAGAACCTTTTTACCCGACTACGCAAGAAGGAGAGCTATGTTTTTCGAGTGTTTGTATGTATGTATAATACATGTATTTATGTGTGGAATGACCGTATACCAACTTCCGATCGGGATGCGCCTTCTACCGCGTGCTTCAAAACCAAGGTGAGAGCTTGGTTACTAGATAATATGTTTGATGACATTGAAGCTTATTTTAAAATAAGAGATTTTTTTAACTATTATTATTTTGTGTAATAATAGCTATAAAGAATATTTAACTATTTTTACTATACTTAACTGTATAATTACATTAGTGAATTATTTTTATACTTAACATAATTATTAACTATTATTGTTCTGACATTCGTTTTTAATTATAAATATTCAACTGTGGCGTGTAACTATATGAGTTATCAATAATTTGTTTGTAGGTTTCTTTGGCACGCTCTACAGCTTAAACAGCTAGATGTGTTTCGACATGTGAGGTGTCATTTGAATCGTCTTGATAGCGGAAGTGACACAGGGTACAACATTTTAATTATCAGAGTGTCAGACTACAATTTGGGATTTTTGTTTTTCTTTTAATAATTTCACTTGTATTATGGTGAAACCAACTATAGCAAGTCACTTTTTTTTAAATAAAAACGATTCTCTTTCATATCTCCCCATTAGATTTCCCTCATAGACATAGGAGGTATTCTGTGCTTTCCCTTTATCGTGGATGCCGTGGAATACACATAGACTATGTAAATATAACAGGGCTTACTGAAGGAAAATTCAAATCCCATATTAAAACTAAATTAATGAAAAGAGGGTATTATGAAGTTTTAATTATTTAGAAGACAAAGATGTCTGGAGCCTTCCACTTCTGCCAACTAGCCACTAGTAGGTACAATAGAAATTACCTAGTTGTAAGGAAAAATTTGTGAGGCACTTTTTATTAAAAAAATAATTAATTACTGAATTAATTTTTTTTTAAAAGTGCCTCTCAGTTTCTTGCCTGTTCTTCTGAGTAGTGGCTCTTTTTCCGAACAAGGCGGTCGAGTCATTGTTAATAATAATTTATTTGTTTTTAACCGTAACTCCAACCGCCCCAATTAGGGCCCTAGAGCAAGCCCATTCTGAGCTGCCAGGGCAATTCGACGCCCCTCCCTCGGCGACAGCCCAAGCCTAGGCCGTACCTTAGAGGTGCCCTTGCGCTCGTCGCCCTTTTTGCGGCCCTGCGCCATCTGCGCTTGCCTAATACCCGGTACGCTGTCGAGGCCTCAGTGGCCAACATCGGATAGTCAACCATAAAAGATAATAATAATATCGCAGTGTTCCATCTTTTCCTCTGGGTTGATCTGAGTTAGTAACAGTTTATCACGAGGAGGGTTTATGGGTACTTTTTTCTGAATAAACGCGAACGAAGTTGCGGGCAACAGCTTGTAAGAAATATATACACCTACAACATAAGGTATGTTGTAGCATATTATTTTTGAAGCCGTACCTACTACGTCTCTTTGGATAGTTGTTCTTGTGCGAGGGTAGGTGCTAGGTAAAACATATCGATCCCTACCTTTATGGAATGATCGACTCTCCATTGAGTTTTGGAGTTGAAGAGTTGCCTACTGAACTTGTAGTAGGCCTGAATTATACATTCGGACGTAAGGCGAGGATACGGCGCGGACAAAGTTCAGGCGCGGTGCCGCTTCTAAACTTGTTCATACAAAATGTATTGTAACGTGTTTTAAATAACGAGTATATTAGGTACAGTCACGCGGTGTAGGCATGACGCTTCATAGTTTTCTCGCCTTACATTTGAAACGTTCTGTATAGTTCAGGCTACAAATCCTAATTAATATTATAAATGCAAACGTGAGTTTGTTCGTTCGTTTATTTGTTTGTTTGTTACGCTTATACGCCTTAACTACTCAACTGGTCAACACGAAATTTATATTCACGTAATCGAAAGTTCATTAAACTACTTTTACCTACTAAATATGGTACTTTTCCGAAAAAAAATAACCGTTTGTTTGGGACCGCGGGAGAAGTTGCGGGCCCAGCTAGTTAAAAATAAGTAATTCAGAAAGTAGAAAAATATCGTTCTCTCACCTACATTTCGTTGTCAAACAAAACGAGTGAAATTCCCCGTCGCGACATCTTCCGTCGTTATTTAACGACAAAGCATCAGACAGGGCTGCCTCGTGCCACGACGATGCAACGAAGCCAACTAGCTAGGGTTTGCACCAACTAGACCACACACCTATCGAGATAAATAATGTGTTTATAATAATTGAAATTGCCGCACTACTTTCTTTCTGTAATCGCATAACATTTGGGGGGCTATTCCAGCGCGTGAGATGAGATGAGATTTTATCTTGGTCACTCTCACACCTATGACGTTTCAAACGAGAGCAACAATGACGAAAAAGAATGAGACGAAAATCTCAAATCTCCGAATAGACCCATTGGTCTATGCGATACAGGTCAGACAGCATAGGTATTCACAATCACTCGGAAACGTTTCCGATCGGTTTCCAAAAATTCTGAATTCTAATCATATTCGAATATCAGTCCGTATTCATAAGTTTTAAATCTGATACATTCTTCCGATCGGATTTATACTCGATTCCCTATTCCATCCAAAGTGTATCAAAGTAGACTGAGATTCGAACAATTTGAATTTGATATGTATGGGATCCGATCGGAAACGTTTCCGAATGATTGTAATAGCACCGCAGCGCAGGTGTCCTAGTGCAGGGCCACAAGCAACATTGTAACCATTTTTTGTTTAAGAGTCCGGCGACCTAACTAACTTCGACCTAGGCGACCTAGACTAACTTCGCATTGGCTTAAGGTATTCTATAGCAGTTTCGTCTAGAAGAAGAAGACGAGCGAAGAGAGCGAGTAATGATACTGACGAGCCTCTAAACTTACCTACAGAGTGACAAAGTGCAATTTCAATTATTTTTTTATGACTTTTGCACTTCTGTAATTATTCTTAAGTAACTAAGAATTTCCCTTGTGTTATGGATTCATTTAACAGCGAATGATGTAGACAACCTCCCTATGTAATGTAATTTATGATTTGCTTTGTTTGCTTGATTTGCTATTGAATAAATCAGTCAAAAGTGACCCCTTAAAAATGCGGATATTTTTTATACCTCTATTTTAGCTTGAGAACGTTTAAAAAAAAAAAACAAGAATATAGAGGCGGAGATATAGTTAATTTAATTGTACATGCTAAATTTCAACATAATCTGACAAATGGTTTTCAAGAAATTTGAGTAGCGCGTTTGTATGAAATTTCAGAGCGTCGCGGCCCTCTTAAGTAAGCTCCACATAAGACTTTAAAAACACTTAAAAACATTTTTATATGCAAAAACCTATAACTAAATTCTAATCTAAAAGGCCGTTGGCAGAGGGAAAGGTGCCCAGAATGCTAGCAGCATTGCCACGCTGGATCGCAATTCTCAATTTCTGGCCGAAATAAATAGAATGTTTTTTCTTTTGTTATTTATATTAAGTACTTAACTAAAGTAATTGTCATTTTGACTCGTTACTTTCCTAATATTATTAGAACTGCGAAAGTGAGTTTTTTCGTTTGCCCTATCAACCGATCTTCAAGAAATTATGACCAGGTTTACATTATCAGGAGTACAGAAAAGGACATAGGGTAAACAATAAACAACAATTTCTAAAATTTAGAATAATTTATTGTAATAATTATAGGTAACAATTCGATATATTTATCTTAGAGGCAGCCCTATAGAATCGTTAGCAAGTTGAAAGCTCGGTCGATAGTTTACGTTTTCTGTTTAACGATGTCACTGTGATGGCACTCAGGGTTGTCGCACGGAGTTTTTAACGAGCCAACTAGAATATTGGGGCTACTACACACCCTTGTTTAATTATGCTTCTAGGTTTTACAGGGTGATGTCTAGATTTTAATTCTAAAAGTACCTATTGATTATCCTACTTCCTAGGTATACCTATTAGCCACCAGGCTCTGTGAGCTGTAGACCTCACGGCTGGTATCTGTCCTCATTTATAGATCGCATTCCTCAACCGATTCTCGTGAAATTTTGTGAGCAGGTTCGATAATTAATTTTACAAAATTCTCAAATAACTTTTACATAATTCTTTCACATGATTCTTACACCTACTCACAAAATTTCAAGAAAATCGGTTAAGAAATGCGACCTGTCGACGAAGCGGAATTCAGACAGAAATACGGACTTTCGGAAGCATTTTTGTCGAAGCTGAAGCAAAAACTTTGCGCTCGCTGACGCTTGCTCGGTTGGTTGAATGTCCTTATCTTCCCGGGGAGAAGAATCGTCGAAGGGACAAAGTCTGGGTGGGTGGACTGGGTGGTGGTAGTGCCGATTGGTGGGGCGTGCAACTCAGGCGCTACTCCACTGACATTCCTTTGACAGTTCGCTCGGAAAACGTCACACAGAAGAGCATAGACTGCATTTTTTTTGTATGTGTTCAATTCAATTCATTTATTCGGGTCATTGGTATAACTAATATACACTTGACAACGTCATTTACAGATTACATAATATTATTAATTTAAAATTTAATGAAACAGTACGATATAAGATATCGGTTGTAAAAATGCCCTGTCAAATTTGCAGCTGTAAAGAGGCTTTGTCAGATTAATAATAATAATAAAAATTAAAAAAAAAAAACCTTAGGTCTAATTAATAAATTATCATATATAATATTAATTACATTAAAGACGAAGTCTGTAATGATTTTAATACCGACTTTTTTCATTGTACTCTGTCTTTAATCAGACAGAGTAATAATAAGAGTAGTAAAGTTAATGCTTGGCTCATAAAATAATTCTTAATGTTTTTTTTAAATTTGCTTTCGCTAAGACTAAACAACTGTTCTGGAATGACATTGTAAAAAAACACACTGTTTCTGTCGCTAACAGTACATACTGTTAATGCTCTAGTGGTGTAATAACGATGACGTGTGTATGACGTGTAGAGACGATCACTGGTTTCAATTTAGATAGTTTAGATAGTTTGTATTGGCATGTTTTATTTTTATGTATGGCTATGCTGTTGGCCACTGAGGCCTCAACAGCGTAGCGGGCATTAGGCAAGTGCAGAAGGCGCAGGGCATCAAAATGCTCACGACTATGGGCGACGAGCGCAAGGGCACCTCGAAGTTACGGCCTTGCCTTGGGCTGTCGCCGAGGGAGGGGCGTCGAATTGCCCTGGCAGCCCAGAAGGGGCTTGCTCTAGGGCTAGGGCCCTAGAGCAAGCCCCTTCTGGGCTGCCATAGGGACGGTTGAAGTTACGGTTAAAAAAAATAATAAAATTATTATTGACAATGACTTGATCACCGCCTTGTTCGGAAAGGCGTCACAATTTTTGTTTACTTACCAACTATTTTTAAGCTAAAGAATCCATCTCATTGCGTTTATTGTTACTGAAGCGAAAATTCGTTTGTTTGTGATTTTCTAGCTGTTTACTAAACAGTAGATTTCTCAGTTTTTTGAAACAAATGTCTTGAGTGTGTGGACGGTTAGACTTAGATATGACAAACGAGCAACGCAATGACGGCCTTATTAGCTGGGTTAGAAGTTAAATCTGTGTTTTATGTTTTATTTGAGATTGTTTTCTGTTTAGGTAAGTGGTTTTGAAATATTGGTTGACGTTCTTTAATCGACTACAGAAGGAGGTAATCTATTCGTCGAAATATTTTTTGATGTGTGTTCCCCGATGACCCGAAGACGGCTGAATCGATTTGGAAACATATTTTTTGTTTGAAATAATATAAAAGGTTTTACAACAAATGGATTTTTTATGTGACCGTGATTTTATATTATACTAGCAGCGCATCGTGGAGTCACCCGCGGTTAATAAATGGCCTGTTTGTTAACCCAGAGTAAAAGCTGCCTTCATACCAAAAATCCGTTCATCCGTTGTGTGTGTGTGTCGGTGGCATCGTTATAGTTCCCAAAAGGGTAAATCGATTTCAATTTTGTTTTTATTTGTACGAAAGGAATTAGTCGGGAGTGTTCTTAGCTATGATGAAAATCGATGTTGATGAGAATCAATGTCGGGGGATTTTTAAATTTTAAGTTTATTATCTATGCATAATTTATTAAGTTAATAATTTCTCAAAATTGATTAAATAAATTAGTAAAATAAGTACAGTTAGATTTACTTTTTAATCGCAAGTTACACTGCAGGATGCAGGCAGCTAGTAAATGATTGAGCACAATTTCATTGTAGTTCATATAGTAAGCAACGCCAGTAACAGCTCGTGCGGCTTAGACAAGTCCTTGGCCACCGCGGTCTACGAGGGGGTGGCCGCCATCGAGGACTACCCGTGGATGGGGCTCCTCTACTACCCTAGGGGTAAGACTCTCTTTACTAAATACATATAATTATTACTAGTAGCTCTGTGATATGGAGACCTCGCGGCGGGCGTCTGTCCTCGGTTAAGAAATGTGACTTGTAGAGGATGGCAGAGATCCGGACGTGGATGTGGTCTGAGAGCCAGACAGGATTTTTATATATGAAGGTATTTTTGTCGAAGCTGTCGCAAAGAAGCTTCGATTGCTCTCTCTCTAGGGGTCTCTGCTTCAGCTTCGATTATTCATATAATAATAATAATAATAAATTCGGGACATTGTCACACACGGTCCCCTGACCCCAAACTATATAAGCAAAGCTTGTACTATGGCTGCCAGAGACTGTTATACATTCTTAGATACTTTTTAAATACATTCATAAATAGATAATAACACCCAGACATAGAACAAACACAAATGTTCACCACATAAATGTTTGCCCTAGTTGGGAATCGAACCCACGCCCCCAAGCTCAGAAGGCAGGTTCACTACCAACTGATATATAAGTGATATATAGGTACAGTTTTTGTTATTGTTATTTATGTTGGATTTGTTTAAGTTTATGATTAATTAACGTTTAATTAATCGGCATTATAGGATCTAAAGAAAAATATAAATAATAACACTTCTAGGACAAAGACGTTTCACGACCTCTGTGGTACTGGTCACTCGACAGATGGTCATCGCAGCGGCCGGCGAAATCGATAAATTCCCAAAAACAGATTTCAGGTAAGAACACGGTATATCGCTTATTTTTATTATTAGAAGCTTGATCTTCAAAAAACTCACTAGTGTTTTACTTGCCTTACTTCGATATTTGTCGAATTCGGACGATGAATTTCGAGCGCAATAAGTAACATAGAACCCAAGTGTCAGTGACTAAAAAAACAAACAAGAAGGATGTAAAAATACCAGACTTTGCTAGGGGCATGTAAAAATATCAGCGTACCAGGGAAGAAAGTGGGACGCAAAGCTCCAAGAGACAGGGACGCTCCTCACCCCCCTCATACACCTCTGACGCTAGACATTATACAAACAACATTAGTGCTCCCGCATAACTTTCATAGCGTTAGATATTTAGTAGAGAAATTTTGCAGAATCCGATCCAGGGTTGTGCTCGGGCACAAGTGCGGCGTAGGAAGCGAGATCAAAATACGCGACTACACTTACCATCCTGAGTACATCAAGAACAGTTTTAGCGCCCTCGCCATGGTACAGCTCGAAACAGACCATGTCAAAACAGGTTCAGGAACTATCTCTAATATTTCTCTGTATATATATTTTTTGTTGGCCTTTTTTAATAACAGACTTCATAAAAAGAGCAGCCATGCGTGCTATTTTACATTGTATGTCTTTCGTTGATTATTTTGCCCAGCAATCTTACTGTGTTCCTTTAAATGCGATAGGAACTCTCGTTAAGCCAATTTTTGCTCTATGGTAGATTTTTTATTTAATTCTCATTTTTTCAGAGTTACGTCCCATTTGCCAGCCTCCCGAGCATTTTACAGAACCACTATTTTTTGCCATGACGCTAACTTCAAGTAAGTACCAAATAACTTGCCCTTTCTACCTGCCTGTTCAGGAAAAATGAGATAACTTAATAAATAGAAACTCATTTCCTACGACATCTACATTTTTTATTTCAGGCTGCAATAATCCAAAGATAAGGGTCAACAAAATGAAATACGTCGAGATTAGTGAGTGTAAGAACTTCTACAGAAGGTCTGGGGTAAGCTTGTGTAGAAACTTTACTCGCACGTTTATTTTGTAGCTACAAGTAGTACCCAAACCCGATCAAATTTTGATCATGGGTCGAACATAAATATGTCTTTTTATGCTTTGAGTGGTAAACAAGTGAACAGGCCTATGGTAAGCAATCGTCGTCTATACTTACTTGCAAAATAGGGGGCATCACGGATACGTTGATATCTGACCATATTTCGCACTGCTGGCACCCAAATGCCCTGCGTAATGAGTGTGCATGTATATTCCACCGCCATTTACAAATCTTATATTAAGGACTGGTCTGGAGAACAGCATAGCAGTAGCGGAACAACTTCATTAATATAATAACGTTAATTTTCTTTCTACCAACTGACGATAAACTTTTGGGTTGATGATTACGTTTGAACAGAATTAGCGACCTTCCCAGCTGGATCAAGGCAGCATGTGGCCCGTGCACGCCGCATGCGCGCGCGCCGTGTCGGGCGGCCGGTGCGTGTGGCGGAGCGGCTCCGTGCTCGCCGTCAAGCAGGGCGGCCGGTGGAGGCTGGTGAGACTTTGTGTTGTCAAACGCAGTAGTGGCTCTATTTCCTAACAAGTCATTTTGACCTTGCCGGTCCTTTCTGTACCCCTGACAACGTGTGCAAAATTTCGTGATGATCGGTTGACTAGTTAAGGCGTGAAATCGTAACAAACCTGCCGAGTTTCGCATTTAAAATCTTTAAAAAGATCCTGGTTCCGGGAACCCGGAAGTTAGGGGTTACACTACAAAACTTACAACGTTCTGGGCGTCTGGGGCTCCGATTTCTGCTAACCCTCGCGATTGCTTTCAGTAAAAAAAGATTATGTCCATAGTTCTGTCCCGTGGTAGAGTATGCTTAAGCGCCCCGAAGGTGCATCGAGAAGCTATGAGAACTTGCAATCGTACAATTTTCTTTTACAGTGTCACATGTTTGTGTAAAAAATGCAGAAGCTACTTAGTCTTATAGACCTATCGTCAGCGCTCTTTAGCGCAGAATCTTCCTTTAATTAAGCAACAAGGGCCAGGAGCACTTCGCATGGACACTTTAGTAGCCTGGGTAGTGGGTGAGATCTTTACATGGGCGTACTCACGATGGGACAAGGTGGGGAATCTGACCCACCCTAAAAAAAGTCTGGGTACGCCTATGAATCTTTAGCTCTCCTATTATCTTTACTTTTTACTGTTACTATTACTCCCACAGCTAGGATTCAGCGTCTATGGCCCTGGTTGCGGCGACCCAGCCCGGTTCCTTGACTATGGGCTGTACCACCGCTGGGTGCGGAGAAGCTCTTCCACCATCGGCCTCCCAGCCATCACCAGGATGGGAGCGGATCACATCATTATGCGGAGATGTGAGTGCTCAGTACCTTCCATCTGAAGAATTTTTAACCGACTTTAAAAAAAGGAGGAGGTTTTCAATTAATGAAAATAAAATCTTCAAATAATGGGTTTTAAATTGGTCGGAATCTTTTTTTATGTATGTATAAAAAAAGAGATTCCGACCAATTTAAAACCCATTATTTGAAGATGCCTAAACCGTATTTGAAATTTTTTTTAATTGTTTCAAAGAATATACTTATACCAAACTAACTTTCCAATCGCCCGACCGTTTTCCATAAAATTTAAATGGGCATTTAAATTTTATCAAAATCTGTCGAGTGGTTTTCAAAAATTAACAAAAATCTAAAAATTGTTACAAAGTTCACTTCAGATGATGGGAAGTTGGTCTTCATCAGGGTGATTTGATGAAGACCGCCGAAAGCGGTTGAAACTATAGTCCGAATAATCGACTAAATCGTACCTGAATAATTCCCGTATTATAATCATAATGTGTGAAAACCACGTCAGTTTCCATAATAAAAATGGAAAAAACATTTTAACTAACCACATTATGTTTGCGTCTGTGTGCGTGACAACGCAAGTAAACACAGCACATATAGCGAATTTGTTGCTTGTGTTTTGAGAAGTTTTTTTTTAGAATACCTTCTACAGGTAGTTATTCTTAACTCTCCCACCTTGTTTGGAAAAAAGAGCCACTAGCCAGCAGACCAGGCGCCTCCAGCTTAGAATAGGCCCCTAGCATGCGCGCGCGACAAAATTCTTTTCGTCACTTTTTGTCGTGCGAGAACGTGACGCGGCTATGTGTAAACATACGTCTGTCTCGATAAAAAGAGCCGACGTACCGTTGTCGCGTTGCGTACGCTAGGCCTGCAGGTGTTCCTGGTTGCACTGCCGTGCCGAGTCGCCAAGTGAGAAAGTGGCCATTGACTGATAAAGAAGTATAAAGTATAAAGGAAATAAATAATATTGACATTTTCAAATTTAGGCTTAAGAATTTATTAATTGACAAAACTTATTATTCCATCAATGAATTCCTAAATGACATGTTGAAATGATGTAATATTTTTTTATTTTTTTACTATGACATTGAATGAATGTAATAATATAATGTGATATGTACACTTAATGATAACAATTTATAAAAAAATGCATGCCCTGGTGCTAGAGCACGGTGAGACCAAACATTGTTAAATTATAATCTTTACCAACCCTTGTTTCTGCATTAAAATATTTTGAATTTGAATTTGAATTTGATAAAGAAGTGGTGCTTTCAGCTTTGGCCAACCTCCAGCGGTTCGGGCCGTGTGATAAAGAGGAGCAGATCGCCGAAATGTATACGGACAATGTGGTTATTTTGGAAGAAGGCTCTGCGAGGAAGCACTATGCGAAATATAATGTGAGTAGGCCAAAGATAACAATAACCTTTATAACCAAACTTTTAAGTTACATTAATTTTGTTTCTACAAAAAAGTTTGTTTTGTACATGTAGGTAACTATATGTAAATAATATTATTCATATAACACTAATGTGTTATGTAATTAGAAATGCAAAAAATTTGATGGATCTATTAATGGACGGTGTCAATGAAATTATGCAAAAACACAAATAAAAGTTATTGGGCTAATTAGATGAATAAAAACAACGAAATAATTATGAGCAGACTCGCGATTAAACATAGCATTGTGTGCTATTCCGGACTACAATAACTTATATGTATTTCTGAGACAAATTTGATTCAGATCCGATCAGCTGTTCTGGCGTGATTGCATGAGTAACAAACATCCATCTACTCGTATCTATATAAACTTGTTATTATATAAAACTAGCTGCGCCCGTGGTGTTTCCTGCGATTAAAAAGGTGCCAATGTGTTAATTTTGGTTAAAAGCTATACTCATCTAAATCCATCTACCCGTTTGAGCGTAAAAGTGAAAAATAAACACACACACACAAACTTTCGCATTCATAAAGGATAAATGATTTTGAATTACAAAATGCAGGTAACAATATACGCGAACATGGAGTACTCGTGCGTGACGTTCAAGGCGCGCACGCACAAGAGGCGTGGTCTTATCGTCGAGTCGGAGGAGGTCCGCTACAAGCAGCGGAAACACAAAAAGAACCCTCAGATCAACCTCAGAAGGTCAGTTATTAACTACATTAATAATTTTCATGGTATAATGATATACTCCGCCAGGCGTTATATAGCGTTCCAAGTTCCGAATGGTCACGTGGGTGACACGCAGTGACGTCAATCGATGCATAAGCATGACCGAAATAAATCATTTACAACAAGTCCGAAAGAGACGATGACGTAGTCGGATGTCAACATCCAAAACGCTAGGGCCTTGTTTTTTTTTGGATCACGATAATTATTATTATTTGACTGCCTCGGTGGTAGTGAACCTACTTTCTGAGCTTAGGGGCGTGGGTTTGATTCCTAACCAGGGTAATCATTTATGTAATGAACATGAACTTTACTGTATTCATGAAATGTACCCAGGACTAGGTATGGACTGTCTTAACGATTTTTTTAATATATCGTCACGCCTTTCCTCCGAAGGGGTTGCCAGAGGTTTATTACAACACCCATACTTCGTCATAGATTTCGTATATAGATTTGTTAGAAAGCTAAATATCGTTTTATTTAGCTTTCTAACAAATCTATATAATAGTTTTTTTTTTAACAAAATTTATGAAAAAGTTTTCAATTTCACCAACAGATGGTGCGCTACGTCAGACGGCATGTGCCACGGCTTCCAGTTTCTCGAAATCGACTTTTACGTTGAAATCGTCTTTTATCGATCCGTAGAATTCTCCGTGAAAATGTACGGACAGGAAGCTCAAGTCATCAGCGCCATTTCAGCCATGAAACTTGCAAATAGGGAAAAGGGAGAGTATCCTAAGAAATTGAGCTACGATGAGGTGGTGGCCTTAATGAAACAGCAGAGTGGTAAAGCTCCGCGTGGCTGGTTTCAGGGTAGGAAGTAGGATGGGGTGTTGTGTGTCTTCTCATATGATGAGATTGCTGTGGCGAAGGCGATGTCAATAAAAGGCAGCTATTTCAGTGCAAAACAGGCGTTTGAGAAAAAACTATTTAAAATGAAGAAGCTCTTACACCATACGGTCTATCGCCTGCCTTGATAGTCTGACTATCTGACCCCTTACGCGTTTTTATTTGGGCCGGGCTTCGATTCTACTAAATCAATTATTTTTAAATAATGAATACTTTTGACACTTTTGGAAAATTAAAATAGAACGGAGGGGTAGCCTGTTGATAAAAACGGAACCAATCCAAGAGCTAATAATGTTTATGGTATTATAAGAGACAATCTGCGCCCCGCGGTTTCACCCGCGGTTAAAAAGTATCCTATGTGCTATTCTAGACTATAATCTATCTCTGTGCCAAATTTCATGAAGATCTGTTCAGCCGTTCTGGCGTGAAAGAGTAACAAACATCCATCCATCCATCCATCCATTCTTACAAACTTTCGCATTTATAATATTATAGTAGGATAGGATAGGGTAGTAGGATGAAGGTGACGACCCTTCTAGCCTAGTCGGAGTGCGAAATTACGAATTTCAATTTTAAACTGGTTTTAAGTGTGGTAAAACTAGAGGCATTAGAGAATTTAAAAAAAAATCGGTTTATGAATGACGGAGGTATGAGGTAACAGATATTAAAACAAAGAAATAATCGAAATGATAATCTTCTTCTAAAGTTGTTTAAAAATAAAGTTAGTTGATTGAATCAGGCGTAACTTTGCGGAAGTTCATCTTCAAAATCTTCTTTTTTTATGGTTTTTTATTGTATATTTTTTAATTGTATTAATTTTTCGATAAAATTTTGTTGTAAATTTCATAACATTATTTCTGTTAAATTCCTTATTGAATTAGCTTCATAAATCAAATTGTATGAAGTTTTTTATTAGATTTCATTAAATTAGGTCTGTTAAATTCGTTAGTTGAAATATCAAATTGTTTAACGTTTAAATTAGATTCGAATATCAATTTGTATGAAGTTTTCTAGTAAATGTCATTAAATATTTTTTTTTCTAAATTAAGAATAGAATACAATATTCAAAGCGGAATTACACTAGATATTAGTTCAAGTAACAATTTTAAAAATAAAATGATTCTCTGTGACAAAAAATGCACTGTACTCGGTTTACATTATTCCAAATACAAATTCAAAATGTTTTAATGCAGAAACAAGGGTTGGTATAGATTATAATTTAATAATGGTTAGTCTCACCGTGCTCCAGCACCAGGGCATGTATTTTTTTATAAATTGATTATCATTAAGTATATTATATTATTACATTCATTCAACATCATAGTAAAAAAATTATAAAAAATATTACATCATATCAACCTGTCATTTAGGAATTCATTGACGGAATAATAAGTCCAGTGGCATACAAGCGCTGAATTCGATCGCTGGACTGGGATAATATAAATCGGGTATTACATGAAGTGCCAGAATGTATAATATTATAGTGGAGTTTTTTTGACATAAGTAGTCTAATAGTGAAAAGTAGATAAAAATCCCACACTAACTTAAAACTATAAACTTTTCGTATTTCTATAAGTTCCTGTCCATCCAAAGGTTACCTGGAAGAAATCGCTTTAGGCGATAAGGTCGCCTTGTACTGCCGAAAAATACATTTTAGTTTTTAAGATTTTTATGTGGTTTTTTGGTGTGCAATAAAGTTATATTGTATTGTACTAACTCCCTTAGCAATAAACGTTGTATAGCCTCGGAAAAGTTACAGTGTTTCGTATATTTTGATCAAATATAAAAATTTTAATGAAAAAAATAACCTTGTATATTCTGAGGCTAGTTTATTGCTAAGTTGGTAAATATAAAATGCTTAGGTAGCGTTTCAATCTAGCGACACCTGCGAGCTTCAGCCCGCATTTTTTTATTTGCGGGAGCGCTCTCAGGAACCACTTCGTTCAACACGAAATCGGGATAAATATTTTCCAAAACCAGAAAGTATTATAATGATCCCTTTTTAGAAGATGACGTCATCTCTGCTAAAAGGTCTTTTTCTCTTTTTTTGGTCTAGTTTCACTTACTTTTCTTAGTTTTGAAGAAGTAACGGACAAATGAACTTCAGCGATTTAAAATCTTAAATTTAAAACCTCGTTTTCTTGTTGTTTTTTTGTTCTTTGAATGATGTCATATGAGTGTTGTTTGGAATCTGTTCAAAAATAAAATTTATGAATTTTGTCAATTGTAGTTTCATCATTTTGGAGTTAAATGTACCCCAAAACTTTTCCCCAGACATCGTTAGGAAACCTCATTGCTTTATGATTTATGACACGGGAATTACTAATCGTACGCGAGTAATTCCCGTGTCATAAATCATATGTTTGAAAACCACGTCAGTTTCCATAATAAAATCCTCATTGCATTCGGGAGACGCAGCGTGGGAAGGCCTCCCACAAGGTAGACCGATGACCTGGTAAGGGTTTCGGGAAGCCGCTAGATACAGGCAGAGTGAGACCGATCAAAGTCAAAGTCAAAGTCAAAATGTTTTTATCCAATTTGGGTATCAAAGATACACTGATGAACGTTCGAACGATCGTTGTGGGGATCATTGTGAGAGGCCTTTGTCTAACAGTGGATGTCTTCCGGGCTGACTTGATACACGTACCTATATGATTAAAAAATATAAATGTAATAAATCCACCAATACAAGCACTTCACTGTGTAAATGAAGGGCTGTTATTGGTAGTATTTTTTCCCGCTCACCACATATCTTCTCTTACATCTACATTGGATCCGAAGCCTAACAGCGATTTTTAAGAGAAACAGTTTTATTTATTTTCCTTTTAACGTTTTTAGACGAGTGTGCACTTCAGTTAGTTGATTTAGTGAGCTGAGTGAGCGGCTAATTTGGCCGTGTCTGCCCTTGCGGCCTGGAGCAGGGATGCAATCTGGATGCGGCATGTAAATGAAACTACATAAATAGCCCATGAAATACTTGTCGATGAAATTCATTAAGTGAGCGACAGCGAGGTCTTATTAGGCCTGTATGCTAAAATGCGCTCAGTCATGGATCTCGATTTAAAACTGGCTTTACCATAGATAACAAGTATACTTTTAAAATTTAAAATCCCTGACACCGATTTTTATCAAATATAGCTAAGAACATTCCCAACTAATTCACCTTTCAAACAAAAAAAAAATCAAAATCAAAATCGGGTCACCCGTTCGGCAGCTATGATGCCACACACACACACACACACACACACACACACACACACACACACACACACACACGTCAAACTTATAATATCCCGACATTTTTGCGTCGGGGGTCTGAGCATCGTTTTAGCATACGGGCCTTGGTCTACTGGGACAAATCGGCATTTGTTTGTTCGATGATAACTTGAGTATCGTTGATCCGATCTTTATTTTAAAAAACAGGCAAGTACTTCATGCAATCATTTTTAAATTCAAATAGGAGAAAAACTCTTTGCGTTATGTAGTGATATAAAATTATCCGTTTGAAGCGGGCTGCTACTTTCACAAGGCTATAGTTAATTGTGGCACAAGAGGGTAGCACAGGATCATTTTATTTTTAATATTAAATAAACTACTAAGTAGGTGCTTATGCTTAGGATATAAACTCGTAACTCTACAAATTAAAAAAAAAACTAACAAATTATCTCAAAAAAAGTACGTAATATACCAAAATTGAAGACGTCTACAAAAGTTGCGTTAATTAGGCAATTTTTAACTTCCGACGCAAAAACGACGGGATGTTATAAGTTTGACGTGTCTGTGTGTGTGTTTCTCATGGCTCCCGAACGGATGAACCGATTTTGTTTGTTTTTTTGTTTGAAAAGTACATTAGTCGGGAGTGTTCCGGGCTATGTTTGATGAAAATCGGTGTCGGGTGATTTTTTTTATTTTTAATTTATACTTTTGTGTATAATTTGTTTCTAAGGTATGCCTTATCCATATTTCTCATCACGCTGTCTCCTCCGATTCACGGAATCTCTGATTGCAGTCGAGCATATTTACCTATCTTATAAATATAGGAGCTTGCTCAGTTGAACGTTCTAGAATTCTAGATCGAAGCCGTCCAACGCAGAGCTGGGTTTGATTTGTTGACTTCATTCCCAGTTGGTGTAGGCAGTATCGTAACTAACCTCTTGTATGCCCGCTGTGAGCTTGTTTAGATGCAGCTACCTGCTATGCTTGCTATGTTTTCTGGGAGCTTCAGATGTTACCTCTGCCGTGTGAGCTCGTTTACCAGGTAGCCCTATTCACTCACGTAAGCCTAGATATTTTTAACGTAGGGGCTCCCATACACGTACGTTCAATTTGCGTAGTAATAAAAAGAAAGACCAACTAGTAACCCCCTCACATCGTCTCTTCAAGTCGAAGAGGTCAGTGTATATTTTAGGGCCTGCGGTCTATAACCGTATACCAACTTCCGTTCGGGATGCGCCTTCTACCGCGCGCTTCAAAACCAAGCTGAGAGCTTGGTTACTAAAAAATACGAGTATGTTTTTTGACATTGAAGCTTATTTTAAAATAAGAGATATTCGGTCGATTATTATTTGTATATACTACGAGTACGAGTACTAGCCCATACATAAATATTTTGTTTTACTATACTTAACTGTACAATTACGTTAATAATTTTTTTTATTTGACATAATTATCAATTATTATTGTTTTTATATTGTTCTGACGTTCATTTTAATTTTATAATTAAATAATAATAAATAAATTCGGGACATTGTCAGACACGGTCGCCTGACCCCAAACTAAGCAAAGCTTGTACTATGGCTGCCAGAGACTGATATACATACTTAGATTTTTTAAATACATACTTAAATAGATAATAACACCCAGACATAGAACAAACACAAATGTTCACCACATAAATGTTTGCCCTAGGTGGGAATCGAACCCACGCCCCCAAGCTCAGAAGGCAGGTTCACTACCAGCTGAGCCACCGAGGCAGTCAGATGATTTAACTTCACTATAAATATTCAACTGTGACGTGTAACTAAAGGAGTTATCAATAAATTCTGATTTCTGATTACCATGTATGACCAAAAACTTGGTTCTGCTCATTTTTGCGTCCCTCTTTCGCACTAACGTTACATCGGTCTAATAAGGCTTCGAAGTAATAATAATCGTACTATTGAGCTGTCGTTAAATAATGTTCGCAATAAACGTTTTCGAACAAACGTGTTTCGATTTCCCGTAATAAATTATTAAAAAAAAGTATTTCTTTTTTTTTACGTAGGGGCTTCAAAGGGGTTATGCATTAATTACGTGAGGCGATTTGGCGATTTTAGACCCCATTTCTTCTTTGGTGGGATATTGTAAGATATGGCGCTTCCATGCGTAAAACTCGCAGAACAAACAAAATTTTATGCAAGAATGCTTTCTGTGATTGCAATCCAACTATTCATTAGTACATGCAATGTGTATCTACATATATGTACTCTCTTTCTACTAGCCGTGTCCCATGGTGTTACCCGCGGTTAAAAATTAACCTATGCGCTATTCCAGACTATAATCTATCTCTGTGCCAAAATTCACCCAGATTCGTTCAGCCGTTCTGGCGTGATTAAGTAACAAACAAACATCCATCCAAACTTTCGCATTAGTGTGTTCGAGAACCTTTCTAAACATACACAGACTATTGTACAAGTTTCTTTAAAAACACTCTTAAGTTTGATTTACAAAAAACCCGTAAAAGCTCAACAAAATACATTTTCCATCTCCACAAATTCAAAATGCAGTTTCGCGAAATTTAGTTCCATATTTCTCGGCGCTTGTTTCCTGTACAGAATAAAATTTCGTCAAATCAAATGAAATTCGCTACGAACCTGCGAGAATTCTGAGTGATGGAGTATGGAGCAGAATAGAAGGTGCAGAGAGATAACTATGGAAATAAGACAATCAAGGGTACAAAAAAGTTACATCGTTTAAATAGGTACTTTGCCAATCCCCACGAAACGCTTTGATTCCCCTCTTATTGGTTTGAACAATAAGAGGGGAATCAAAGCGTGAATCACTGAAGGTAAAGTGTGGAATATTCTACCTGAGTGAGTGTTCCTCGATAGTTGTAATCTAGGTATCTTCAAGCTTCAGGTGAATCGGTTTCTTCTTATCAAGCGTGTTATTCCGGCTCTGCTACGACGTAGCTCTACGACGTAGAGCTTTACGGTGTAGAATTACGATGTCGGTAAGACATTTTTTGTAGTCATTTGCTAAACTATTTTTGATATTAAGCAATGCATAGGGCATTGCTTTCGCCTGGTGCTGTCAGCTTCGTACGCTCAAGAATATCTGGGTCATTCTCACACTCTCATGACATTTGCAACGAGAAAATAGTATAGTAGAGTACAGTAGAAGTAATTTTGAGCGTGTCAAAGTGGGCTCAAGATGGTGATAGTCATTAGGGCACTTACAGTCGTATTGTTTGTTTTTAAGAAGAAACCGATTCACTTATGACCGGAAGACACCAACTGGTTACCCAAATAGCATCTTGAGTTTTGTATCTGTGGTTATGTATTCTGTGCTAAGTGGAGAGTACTTTATGTCGAGGACAATGTGCCTTTTGTGGGATTTTCTGTAGTATTTGGACGATAGTGTGAGAGTTTCGAGTGGAGAAGAGTTTGATTCAGAGAAGAATTCACCAAAGAAGAAGATAGTGCTTGCCTGATTGTGAAAGGGCCCCATGAAGGGTCTGAATTGAGCAAGGATTTTAAATTTCACCAGTTTGTCACGAATAAACACATTCGTTTCATATTGTTTGCCAGCCTTATCGAGGGAAAAGTGTGATGATATACTGGGCCATTTTTTTACCAGTGCCCAAATTTTATGTACTTACCTTTAGATTATTATACAACACACTCTGTAACACACTGCAAGAACCAATTCTTTAGTTTGATACACTTTGCCGCCAGCTGCGCACTGTTACCACAGGGTGGATATTTATTCCTAAGTTTTGGGATAGATTAACAGAAAAATAATATGGTTACTTTTTCAATGAAATATAAATCGATTAACCATGTATTACTCTAGTACTGATTGCGTGATAAAATTCTAGGTGCTCGAAAAAAAATTACTTGTAAAAATGTATGTAGGGTCAACTGGGGCAAATGCGTCTGTAGGGCAATTCCGCCTTTCGAGACCTAAATCTTTTTTCTACCTTTAGTTGCAATTATCTGTACAAGATGGCGTTAGTTGCCTAATTTGTGAAGGGTTTGTCAGTGATAATTGCGTGAGACGCAACTGCCCCACAGACGCATTTTCCCCAGTTGACCCTTTATGTTATAGTTTGTTTACTCATCGTTTTTTTTATAGTTAAGCTAGGCCTTTCCTGCCCGTAAAAAGACATACCTTCCATCGATTTATTGCCTACCATTTACTCTTCTTAAAGTTCGTAACAGACGCTAAATATTTTCAAAGTATTATTTTCTAATATACGCTGAACAATGTGCTCGCCCAGTGGATCAGTTTTAACAATTTTATCCAACTATTTGAACTTTTGAAATAGTTTAACAGACTGAAGGGAAAATGTTTGATTAGTTCAAAATTTTCCACCGGTTGAACAGTGAAGTGGTCTGTACAACCCAACCAAACCTTCAAAAAATCTTCTTCCGATAAACTAAAATCTTCAAAGTTGTTAAATAAAACGTTGCAGAGCTGTTGACGCGCCACATGACAAATGTCCGTGTCTCGTGTCGCGCAACAAACTAGTTGCAAACTTAGCAACATGTGCCGGAGCTCTCATCAATTTGTTATACGAGAGAAGATTTGAGCGGATAGTCCGGGAGGTGACGGTTAAAAAGAATGCAGTTCAGAATTAATCAAACATTTTACTAAAATAGAAGAAATCACGGTAGGTGTAATATTATAGAGGTACTTACGCAATTTTTTTGGAATGTATTTGTTTTTTCTACGCTGATATGGCCAAAAAGAGTTTGGAATGTAGATAGCTTATAGGCAACATGGAAAAAATATACATTATAATAATTTATTTATATGACCAAAATAATTTATTTCTTAATATATTTTAATAATTATAAAAACGATAATTTATTTGATAAAAAAAAGTACGTACAAAAGGAACGAGTAAATAAGTAACTTTTTTTGCACAAATTGATAGTTAAGGTGCCCTTGAAGAACTGCTTTTAAAGCACATAAATTAAGTAGATAGGTACTAAGTATTTAGGACCACTAGCTTTAACTTAACTAGTTTATTTTTTATATGCGTAAAACTTAGATACCCAATTTAAAACTGAGTAATCGCCGCACTCAGGCCCGTATTCAAAACGACGCTCAGTCATAAATCTCGATTTAAAACTGTTTTTATAAATGTTACACCAGTTTTAGATCGAGATTCAAGATTGAGCGTCGTTTTAGCATGCGGGCCTTAGAGGTGTAAATGATGATAACAATCACCAACGACTACATTTTCTAAGAATATCACTACCAAGTGATGATAGTAAAGAAATCATTAAACGTCACTGAGTGCAGACTGCAGCGGTTAATATGTAGATAAACTAACCGTAAAATTAAAATCAAAATTATATAAAACACGTCACAATCCCGCCCACCTAGCTCCTACACCACTTGTAACCCTCTAGCGGTCGCGCCGCTGGCCCACGAGACCCGCTGATAAATGTGCGATCGCAAACGATGTTAACTTGTATCATATTTCAATATTTTGTTATTCGTTTATCTCAAAATATTGTTTGCATTTGGACGTGTATTTTCCCTAACAATTTGTTGCATAATCATAATTTGAGAAGCTATTTCATTAAGTACATATAAAGCGCTAACTACATTGTGCAATTTGAAGTCTAGCTATATATTAGGCAGTATTTTGTCATATGAGATAGACAAGACAAGCTTCCTATTCTAACATGTGAGATGTTACTCTCAGGCCCGCATGTTAAAATGACGCTCAGTCATAAATCTCTGACGTAAAACAATGAATGATAAAACTAGTTTTAAATCAAGATTCATTATTGAGCGTCGTTTCAGAATACGCCCATTACTCTTGTGACTTTTCGAACAAGAAGGACCAGAAAATATCTCACGGGCAAGAATAGGGGCCTGACAGATAACCAGACTATCAATCACGCGTGACAGATTCTGTAGTAGAATAAGCGTTTTAATAAACTTAATACGATATGATAAAAAACATAACTCTCCTTTGTTTCTTAGTCGTAGTCGGGTAATAAGCATTAACATGGCAACGCCACGCTAATGACAATTTTTGATTTTATTGCTATGTTTTTTTTCATTGTGCTGCAAAAAAATTGATTAACGTTAAGTTGATATAATTATCAACTTAACGTTAATCAATTTTTTTGCATTTTATCGAAATCGATCAAGCAATTTTAAAAATATCAACCAAAATCTAAAAATTGTTTACATGGATGACGAGTTAGAGGTTGGAAAGTCGGTTTTTAAGCTTTGATTTTTATTAATATAAAAATCAAAGCTTAAAAACCGACTCTAAAATCAACCAAAATCTAAAAATTGTTTACATGGATGACGAGTTAGAGGTTGGAAAGTCGGTTTTTAAGCTTTGATTTTTATATTAATAAAAATCAAAGCTTAAAAACTAAGCTTTGATTTTTATATTAATAAAAATCAAAGCTTAAAAACCGACTTTCCAACCTCTAACTCGTCATCCATGTAAACAATTTTTAGATTTTGGTTGATATTTTTAAAATTGCTTGATCGATTTCGATAAAATTTGTAGGGAACCACCAAGTATGATCTACCAAACAAAAAAAGAATCATTAAAATTGATTCACAATCGGCGGAGTAATTGCGTAACAAACATACAAAAAAAAAACATATAGCCGAATTGAGGAACTCCTATTTTTGGAAGTCGGTTAAAAATGTATTTCTGAAAAACTTGGAAATATTAGAAGCCACTACCACTTAGTCACATTACTTAGTTATTTTTATTAGTTAATATAAATTCGAATATCGTTTTCTACACAAATCACACTACAATACACCCACGTCGGTATTCACAACACATTCCCCGTGTCTACATATCTGAAATACACAAAAAACACAAAGCCATACGTAAAGTCCCCACGTAGTCAAAGCCTTGTGCAATAAAAGCGTAAAAAACGCAAACTACCTGCACAAAGCACAGAGCTGTTTCGACAAATCTGGTTACGCTCTCAAAGAATACGTTCGCTTTGATTGAACCGATGGACGTGTGGAGTGTAGGTATTGTTTGAAAAGAGAATTATTTAATGACTCCCGTATAAGTTTAACATAAGAAGTTTATATCAGGGTGGCAACGTCCAGTGTCTTAGTAGTTATATATACGACAACAAGATAAAGTTCACAAGATCTTAAAAGTTATAATATTAGTATCTCATTATGGACCCTATTAGGGTGTTGTAATGTCAAGTGGAGTGGGCCGGCGTGTTTGAAAGTGGAAGAAGCGAAAGATGTATGCTAGGATAAATGGAGAGATAAGTGGAGAGAAGTGGTTTCTACCTACCCCTATGGGAAACAGGCGTGATTAATTGTATGTATGAGTGTTTGTATGTCATAGCATTATGTCGTATGAACATCTTAGGCTTCCGATGTTCGACTCTTGCCCACTTGCACCAAATATAGGAAAAGCCTAAGTCCTTGCTAACTATTTTAAACTACTTCTAGCGGAATATTCGCTTATCGGGCAAATAAAGTTAAGAGACTTCGAAGAAATGGCTTAAAGTCCGTGCAAGAAAATTTAGGTAGGCGCCTAGCTAGGAGCAAACTAGTTAAGCAAGGACTTAGGCAATTCTTATATTTAGTGCAAGTGGCCAGAGTCACGTATTGGGTAAACTCAATGTTGAGCCAGCGGCGAACAAAATGCAAGTCAGCTGCTAGTTATCAAGTGATACGCCGACTGTTTGGGCACTACATTTAAATTATAAAGAGTGGTAAACTAGAGCCAAAAAGTCAGCTGCTCACAGTTTGCTCGAGCCTAAAAAGCGTTAAAAATTGTAACTTATAACGTCCTTAGCTGCAAATGAAGAAATCTGTCATGAAAAATACAAAAGTGGACGGCGCCGTCAAGGTGGAAAGCAAGCAAGAAGCTAGGTGAGTTGGCGTACTTTTCTAGCACTCGAGGTCTCATCATTGAATTCTTAAACTCCGTAAACAAACTGGCATTGCTAACTATAGTCTAATTGTCAACTGCAATTTCGACGTGTTGTCGCCGTTTCACAACTTATCTCTCTATTTTAAACTGGTCCACAAATTAAATGAAAAACACTTGAATCCTTCCTACTAAGAGTCCATGTGTCGAGGGTGCCCCAAAACGTAACACCCAGGCCCAAAACAGATATGACTTAAAACCATTCAAACATCTGCACGAAAAAAATATATGAAATATTTAACAAAATACGTTTTTGCCAACAATTTCATAGAGAGCTCAGTGAGGTAAGGTATAAAACTCACTACACACTACACTCACAGACACACATTAACTTACTGAACGAAACTTAGTGCAATCGCTTACTTTTTAACCGACTTAAAAAAAGGAAGTTCTCAATTCGTCTGTAGGTTTTTTGTATGTATGTTACGCGAATACTCCGCCAATTAAGAATCGATTTTAATGATTCTATTAATGGTGGTCCCACATAAATTTTATTGAAATCAGTCATGCAGTTTTCAAAATATCAACAAAAGTCCAAAAATGTTGACATGGAAGTCGGTTTTTTAAGCTTTGCTTGTTATATTAAATACTAAGTAATATAGAAACACAACAAATAGACTGCCATTCACCATCCTGCCTTGTGCTCTACAAGGCAGGATGGTGTGTGAGCTACATTCTGCTTCGCAGTCCTGCACGGCGGACTGCAAGGCAAGGATTTGAAAAAATAATGCCTCTCAGTTTCTTGCCTGTTCTTCTGAGTAGAGGCTCTTTATCCGAACAAGGCGGTCGAGTCTATTAAAATAACTTTGACGTTCATAAGTGTATCTTTGATATCTAAATTGAATAAAAACATTTTGACTTTGACTTTGACTTTGAGTGGTGAATGGTCTTTTTTACATATCGTCACGCCTTTCCCCCATAAAGAGGCCGGCAGAGGTGTAATACAACACCCGCACTTTGTCACGCTTATTTAGTCCCAAATGTGACAGGAGACGAGCCTGTCGCTATACACCGGGCTCCAATCATGTAGCAGATAGCATACAATACGCACATACATATGTTCACACACTGAACAAATTGGTGCGTGCCGTCGGCTGGTATCGAACCCGCTCTCTAGAGAGTTTGTGGCTTGAGAGGCGGGCCTTTCCCAGGCGATCACACTGTTGTTTTAGTGCTGTCGCTATCCAGAAAAGACGTAGGACTAGAACGAAACACGGACAGAGTGGAGACATGACACCTTTATACAAAACGAGAAGCGTCGCGTCTGCGCCCCATCATATCTGTGTGTATTGCCTCGTGTCTCTTCTATACATTTTGTTGGAAACTAATGTGATGGTACGCTGCGTCTGTATCCCGTTCGCGTCTCATCTTCGTCTTCCGTCCTTTCTGTCTGACTTGCTACCTACCTATATGCAATCTATAAATACCTAATATTTAACATTTTTAGGGTTCCGTACCTCAAAAGGAAAAAAACGCAACCCTTTTAGGATCACTTTGTTGTCCGTCTATCTGTCAAGAACGCGTGGAGGTATCAAGTCGAAATTTATATCAAATACTCTGGTTTAGTGTCCCTAAAAGCTGTGAAAAAATCAAACTTCTGAGCCTACACAATCAAAAATTAGAAAAATAAAAAGTTTACGCCGCAAATTTTCGAAACTCGCAATGGAACCAAAACCTACAGGGTACACTTCCCGTGAATACAAAATCTTGAAATTTGGTACAAAGCAACATCTTATAGCACAGATAGAGAAAAAATAGCGAAAAGCATAAACTTTGGACACATCTTATAATAAAAATCCTACTAATATTTTAACGCGAAAGTTTGTGAGAATATGTGGATGTTTGTGAATGTGGATGTTTGTTACTCTTTCACGCCAGAACGGCTGAACAGATCTGGATGAAATTTGGCACAGAGACAGATTATAGTCTAGAATAGCACATAGGGTACTTTTTAACCGCGGGTGAAACTGCGGGGCGCAGCTAGTGTTTTAATTTTAAACTTACTACTCCTTTTCTCAAGAATGTGTAGAGGTATTAAATTGTAATTCCTACACGTTTGTACGGAACTCTTGGTGCGCGAGTCAGTCCGATTCGCACTTGGCTGTTTTTTTAAGCTCAGTTTGCGGTGTGCAGGCCTGCGACTGACACCTAGCTAGACAAGACCAAACTATTTAGAGGGAAAATTGCTTTCTAGCTCTCTTTGATGGAAAAATATTGGAATTATGAACGAGATTGGTTCAATTTAGTTTTCAATATTAGGTTTTGTAGGAGATTTGAAGGGTTCTTACTTTTGTTGAAGTGAACTGTAATAAAATCAGTGGTTTTTGGTTTTATGCTAAAAATATAACATAACATACGATAACACAATAATAACATAATAGCATAGTTGGAGAAGGTTCGTCTCTCAAGCCAAAGTGAGCGCGTTCGAACCCAGCCGATGGCACGCAACAATTTGTTCATTGTGTAAACTTCATTATCATTATCATTATTGTAGATCATCTGCTACATGACTGGAGCCCGGTGTATGGTGACAGACTCACCCCCTGTCACATTTGGGACTAAATATCGTCCGGCGAAGTGTGGGTGTTGTATTTGTTAAATAAATAATACAACATTTTAATAAATAATATTCCCAATAGCATTAGCTATTGGGAATATTATTTATTTATAAAATGGTATCCCCAATATTATAGGTCTGTGGTGTACTCTGTGTGTTTTTGCTCTGTCACACTGTATATCGCTCTCTCTCTCTCGATTTTCATGGCCTCCCGCGTCAAGTGTCTGTGCAACTTGTTAATTATTAAAATCGTTTTGCATCTATGTTTATTGTAATACAAAGTGTACTAAAAGGTTTCGTTGAACACAATACATCCATAAAATATGATATTGAATCTTATTTCATCTACTGATCTGTTTCCTCACATCAACACCGATTTCCACTGCACGCGCGGCGTGCTAGCCGCTGCCGCTGCTATAAACAAACAACAGGTTTTGGCCCCAGGAACTGTATGAGGAACAGAACAGAGAAAACGAGGACTTGTTTGATGAGACTGTTGGGGACAACGCGGTCGCTTCGCCGCTACTGCTCCGTTTGGCTGATAGCGTGTTGGTTAACGCTATTGTGTGCCGGCGTGTTTACAAAGTCAACGCGTTACGTTTGCATAACCTATGATTTATTGCCGACGAGCGTAGGCGGTGGATTCTTCAAGAATTGCGACGAGATGGCGACGGGTTCAAATGCGGTTCGTACATCCGGTGGCAGCCGTACACCTGAGATATCTCCTGGAAGTGGTGCAAGTGAACAAAGTGGACGACAATTTTATGCTTTTGAAAAGCTAGATGGCGTGAGTAATTTTCATATTTGGAAATTTAACATGAAAATGGCCCTTATACTTGACGATTTATGGTCGTGCGTCGAATCTGTCGATCCCAATTCAGTTGATATAAATAAAGATTTGCGTGCACTAGCGCGAATTTGTCTGTCTGTAAAGCCGACTTGTATCCAATATGTGCGTAATGCTAAGACAGCACAAGAGGCGTGGACCAGACTTAGCTCGACTTTTGAGGACAGAGGTTTCTGTCGGCGAGTGACGCTTCTGAGAAAGTTACACCGTGCATGTTACACCGACTTCAACAACATGGAGATGCTTATAGAACATATAATGACCCTGGTCCAGCAGCTCACAGATATAGGACGTATAATGGAAGATGCAGAAGTTGCTGAGCTGATACTGAGTGGTCTACCCCAGGACTATGATGTGGTGGTTTCAAGCCTGGAAGCAGTTGCGACATCTGGAAATGTCAGCAGTGAACAAGTTAGAATGCGTCTTTTGCAGGAGGAGCATCGTAGAAAACGAGACCTTAGTGGTGAACTCGCTCTCTTGACGAAACAAAATAGCAACAGGAAGATAACTTGTCACTTTTGCTCAAAAGCTGGTCATATCAAAGCAAAATGCTTCAGATTTAAAAAGCATTTAGAAAATAAGAAAAATGAGACAGCTTTGCTGGCAGGAGCGACTGGCGGAACTTTTAAGGCCTCAGACTGGCTCCTTGACAGCGGTGCGAGTACACATATGTGTAACAGTGCTCAGTGGTTTATTAATTTAAAGAAATGTGTTAAGACAGTTTGCGTTGCTGATGGAAATTCCATGAAGTGTCTAGGTGTTGGCGATGTAAACATTCCTTTAGGAAATAGGTCACAGACTGTAACAGATGTTTTATTAATACCAAGCCTCTCAACTAATTTAATAAGTGTTAGTAAATTAAGTGAGAAGGGTTTATCTGTTAATTTTTCTCGAAATAAGTGTCATGTTTCGAAGGGTGATTCTGTGATTGTTACTGCCACTAGACATGGGGGGATTTATATATTGGACAATGTGTGTGTTTTTCTGACTGATTCGCAGGTGCAGTCAGATGTTGCCATGAATGTTGACATGGAAGCTGTGTCACAGCCACAAAGTTCGCTCGACACTGAAGCTCCCATTTGTGCATCGGAGGAATTGTGGCATAGGCGGCTGGGACATTTGAGTTATAAAGGGGTAAGTGTTCTCCGTAAGCTTGTTACCGGTTTGGATCACTTTACTCAGCATGAGGCAACCATTCGAAAATGTGTGTCATGCGTTGAGGGGAAGCTTGCAGTCAAAAAGTTTCCTAGGGGTGAAGCTAAACGTGCTAATCAACTTTTGGAGCTTATCCACTCTGATTTAGCAGGTCCCATGTCCGTCAGTAGTCTGGGTGAGGCCAGGTATCTACTTACATTCACCGATGATTTTTCTAGAAAAACATTTGGCTATTTTATCACACGTAAATCTGAAGTTTTGTCCAAATTTAAAAGCTTTAAGGCAACTGTCGAGAAACAAACTGGTTGTTTTATAAAATGTCTGCGAACTGATGGGGGTGGAGAATATTGTAGTGCTGAATTCTCCAGATATTTTGAAGGTGAGGGTATTTTACACCAAACCAGTTGCCCTTATAGCCCTTCCCAGAATGGAGTATCTGAAAGACTGAACCGAACACTTTTTGAGAAAGCTCGTTGTATGCTTTGTGAAGCTCGTCTTCCTAAAGAGTATTGGGGAGAGGCAGTATCAACTGCGATTTATTTAAAAAACCGAAGCCCTACAGCTGCTTTAGTTGGTAAGATTCCTGAAGAAGTTTGGTTCGGTCACAAGGTGGATGTTAGCCATCTACGCGTTTTTGGCTGCATGGCTATGACTCTCATTCCTGGTATGAAACGTGACAAGCTTGATTCTAAATCAAAGCGTTGTATTTTTGTTGGCTATAGTGAGCACAGTAAAGGTTATAGGTTGATAGATCCTTCTAGGCCCAAGCAGATCATTATTTCTAGAACTGTGTCATTCTTTGAGAACCAGTTTGTGAACCACTGTGCAGAGAGCAATATTGAGACACAAAATGTATGTAATAATTTTACTTATGATGGTATTGGTATGCAAAGCCACCAATTCCAAGAATGCTTGAATGGCATGCAAAGCAACATTCAAGACGGTGATATAAATTGTCAGGTGCAAATGCAAAGCAAGGTTTTAAATAGTTCTGACAATGTAAATGACAAAGTTAACTGTGATATTAGTAATGATAATAATGATAGTAAATCCAATGAGATGAACAATTGTGAAAGTTTGAATAATGACTTATACTTGTCTCCCGTTTCAGAAGAATCTTCCTTCCAAAGTGCAGAGGAGAACAGCGGGACTGACAATGAAGATGGTGGAGAGCAGTGTGGCACTTCTTCCATGAACGAAACAGTCGTTCGAGGGGAAGGTTTGTCGTCACAGCAGGTTCCTAGTAGTGTTAGCGAGCGACCTGTTCGTTCTACTAGAAATAATAAACCAGTCAGGTATGTAGACTATGACCTATCTGACTCATCTGACATATCATTTTTGGTTAATGGTTTTCATAGTGAACCTCAAACTTATGAGGAGGCAATGGCCAGCCCTGAAAAAGACAAGTGGTTAGCTGCCATGCAAGAAGAATTTAATTCTCTTATGAAAAATGATGTTTGGCAAATAGTAGATAGACCAAGTAATTGCAATGTTGTTAGTTGTAAATGGGTCTTTAAGTTGAAGTCAGATGCTTCAGGTAATTGTACAATATATAAAGCTCGTCTAGTGGCAAGAGGTTTCAGTCAAAAGCCCGGTATAGATTACTCAGATACCTTCTCACCTGTTGTAAGACATTCTTCACTTAGGATTTTGTTTTGTATCGCTAATGAGTTAAATATGGACATAGAACATATAGATATAAATACAGCTTTTTTACATTCTAGACTTGATGAGTGTATTTATATGGAACAGCCTGTTGGTTTAAGTTTAAATGATAAGACAAAAGTTTGTTTGCTAAATAAAAGTTTGTATGGTCTGAAGCAAGCAAGCAGGCTGTGGAACAATAGTGTCCATGTTTTATTGACTAACAATGGTTATTTACAAAGTATGTGTGAACCATGTGTTTATTTTAAGAAATATGACAATAAGTTGACATTTGTAGCATTGTATGTCGATGACTTTTATGTGTTCTCTGATTGTATGTTTGAGAAAGAGAAATTGTTGAAAGTATTACAGTCAGAATTTAGTTGTAAAAGTTTAGGTACATTAAAGAATTGTTTGGGCATTAGAATACATAGAGACAGAGCCCAAGGTACCTTAATGTTTGAACAATCTGAATACATAAGAAGATTATTGGAACGGTTTGGTATGACTAATTGCAAAAGTGTTTCTACTCCTATGGTGGTAAATAAGTTAAACAAGGCCACAGATAAAGACATGTTGTCAAGTAATACATATCCTTATAGAGAATTGATAGGATGTTTGATGTATTTGGCCGTTTGTTCTAGACCAGACATTATGTATGCTCTTAGTCATCTAAGTCAATTTAATACAGCGTTTACGCGACATCATTGGCTGGCTGCTAAGCGGATTTTGAGGTACTTGAGTGGTACAATTGATAAGAGACTTGTATTTACAAAATCCGGTAATTTTGACATGTCAGTTTATGCTGATGCTGATTTTGCCAATAATGTCGCTGATAGAAGGTCATATAGTGGCTTCATTGTAAAGATTGGTGACTCTACTGTGTGTTGGGAGTCACGTAAGCAACGGTGTGTCGCGCTTTCAACGACACAGGCGGAATATCTAGCTTTAGCAGATTCTTGTAAAGAAATATGTTTTGTTAGAAATTTTTTGTATGAAATTTTTGAGAAACATTTTAACTGTAGAATCTATAGTGATAATCAAAGCGCCCTTAAGTTGCTTGAAACTAAAGAATATTGCCACAAAAAGACTAAACATATTGACCTACGCTACCATTTCGTAAAAGATATTGTTAAGGAAAAGAATGTAATTATAAATTATTTGCCTACTGAACGAATGGTGGCTGATCTGTTTACAAAACCTTTAACTAGCTGTAAGCATGATTGTTTTGTTACTGACTTAGGTTTGAGAAATGTGAATATGTAGAAGTTCCAATAATCAAGATGTTTCAAACGCTGAGCCATGAATGTTTGTAACATAGAGTCATTGATGTAAGTGACAGAGATAAAGTAATTCTCAATTTATAACTGGTTGTCATATTGAAGGCATGCTAGACATGAAGTTGAAACGATGTAGATATTGTTATGTTAACCTGAGTTGTTAATTATGTATCATGTCAGTATTGTTGGTCTACATTGTTGAAGTGTTCTATTCATGTTACGCATGAGGGGAAGTGTTAAATAATGCTATTGGGAATATTATTTATTTATAAAATGGTATCCCCAATATTATAGGTCTGTGGTGTACTCTGTGTGTTTTTGCTCTGTCACACTGTATATCGCTCTCTCTCTCTCGATTTTCATGGCCTCCCGCGTCAAGTGTCTGTGCAACTTGTTAATTATTAAAATCGTTTTGCATCTATGTTTATTGTAATACAAAGTGTACTAAAAGGTTTCGTTGAACACAATACATCCATAAAATATGATATTGAATCTTATTTCATCTACTGATCTGTTTCCTCACATCAACACCGATTTCCACTGCACGCGCGGCGTGCTAGCCGCTGCCGCTGCTATAAACAAACAACAGTATTACACCTCTGCCAGCCCGTTTAGGGGAAAGGCATGACGATATAACGTATTAAACTTGTTTTTTTTAATTGAAAATTTAGACGGTAAAAATAGTTTTATCCACAGTCTTATTTATTTGAGTATTCTACTATGTATTTTTAGGTGAGTATAATTTTAAAAAAGGCACCTATCTGTTGATATACAATTTTTGAAACAATTTCTGTGGACAGCTTAGTACGTAAAGGAAATGGTAGAGACATTAAAGAAATTACACTTCTAAGAACAGCGATACCTACCTATGTGTTATTCTAGAGTTTGTTCGAACGTAGATGGGTACACGCCCACAGAAAACTCCCTATTACATAGGGCAAGACTGTTAGAAGGTCTGAAGATGCCACTGACAAACACACACACACACACACACACGCATACGGACACGTCAAACGTGTAACACACCGTTGTTTTTGCGTCGGGGATCAAAACTCAATAAGAGTGGCTAGTTTATTAATCTTATATCTTTAAATGAGCAATTCTTGTATAAATATAATTGGAATCTCGGAATCGGCTCCAACGATTTTCATACAATCTAGTACATAGGGGGTTTCGGGGGCGATAAATCGATCTAGCTAGGAATCATTTTTAGAAAATGTCATTTTATTCGTGTTTTATCGATAATCAACTTAAACATAAACTTGGAAGAAAAATAACAAAGAGAAGGCGTTTGAGTAGTCTCAACTGAAAAATATGACTCTTCCTGACATCTATTGGCGAATAATAATACTATTTTTTGTGAGCAACTAATTGCTTTAACGACACAACAGCAGATGGCGTTGTTAAGTAACACGTTTTATTAGTAATTCGTACTTAAATATAATTTCCAAAAAACACAATTAAAAAAATAAATAAATACCGAGCAAAGCTCGGTCATCCAGGTACTGAATATTAAAATATTGAATTTCAAAAGAGCCACTTGTAGAAGCTCGGGTTATCTTATTAGCTCGGAGTTTTCTGCTCATCAGAGGATAAACTGATAAATCGTCTTGCACCACCAAGAGTTAGAAGCTTACTTTGAATTAACACTATACTACCTCTAGAGGAAGAGTGACATTTATAACATTTTAACTCTAATTTAAATATCTCCGTAAACTCCGTATCCTTTGCAAGTGGGCTAAGCATTTTTACTTTTCAAATTAATAAGAATCTTATTCACTTGAACTAAGGAATATTTTTAATGGTCAAACATTAACTTCGAAGTATCGCGGTGAATTGCTCCGAGGTCGGTTCAATTTGCAAGAAAAGTTTTCACCTGTTCCGAACGAGATAAGAAGTTAAATAGCGAAACTACTTGACTTAGACCCACTTGCAGATCTGCGATTGATCTGCTTTGCAAAAAGACTCTGCGATTAAGAATTTAACGCATGAGGCGTTAAATTCTTAATCGCAGAGTCTTTTTTGTCACTCTATAAAAAAAAAAACAATTAAAAAAAAAAATTCTATAAAAATATTCTCGGTGGCTCAGTTGGTAGTGAACCTGCCTTATGAGCTTGGGGGCGTGGGTTCGATTCCCACCTAGGGCAAACATTTATGTGATGAACATTTGTGTTGTTCTATGTCTGGGTGTTAATATCTATTTAAGTATGTATTTAAAAATATCTAGTTATGTATATCAGTCCCTGGCAGCCATAGTACAAGCTTTGCTTAGTTTGGGGTCAGGCGACCGTGTGTGGCAGTGTCCCAGATTTATTTATTTATTATTATTGAAAAAAAAATAGCAGTCCGGAAATGCAATACTCCATACAAATAATGCTAGGATGATGTTTTGGGGCCAAAGTCAAAGTCCCATCCAATAATCCCCCACGATTCACGCACAGTTTTTTCGAAATGCAGTTATACTTAACCTACTTGCGCCCCGCGGTTTCACCCATGGTTAAAAAGTATATATCTATCTCTATAATATATCTCTGTGCCAAATTTCATCCAGATCAGTTCAGCCGTTCTGGCGTGAAAGAGTAACAAACATCCATCCATCCATTCTTACAAACATTCGCGTTTAAAGTATTAGTAGGATTAGGACTAGCTGCGTTTCGCGGTGTACCCGCAATTTAAATATAACCTATTCTAGACTGTAGTCTATCTCCGTGCCAAATTTCATCTAGATCCATTCAGCTGTTCTTTCGTGATTGAGTAGCAATCATCCATCCAAATGTTCGCATTTAATAATTGATTAATTTATAGTATTAACTAGCTGTTACCCGCGACTTCGTTCGCGTGGACGTAGTATGCATATCATACAACTAAGACTTCGGTACAGAACGATTTTGTTATAATAATCCGTGACCACAGAAATCAGAATCCAAAAAAAAAAAAAAATACTAGCTGGTTTTGAGCGGAGCTTTAAATTTAGGTGTCAGTTATTATTTTATTACCCACTACGTACTATTCTGTGATGTTGTCTGACGCATTCGGTAAGCGGCGCGTAATTTTTTATTAATTTACAGACTTTCATGACAAAAAGATTTATTTATTCAGAAAAAAGTATCCAAAAAAAACCTTCCTTGTGACATACTGCAACTATTTTTCTAATTTCATAAAGATCCATTCAGCTGTTGAGCTGTGAAAAGCCTACAAACAGACAGACAAACAAAATTACTTTCGATTTTATAATTAGTAAGGATTTGAAATGTAATGGTGTGAAGTAGGATATTCATTTTCAATTATAAAACCCATTAGCAACAATTTAAATGCTATTACAGAGGCATACCCGTATAAATCATCAGTTTTATTAATAACTACTCTTTTCCTTGTTTCAGATAGACCTCATTCATAAATGCATAAATGGAAGAAATATAATTAAACCGGCATTTTAGGAAAACTAAAAAGAGAAACTAAGAAGAAGCAGGAAAATTACCAAATAAGGGAATAAGGGGTCCCCCTGGAATAGTCGTATAAATTGCATGACAACCATGTGAAATAAAAAAAAATTATTAAAAAATAACTGAACATCATCATCATCAACCAGCAATCAGCCTTCTCGTACTTCACCATCCTATCCGGTCCTGCGCCAATCTGGGGGGCTATTCCTGCGCGTGAGATGAGATGAGATTTTATCTTGGTCACTCTCACACCTATGACGTTTCAAACGAGAGCAACAAGGACGAGAAAAAGTGAGATGAAAATCTCAAATCTCCGAATAGGGTTCCCTGGACTATTCTTACAAGTCGACATTCTTTGTCACTATCTCTCTTGTTTTTAAAGTCGTAGTAGATAGAGTGACAGAAACATATCACGCGTCAAGCAGGCGCCAGAAAGACTATTCCTACAATTCGAGATATTTCAGGTCTTTGTCTCTCTCGTTTGAAAAGTCCTGCGGGTGAGAGTGACCAGATCTCACCTCGAGCATCAAGAACACAGGTGTGGCCCGTCTCCCACGATATTTACAAGATCGCGACGTCTCCCGATAATATTAAAGCACGAATTTTAGCTAATTGTGCACGAAATGGAGCCATTACTTGTCATAGCGCTCGGCATGGTGTCTTTAATGGGACAGCTGCAGAACTACGGTATCCATGAGAAGCAACTCGAACAAAATCCACATTTGAAAAACATTCGCATGAGACGCAACGCCGAATATCAACCATATGGATTGGAAAATAAGAACTATAAAGAATTAAGCGCTGTTAAACCTCGCACATTGAAGTTAAAATCAAATGTATAATTAATAAATTTGTACGTTCAATACTGGTCCTGTTTGGTTATTTGCATTCATTAAGAATAATAGAAGTTTGTCTGTTATGAACGAACACTTACCTACACAGACTCAACACAACACACCCCACACGCACACAAATCACACTCATACACAACACACTCTCACTCACATCATTCACAAAGCAACCTGTTAGTAAAAATCTCAAGCATACCTATTGCTTGTTTCAGTATATTATGTTTGATTGTATGGCTTAACCTAATATTCCAATTAAATCTTTATCTAGTTTTAGCTTCAAAATATCTGCTCCTTATTGTTCCATGAAGGTATACAGATACCTGCAACACAAGCTCTGCTTAGTGTAGGTTCTGTGGACCAACTCACTCGTTACAATAAGCCTAAAATGTACTTTGAAGCTTTAATGTACATAGATACTGTAAGTTACCTTCTATAAGTGTATAATTATACCATAAGTATTTTTTTTTTCTTAAGTGATCTATGTGACTATTTTCTTATGTGACTTATGTGGCTTGTATCTATGCAATAAAGATTATTATTATTATTATTACATCCCGAAAAATATAACAGGGCTCACCGAGGGAAAATTCAAATCACATGTAAAAACTACATTAATGAAAAGAGGATATTATAAGGTTAAGAATTATTTAGAAGATAAAGATGTCTGGAGCCTTCCACTTCCGTCAAGTAGCCACTAGTATTTATAGATATTACCTAGTTGTAAGCCAAAATTTGTGAGACTGTAATTTATTTATTATTTGAAAAAATAATGCCCCTCAGTTTCTTGCCTGTTCTTCTGAGTAGAGGCTTTTTGTCCGAACAAGGCGGTCGAGTCTATTTAAATAACTTTGACGTTCATAAGTGTATCTTTGATACCTAAATTGAATAAAAACATTTTGACTTTGACTTTGACTTTATTATTCTGAACCTTACGCCTTAAAAAATAACGACAACAAAAAACTAGTACCAACTCAATATTTTAATAAAAGAACGAATTTAGAATCTAACACCCCAACGATCTCCACGTAGACCGGTCCTGCGGAGGACTTAGGCAATTCTAACAATGTTTTATTTTGGTATCGCTTCTTTAGTCACTGAATTTTAGTGCAAAGTATAAAGTATAGCGTATTATTTTAAAACAAGGCGGGAACGTTGTGACCCGGAAATTCTTATATTTAGTGCAACTCACTATTCATATACTATAGATATATTTGTAGATTTCATATACATATTTCATTTTTTTTTTCTCACTATTAGTCTATGTAATCCTAACTAATATTTTAGATATTATAACAAAATAACTTGGATTGTTCGAAAAACTCGGAGAGTAGGTTTAAAAAAAAAACGCCAATAATGAACATATTAACCCTTCATAATTGAACGGCTATACAGCAATAGGCGTATACTGCATTCGCAAAATTCAGTGGTTAGCTAACACAGCAATTAGTAAAAAAAAAACTTAAATCAGAAACAGAAGTGAAAGAAAGTTAAACAAAACAAATGCGACATTATGAAAAAGAACTTAAGGGTTCCGCGACGCTCTGAATTTTTCATACAAACGTCAATGCGTCAATCTTCTTGGAAACCATTTGTCAGATTTTGATGAAATTTTGGCTTGCACAATTAAATGAAGTATTTCTCCGCCCCCTATGTTCTTGTTTTTTTTTTAAACAACGTCCTCAAGAGAAAACAGAGTTATCAAAAATACCCGCATTTGCGAGGGGTCACTTTTGACTTCACTTTTGACTGATTTATTTATTAGATAGACAAATCAAATTAAAAACTCCTTTTCATAGGGAGGTTTTCTTACATCATTAGCTTAATACTTAACTTAATACATAATACAAGAAAATGACATATAAATGATTAGAGAAGTGCAAAAGTCATAAAAATATTGAAATAGCTCTTTGCCACTCTGTAAATAACTTTAGAGGCTCGTCATTATCTTTAACTTGCTCTCTTCACTCGTCGTCTTCTTCTAGACGAAATGGCAATAGAAAACCTTTAGTCAATGCGAAGTTAGTCTAAAATGGTCGTCGGATCCTTAAAGAGTTTTCGTTTGATTTAAAAAAACAGTTAAAAAATTACTAGTTAACAGCTAGTTTTAAATAAAGAACTTTACTTTATTAAAAAAAAATAGATCGTGGAGTCCCTCCGTTCGGAAAAAGTGATACTTCTGTGTATCTTTCTTACTACGCGCATGCGTTTGAATGCCACGCATTCACTCTCGCTCTGTCTGTTTCTATTCTTCTCCCTAGGAGCGTTAAACGTTTAACGCAACCTTGTTGGAAGTCGCATTAGAAGTTTCACTTCAAAAATGAAGCCTATTCCTGCCGTCCGCCAGTGTGCGTGGACCCCAGTCAATCAATCGCGGTGCAATGAGTGATGGAGCCCGGGAGGTGTTGCGTGCTGGTAAATGGCGGCTGTGACGTGAATCGACCGCCCGCCATCCGAACTCGAGCTCGATTGATAGGACGTATCTAGGCTATTCTACGTCACTGGAACTGAAAGACGTCCTTTATATAGACTCTTGTGTATGTATGATAGCCTGGTACCTACTTGTAAGAAATTTACTTAATAATTCTGAGCTTGGGGTGTGGCTTCGATTCCTATTTCCCAACTAAGGCAAACATAATTATTGTTCGTGTGATGAACATATGTGTTTATTATATGTCTGCAGGTGTTAATATCTATTTAAGTATGTGTTCACAAAAATGTATTTATTTAATTTACTTCATATTATTTACGTATAAAAGTTTTTTAATAACAATAAGTGAAGCAGAAAATAGCGAAAATAATCTAAATAACATCTAAGTAGGTACTCTAACAAGCCACTGCCAGTCAGCATCGTAGGTAGCCTAACTTAACCCTCCTTGCCGCGTTCAGGAATTGGACTGTTTTTTATAATTATTTGCTAAAATTAAAAAAAAACCGGTCATATACAACATAGGTACAAAATGAATGAAATTCTGATATCCTGTAAAAACTGCTAAATGAAGCTGTTCGTTTTAAGCTGTTTCATTGGTTTCCTGGGTTAGGAGGTATAATTTGCATGGTATGTTTTACTGGTGGTAGTATAAACTAGAAAAGAAATCTATTAGCTGGGAAAGGAATTCCTTTCCTTAATTCTAATCTGTAACGTCCACTGAGCCGTAGTTACTTAACGATGTTTCCCAAACCTAGTTTTGTTAGCCCCGTTCTATCGAAAGTTTCCCGCAGTTACACAATTGAATATCGTGAAACTGAATTGCTGGTAAATTCGGCAAATATTGAATTTGGTAATTTGGCGGTCGAGTGGTGAATCGGTGGTCGTGGCTGCGGGAATATGACCGGGAAGAGAGGAAATGTATTCTGGGTCACTCAACTGGTTTCCGTAGCACAGTCTGGTTTCCGTAGCACAGTTTTTTTACTAGTTCGGAAACCAGTGATTTTAATATTTTTTGTTGTAAAATTTGTTTTTATGTCAAATAAATAAATTATTGATTGATTGATTGATTGATTGAAATAAAATATTTACTTTGGTCATACCTATTATATTTGAAAATTTGACATTTATGAAGGCAAATGCAAATTATTTAAGGGTCCGGCAACTACTTTAGCTTAATTTCGCATTGGCTAAAGGTTTTCTATTGCCAATTCGTCTTGAAGAAAACGACGAGCGAAGAAAGCAAGTAATGATACTAATGAACCTCTAAGTTAGCTACTGTTAGCAACACATACAAAAGAATGCAGTCTATGGTCTGCTGTGTGACGTTTTGCGAGCGAACTGTCAAAGGAATGTAGCGGATGAATGAATGAATGAATGTAGCGTAAGGAATGAAGGAGTAGTGGCTGAGTCGCCCGCCCCGCCCAACCGGCGCTTTTGGTTGGACCACGGAAGAGAACGGATCTCGTTGTGTTTTTCATTGGCGTCCATTCGGTTCATACTGAAATTGCCTACATATTGTACATGGTTTGGATTATTAGAAGTATTAGTTGTTTACATTTACATTAAGGTGGTTTTGAATGCCGTCCCTTCAGAAATAGTTTACATCAGAAGTGAGATGTAGTTTTCTCGCGCCATAAAAGAAATAGAAATACATCGATAAAGGTACCAAGGCAAAAGATACCGGAATTATTTTTAGCAAATCGTGTAATGTTATTATGTCTGGCAACTAACTTCATTAGATTAGCAGTACTAGATGAAACGACAAGCGTGTATGAAAAGCCTCATGGAAGTAGAAGAAGCGAAAGATGTATGCCAGGATCGTAGCAAGTGGAGAGAAGTGGTATCTGCCTACCCATATGGGAAACAGGCGTGACTATATGTATGTAGATGACCTGAAAGACGGCTATAGGCACTCACCAGAATAGAAGTAGTGAGTTGAAGCAGTGACTTCCTAAGACTAAAGAAATGATCTGGACCAGGCACTACTTCGGATTAAGGGAGTGAGCTAAAATAGCTGAACAATAAGTGAATTAGTAGCTGATAGATGACCTGAAAGGTTGCTATAGGCACTCACCAGAATAGTGGTAGTGAGCTGAAGCAGTGACTTCCTAAGACTAAAGGAATGATCTGGACCAGGCACTACTTCGGATTAAGGGGGTGAGCTAAAATAGCAGTCGTATAGGGAATTTCTAAGCCTAAACATATCAGCTTTGGTTTAGATGGTCAGGACTATTATAAATAAAAGATACATTGCAGAACTATTGAGAAGCCTAAAAGACCTTTTATTCGGTGTTATGATTGATGATGAAGTTAATGAATGAGATAACTAGTTACAAAGTGGTAGAAATTCCCAAGTCTAAAGGAATCAAATGATGAAAAGGTTGCAACTGAAGTTCTATCTATTTAGGACATCATGAGTCATGATAGGCAGAGCTTAAAGATTTTAACAGACTTTAAAATAATGTGTGTGTTGACAGATACATAATTAATGTGCAGAGGAACCAATATAAGAAGCGTGCCTGAGGGCATGCACGGCGCAGGAGGGCCGTGTTAGCAACACATACAAAAGAATGCAGTCTATGGTCTGCTGTGTGACGTTTTGCGAGCGAACTGTCAAAGGAATGTAGCGGATGAATGAATGAATGAATGTAGCGTAAGGAATGAAGGAGTAGTGGCTGAGTCGCCCGCCCCGCCCAACCGGCACTTTTGGTTGGACCACGGAAGAGAACGGATCTCGTTTTGTTTTTCATTGGTGTCCATTCGGTTCATACTGAAATTGCCTACATATTGTACATGGTTTGGATTATTAGAAGTATTAGTTGTTTACATTTACATTAAGGTGGTTTTGAATACCGTCCCTTCAGAAATAGTTTACACTACAGAGTGACAAAGTACAATTTTTATGACTTTTGCAGTTCTCTAATCATTATTAAATAATTGAAAAATTACGTTGGACTATGGATTAATTTAAAAGCTAATGTGTAGAGAACCTCCCTATGTATGCACAATGACCCAATCAAGTGGCTAAGTGTGGAAAATGCCCCATCAAACAAACAAACAAACAAACAAACCTCCGTATGGAAAGAGATTTTTGATTTGCTTGGTCTATCTATGAAATAAGTCAGTCAAAAATGACCTCTTTCAAATGCGGATATTTCATAGCTCTATTTTATCTTGATGACGTTTTTTAAGAAAACCAACAACCCATAGAGGTAAATACATAGTTCATTTGATTGTACATGCCAAATTTCATCATAATATGACAAAGGGTTTCCAAGAAATTTGACAAGCGCGTTTGTAAGGAAAATTCAGAGCGTCGCGGAACCATTTATAAACCAAAGTAAACGACATAGCTCGAAGAATTTCAAAATTGAAGTGGCAGTGGGCAGGGCACATCGCTCACAGAACTGACAGCAGTAAGATTCTCGATTGGCGACCGCGTAAAAAAGGCGCAGAAGATGAGTAGTAGACGCAGTGTGGAAGGACTTCCCCAAGGTAGACCGACGATCCGGTGAGGGTCGCGAGAAGCCGCTAGATGCGGGCAGCGCAGAACTGATCGTTGTGGAGATTATTGGGGGAGGCAGCCGTCCAGCAGTGGACGTCTCCCGGCTGACATGATGATGATAAAGTTAATTGATGTAGGTACTAGCCTAGTTCTTCGATGTATTGCTTATTGTTTTAATAATCAAAATTCACCAACTAGTGAAGTTAGAAGAACTGGCAAAACGAAAAAGTCGAGAAGACGAGAAAATTATTGTCGAAAATCGTGCGTATAGCAAACATTACATTGCTTTGATTTTTATTATTATTTAGAAACAGTTCTCTGTCCCAGTACTTGGCAAAAACTTCCCTTTCCTTTTACTCTTTAAGATTCAGAACTTTATAATAATAAAAATAACCGATCCGACATAGGCTTTGAATAAAATCGAATCGAAGTCTGAATAAAATCAAATCGTCTTCACTTCGCGGCAATCTGATTACATATAACCATATTCCAGCGACGCTCGCCAATCAGCGCTTCGTTAGGAGAGCCAATTTGTGCCTACGATGCCTTTCATTGCATACCTACTTACCTACTTACAATATTTGGGTAAGTTAGGCCACGAGGAAACGCCCACTTCTACGTCAAGGTTTTCCGCTAGTGGCTCTGTGAGCTGACCTTGCGGCCGACGTCTGTCCTCCTGGTTAGGTCTCATTCCTCAACCGATTCTCGTCAAACAACTCACAAAATTAAAATTTCAAGAGAATCGGTTAAGAAATGCGACCTGTAGAGGAAAACAGAGATCCGGACAGAAATCCAGACTGAAATACAAACATGAATTCGGATAAATGAAAGCATTTTAGTCAAAGCTAAAGCATATGCTTTCGTACGCTTATCACGCTAACGCTCGGTCGATTAATTATGTAATGTTGTTAGCGACTTTTTAAGCCTTAGCTTCATCCTTAGTGATCCTTGATGAGGTTTTAGGCTAAGCCTGGACAAGGTCATTGTACTCATCAATATGAACAACTTTTACTATGAAGCCAATCCTGTAATCGCGAAAAAAAAAACAGCTGTTCAATACAAAAAGTTCAATCACACAAAAAGTACAAAATGTATGGAACATCTGATATTTTTTTCGCGATTTTAGAGTTCGCCCCATAGTAAAAGTTGTTCATATTGATGAGTACAATGAACCCTTAAGAGGTTTTTGGTGAGATACCTATAGCCATATAAATATGTTTTATTTTAATAGATTCTTTGCTAAGTTGTGCTTTAGTTCTGTTACATTGTTTGCTAGCGTCAAGAGAGCGCACAATGCGCCACCCAGCGTTGCGTGCACCGTCCGGGGCTCATCTCAGTACAATGGAATATTTCGGGACAAACGAGCGCTGCACTCTGCTAGTCTGTGATAAAAGTAATCTGGGGTTCTCCGTTGTCCTTTTCTTCCTTGGCTTTTGTGGTGATTATGTCGAGGCCATGTTAAAAAAAACAAGGTTTAGCATTCAAGACACGTAACGACGTCATTGTCGTCCATCTCTTTTGAACTTGTTGTAAATGACTTATTTCGATCTTGCTTAAGCATCGATTGACGTCACTAAGTGTTGCTAAATGCCATACCTGGTAGAGTTTTTATTATATCATGGTCGCGGCCATGTTACCGGGATACGGCGATAATTATGGCGATGATGGACGTTGAACGTTGGTGTGGTCGTACGTAACATTTAAACTACGTTACGTGCCATGGTATAATAATATACTCGCGCCATATGGATTGAAACAATAATAACCATTTTTAAAATGAATATTGTTGAATAATAAAAACTAGCCTAGCTAGTAGTTCGCCTCGAGCGGAGACTTCACATACCTCCATAACTACTCGTCCGATTTCGCTCATTTTCAAATTTGTATCTTGTAGTCACTAACTCTTTTTAACCGACTTCCAAAAAAGAGGAGGTTCTCAATTCGACCATGTTTTTTATTTTAATTTTATTTTTTTGTATGTATGTTTCGCGATTACTCTGCCAATTATGAATCAATTTTAATGATTATTTTTTTGTTTGGTGAGTCGTACTTTAGAGATAGTCCCTTATACATTTTATTGAAATCGGTCAAGCAGTTTTTAAAATATCAACACAAATCCAAAAATTGTTTACATAAATGACAGCCTGACGGGACTAAAAACTTTACTATATGGTTACAGGCAGGCTTAGTACAGTCAGTAGTGTGATAGATTGAACTTAATTTGACTTAACACGACCAACAGCCATGTCCATATATTTTATTGTATGTTTGAATGTATTTTATTTTGGTCGTATTTTAAGGCCGCTTTCTAAAACGACGATTAGCCATGAATCTTGACTTAAAACTAGTCTTACTCTACTTAAAACTAGTTTTAAGTCAAGATTCATGACTGAGCGTCGTATTTATTTAGTATGTTCATTGTATGAACATAATGCGTATTGAATGTCATCTGCTACATGACTGGATCCCACTGGTGGACTGGTAGACGGTGTATGGCGACAGGCTCGCCCCCTGTCACATTTGGGACTGAATATCATCCGGCGAAGTGTAGGTGTTGTACACCTCGGCCAGCCTCTTCGGGGGAAAGGCGTGACGCTATGTTATGTTTTATCATATTAGAATGCTATGACGCATAAAACTTTTCTCAAAAAAAATCTCCTAACTTATATCTTGTCCACTTTATTCGTAGTTTCCAAAAGGCGGGTCGAGTGACGTAACGCGACGTCATTATTCCGGAAACAGGTCAAGAGCCGCGGCAAGACGTTGCGGGTAGTCGGGAAATACTTTACGAACCATGAATACTTTTGCAAATAACTAGTTACGACCTGTGGTGTTGTTCGCGGTTAAAAAGTCACCTCAATCTATGGTCAAAGCTGTTACGTTTCGTATTTCATCCGTATCTGTTCATCCGTTTTTGCGTGAAGAAGTAACAAACTAGCAGATGTAAACAAATAGATTTATTTAGAGATTTGACTACCTAGGTGGCTCAGTTGGTAGTACCTGCCTGTAGAACCTGCCTTCTAAGCTTGGGGGCGTGGATTCAATTCCCACTTTGGACAAAAATTCATGTGATGAACATTAACATGTCTGGGTGTTTATATCTTTCTAAGAATGTTTTTAAAAATAAGTTCGTATGTAAATCAGTCGCTGACAGGCATAGTACAAGCTTTGCTTAGTTTGGGGTCAGACAAGCGTGTGTGCAAGTGCCCTGAATATTAATTTACTTTTTTTTTAATAGAGTGAAGTATGATTTAGTTTTAAATAATTCATGTTATTTCAACTAGTTTTATGAATTAAAATACTGTTTGTATCAATACTGATGTACAAAGAATGGATGAACTACGTCAAAGACGACTTGAATGAAAAATGAGTGAATTCAGAGTTCCATGATGACAAATCAAGGAAAACGGTCCACAATTAATAGATAAATAAATAAATTCGGAACACTTCCACACACGGTCGCCTGACCACAAACCAAGCAAAGCTTGTACTATGGCTGCCAGAGACTGATATACATACTTAGATATTTTTAAATACATACTTAAATAGATATTAACACCCAGACATAGAACAAACACAAATGTTCATCACATGACTGTTTGCCCTAGGTGGGAATCGAACCCACGTCCCCAAGCTCAGAAGGCAGGTTCACTACCAACTGAGCCACCGAGGCGGATAGATGAAGTCATTGATCGACATCCATAAAACTAGTTGCTCTGTGAGTTGGAGACCTGGCGGCCGACGTTATTCCACCTCTAGAGGTCGCATTTCTTAATCGATTTTCGTGTAATTATGTGGGCAGGTTCGAATAAAAAAATCATATCATTTTGAAGAATTTCCAAATCTGTCACGACAAAAAAAAACTGTTTATTTATCGAATCTGGCTACAAAATTTTACGAGAAACGGTTGAAAAATGCAATTTTCGAAACTGAAGCATAGACCCGTCGTTCACTCAGTCGAAAATACACACAAATATAGTACCTTACTTTTTTAAAACTCAGTAAAAACGCACATACTGCACTGACCATACATAGGGTGAGAAAATGATGATGATGAATTTTGCAGAGAGCTTTCAATTTAATGCACTTCTTGTTTCGGAAAAAAACAGTAACTAATTCACCTACCCCTGGTATAATAATATACTCCGCTAGCATTCCGAGTCAAATATGGTACGTGCGCAACACGTACTGACGTCAATAGATGCTTAAACAAGACCAAAATTGTCATTTACAAATTGTGCAAAAGAGACGATGATGATGACGAGTGACGTCATTACGTGTTTGCTCCCGAAAGGCTAGACCATGTTTGTTTGGATCATACACCTACCAAATAGTTCACCAACTGGACAAGTCTGGACTAGTCACCTTGTGACGTTGACATTGCGGAGAGCCGCGGGCTTTTGATTAGGATGACGGCCGTACGATTCATGACTTGTATGGTAATTATCCTACCAATATTATAAGCGCGAAAGTTTGTAAGAATGGATGGATGGATGGATGTTTGTTACTCTTTCACGCCAGAACGGCTGAACAGATCTGGACGAAATTCGGCACAGAGAAAGATTATAGTCTAGAATGGCATATAGGATACTTTATAACCGCGGGTGAAACCGCGGGGCGCAGCTAGTAATAAAAATAAAGATATTAAGTAAAACATAATAGTTTCCTTACACTTCTTTCACTAAATATCGTGTAACAAACTAAATACGCGTACTCATTTGTACGGTATGAATAGAGTTGAGTACCCAATTAAAAAACTAAATATTTATAGAACATTTTCCCCAAAATTTTTCATTTTTCATTCAAAAGCTTGTAATTTGATCCCAGTTCAATCACTAATGAAAGAGCCACTAACCTTTGAATGCAGCTGCTCATGTTATTTATCAGGTTTTCTCTCACTATTTCAGTTTAGGAGATATGTGAGATTTAAATCTGTCTATTCTTAAAGGGGTGTAGATGGTTTTTTTCGTTATTTACCATTAGAGATATGGGAACAAAAGCCGTTTAAAATAAAACCTACCTTCCAACATCCGATTTTCACAACATCCATTGGATTTTGTGAAAAGTAGGACCAATTTGTAAGTTTATCCTTTCAAATAAATAGATGTCTCAAATTAGATTCTTAATAAGGGTAAACATAAACAAGTAAAATTTTTAAAAGAGGAACAAAAACCCGGCTGTAAAATGTTGTACCCTATGTAACTTCCACTATCAAGACGATTCAAATGACACCTCACATGTCGAAATACATCAAGCTGTTTAGGCTGTAGGGCGTACCAAAGAAACCTCACACATACATAATGATACCCACATACATACATAATAAATACTTACATGTATACACTCGAAAAAAACAAAACCCTCCTTGCGCCATTGGTTTTAAAACCATCCCGTCCACACAAACAATTATAATATTATCATTGGTCCAGATTTTACACGTATCTACTTGTAGGTATTGAATTTTAATCTGTCCCATTGATATTCAGGGCTTGTATCGACGCGCCAGGTGCAGCACTAGTGGTATCATTGTGAATTTGCCTTGGGACGAAACTGAGAATATTGGTATTTACATTTTTTAGGATGTACCTAGGAGAAACGGATTTGTGTTGTCATAAGGGAGTAATACAACGTCCGATACAAGAGTTTGTCTACAACAACCTGCCAGACGATGTTACTGCAGCTGTAACTTGCAATCTTTTAAAATAATATAATTTTTGAATTTGACATTTTTGCTGTATTATTTTATTATACATTGATTGTATTATTATTTAAATTGACATGTAAAATTACATTTTATAAATGAAATAAATATGAATAATACAAGGGCGGGTGTTTCACTTCCATTTAATGATAGGCCTCCTTAGAAATAAACGTTGTGTGGCCTCGGAATAGTTTACACAGTTAATAGTTTAAATAGTTTACACAGTTCTTTTTCTTTTACGATCAAGAAATAAAATTTTAGAGCGCTGATAGCCTAGCCGGAGAAGATTCGCGTCTCAAGCTAGAGGGAGCGGGTTCAGACCCAGCCGAAGGCACGCACCAATTTGTTCATATGTGCGTGTTCAATGACATCTGCTTCGTAACTGGAACCCGGTGTATGGCGACCGGCTCGCCCTCTGTCACATTTGGGACTGAATATCGTCCGGGGAAGTCTGGGTGTTGCACACCTCTGCCAGCCCTTTAAAAAAAGCGTGACGGCGATATGTTATGAAAAAATTTTAAAAAAAAAAGAAAAATCCAAAACACTGAATAACTATTCCGAGGCTATATAACTTTTATTGCTAAGGGTTTAAGAATGGCGCTAACTATCGTCAAAGCGTTTCACAAAATATTGGGCTTACTATTTACGTGAAACAATAACAAATACGGTAACCGGTGCTGGCCACTGGTTAGCGACATTTCTAATGTAAAACAGCTATTGACTTTTAATTTTGACAGCCGATTTTTTATGTAAATAAAAATGCTTTGTGTTTAACGAACGTTAAACAGCCTACGTAATCGTAATTTATTGACGTACATATGTTACGTTAACTAATCGTTTGCAACAACCAGCCCTAAGTCTCAGAGTTTATTCGGACAATTCGGAATGTTTATGTTTTTAATAAAACAGAACATATCATATCGTCACGCCTTTCCCCCGAGGGAGCTGGAGAGGTGTAATACAACACACACACTTTGCCGGACGATATTCAGTCCCAAATGTGACAGGGGGCGAGCCTTTCGCCATACACCGGGCTCCAGTCATGTAGCAGATGACATACAATACGCATAATGTTCACACAATGAACAAATTCTTGCGTGCCGTCGGCTGGGTTCGAACCCACTCCCTCTGGCTTGAGAGGCGGGCCTTCTCCAAACTAAGTTGCCATCGCTTTTATGTTTATTTTAAAAAACATAAGAACGTTTAATCAGATCTTTACAAAATTTGCTTAGTAGTAGTTGGTTTTAACACAGTTCTCAAAAAAACCGATTCACTCGAGACTTGAAGACACCCAGATTATAAGTGTCAGGGAACACACACTCTGGCTGAGTAAGTATTCCACACTCTAGCTCACTCCACGTACATGTTTTTTAAATCTTTAGATAGAATAATCTGTACAAGACGGCGTTAGTTGCCTAATTTGTGAAGGGTTTGTCAGTGATTCTCGATAGACGCAATTGCCTCAGAGACGCATTTTCCCCAGTTGACCTTTTATGTTTTCTGAAAATTGAACTAAAAGCGGCGACCTCTTCAGTAGAATGCGCGTATTGCGTTGTGACTACAGAAAAAAAAAACAAGTATAATTTTTTAACAAAACCAATCTTCATCAAACATAATTATTATTATAGTTAGCTAAGAACACTGTTGACTAATTCACCTTTCAAACAAAAAAACCAAATCAAAATCGGTTCACCTGTTTGGGAGCTACGATGCCACAGACAAACAGACATACACACAAACACATGCACGCACACAGAGAGAGAGAGACACGTCAAACTTATAACACCCCGTCGTTTTCGCGTCGGGGGTTAAAAAGACATTGGCGCGATAGCTTTAGAATTGGGAATTGCTCCACCTTGCCCAATCGTGGATGGATACGCTCGAATGCTTACAGGGGTAGTCTGGTTTTGTTCGACGCAAACTACATATCATACTTGGCAGTACAGTATGGCTAAAGTTTTGGAGATCGCTCAATACCATCAGGCATGGAGTGGTTGAGCTGAAAAGGTACGTGAATCGAGCTACGCGATATCCAATGCACTTGAAATCGGAACGTTTTATGAATTTCAGGTCGGATTGAGGCACGAGCGATGAGACGACGCTGTGAAACTAAGAACAACAAAAAACTTGTAACACGAAAGAGATATGAGATAAGATACTCTTTATTTTTCACACTAGAAGTAACAAAACATAAAAACGAAATAGCCTAGTTATAGCCTAGTTGGAGAAGGCCCGCCTCTCAAGTCGCAAGCAACTCTCAAGCAGCGGGTTCAAACCCGCCGACAGCACGCACCAATTTGTTCATTGTGTGAACATACATAAATAATGAAGTGTGGGTGTTACCACACCTCTCCCAGACTCTTTGGGGGAAAAACGTGACGCCACCTACATCTTTTTTTATCTTTAGTTGCAATAATCTACACAAAATGGCGTTGCTAATCTACTATGTATATAAAAATAAGTCGGGTTTTCCTTCCTGACTCTATAACTCCAGAACGCACGAACCGATTTCCACGGTTTTGCATTCGTTGGAAAGGTCTCGGGCTCCATGAGGTTTATAGCAATGAAAATTATTCAAAAAAAAAATACGGTTCCTATGGGACCGCTAGTTTGCAATAAAACACTGCAAAATTGGGGGCAAAATTTGAATAAAAATTTTGTGGGACCCTTCGAAACAAAAAAGCTTTCCAAGTTATCTAAAACTTGGTTTCACTTGTTGTAAATAAGTAATAAAATTTACAACAAGTAAAACTAACAACCTTCGAAAGAGACGGACGACGATGAGGAGTAATGACGATGACGTCATAAGGCGTGGGCTCCCGGAATGCTAGACCTAGTTTCTTTGGATCATGGTATAACTATTTCGAGGCTAAACAACGTATATTGATAATAATAGAAATGATTAATAATAATCTTTATTTCATGCAACCAGGCCTATAGTAAAAAATACCATACAGACTAGCATTATTTAATTTTTATGAAAAGAAAATTAAACTATTTGTTTTTCCTCTTTCTATTTCTTTTATTTCTATTTCTATTATTGCTTTAATACAATACAATACAATACATCTTTATTGCACACTAAAAATACAAAATAGAACAAACGTAAAGAAAAAAATTAAACAATAAAATATCATTCGGCAGTACAAGGGCGGCCTTATCGCCTAAAGCGATTTCTTCCAGGCAACCTTTGGATGGACAGGACAGAACGAAATATGACAAACGGTCGGTGGCATACCTAAATACAATAGTAAACAAATAAAATATAATAAAACATATCTACACATAAACCTTTAATTTTATTTTTATTTAATAATACTTCTTTTATTTTTATTAAACCAGACGCAATAGTAACGGGGTGTTATATGTTGGATGTATCTGTGTGTGTGTGCGTGTGTGTCGGTCACTGGCATTCTTGGCTATCTTTGATAAAAATCAGTGTTGGAGGTTTTTTATGTTTTTAAGTTATACATGTCTCTTTCTATTTCTTTTATTTTTATTTAAATTGCTAAGGTAGAAGTGTAGAAGGAAAGAGCGGAGCAGAATATCGCGATCTGCCGTAACTCAATCTCCATAGAGTCCGCTCGACGTCGGTATTATGATTTTACTTGAATGAGCTCATTGAGAGCCGCTATCTCTATGGCTTTACTTGCTACCGCCGGAAAAAAAATATACGTATGAAAATCTCACTATTTTTATAACTGCAAAAGTTTGGCTTGACGTGTGGATGCTGGTAATTTCGCTCCTAGACGGGCCATACTGGCCCGTCTAGGAGCCACTAGGAGCCACTGCAACACTGGCTGGGCAATACTGGCAACATTATCAACTGTAGTCCGGCCATCATCAGCCATGATTTCATTTCATTTCAATGCTAGAAATAACATAACACATAACATATCGTCACGCCTTTTCCCCGAGGGGGCTGGCAGAAGTTTATTACAACACCCACACTTCGCCGGACGATGTTCAGTCCCAAATGTGACAGGGAGCGAGCCTGTCGCCATCTACCGGGCTCTGATCATGTAGCAGATGACATACAATACGCACATATGTTCACACAATGAATAAATTAGTGCGTGCCGTCGGCTGGGTCCGAACTCGCTCCCTCTGGCTTGAGAGGCGGGCCTTATCCCAACTAGGCTGCCATCGCTTTTTTTATATTAATATTATATTTGTCTTATAAACAAATAAAAATTTACTTTACAACTAACAATTGTAAAATTGTTAAATATAAAAAATAAATTTCTAATTGGTAAGTATGTATATATTTTTTTCTCCGACCGTACTAGCGAGATGTGATCTGAGTCCCACTGTCCGAACAAGTTTTCATGAATATCTTGAGACTCCTGCAGTCCTGGTATTATTCCTATTCTAAACTTGATGATGATAAAATTCACGTTGGGAAATAACATTATGTCTGTGGATGATAAATAAATAAAATATAAAGGGTGTGTATTTAAACGAGAAAATATACTAGGATACCATTGTACCCATCAGTATGACCAACTTTTACAATAACTTCACGTCGCTTGTTCTTGTAAAATGAGGTAGAATAATTAACTGCGATGAATAGATGCTTAGTCGTGTAGATATAGAAATAAATTACTACCTAATAATTAGTTTATATGAGGTCAATAATTTATAGAAGGTAGTAGTTGTAAGGTTAGGAAGCCGATGACATCGAAGACGATGCCATCAGCCGGTTTTTACGGCGAGCATCGGCTGCATCACCGAAGACCATCAAGGAATATAACCTGCAGATGGCCATCAGAGATCGGAACGCGGTAGTGATGGAGGCTCTGAGTCGGGAGGAGGCCATGATGTTATATTAATTGTTATAAAAATTGTAATAATTTCTGTTCTCGTTATAGTTTTTATTTTTGTTATCGTTTTATATAAATTGTGGGTCCATCTCGAGCATTCATGCTCACTATCGAAGGCACCTTCTTGCGGCGGCGTCGTGTGTCGGGTCGTTCTCTTCCCTCAAATATGGTTGAGGAGAGCGATGGCTGGCACATGCGTCATACTCGTGATCGGGTGCTGCTTGCGGGTCGCTGGTCTGCTCGTGGTGTACTCACAATGCATTAAGTAAATCTGAAAACCTTTAACCTAACCTTAGATTAAGACTTAATAACTAACCCCCCTCTACCTGTATTTCGCTTAAATAATAATTTAAGAATTATGTTAAAAAAAGTCACGGTCCCCGGAGTCCGTGGAGTGTAATTTTTTAAATAAAAAAAAAAAAAAAAAAAAGGTTAGGAAGTTTCTTTTTAAGGTAGTTTAGTTTGCATTAAGAATTGTAGCGTGTAGCGATAAGGGTACTGATACAAACTATTAAGTTTTTCAATACTTTGTGTTTTAAAATGAATATTTTTTACGAAAAAAAAATTGCCAATTGAAAAATCGAGAAAAAATTAGCTGTTCCATATTAAAAAGTTCATTGATGGTTAACAAAATATATAGAGCAGCTGTTTTTCTTCTCGATTTCAAGGATGGTCCCATAAGTAGAAGTTATAAATAAAATATCGGGACACTAGCACACTCGGTCGTTTAACCCCAAACTAAGCAAAGCTAAAAAAAGACTGATATACATGCATATATATTTTTAAATACATACTTAAATAAATATTAATACCCAGACATAGAACAAACACAAATGCTCATTGCAGAAATGTTTGCCCTAACTGGGAATGGAACCCAAGCCTCCAAGCTCAGAAGTCAGGATCACTACCAACTGAGCCACCGAGGCGGTCAAGTTGGCCGTAATGAAGAGTACATACAATGATATCCTAGAATAATATGTACACTGCTTAAAGATATGCGAAAAAAATTTGAAAAAATAATGCCCCTCAGTTTCTTGCCTGTTCTTCTGAGTAGAGGCTCTTTATCCGAACAAGCCTAAAGTCTATTTAAAAAAACTTTGACGTTCATAAGTGTATCTTTGATACCTAAATTGAATAAAAACATCTTGACTTTGTTTTATTTAAATTACTTGATGGATTTGCTTGTGATAATTTCTGGATAGATGTAGTAGCGAGCATTGCAAATAAAAAAAAAGCCATGGTCGTTTTAAAAGGTGTTCCTTTAGAGGGGCCATATTATACTACAATGTGTGGCTGCATTATTGCCAACTGTAGCCCAGCCATCATCAGCTATTAATGTGTTATATGGCCGGGCCACATTCAAAATATTGGCGCAAAATTGCCAGCAACAGTAATTCTAAACAGTTTTTTCTAGCTCCAAAAAAAATCGACAAATTTGTTCGGAAACTACCGATTTAATGGACTTGAAACGTCAGTTTAAATGTCAATGTTCGCACCAAGGATACAACACTTAGCGAGCGAAGCGTCTCTGCTTCAGCTCCGACAAAAATGCTTTCGTATGTCCGAATTCTGTCTGGATTTCTGTCCGGATCTCTATCTAGATCTCTGTCCCAGATCTTTATCTTCCTCAAAGTCTGTGTAATTATCGAAAATGCTCATAAAATTTCGGGAGAGTCGGTCAAGAAATGCCGCCTGTAGAAGAGAACAAACGCTGACCGCGAATAGTCTCCAGCTCACAGATCCACTGGTTTATATTTAGAGTTTGAGACTACGGTATGCAGTCCAGTTTTTTGTTTTTCATTCAATAATGTTACTTGTTAAAATGCTATGTTAGGTTATATCAAAAACTTATCAAAAGAACGCCGCACACTGCGTACGTGCCCGTGCAGCACCGACGAGACAAAGCTGAGGGTGCTCCACCTACCCTCGTCGACCGCCCGCCTCACCCTCAACACTAACGTGAGGGGAAACGAGAGGTAACTATAGATTTTATCTACTTACCTCTCATCATTGACACGAAAAAATAATTTGCTTATACACCGTTTATACAAATTTGAAAGCCTGTTCTTGAAGAAAGAATTAGAATTAGAATAAGAATTTGGAAGCCTCTACTTGGGAACAAACCGCTAGAGTTGCAAGTGTCCGTAGGCGGTGGTTACCATTTACCATCAGGCGAGCCGTTTACTTGTTTGCCACTCTTCTTATTAAAAAAAGAACATTGACTACAGAGAACATTGAGCAATCCTGAGATCGCGTATCAGAAATCGGCTAGTCCACGCAAAAGGCAATTGGCCAGCGACAAAATGTATGGAACAGCTGTTTGTTATTATGTAGAGAATCAGCCTCTTAAATACATATTGCTAGTATTATGTATGAGAAATAGCGGTGTATATCAACTTTTTATAAAAATAGATGTGTGTGGATTTAATATTTGTGCATGTTCCCTAAGGACTTCAAAACGACTGTAGCGATTTTTATGATACTTTCCAAAAATCTTAAAATTATCGAGCGAGTAATCCTGTGAAGTTTAGTAGGAATTTAATCAACAGATCGGGCGCAGCGAATGTTCTAAATTTATTAAATAAATGTGGATGGATGAACTGATCAGTCTCTGGCAGTCAAGCTTTGTTTAGTGTTAATCATCTATTCAGTATCTAGTCATCTACGCTCTTATTATGGACTAGGCCCTACAGCACTCGTTGAACCAGCGATTAGAAAGAAAGAAAGAAACCATTTATTTCACCGCACAAAACACTACAACAACAACAAACAAAATACACAATAAAACAGTAACAGACAAAAAATAATAACTTCTACATATACTTACATTAAGACATAAACAAATATTTAGATGATTAAGTTTCAGTTGTCGCTGTAGTGTCCAATGCGACAAAAAAGGTTAGGTAAAAGGTTAGGTTAGGTTAGGTAAGATTACGTGCCACGTGGTGATTTGAAAAAGAGGATAAAACCGCATAGCACAGCAAAGTCTTAGCAAATTATACAGCAGTCCAGCGGTAGTCGATGAATACAGAAGCTGCTCATAGTCATAAGGCTTACCCTTCCTAACTTAAAACAGGAAGTGTGTCATCTTAAGGTCGACAATCCACTGAATAATAGAATTAGATGCATAATGTTTAAAAATATTCGCTGTTTAACAGTAGCCTATGTGTCAGGGCATCAGCTAGCATCATCTATCTCGTCCTATATCCTATCCTAGTTCTGAACTTCATAAAAAATCTGTCGATCTGTTTGAGCGTGAAAAAGTAAGAAATAAACAGTCAAACAAATTTTCGCATTTATAAATAAACTAGCTGCGCCCCGCGGTTTCACCCGCGGTTAAAAAAGTATCATATGTGCTATTCTAGACTATAATCTATCTCTGTGCCAAATTTCAACCAGATCTGTTTAGCCGTTCTGGCGTGGAAGAGTAACAAACATCCATCCATCCATTCTTACAAACTTTCGCGTTTATAATATTAGTAGGATGATTAGTGCTCGAAAATTGCTTTAAGCCGCTAATAAAAGGAGGAGGTTCTTGTTCGTCTGTGTGTTTTTATAGTGTTAATAATTATGTACCTCAATTTTCGAATACTATTATTACTCATAGGCAATTATGTAATCATGCTGGGGGTTTACCACGAGTTTTAATAATTAACGTAAACTTTTTTGTTTTCATTTGGCTCTATACATTACGCCTAGTTCCTTAACGTTACCGCCAGGGGCGCTTTACTAAAATGTATGGAGCCAAACGAAAACGAAAAAAGTTTTCGTAACTATCGTGCTAAGTAATAACAGTACATAGTATGACCCTGTTAGGGTATGGCAACAATTTGTACATCTGTTCTCCAATACAGGTCGCATTCCTCAACCGATCCTCGCGAAATTTTGTGAGCAGGTTCAATAATTTTTTTTTTTTGTTGTGTCAGTTTTTGGAAATATTTCAAAAAGGCGCAGACATTCTTTTTTGGAAAAACAAATTATTATATCCGCCACTCGAGAATAACATAAGATATTTGGTTAAGCGTCGGTAGCGGAACAAAGAGATCCGGACGTACGAAAGCATTTTTGTCTAAGCTGAAGCATAGACGCTTCACTCGCTAAGGCTCGGTCGATGAAGGTTGTATATTTTCATTTAAATGATACAAAAAGAAATCCTTATAAAAATCCGGAGCAAAGCGAAAAATAACAGCCTCGCTTCCCATAGACTGCCACCCGTCCAGCTGCGCAGAATAAGCAGCAGTAGCTACTAGCTGTAGAAGACATCGTTAACTGGTGCATTAGCATAATTTCATCCCTGTCTGCCCGACAAAGGGTGGACTTTAATCAACTCGGAATACAGAAGTGGGATTACGGAAAAAATAAACAGGGTTCGACGCGATCTTACCGCGCTTTCCTTGAAGCGAAAGTTTATTGCTGAATAAACTAGTAGTTCGCCCCGTATTGATACTTTAAACGACCTCACTTATAGACAAAGATGTTTGGAGCCTTTCGCTTCTGTCAAGTAGCCAGTACTCCATAAATTTTAAATGCTACCTAGTTCTAAGCCAAAATTTGTGAGACAAATTTTAAAAAAAGTAGCCCCTCAATTTCTGGCCTGTTCTACTTGGTATTTACTCTTTTTCAACAATAACAGTAATAGAGTCATTTTAATAATTTTGACTGTCATAATTAGTAGTATCTTCGATACCCAGTTGAATAAAGATATTTTGACTTTGACGACCCTTAAATTTCCACAAGCTTTGAGCCAATTTGGTTCCTATACAACAAAATTGTATTATAAACAAAGAGCCCTCGCTCCGATTAATCTATACTTATATACTAATCCATTCTTCCCTACTTAATATTAAAAAATCGAAAAAAACTGCCTGTCTGTCTGCTTGTAGGCTTTATACTGCTAAACGGTCGAACGGATTTTGGTAAAATTTGATCATCAGTTACAGTATATCACGAGCAAGGTTTTTGCATACTACGAGTATGTTATGAATAAACGCGATCGAAGTCACGGACGACAAATAGAAATAAATAATTAGACCCTGGTTTAAAAAATAAATTATTTATTGTTCATACCAGATATAACAAAAGTAAAAGGAAAATTACACATAAAACTAATGTACCTAACAATCGATAATCAGACTCGTAGGGAATAAAAACAATTATATAAAAAAAAATCCGACTGCAGCACTATTGCAATATTATAATCTAAGGTATAGTTTCTTCAAAACAAGAGTTAGTGCACCTCATGGGCAAGTATGTTTATGATATGCAAACCAAACATACCCATATAATTCATACGAAAAATATATTATAACCTTCCATCTTGCACAGTTTACATCTTAAACTACCTATTTACCAGACTTCTTCTTTCTAACAAAATTCGGAGGTTCTCAATTCGACTTTATGTTTTATGTTTAAGTATATTATGTTAGACGATCGTTCCGTCAATTATGAATCGATTCTGGCAATTCTTTTTCATTTGGTAGATTGGTAGAACATGCTAAGTGGTCTCATATAAATTTTATTGAAATCGGTCTTGAGATTTTTATGAGATGAAAACAAATGTCAAAAAATTGTTCACAAAATCCAATTCGGATGACGGAAAGTCGGTTTTATAAGCTTTCCTTTTTTACTAATGATAACAGTAATTATGTTATCTGAATTTTAATTTTGGTTTCTTTGTGATATTTACATTTGGTTGTTCTGCCGCACTCCATCCTGAATTATACTGGTACCACTTGCGTTTTTTAGCTGTGTTTCTGAGTTCCTCCAAACTCATCAGTACTGGGTGGGATCCATTGCGGTAGTTGGCGTCCTTCAGCGCGAGCGGAGCCGATATAATGCTGGCCTCTTTTCCATACATGTCAACGCTGAACTCGGAGCCTTGGCCGAACACTATTTCCACGTAGAACCTTATCTCGTGAAATTGGAAGTCGAAACAAAAGCCAGAATTCGCATTGCACCATCTGTGGAATGTTAAGCGACTCATTATGACTGTTTAACTATTTATTTTTAACAGTGTTTTTTTGTCAGGTCTAACACTCTAAGTGGGAGTTGGAAATAAACGCATTGGCGTGAAATCTTTGGAATTTTTCCTAATGCAATTTTATACTCCCTTGCTAAAGTTCTGGAGGAAAACTACCTCGTACATAATAGGTTATTTTAGGCCCTTGTATAAAAATCTGGTGCTCCCTACTGTTACAGACAGGCAGCGCCACTTTCGTTTTTACAATCCACACTAACATTAGACAACGTAAGAAACTCTGTCTGTAGGATTTCACGGCTAAACGGCTGAACGAATGTTGATGAAATTTGTTAATTAGCTACAAAATATCATGATGAAGGTTTCTGGATACAATTTTCTGAATAAACGCCAGCGAAGTCGCGGGTAACAGCTAGGTATTAGTATACATTTAACTTGACTGACCCTCTGACGTTTATCTTAGGTTTCGTGTGTTTAGGTTTAGTTTCCATCCAAGGCAGCTTTGGGAGCAGGCGTAGAGCTCTATAGTTGTCTTCGTTGAGGGACCGCATCTTAAATATTATGCACGAGTACTCTACGTTGGCGTATAGAGTCATCTGAGGAAATATAAAGCTATATTCATTTTAAAATTTCACTCAAATTAATTAAACCGCTTCAGCGTGAAGAAGTTACAAATATAAATCAATAAATAAATATTCGGGACACTTGCACACACTGTCGTCTGACCCCAAACTAAGCAAAACTTGTACTGTGGCAGCCAGAGACTATAAATACAAATATACACACATATACATACTTAAATCTTTTCATTTTAAATCTTAACATACTTAAATCTTGAGACATCAAAAATGTCTCAATTTACATATGCTTTATCTATTCTAAAATCAAACACAAATACAAAAACAGCTATGAGCGCCTATTACGCATATGCCTACTCCTGGTTAAAATACGGAATAATAATATGGGGCAATAGTACAGATATTGAAGACTTATTTATTATGCAGAAGAAATGCAAACGCATTATGATGAATATACGCCCACGCGCCCATTGTACACCGCACTTTATAGCACAAAAAATACTAACATTACCTAGTTTGTACATTCTTGAAGCAGCAATATTCGTTAAGAAACATTTAAAACAGTTTTCAGTTAGTACAAATCCTCGACAACATGACAAAATTATAGCACCAGAACCAAAATTAGAAATTGTAAAAAGGAGTTCGGAATACATGCTAATTAAAATCTACAACAAATTACCTATTAATTTAAGACAAGAGGCTAAAGAAACAAAATTCTACAGAAAATTGAAAGAGATATTAATACAAAAATGTTATTACAAAGTTGAATATTATTTAGAGGATAAGCATTTCAATCTCGCGTAAATTATTGTTATAAACTAGAAATTGTTATTCTTTTTATTTTTTAGTTAAGAGTTACCGTCTAATTTAGTTTTATAATGCGATACCCTTACAGGGTATATGTATCTTGTAATAGTTACATATAAGGCATTTACAAACAAATAAATAAATAAATACATTTAACACCTTGACATAGAACAAACCCAAAATGTTCATAACACATGTTTATCTTAGGCAATCGAACCCACGCCCCCAAGCTCAGAAGGCAGGATCACTACCAACTGAGACCCCGATGCAGTCCAGATATGGACATACATAGAAATAGAGAATGGACAAACAAACCTACTTTCTTTTATACTTCTGCATTAACAAAAATTTTAGTGTGAAAGTATGACTAGCATGATAGTGGACTAGGCCATGAATGATGTTTTTAATCAATAAATTGAACGAATAAACGATTGACTTACATTATATCTAGCTGTAAAATATTCAGGTCTGTAGCCAATAGCTATTTTGTCCGAGTAGATTTTCCACACGGTTTCTCCTGGATCGCACGGGCCGTACCGCTGCACGTTGGACAAAGCTGTAACCAAATCAACCAAGCATGGTGGCATGGTAATCGTGTGCTCTCCCGCTCACACGTATCGCATTTGTAAGTTGGCGTGAGCAGGACACTACGATGATCAGGGTGGCCACACTTAAACATAAGGCTTTTCGAGAATACCACGCTTCTATCTCAGTCTAGAGCGTTTGAAGCTTAGCAGCCAGAGCGAGATATATATACATAGTTGCTACACGAGCCATGCTAGGTCAGTCATGAGGTCGAACAAACAAATGACTAAAAGATACTTAGATTAGACATGGGTTAGACTATAAGTGGCTGTGCAGCGAATGGATAAGCCGGTTGCGTTTGCTGTCTTCAGAGGCCCAGTCACTTGAGACTGTCGCCGGTGGCTCATCTCCGCCGAGCCTACGTACAGGAAAATAACTTAAAGACTTACACCTCCTCATGATGATGTGGTCATCTGCCAACCGCGTGACGGCTGGCTGACCGATGGTAGACGTGCTTCGCCGCACCCACTCGTGGTATATGCCGTAGTGGAGAAACCTGGACGGAGCGCCGCAACCTGGACCATATACGCTGAAACCCAGCTGAGGGAGACGACATGATGACAGATGGTGACGCTTAGCTATTTCGTACGTACTAGAACTAGAAGTAGCATATTACTAAAATGTAATGTTCCTCAATTGAGGCTTTTGTGTCACAATTCGCATCGGCGAATGATACTTGCTGTATGATAAAGATTTGTCGATACCCCGTTGTAATTAGTAAATTTCCAGTTCTATAGTGGTTGTTAGTTGTTATAGTCATGCCAGCAATAATAACGGTCTTCGAAAGTCAGTATGTAGCCCATAGTTGTTTCAGAATGCCTTCCCCAGTGTAGTGTAAGGTCTTAGTGTCTTACGAGCCTCCACCTCCCCTCTTGCTTGACGGCGAGCACGGAGCCGCTCCGCCACACGCACCGGCCGCCCGACACGGCGCGCGCGCACGCGGCGTGCACGGGCCACATGCTGCCTTGATCCAGCTGTAAACCACTGTCACCGGTGTAAAACAGCCCCGAGACAAGCCCGAGACGATCAATGTCAGCAGTCAATGTGTTATGTTATTGACAATTGCAATTGAAGTGAGTCGGATGATTATAGTTATAATGATCATGGATACCGATGATGAATGAGAATATAGAAACGATTGTTAAATGCCTCTCCGAAAGGATTGATGGCTGCTATCAATCCTTAGAATACTCCAGTTACTCACGTTACTCACGATATCTATGCATGATATATGCATGATCATGATCTATGCATCGTTTCAATTTCACTTAGAAACGATCAATAGCACTTGACAATGACGTAAAATTGTCATTTTTCGTCTCGGGTTTGCCTGGCTCCATGGGTTGGTTCCTGGTTGGTTCAATATTTAAGCTTGATGATACAGCACTGTTGAAGTCTTCAGTACTAATTCCCTCATGATAGATTGATTACCTCATTTCTTCTATAGAAGTCTTTGCACTCGACGTCGTTGACGTATTCCATTTTACGGATCGTCAACTTCGGATTCTTGCAGCCTGAAGTTTATAACAACAAAATAAGAGAATGAAATATCCTGGAGCTGATTTTAACTGAAGAGCTCTGAGCTGCATATACTTACTGTTAACCAATGTAAAGGCATAAAACTGTGGTTCCTGAAAATGGGCCGGTGGTTGACATATAGGTCGCAGTTCTGGAACCATTAAAAAACCATTTAAAACCAACCCCGAAGGCTTCTATGTAATAGGGAGCCCAGGTCTTCTGTAGCCAGCAGCTGGCCCCCTATTTTTGACGCGTGAGATGAGATCTGGTCACTTTCACTCCTATGCCTTTTCAAACGAGAGAGACAAAGATCAAAAAATATAAATAGGGCCCCCTACACGTACCCCACTAAAATTGTATTGCGCTCTATGATCTGTGCCTACCAGTTAGGCTAAAGTCTTTTTGACTCAATCACAAGATTAGCATTTATAATTATGTAGTCTATATGTACAGAAATCCTATTCTTATCCTAAGAGTGAGTTTCTTTATTAGTTGGTTTGTTATGATTTCACAATAGTTTGTTTGTTAGTTTGTTTGTTTTTCTTTATTAGTTTGTTTGTTTATGTGTTAACTACTCAACCGATCGTCATATTTTTGCATACACGCTGTCATGGGTACAGAAAAAGACATACCATAGAGTACCTTCCATTTCGGAAAAAAATAATAATTTCTGTGGGGCCGTGGGTGAAACCGCGGAGCGCAGCTAATATCTTACTTTCTACACTTGTATTATAAAGCTGAAAGTTTGTATGCATGTGTGGATGTTATATACATATTTACACACATACATACAAACGTATGTATATAGGTAATGTAGTCAGCTTTACTAGATAGATAGATAGATAGATAAACTCTTTATTGTTCACACCACAGATAACAAAACAACAAGAGCAAAATAATGATAAAACTTATTAAATAGTGTAACAACTGGCGGCCTTATCACTAAAAGCGATCTCTTCCAGGCAACCTTAGGATGGAGAGGATACGACAAATGAGTATGGGACATAGTGTGCAAAAACTGTACAAGTGACTTTACCTGTTTTTACATGGTCTGTTTCGAGCTGTATCAGTGCCAGTGCGTTGCTGGTATGCTTGTCGTACTCGGGGTGGTACGTGTAGGTGCGCACTCTGAGCTCGTTCTTACCACACTTGTGTCCGAGTACCACCCTGGCTTTAGTCCTGGAAAAAAAACATAAATTTTGCACGGGTTTGTTTTGCAAGCAGAGATTAGTTGAGAAAGAAATCCCAGGCCTCAGCAAGCATCAATCATAGCTATTTGGTAACTGTTAAATTGATTCCGATTTTAAGTGAGCTGCTGCAGAAGCAACTTGTCAAGTGAGGTAAGAGGGATGCCATGTGATTGCGGAGCGCAAGTTAAACTATGTACTTCTAACCTTCTCTCGTGTCTGAATCCCTGCACCATACTTAAGACCTAGATCACTCCCCTGCAGGCCTAGCATGCACGCTGCGACAAAATGTTGTCAGCTATTTTTATCGAGACAGATGTATATCGATGATGATGGATATCGAGACATGCAGCCTTGTCAAGTTCTAACACGACAAAATTTAATGAGAAGATTTTGTCGCGGCGTCATGCAAGGTCCGCTAAGATAATTTCCCGTATAGAAACGCAGTTACTAGACACTAGCAGACTGGACGACAATTAAAAAATGGATCATCATCACGACATAAGGTCACTTCACAAGATCACGTTAGTGACTAGGAATACAGCACCGTCTCATCATGCAAGTTAGCAAGTGTTTAGGTTACTTAGGAATTAGGATTCGTACCTGAAGCTTGATTTAGGTAGTTTGTCGATCTCGCTGGCAGTTGCAATGGCCATCTGTCTGGTGACCAGCACCACGACCGTTGTGTAGCGTAAGTCATCTGCTCAAATTTTTTTAAATTAAATTTATGATTCTTTATTCTAAAAACTCAACAAATATTTCAGCTTAGCAATTTTAAACCCTATTTTTGGCACTACTTTTGTCTACAAATTGTGTGGACTAAAATTATCTAAATCTAATCTAGCCATCTAATTATAGACCTTAAAGTCTTGTCATAACTTCAGTTTAGTACGAAACCCTAATGCCGAACAACAACACTAACGTCCTTCTCTATCAGGCAACAACGGGCTGGATGTTTTTTACGCGTAACCAATAACTATTTATTTATTTAAAATACTTGCAGTACACATATTACAATTTTTGAATTTTTTTAAAGCTAAGTACAGTTCTCATAGGTATTCAAAACATTCACAACTATTGATTTTAACAATGCTGGGAACACAGCTAGATTGCACCCCGATACATCCGAGTATATTGTAAAGACCAGCCAGAACCAACAGTATAATAGCTTCAACAGAGACTCTAGTCACATTTAGCCACGCGACCACACTAGCTTTGGCTAAGTTCTGGCCAAAGGGACATATTTCAGCGCTACTGGGAGGCGGCACTGGCAGCAAAATCCCAGATGAAATAGTCATACTTAATATTTTATCCAAGGTATTTATTAATATGGGCCTAGTTGCCTGAAGTAAAAATGCTGCCAACTTACTCGCGGGGTAATAGAGAATCCCCATCCACGGGTAGGTCTCGATGGCAGCCACCCCCTCGTACACTACTGACACCGGGGAGAGATCCACGCCGCAGGAATGGCTCCTGTTACCATACGGGTAGGTTTGTATTTCTGAAAACTACATTTAAATTAAGAGCCCGGCGACCACTTTAGACTAACTTCGCATTCGCTTAAGGTTTTCTATAGTCATTTTGTCTAGAAGAAGACTACGAGCGAAGAGAGCAAGTAATTATACTGACGAGCCTCTAAAGTTACCTAGAGTGATAAAGTGCAATCCCAATTTTTTTTATGATTTTTGCACTTCTGTAATCATTCTTAAACAACTAAGAATTTCCCTTGTATTTGGGACTCATTTAAAAGCTAATGAAGCTAATGATGTAGACGACCTCCCTATGTAAAAGGATTTTTATTTGCTTTGTTTGTCTATTGAATAAATCAGTCAAAAGTGACCCATTTGCAAATGCGGATATTTTTCATAGCTCTATTTTCTCAGGAGGACATTTAAAAAAAAACAAGAACATATAGGGGCGGAGATATAGTTTATTTAATTGTACATGCTAAATTTCATCATAATCTGACAAATAGTTTCCAAAAAATATGACAAGCGCGTTTGTATGGAAATTTCAGAGCGTCGCGGGACCCTTAAGAATGCTGATTGTGTACAAAGTTATTAGAAGGGTCAGCACAAACAGGCAGATGGCGAGGGACGGGATTTCGAATTTACTAATGAATATTTTTATCAACCAATCGAAATAGCAATCAAATCGAAATGGCAAAGGATATACGGCAACTTTTAAATTTGTAGTGTTTATGCGTTTGAAGCTCTACTAACGCTATTGCGTTTGCTTAGCAGCTGTTTTTGTTTGTTTAGCGACTGCATCGCTACATTTGCGCGTTTGCAGCGCGACTGACACGCCAAACGATGCAGACGCGATGCAAACGCGCGTTCGGGAAACGTGCTATAAAAAGTTGGCGTGAACTAGCAAGTAACCTAGCTAGCCTTTCAGCTAGAGACAAAATCACAAATTGCAACTCACCAAAACTCAAGTTTGATATTAAAAATACAACAGTATTAAATACAGATTTCATTTTGACGTCCTACGAAAACTCAATTACTGGTTGAATGATTACTCACTGTTATTTTAAATACTACTTGTATCTAGCTTTTCTAGTAAAACAATGTTCTTATTCTGCAGTGTTGATTAGATTTTATTTCTTTTGCTATCAATTCAATAATTGTTTAGAAAATAAAATATTTGTTGTTGTATGGAACAGCAGGTAAACTATTAATGAATGGATTCTTTTATAGTAAACAAGATAAGGTGTAAAGCGACGTCCTGATAGACGACTGATGCGATCAAGCCGTGCGAACGTTTTTTTTACAAATACTTGGGTAGGTACACTCGTACCTACTCAAGTAAGTACGAAAAAGATTTCACAAACTTACTCGTAGATGGTTGGTATTATTATTTGTTGGTTATACCGAGTTTAAAAATTATAAAAAATTACTTAGTTTTCCAAATTGATCTAGTTTTTCTGAATGATGAATGGTTTATGCGAGTGATTCATCACGCGTTTTCCCCCGAAGAAGCTGGCAGAGGTATACAACACCCACACTTCGCCGGACGTTGTTCAGTTCAAAATGTGACAGGGGCTAGCCTGTTGCCATACACCGGGCTCCAGTTATGTAGCAATATGTGATCGCTAAAATAAAACGCCGCTTTATTTTTATTGAGATATAGTCCTTGATGATGTTCGTTCATACGTCAAAAATAGATGTTAGCGCGACAAAATAGCCCCTCAGTGCATAATGTAGCTTTATGCACCGAGGGAATAGTTTCTTACGTCGCGGACGGCTTATTGAACCCTGAGTGTAACGAGCGATTCTAGAGTTTACTCCCGAGCGAAGAGGGAGAGTTATGTAGAGTCCTCAGTGAAGCGAGGGATTCAAGCCGCCCAATTCTGGAAGTGAATATTCTACTCTACACAAAACTCACTTTTCTTACTCTTTTCTGCTAGGCCTTAAAAAGAACTGTGAAAATATGTTAGACCCACTACTGTATTTTTTTTGTTTGGTTAAATTAAACACCGTCTTTTGTCTTCAATTTCGCGCGGTTCATGGTGCAGCTGTGTTCTTTTTTCGTGATGGTCAATTAAATTTTTGAATAAACTAATTTAACAAAACCCCTTATGCTGAGTTTTCATTAAATTTGCTTTGGCCTTTACTCGGAAATTCCTTTGGGATTTTCACACAACTTTCTCTACCTAGGGAGGCAATGCCTGGCATTTTGTTGAGACTAGGTGATATGTAATTGGTCATTGTCGAGCAGGTGGTTTGAAAAGGAATTTGTAGACCCCCTTTTTAATAAGCTTCATGTTCTACGCATCAATATCTACTCGTATATCCCTATGATCCCTATAGAACCTACGTTATTATCTTACATAAAAAGATGAATTGAAGTAATGACACTACATACTCTACGTATGTATTCACAGATCACAAGCACCTACCAACTATTTATTGCACTACCCAAGGGTTTTAATGTGCTACTTTTATAAACTTAAGAATTTTTACCCACATTCTAGCACATAGATAGGTACTTAGTTTGAATTTGGATGAATAAGTACCACCTGGTACTGGTGGTAGGCTGCTGGTGCAGTGTTGACGTTTTCAGTGTGAGAAATGGGATTCCTAAAGGTTAGATGCTTCACATAAAGTCTGGGAAACGTGCTGCTGGCAACGTGCTAGGGGCACTGGTGTGTCCCCGTGGAGATCCCGGTGCTATGGACAGAAGATGGCCACCGAGGGGGTTTTAGTGGAACAATTCCCATATGACCCGGATACATCCGAGCATCTTTTTGAAGATTTCCTCCCCGATTTTTTTCGGAGGTTCTTACTTACCATCAAAGGCGGGCTAGCAGCCCCGGCCGAGGACTAGACTAGACCAGCTGCCCACTTAAATAACTTTCACACCAACTAGTAATATACTTACTAGTATTGTAAGTAAAAAAAATTGTTAGCCTGTAAAGTCGGTTTACGGACGATAGTTTAACGTGACAACATTTTTTTTTTAATGTAGAATAGGTCGGCGTTTGACCACCAACTCGCCTGATGTTAAGCGACGTTGTAGTCTAAGATGGAGCACGACGATCTATAAGGTACTTATTCACTCTAGCCTTGAAGTTTTGTAGAGTGTAGAATTACAAAGACGACAGTTGAGTGCGGCGCTACAAGTGCGCTACTACTCAGACCCGTCTTCGGAACGGAACATCATAAAACATTGATGAAATGATTGCATACTCTTATGAATAAATCGCTCGTGTAGCGCTGCCGCGCCGATCGTAACGTTACATTGAGCGCAATGGGACAAAATAGCTATGTCCACACTGTGCCTTTTTTTGTTCATTAAGGGCATGCGTCATAGCGCAGTCAACAGCGCACGTGAGGCATGCCCCTGACGCATGCGCGATGACAGTTCTCTTGGTTCTCTTATTTCTGGAATTTCTTATGACCAAGTAAGCCGCACTTATTCCACCAAGTAAAATATTCTCATCACACATGTTCCCTAAAGCTGACAGAAACTACGACTGAACTAAATGACCATATTGACGTTGCGTTCGTTTACGCATTCAACTATTGAAAGCGCCAAACGGAAGATGAATAGAAAGATGAAGACGAAAATTGAAGATGAAAAGGCACAGTGTGGACATAGCTAATGAGCGTCACGGGACAATGCGTCAATATTTTTCGTGCGTACAGCTGGCCTTCATCGATTTATTAGACGCTCTCACGTCTAAAAAGACTTTTGTATTTTACTAAATTAATTAATAGGCTTAAGCTTGGCGCAAACTTGCCTGATATTAAGCAATGATGGCGCCCACGATAGAGCCGCTTGCCTAAAAAACCGATTCACTCAAGACTTGACTATATAATCGGGGAATACCGCACCAGCGGTTCACACAATAGATCCCTGAGATCTTGTTTCGGTCAATTATATTACTATATGTACCTATAATAATAGATAAATACACTCTTTATTGGTCACAGCAAACGTAACTAATAAATAAAAGAAAAATAACGCTTAAAACTATTATAATTAAGTATAATAATATAGCTTTCTAATAACATAACATAACATATCGTAACGCCTTTCCCTCAAAGGGCTGGCAGAGATATAATACTACACCCACACTTCGCCGGACGATAGTCAGTCCCAAATATGACAGGGAGCGAGCGTGTCGCCATACACCGGTCATGTAGCAGATAACATACAATACGCACATATGTTCACACAATGAACAAATTGATGCGTACCGTCGGCTGGGTCCGAATCCGCTCCCTCTGGCTTGAGACTTGGGCTTCTCCAACTAGGCTATCATCGCTCATTTTCCAAAAATAAGTTTTAATATCCCTACTCCTACTACAATATAGGTATAAATGAAACAGTATGTATAAATATTTCAACTTTTTTCATTTTTCATGTTTTCTAAATCCGGCTTAGCTATAACATTTTACGACATTCCCGCCCGCTTCACCCGTTCTGGGTGGGATCCCGCATGGTGGTTGACGTCCTCCTGTAAAAGCAGTGCTGATATGACACCCGGTACGCTTCCACGTAGTATACAAGTCATATTTCAACTACCCTTGATGATAAAAACACTTTTGATTTAAAATCGGGTTTCTTTAAAGCACGTTCCATTATTTCCGATCACTCTATCAGTGCTAGGTGGTTAGCGTTCTTCAGAGTTTGCAGGGCCTATAATCAAGACCCTTGCCTAATACTCGCCTACGCTTAACTTTGACCCTTGACCAAGTATTTCCACGTAGTATGTAAATATTCCTTTTTACTACCCGTTTTGATAAAACCACTTATATCTCTTTTGGAAGTTTTTAGTCGTTATGACATTTTTTAATATTTCCGACCACTCTTTCAGTTCTGGGTGGTCCGCGCGCTGGTTGGCGTCCAGTAGCGCGTGCGGAGGCGATATGACCCTCCCCTCTCTGCCGTACATGTCCACGCTGAACTCGGAGCCTTGGCCGAACACTATTTCCACATAGAACCTTATCTCGTGGAATTGGAAGTCGAAACAAAATCCGGACTCCTTATTGCACCACCTGTGGAATAATACATTAACCAATTTTTATTTCATTAGGTGTAGAGAGCTTCGAAGCTCCCAAGTGCTTTCATTTCTACAATCGCTAACGCGCGTACGTTAGCTACTGATTGAAGGATTGATAATAAAATCACGAGAACTTTCTCTAACTTGTTATTTGATCTATCAGTAGCTAAAATTATTGTAGAAATAAACTCGTTTGGAAAATAATTATGCTAACAATTTGGCTAGAGGCCCAACTATGCCAAGCGGTATCATCTGCTGTCCCATAGAAATAGTTATCTTTTTAAGGATAGAATAAAAGTAAGAACACTGGATATCCAGAGAATAAGTTAATAATTAAAATATAATATTCGGGACACTTGAACAAAGTTACCAACATAACAAATTTCATCTAATTCATTGTGCTGTTTGAGCGTGAGGAAGTAACAAACTAACATGGAAACACATAAAATCACAAACTTTCGTATTGTAATATTAGCGTGATTACTGTGATTAAATAAATATTCGGGGCAACTTTTTGGATAATTTTCGGACGATTTCGCACACGGTCGTCTGACCTTAAGAGTCCCGCGACGCTCTGAAATTTCCATACAAACGCGCTTCTCAAATTTCTTGGCTGCTAGAACTTATAAAAATACATACTAATTTTGAAATACATACTTAAATTGGTTTTAACACTGAGACAAGAACCCACGCCCCCAAGCTCAAAAGGCAGATTCACTACCAACTGAACCACCGAGGCAGTCAAGGGGACTGTTTTCTTTTATAATACTGATGACTCTGTGACCTCGTGGCCGGCCTCTGTCCTCCTCTACAGGCCGCAATTCATAACCGACTCTCATGAAAATATGTAGATACTAGCTGCGCCCCGCGGTTCCACCCGCGGTTAAAAAGTATCCCATGTGCTCTTCTAGACTATAATCTATCTCTGTACCAAATTTCATCCAGATCTGTTAAGCTGTTCTGGCGTGAAAGAGTAACAAACATCCATCCATCCATACATACAAACTTTCGCGTTTATAATATTAGTAGGATATCATATCTCCGCCATTTTGGAAAACGTCCATAAACTGACTCGACAAGAAAATCTACATAATTGTAGAACCTACCTACACCATTTCAAGAGGATCGGCTGAGAAATGATACCTCTAGAGAAAGACAGCCGGACAGAAATCCGGACAAACTAAACCATTTTTGCCGACGCTGAAGCATAGACGCAGAACTATTATTGATTTATTTCTACTGACCCTCTAATACTTATCTTGGGTTTAGTTTGGGGTTCCCTTTCCTTCCAAGCCATCATTGGAGGCAAGCGCAGGGCTCTGTAGTTGGCTGCGTTGAGGGACCGTATCTTGAAAACTATGCACGAGTACTCTACGTTGGCGAGCAGAGTCATCTGAGTAATGTGTAAACAATATTCAAAGGTATTTTAATAACACAAAATAAGTCGTCACGCCTTATCCCGAAAAGGGCTGGTAGAGTTTATTACAACACTCTTACTTCGCCAGACGATATTCAGTCCCAAATGTGATAGGGGGCGAGCCTGTTGCTATACAACTGGTTTCAGTAATGTAGCAAATGACATTAAAATGCACATTATGTGCACACAATATACAAATTGGTGCGTGCTTATTCCTTTTGGCCGCCAGTGGTGGTGAAAATTGGGAGCCAAGAGGAACAACCAGCTTTGATTCAATTGGAATCAAAGCTACTTCTTCTGGCTTAAAAGGCGAGTCTTCTCTATCTAGAGGAGTCTCTATTTTAAATTTTACTTAACTATGCTAAACTACTTTAATGTGAAGTATAATAGGATGATAGGTGCGATAGTAATAGGATGATAGGTGCTGCCATTAATGTTGATTAACTGTTTGTTGTTTAATTAATTACTTGAATGAATACATGTCTGGCTTACATTATATTTAGCTGTATAACGTCCAGATCCCCAGCCAATGGCGACTCTGTCCGAGTAGAGTTTCCTCACGGTTTCGTCAGGATCACACGGACCAAACCGCTGTATGCTGGCCAAAGCTGTAACCACAACAGCCAAGCCTGGTGACGACGGTAATCGTATGCTCTCTTGCTCCCTCGCATGGCACGCGTATGTTGGCGTGAGCGGGTTGGTACACAATAGCTGGGTCTCCCGGATCGAGCATGCCTCGCGAGGCACGCTTCCATCTCGCTCTAGCTGGTAAGTTTACCAAGCTCCAGACTGAGATAGAAGCTTGTCTAGCGAGGCATGTTCGGTCAGTGGAAACCCTGCTAATGACGCATGGCCACCACGCTTACACAAAAAGTTTCCAGGTCTCCATTGATGATTGCAAAAGTCTCCATTGATAGAGTATACCACGCTACCATCTCAGTCTGGAGCGTGGTTAGCTTAGACATATCGAGATATATAAGATACTAACTGTCACCCGTTCGCGTTCGCGTTATGTGTACTATCCTATCTGTTAAGTTAGATCGAACTGCACACGGTGTGCAAATTTGATTGAAATCGGTCAAGTAGTTTAGGAGTCTATAGCGGACAAACAACGTGACACATAATTTATATATATTAAGAAGATAAGCATGCTTCGCGAGGCACGCTCGGTCAGTCAGGACCCGGCTATCCACGTCCCATGTTCATTTTCTAGTTGCAATAGATATTTGTGTGAAACGAATGATTTAAAGGTCTACCGTAAAAGGTTCGGGGAACTTGAGTCTTGTCTATGAATACTCGACAAATAAGTGTAAAAAAGTTATGCTAAAGTTATGTTATGAAAGTGATTTCAAGCAATTCTTTGGAATTTTCCTGAAATTGCAAGAAACATCATCAGTAAGCAGTAACATAATAATATATTTCATCAAAAGTTTCTCAATGGCAAAACGCCTTAATGCGATTCTGCTTTTCAATTTTGTAAGAGAATGCCGTACACGGTGAAGCCGATTGCAGTTACGAGTACAAACGGCTTTCTGGCTTGCACAGCCTCTTGCATAGAATAAAATAGTTTATGGTTATATAGCCATACTTATTATAATTCATTGCAAAGTAGGTACTAGGAAACTGACGTGGTTTCACACATTATGATTTACAAAACAGGAATTACTCACGTACAATTTAGTCGATTATTCCGACTATAGTTTCAACCGCATTCGGCGGTCTTCATCAAGGCGAGTGCGCGCGCGCGGCTGCGTCTCGCATAACCTACTATATACTATGTTACTAACCTACTACTATACTAATTTACTATGATACTAAATCGTATGTGAGTAATTCCCGTTTTATAAATCATAAGTACTTACTAGGAACCTCTTGTACTCGTCTGTCATGTACTCGTCATTTTACAATAATGTATTTTTAGGTCTAGGTACATCATTTAGCATTAAACTAGGTACTTGTTTCTTTTCCGTACAAGAAAGAGCAAAACTTACACCTCCTCAAGACTATGTGGTCGTCTGCCAGACGAGTGACGGCTGGTTGACCGATGGTAGACGTGCTTCGCCGCACCCACTCGTGGTATATGCCGTAGTGGAGAAACCTGGACGGAGCGCCGCAACCTGGACCATATACGCTGAAACCCAGCTGATGAAGACGACATGATGAGATGATGACATTTAGCTATTTTGTATGTTCTAGAGTAACACTGTACTACATTGCGATTTCATGCGAACAATAGAAAACGTCTTTCCAACATTAGCAGGCAATTTTTTTTAAATGTCTTTGTCAAAAGTATGTAATGTTTGTCCTAAGGAACTAAATACAATGTCTCAGCAGGAGCGTCACAATTAGATAATTTTAAAACTGGTTTGGCTCGGATACTGACTATGAAAGTGCACAATACGCGTCAATTGAAACTTAGGTGTAGATCTTATCGTCTTTATCTCGACTAGTCAGTCTAGTTCAGTAACAGTCTCACCCTTGTACTCACAAGCATTGCTATGACCGTTCGAACGCATTGATGGGTACAGAAAATGTATGGCAGCTATTATGTCAAAGTACTCTCAGACTACTTTAGACTAACTTCGCAAAGGTATTCTGTAGTCATTTCGTCTAAAAGAAGAAGACGAGCGAAGAGAGCGAGTGATGATACTGACGAGCCTCTAAATTTACCTACAGAGTGACAAAGTACAATTTCATTTTTTTTAATGACTTTTGTACTTCTGTAATCATTCATAAATAACTAAGATTTTCCCTTGTATTATGGATTCATTTAACAGTTAATAATGTAGACAACCTCCCTATATAATGGAATTTTTGATTTGCTTTGTTTACCTATTGAATAATTCAGTCAAAAGTGACCCCTTAAAAATGCGAATATTTTTCATAGCTCTATTTTCGCTTAAGAACGTTTTTAGAAAAAACCAAGAACATAGGGGCGGAGATATTGTTAATTTTATTGTACATGCTAAATTTCATCATAATCTGACAAATGGTTTTCAAGAAGTTTGAGTAGCGCGTTTGTATGGAAATTTCAGAGCGTCGCGGCCCTCTTAAGTCCCATAGAGCACATAGATACCTACCCGTGATGACGAGTTCACGGAACAGAAACCAGACGCGACACCTCGGCCTTCCCGACTTTCCTCGTCATTTATGTGTATAAGTAATGTTTGTGAACTAGTCAGCGTCTCACCAGCCTCCACCGGCCGCCCTGCTTGACGGCGAGCACGGAGCCGCTCCGCCACACGCACCGGCCGCCCGACACAGCACGCGCGCACGCGGCGTGCACGGGCCACATGCTGCCTTGATCTAGCTGACAAGCGATTTAAACAACAACAACAAAGTTCAATTAGGCACGCATTTCCAAAATACAGCACCGTTGAAATGACTAAAACACTGACTTCGTACTAGCACAAATTCTTACGTAAATTTCCATAATCTCCTATTTATGCAGAGTAGGAATAATTATTATATCGTTCGTTAATCGTAAATAGACGGTCACCATTAGGCAATAAAAATATAATCTCCAACTTATATTGATAGGCTAGGTCGAGATAAATGACGTTGTAGGAGAGGAAACACATCTTGGGGGCAGCAAGTCCCTAAGCGGATCTCCAGCTATTTCTTAGTGTTTAGTATTGCTATACACAGAAGTCCTTACCTCATTCCTTCTGTAGAAGTCTTTACACTCCACGTTGTTGACGTACTGCATCTTATTGATCGTAATCTTTGGCCTCTTGCAATCTGAACATAAAAACAAAATGCAACAAAATTTGAGAACGAAGTTACAAGAGCATATAACGGCTCGTGCAATATTTTCTCGATCATTCTCCATCTCACAACTTCACTCTAAAACGAGAGATATACTTAGTGTTAGTCCTCAGATAATTTTGACTCAGTGATTAAAGAGACAAAAATACATACGTCAATCGATGCATATAAATAAGACCGGAATAAGTTATTTATAACCAGTTATAGAAAGACGATGAGCTCGCTCGAGATACGCTCTTGTAAAATGAGGTAGAATAATGAACTGCGATGAATAGATGCTTACTCGTGTAGATATAAATAATATAAATAAATTAGTACCTAATAATTAGTTTACCTAGGGTCAATAATATATAGAAGGTAGTAGTTGTAAGGTTAGGAAGTTTCTTTTTAAGGTAGTTTAGTTTGCATTAATAATTGTAGCGTGTAGCGATAAGGGTATTGATACAAACTATTAAGTTTTTCAATACTTTGTGTCTTAATATGTAAAAATTTAAGAAATAAATAAATAAATAAATAAAATAAATGACGATGTACTAAGACATGATACAAAAAAACAAGGTCTAGTGTCCCCGGGAGCCAGCACCCAATGACGTCACTCGTTATCGTCATCATCATTTTAACTTATTTCGATATTGCTCTTTTTTGTATGTCATCTGCTACATGATTGGAGCCCGGTGTATGGCGACAGGCTCGCCCCCTGTCATATTTAGGACTGAATATCGTCCGGCGAAGTGTGGGTGTTGTATTACACCTCTGCCAGCTCCTTCGGGGGAAAGGCGTGACGATATGTATGTATGTATTTTTTTTTTCGGGACATTTTCAGACACGGTCGCTTGATCCCAAACTAAGCAAAGTTTGTATCATAGCTGCCAAAGATTTAAATACGTACATAATAAATATTTTTAAATACATGATTTTATAGGTATAAACACCCAGCCATAGAACAAACACGGACATAGAGCAAATAAACACTTGTGCATCGGTTGACGTCACTACGTGTTACCCACGTGACCAATTTTAACTCGAAACGCTACACCTGGCGGAGTATATTATTATACCTTGAATTTTGGATCATGGACTTAAAATGGAGCACTTTACTCACTACTATTCAATGTAAAGGCATAAAACTGCGGTTCGTTAAAATGCGCCGGTGGTTGACATATAGGGCGCAGTTCTGTAACAAGAGGAAGTAGATAAATTTTAACATCATAAATAATTATGCACTCGTGAGTACTGCTCCAGTCAATCGAAGACAATGCGCTCTGTGGCCATCAACTTGACTATGTTCATCTCGGCAAAATATTGATCATTATTAAAATGCCAGAACCCAATCTCAGCTCTTTCCATGATCTAATGAGCGTTAAAATTTTACTGGAATGTTATTTCTCATTCATTTACATTCTAAGTAATTTCTCTTAAAACGACGCTCAATCCTGAATTTCGATTTAGCTAGTTTGAAATCGTTGAAGAATCAGCGTCGTTTTAGAATGTGGTTTTTAAGAGCGTTGTTCTTAATCTAGTTGATCGAATCAGGGATTGTCTTGCGAAAGTTTATTTTCAAACAAATCTCTTCTAAGGATATTTAAGCTTTGTTTTTTCAGCGTTGGTTTTGTCAGTAGAGTAAAGTTCAGGTGGGGGTTTTCTTCTAGCGTTCTCGCAATCTTCTACGATATGACATCTGTCTTCTCTTTTATTTGGTTTAGAAATGTTAGCCTCGGTCAACATTTATCAATTTTTGTAATTTTTATTTTTATTTTTTTATTTAAGTATTTATGAAAAGCTTAAAAATTTGACTTACTAATAGATAAATCTTAAAAATATAAGGGTAACATTAGTAGTTGTCTTGTAGCACCTACACTAAGAACATAAATATTCTTGTACTGTAGGTGACTACATTCCTTCATTTTTTTTAAAAAGAGTAGGCGTACTATGTGTGTGCATAATATAATGAAAATAACAACTATTAAAGACCCAGGGCCCGTACCGTCACATCTTATTGCGATTATTGTTAAGGCGCGTATATCCACCAAAGAAAAATTGCCTATGTGTTGTAAACACGTGTTGGTGACAAACTTTACTGTAATAAATATTTTTATTACCAACAGATTTGTGACCTTTTTTTGTGTTGTAAAGACTACAACACAAAAAAAATATTTTTTTATTTGGAAGAGACACAGCTTTTGGTTCAGCTGCCGACGCTGTAGGTACGATTCGCGATTGAGCGGCATCAGTTGATGCATCTAAAGGGACCATTACTTTATCCAGTCGCCTAGAAGAGATCGCTACTTTATAATAAACATTTTTCTAATTATGCTTTTTTTTTTTTAATGTTTTGTCGAATATCGTCCGACGAAGTGTTCGTGTTCACCTCTGCCAGCACCTTCGGCTTCGAGGGAAAGGCGTGACGATATATCTATGTTTTGTTTTTTCTGATGCGAACAATAAAGTCTTTCTACCTAAATAAAATCCGGGGCTGTTTAAGAGTAAAGTGAATAGGTATCTCCTAGGCAAGCGTGTTACACCTTCGATCACGCCGACGCTTCCCATCAGGCGAGTCAGTGGTCAAACGTATGCCTAGTCTGTTGTCAAAAAAAAAGTTAGTAATCCAATCTAGGGTGACCGCACGGGCACCACTGCCACGCTATGCCACACTAACTAGTCACTAACTTAGCATACTGCAAATTGGACAATGGAATGTTCGTTTAACAGTCATCGCAATAAGCACCTCAAGGTCTCTGAGGTCAGGGTTCGGGTCCAAGAAGTTCGGGTTAAGGCGGGGTTGTCTGCAAGGGTTTTACCTATTTCCACATGGTCTGTTTCAAGCTGTACCAGCGCCAGAGCGTTGCTGGTGTGTTTGTCATACTCGGGGTGGTACGTGAAGGCGCGTACTTTGAGCTCGTTCTCACCACACCTTCGCCCGACGACTACTCTGGCTTTAGTCCTGAAAAGTATTTTGCACGGGTTTTTTTCTTTCTTAGCAATAAGCGAAGTTTAAATAATCAACTAATAAGAGATTTATCAACTATTTAGAGAGTTATTTTTTTATTACTTAATAGGCTTGCGTTTGGCCGCCAACATGCCTGATGATAAGCAGTGATGCGGCCTACGATGGAGCACGCTTGCTTAGAAGAAACCGATTCACTCGAGCCTTGAAGACACCCAGATTATAAGTGTCAGAGAACACACACTCTGGCAGAGTATTACACACTCTAGCGGTCCGTATAAGAAATGAGGAACCAAAGCGTTTCGTGCGTGTTGTAGGTATGTCGACCATAAAACGATGCCGCTTTTTTGTACTTTAGTTTTGAGTGATTTTTATCAATTAGTCAATTTTACTTTATATTGCAAATTAAATATAATTTTTACACACATTCTTAAGTGAATGACAAATAAATTTTAATTTTGAACAACAACATTACGTATAGAGTCAATATTAAAATGGTTAGTATGCACGACATGCTGCAAAGTTGTGTCATGTCTCTTCTCTATGCAAATTAGGAATGAGAGTATATTAGGTAAATAAATAAATTCGGGACATTGAAGGGACGCCGCGTCTGTATCCCGTCCGTGTCTCATCCTCGTCTTTTCTGTCTGTCTTGCCGTTTAGGCGTAAATACGAAGAGTTTATTTCTCTACCAATACTTCTTTAGGCAAGTTGGAAAGTATTTAAGTAACCTAGGATTTTATAAGTATTTATTTGTACACAACTAAAAATAAAAACAGAAAACTAAAGAAATCTTAAACTATTAACTAAAAGCTAGAACTTAAATTAACTAAATAAATCACAAAAATTTTAACTAAAAGACCATTGGTGGAAAGAAAGGTCCCCAGAATGCTGTCAGCATTGCCACGTTGAATGGCAATGCTCAGCTTCTGTGCGAAGTAAAAACCAGCATTCTGGACACCCGACGCTTCCACCAATCGCCTGGCCAAGTCACAAAAAGCCCCAAAGCGGCCGGCCCCCACGGACCCATCGTCTCTACCCCAAACGGAGCAAACATGTACACCAGTTCAAGATGTGCATACTTGCGCCGTTTGAGGTTTTCGGCTTGAGCGGCGGCAGCGCCGGCCTGAATCGATGTTCCTGGAAGCTGAGACGGCGCCATTGTGTCTACGCATGTTGCATCCCACACCAATGGCTGACCCACTTTCAAAGGGTCGGATTAAGGATTTAGGATTTAGTTTCGTACCTGAAGTTTGATTTAGGTAGTTTGTCAATCTCGCTAGCAGTTGCAATGGCCATCTGTCTGGTGACCAGCACCACGACCGTTGTGTAGCGCAAGCCATTTCCTGGTTCATGTTTTTAAAATCAAGTCTCTTTAGTACAAATGCCCACATAGCATGATCACACGTACACATAACTTTGACTCTATTTTCAGTAAAAGATTTTTTAAAAAGCTCTACTTTTTGTACGCAAACGCTAGCTTGTATAATTGTTTGTGCTAGCATGTTGATTGCATGCAATGCAACTTTGAAAATCTTGTAAATACATATTTCAATCGAAGCAGATCATCAAGCCACACAATTAACATAACATAACCACACACACATCAATGCATAACTTTTATATCTATACTTAAGTGCTTACTTTTATTGTAAACTCTAAATACGGCTTAGTAACTATAACGAGTATAATGTCTACCTACAGTTCAGCTAAACTAAGTAGCCAAGATGGGAAAGGACTGAGTTCCACAGCACAGGACCTCCTAGTGTGGGACTCAGGGTTCACATTTAAGCTCTGTATTACTTTATGCTCAAATAAAGTTATTATTATTAACCATTTAACCCTTCACGATCATCCAAGAAGCTGCCAACTTACTCGTGGGGTAGTACAGCATCCCCATCCACGGGTAGGTCTCGATGGCAGCCACCCCCTCGTACACCACCGACACCGGGGAGAGATCCACGCCACAGGAATGACTCCTGTTACTATAGCTTTGTACTTCTGAAAACAAGTTACATTAATAAAAAGAATGTTGTAAAAAGCAAAGATAAAAAAAAACGATATTGACAAATTTATATGGGGACTTTCTAAAAAAAAAAGAATCATCAAAATTGATCCACCCAGTCAAAAGTTATAAGGTAACAAACACAAAAAAAACCAGCAGTCGAATTGAGAACCTCCTCCTTTTTTGAAGCCGATTGAAAAATAAACCGTCATACATTGTAGTACCTTATGTCACTTTCACCATCAAGGCGATTCAAATGACACCTCGTCTATCGAAATCCATCAAGCTGTTTAGCCTGTAGGGCATGCCAAAGAAACCTCATACATACATACCCACATACATAATTATATACATAGTCTAGCCATAAATATTGTTACAATACAAACTCCTTCGTTTATTTTTTTTTCTGCATTTAAAGTTGGAATGCGTTGATTATGTTGAAAACTACAATCAATTTCCCGCCATTTCACATATATTTTTCGTGATTATTACTAAATTTACAACATGGAATGGGGTATCAAAGATAACAGGATTGCAGTGATTGCGTTGCACGAAAGGGGTAAGGAACTGTCGGTCATTTTCAAGACTCTTCAAAATCTTGGTATCAGCCGTATGTTCGTATATCGTAGTATCGACAGATATACCGACTCTTCCTCTGTTGAAAACCATAAAAGATCGGGGCGGCCGCGTGCGATGAAGACTACTAAGGCTGTTAATGCTGTTAAAGCAAGAATTCCCAAAAAACCCAATTAGGAAACAAAAAATCTTATCGCGAGAAATGAAGATACCCGCTAGGACTCTATCGCGTATAATAAAACAAGACCTGAAGCTTGGTGCTTATCATCGATATACAGGACATGCCCTTAATCAATCGCTGCAGTTAAAGAGAGTGGATAGATCAAAACGTCATCTATCCCGTTACGCAGGTGAAAGTTACAGAAATATTATTTTTACCGACGAAAAAATTTTCACGATAGAAGAGCACTACAACAAGCAAAACGACAAAGTGTACGCTCACAGCTCTAAAGAAGCTACGGAAGTGGTTGGAAAGGTACAGCGTGGTCATCATCCTGCGTCAGTCATGGTTTGGTAGAGGGTATCCTTTCACGGCGTCACAAAGCTTCATTTTTGTGAAAAAGGGGTGAAAACTTTAGCCAAAGTGTATCAAGAGACCGTCTTAGATGGTTTTGTAAAACCCCATAGCAATACACTTTTTAAAAATCCACCGTGGAGTTTCCAACAAGACTCTGCACCTGGTCACAAGGCGCGAACTACCCAAGCCTGGCTGGAAGCCAATGTTCCGGACTTTATAAGGGCTGAAGACTGGCCCTCCTCTAGCCCAGATCTAAACCCCCTGGACTACAAATTATAGTCAGTTTTAGAGGGCATGGCCTGCTTTAAACGACACGCCGACATAGAGTCACTTAAGAAATCTTTGAAGCAAGCAGTGGCTAAATTTCCCATGGAAACAGTCCGTACATCCATAGATTCTTGGCCAGACCGACTAAAGGCCTGTATCAAAGCCAAAGGTGGTAATTTTGAATAAAATAATAGTTATATTTTTGTTAAGACTTCAATACATGTGTACATATAATTTTTATTAACATTACATTACTGTATAAAAAAAAATAAATGCATTTTCATTTGTAACAGAACTTATGGCTAGACTAGGTACATACAAACATACACTCGAAAAACATAAACCCTTCTTCTTGCGCAGTCGGTTAAAAATATAGCGCTAGTTCTGTAATAAGTCATTATAGCACAGGTTCAGTGCCAACCGTCGGACGGGCTACCGTTCGCCCGCTAGGATGGGATTTTAAATTTTTACACGAATACATTATCGACCGAGCAAGCGTTGGCGAGCGAAGCGTCATGCTTCAGCTTCGGCAAAAGTTATTTTCTCTGTCCGGATTTCTTACCTGTTTTTTTTTGGTTTTAAAGAATTTCCAAACCTTGACGCGGCAAAAAAAATCTGTAAGTATAATTATCGATCCTAGTTAAAAAAATTCACGAGAATCGGTTGAGAAATCCGACCTGTAGGGGAAGACAGACACCGGCCGCGAGATCGTCTGCTCAAAGGGCCACTAGTCTAGTATCCTACTAATATTATAAACGCGAAAGTTTGTAAGAATGGATGGATGGATGGATGTTTGTTACTCTTTCACGCTAGAACGGCTGAACAGATCTGGATGAAATTTGGCACAGAGATAGATTATAGTCTAGAATAGCACATAGGATACTATTTAACCGCGGGTGAAACCGCGGAGCACAGCTAGTACTTAATAAAATTGAAATCACACTTCACACTAATATTTTAAATTCGAAAGTTTGGATGGATGATTAGATAGATAAATGCTTGTTATGCCGATCTGGATGAAATTTGGTACAGACATAATTATGTTAGAGTCTGGAACATCACAAAGGCTACTTAATTTTTTTTTAAATAATTTATTTTATTTTATTTGGTTAAGGTACAGTCACAGACAAAAAGTTAATTAAATACATCAAAAATACACATCAAAAGGAAGCTCTTTAAACTTTAAGTCCACCTACGACTATACACAACTTACAATTTAAAACTTGACACATTCAAAGAAAAATACATTAAAATGGATTATAAAATTTATAAAAAGAGAGACAATTATTATCAAAAGAATTTAGAATAATAAAATTTTGAACTTAAATTAATTTTAGACTCTAGCTACTAAGTACTTTGTTTAACATAGATTTAAAAGATCCATATGAATGCGAAAAAATGTCTTTGTCTTTGCAAACACCTTGAGGAGATTCTTCAGGCAAACGTAGGCCATTGTAAGTGTTGCACATCCTGTTTAAGGGACTATACTTCGAGACGTTGTTACGAGCGAGTGGAATGAGAAATAACTGTTCCTTGCGAACTTGACGAGATGGGACTTTAAAATCAACTTTTTGAAGCAACTCACTACCAAAGCTGCCATTAACAATTTTATGTAGAATGCACAGATCTGTAATAGTCCTTCAATTCTCTAGACTATTTAGCTGAAACTTAACCAAAAAAGGTTAAGGTAAAGCTTATGGTAAAGGTTTAAGGTGTAATTTTAATGATTTCCAGATTTTTAGTAATAGTCGACATGAGCTATGCTCAAACGCCTGGCTGGCCTGGTAATAAAAAAAATATTAAAAGTATATAACTCACCTAAATTCCAATTTGAGATTACAAATACAACAGCAAATACAGATTTCATTTTGACACTTAAAATAAAATACAAATTACTTAATTAAATTTTAAATAAATAACAATTAAAAAAACTTTTTTTTTTTAAATTGAACTTATTATATTTTGAATATTATTGACATAGACTTTATGTGTCCGTTTTTATGTCATTAAACAATTTGAATTTGAATTAATTTACTATAATTTATTAATTTTAGATACTACACGTATCTTGCATAACTAATATTACAATGCTATCCACAGTGTTTATTAGATGTTGATTGCTAATATCAACAGTGAAATCAATGTTTAGAAAACATGCTGTTGTTGGAAAACTAAAACACAATAATGACAGCACAATCTAATAAAAAATCACACCACTGGTGTGGGATGCCACATGCGTCGACACACTGGCGGCATCCCATGTATCATCTACCTCCAGGACGGCGGGAGCGGCGGCAACATCGGCGGAAACCCTCAAGAGGCGGAAATATGAATCCCTCGGTGATGGATACATATTTCTGCCTTTTGGGGTAGAAACTTTGGGCCCTTGGGGTCCAAGCGCATGGTTGCTCTTCAATGAGCTGTCAAAGCGTCTGATAGAGAGAACAAACGACCAAAGGGCTGGTGCTTACCTCGGTCAGCGAATTAGCATTGCTATTCAGCGAAGTAACGTTGCCAGCCTTTTGGGTACTTTACCCGCGGATACTGACTTGAGCTCTGTTTATTATTTGTAATTTGTTATTTTTGTTTGGTTTATTTTAGGCTTATATTGTTTTATAATCATTAATTAAGAATTGTATATGAATAAACATTTAGTCCTGGCCAAACTTAAAAAAAAAAAACACGCCGTTTATAAACAGATGATTCTATTGTTTTGACTAGCTGCGCCCCGCGGTTTCACAAGCTGTTAAAAAAGTGCTATGTGCTATTGTAGACTTTAAATCTAAAATATATTCTTGTTTCAAATTTTATCCAGATCCGTTCAGTCGTTCTAGCATGCATGATTTAGTAACAAGCATCTGCAAATATCCATAATAAATTAAATGAATAAATTCGGGACACTTCCACACACGGTCGTCTGACCCCAAACTAAGCAAAGCTTGTACTATGGCTGCCAGAGACTGATATACATACTTAGATTTTTTAAATACATACCTAAATAGATATTAACACCCAGACATAGAACAAACACAAATGTTCATCACTTTAATGTTTGCCCTAGGTGGGAATCGAACCCACGCCCCCAAGCTCAGAAGGCAGGTTCATTTCTAATTTTTAGTAATAAACATCACATTCTAATTATTAAACTATGGGTCGGAGTACTCGGAGTTCTAACAAATCCATACAAATGCGCTTGTCGAATTTGTTGGAAACTATTAATTATCAGATTGTGATGAAATTGGCATGTGTAGATAAATAGGTTCTTTCCACAATATCTTAGTTTAAAAAAACAATAATAATAATAAATATGAAAAATAGCCGCATTTGTAAGGGATCACTTTGGACTGATTTGAAAAACCCCAAAAAAGATAAATATAAAATAAAATTAGATTTAAATATTAAAACTAAAATATCTTAAGAATGGTTAAAAGCAAAATTTCAATACTTACTATAATGAAAATTTTGCTAAATTCGGAAAATACAAGTTAAGAAAATCACAGCTGAAGTTATTCCAAATACATGTCAAAATAGCTATTGACCGTAAAATCACGAATACCTAAACAAGAGAAATGTTTTTAGAGTCTGTTAAAAATACATTCGCTACATAAAACGTACGGGAAAGGCAACCACACACATCCGGGCCGTCAGACTTCCGGAAAGCTAAACGGGAACAGAATAAAACTAGAAGTTTTTGAATTGTTTTCATTGGATTCTTTATTTCAAAAAATTGTCAGGAATAAATAAATAAATAAATTCGGGACACTTCCACACACGGTCGCCTGACCCCAAACTAAGCAAAGCTTGTACTATGGCTGCCAGAGACTGATAAACATACTTAGATATTTTTAAATACATACTTAAATAGATATTAACACCCAGACATAGAACAAACACAAATGTTCATCACATAAATGTTTGCCCTAGGTGGGAATCGAACCCACGCCCCCAAGCTCAGAAGGCAGGTTCACTACCAACTGAGCCATCGAGGCAGTCGAATACGTAACTAATGTTTTAAAAATTCTACTCACTCATCTACTTCTCAAATATTAAAATATAACTTAACCGTAACTAGAAGTCATAAGTCTAGCATTCCGGTCGCATGGGAAACACGTAGTGACGTCAACGCTTAAGCAAGACAGAAATAAGTCATTTACAAATAGTTCGAAAGAGACGGATGACGATGATGAGTGACGTCATTCCGTGTTTGCTCCCGTTTTGCTAGACCTTGTGTTTTTGGGTCATGCTAAAAGCTTTTTTTTTTTTTTATGTAAAATAGGTCGGCGTTTGACCACCAACCCGCCCGATGCCTTGAAGCCCCGTAGAGTGAAGAAGCACAAAGACGGCAATTGAGCGAGGAGCTACAAGCGCGCTACTGCTCAGACCCGTCTTCGGAACGGTTACACCGGACTACGTCCCGAAACACGACTAGGTCATTTCACGGCATGGCTTGGTCCGGTGGGTGGTAACTAGCCACGGCCGAAGCCTCCCACCAGAGTTTGCTACCCGGTTAGCACTACCCGGGGACCACGTGTAGGGAATCAGAATGGAGTACACTCCTACGGACGTGGGTAGCTCAGCCCCCATATATATTTAAATGAGAGTACATTTCCGTTTCCGTCGAAAGTACCAGCGTTTTCGTACTTTTAATGACCTTGTAACCGGAAATCCTAGGTGGCGCCACCTCTGCAGCTGCGTTTTGTGAAAATATCTAGTGCTATTTGTGATCATTGGCTCAATTTTTGAATTTCCACCAGGCAACAAATTTTGCCTGGGCCTACCATCAAATCTAATCTAATTGCCATAATATCTTTTTGCTAGGTTTTTTGTTTTGGACTCTGCCCGACCCTAAACCTTATTGCGTGGCGCTACGATTTGCGGTTGCGCAGCGTCGGTAACAAAAAGTAACTGTCATATTTATAAATAAATGGTCTGGACCCCCTGATGCTACCTAAGAAACCGATTCACATCGCCAAAACTCTATAAACTCGGCCTGGACGGGACGTCTGTAAGCACACTTTAAGGATAAAAGCAACATTTGTGGACCTCACAGACAAAGCGCCCTCTGTTTATGTTTACCCATTGATCGTTGTTGTCGTGTTATTTTTGTAAGCCCCTAGTAAGCGTTCGAAAGACTCGCTCACTAGTCCGGTCTTACCTTTCACTGTGTTTTCTCTGAAGATTTGTTGCTTTGTTTAGAAAATGGGACAGCTCTTGTAGTATCAAAAGGAAAGGAAATAGTGGTCCAGTTAGTTTTTAAAACTGTTTAGGCTTTAGAGATAAGCTTGCGTTTGACCACCGTTTTGCGTCTAAGCTAAAACATATCTGGAAATTGACTGCCTCGGTAGCGCAGTTGGTAGTGAACTTGCCTTCTGAGCTTGGAGGCGTGGGTTCGATTCCCAACTAGGGCAAACTTTCATATGATGAACATTTGTATTTGTTGTAATGAAAATGCATCTATTTTTATACAGTAATGTAATGATAATAAAAGTTATAAAATATGTACCTACACATGTATTGAAGTCTTAACAAAAATATAACTATTATTTTATTCAAAATGACCACCTTTGGCCTTGATACAGGCCTTTTGTCGGTCTGGCCAAGAATCTATGGATTTACGGACTGTTTCCATGGGAAATTTAGCCACTGCTTGCTTCAAAGATTTCTTAAGTGACTCCCTGTCGGCATGTCGTTTAGAGCAGGCCTGCTCTAAACCCTCTAAACCTCTAAAACTGACCATAATTTGTAGTCCAAGGGGTTTAGATCTGGGCTAGAGAAGGGCCAGTCTTCAGCCTTATAAAGTCCGGAATATTGTCTTCCAGCCAGGCTTGGGTAGTTCGCGCCTTGTGACCAGGTGCAGAGTCTTGTTGGAAACTCCACGGTAGATTTTTAAAAAGTGTATTGCTAAGGGGTTTTACAACACCGTCTAAGATGGTCTCTTGATACACTTTGGCTGATACTCTTGATACACTAGACATAAGATTTCATGGTAGAGCCCCTGTAGAGCATTTGAAGTGCGCCATATAGTTATCCTCGCTCCAAACTAAAACATATAATTGGATGTAATTGCCTCACCATGAAGTTATATAATTTTAAAGGTATTAAAACTACGAATAAGGCCCATTTTCACCGAACTTTAATTGGGCGAGCCACAGGCAAAACAGTTAGTCTGCTATATAACTGGAGCCCGATGAATGGCGACAGGCTCGTCACATTTGGGACTAAATATCTACCAGCCAAGTGTGGGTGTTGTAATACACATCTGTCAACCCTTCCGGAAGTAAAGTGTGACAAAAGCAAGCAAGCTAGTAGTTTAAGCTGTGTGGCTAGCCCTGGGAGGCCTACCATGACATCTAATTGCCATCTAATTGCCATGATTGTGACGTTTTGTTGTCTACGCTGAGCGAACACGAATTGTATCGCTGCACAATAAGGTTCATAGTCGCGCAGCGTCGAAAACAAAACGTAACCATCACATATCAAAGTTTCTAGACATGGCGTACATGCCATGTTATTTACAATAATATCATGTACCTTTAGATCGTGTTATATCAAAGCTAGCTTAATATAAACCATTTTGCGGGTAGTCAGCCGATCTAGTTAGCTGACAGCGGATCGCAATAATGTCGCCGAGCGCTGACTTCGGAGACTTCGCTACCACAATGTTTCACGAAGTTTGTACGCTCTACGGGTTCTATTACGTATTGAAATAGACATTACTTTCTTTGATGGTTTGAGCTTTCGTTAGTATCATTGAAGCGAAGTTGAAATAAATACGTGCGCTAACATGAGTGTGTTGATTGCAACGGTATGTGTATTGGCTATGAGTACAAATTTCGCAAGTTTTTTGGACAACAAGTAACATTATTAAAAGAAAAAAAAAACCCCGCCTGCAAAATGCTGTACTCTATGTCACTTCCACTTACAAGACGATTCAAATGACACCTCACATGTCGAAATACATCAAGCTGTTTAGGCTTTAGAGCGTGCTAAAGAAACCTCATACATAGATAGATACATCCACTCGAAAAACTTAACCCTCCTTCTTGCGCAGTCGGGTAAAATATATGTACGACATCAAAGCTTCAAATTCAAAGTTTTGTGTATTAATTAGTACATGGTATTACATAGAAAGTATGGTACGTATATATGGTGAAGATGAAGTAGATCATTGCGAACAGGATGTCGTAGAGAGATATCTAATTTAAGAGAGATTATGAATCAATTATTAACCCAGCGAAAGTGAGCCCAGAGTCATTACGAATAACAATCAATTTTTTTTACGTGTAATGTACACGTAAAACACGTAAAAAAAAAATGACCCAGTCCATTGGGACTGGGACAGATCAGAATTTGTTTGTCAGACTATCAATTTTTAAGATCTATTGTTCAAATCAGCCTAGATGTTGTAGAGATACAGAAGTCGATAGGTTTCATTAAAGACAAATTAATGTGTGTTGAAAAGCGTAATATGCTTTGTTTGTGTTCGGCACGGTAGTATTGATAGCAATAACAACAGCATCTTTTTTATTGCTGGATAGGCTTGAGTAAAGGCTACTCGTAAAGTAATTACCATGATCTACCTCACGTTGTGGACTGCTTGATATGCTGCTGCAAAATGGGGACTGAGGCGAGGTGAGATACTTCAGTCTTACTTTACTTAGAGGATATGGATGTTTATGGTTTTCACGAAATGGAATAAATAGCCACCGATCACAATATTTATTGAAAGTCTAGCCTTGGCCTTGCTAATAATATACTCTACCAGGTTTAGCATTCCGAGTCAAAAATGGTCACGTGGGCAACACGTAGTGACGTCATTCGATGTTTAAGCCGAAATATGTAATTTACAAATAGTTTGAAAGAGACGATGATGATGACGAGTGACGTCATTACGTGTTGGCTCCCGGAATGCTAGACCTTGTTTTTTTAGGTCATGGCCATGACGACACGTAATGCCGCCCTCACTAGAGCCACTCCACAAGTTAAGCATCAAATTGGCAGTGACTGCCCGTCAAGTGTCTTCGTTAACCTGTCCCGATCATTACCGCAGGCAGTAGACAAGCTTTAGTATCGTTACTCCCACACTATCATCGTCATCGTTATTTTTTGCTCACTGCTAAGTATAGGTGTCCTCTTCAGTGGTCTCTTCAGGACCTTGTGCCTGTCTCATGCACTGTCTTAACAATACTGACCTGGAGGTCTTAAACTTCACTTAAGTAACAACAGTTTTTGGGGGCTGAGCTACCCACGTCCGTAGGAGTGTACTCTATTCTGATTCCCTACACGTGGTCCCCGGGTAGTGCTAACCGGGTAGCAAACTCTGGTGGGAGGCTTCGGCCGTGGCTAGTTACCACCCACCGGACCAAGCCATGCCGTGAAATGACCTAGTCGTGTTTCGGGATGTAGTCCGGTGTAACCGTTCCGAAGACGGGTCTGAGCAGTAGCCCACTTGTAGCGCCTCACTCACCGTCTTTGTACTTCTTCACTCTACAAAACTTCAAGGCTAGAGTGAATAAGTACCTCATCGGTCATCGTGCTCCATCTTAGACCACAACGTCGCTTAACATCAGGCGAGTTGGTGGTCAAAAGCTGACCTATTCTACATATAAAAAAAAAAAAAAAAATCAAAAAAACAAAGTCAAAGTCAAAATGTTTTTATTCAATTTGGGTGTCAAAGATACACTTATGAACGTCAAGATAACAAACTAACACAGACACAAACGTTCTTTTGCCTTACAGTATACTAGCTACACCCCGCTGTGTTACCCGTGGTTAAAATTGTGATTGCTATTCCAGAGTAAAATTTATCTCTTTGGCAAATTTCATCCAGATTAGCTGTTTTCAAAATTTAACCTCTTGACTGACATAAGACTAACCAGACACCAGAGATTGTAAGGCTCGCTATGTTACTTTCACGCTTTGGTTAAAGTAAAAACCACTGACAAAGCAAATCAAAACGTAAGCGGTCGTGTAATCTCGTTTATAATCATTATTTCGCTCTTTAATAATTCGGTACGCATAATAGTAAATTATATATTATTATATTTATTTATAATATTTATGATTATTCATATATATTATACTTATTTTTGGTTATTTATTTAAGTACTTATTTTTATTATTATTATTTTAATTTAGTTTTATGTACACCACCTACCCTTTTCGTATTTCCATAAGTTCCTGTCCATCCAAAGGTTACCTGGAAGAAATCGCTTTAGGCGATAAGGTCGCCCTTGTACTGCCGAAACATGTATTTTATAGTTTTTAAGTTTTTCATGTAGTTTTTGGTGTGCAATAAAGTTATATTGTATTGTAACCTCTGGTATACTCAAAATATATAATATATAATTCAAAGCTGTTTCTTTAACAAATCTCTACTGAATTTCTTCTTTACCGTCGCATAAAGGTTCAAATACGCGGCTTTACCCGCCTTGTCTCGCGTTGGTGACTCAGGTGTTATACTTGACCCCTAAATACAGTGCTAACACACACAGCGATGATAGCTTAGTTAGAGAAGGCCCGCCTCTCAAGCCAGAGGGAGTGGATTCGATCCCAGCCGACGGCTTGTTCATTGTTTGAACTTATGTGCGTATTGTATGTCATCTGCTACATGACTGGAGCCCGGTGTACAGTGACAGGCTCGCCTCCTGTCACATTAGGGACTGAATATCGTCCGGCGAAGTGTGGGTGTTGTATTACAACTCTGCCAGCCCCCTTGGGGGAAAGGCGTGACTCTATGTTATGTAACACACTCAATCAAAATCGAAAAAAAAAGAGAGTACAAATTGGACCTCAGTAACTGCTTCCCACTAAACTGATGCCTAGTTAATTAAAGACAGAGATAGATGAGAACTAAACTAGTAGGTTAGAGTGGGATGGTACACATTAGAATTTCAATCCCCCCGATATCTGGTTCGGAATGTTTTGATGGATGCGAGCTGTCGAATGTTGGCCGGTTTACCCTGTAGTGGGGTGTTACGGTTGGCTTTATTGTGGGGTTAGGAACTTAGGCTAGTTTACCCATTGTGGTGGTTATTATAGGTTTACATCATATTGCTGGGGGATTCTGGACTAAGTGGTATATTATTTTGAAAAAAATAATGCCTTTCAGTTGCTTGCCTGTTGTTCTGAGTAGTGACTGTTTTTCCGAACAAGGCAGTCGAGTCTATTAAAAATATTTGACGTTCATAAGTGTATCTTTGATACCCAATTTAATGAGAACATTTTAACGTCGACTTTGACTTTGATTCGTTAAGTTTATTAAGATTGCTGAGTTTTAAAGAAAGTTAATGGCATTTTGTTTTCTGTACATCACTAATTTGTAACTCAAATCTGAAATTCTATGAATCTGATCAAGTGATCTGTTTCTTCAGTTTAATACCTTTTTGGTGTCGCCCATATCTGTAAATTAGTTCTTGTCCTATTTCACTAATTTTTTTAATTAACTAATTATATTTGCATCAACTAGTTGCTTGCAAATTTCTTGGTGAAGTTCTCCCGCCGCCGTCGCTCAGGGGACTTACCACGAGTTTCGATCGTTACGAAACCTTTTTTCGTTTTCGTTTCGCTTCATACATTTCAATAAAGCACACCTGGCGTTAAGAAACTAGGCTAAATGTATGGAGCCAAACGAAAACGAAAAAAGTTTGCGTTAATTATCAAAATTTGCGGTAAGCCCCCTGAGCGCTTAAAGAAAAAGTTGCTTTGCAGAAAAAAAAATACATACATTTGCTCCGCAGAAAAAAAAAACACAAATACATACATATTATCGTCACGCCTTTCCCTCGAAAGGCTGGCAAAGGTGTAATACAACACAAACACTTTGCTGGAAGATATTCAGTCCCAAATGTGACAGGGGGCGAGCCTGACGCTATACGAGTATACCGGGCTCCAGTCATGTAGTAGATGACCTACAATACGCACATATGTTCACACAATGAACAAATTGGTGCGTACCGTCGGCTGGGTTTGAAGCCGCTCCCTATAGCTTGAAAGGCCGGCCTTCTCCAACTAGACTATCATCGCTGAAAAAACGAAATAAACAGATAAAACTATACTTAGAGTAACCGACTCAAATTGGACGTAAGTAATGCCCGTTTTATAACATCAGTGTATTTCATTGTTTATAGCGGCTAGGTTAGTTTCCGAGATACCTATTCATTAGAACATGATGGATGGGCGGCTGGGTTACGTTCCACGTTTGGACGGAAAATGGATTGCTTTCGAAAGTTGGATAAGCTATTTTTAAACTATAAATAACTATGCTGTAACTTGTTGTTACCTAATCTACTTAAATTGGCTAAATCATAAGATTAGCACATCATTTATATTTTCAAGCAGTGCCCCGCAGTTTCACCTGCGATCCTACAGGAACCCATGTTAGAAAAATATACTTCGCCAGGTATGTCATTCAGCAACACGTAGTGACGTCATTCGATGCTTAAACAAGACAGAAATAAGTCATTTGCAACTAGTTTGAAAGAGACTCATGACGATGAGGTCATTTCGTGTTTGCTGAATTGGATCTTGTTTTTTTGGATCATGCAGGAACCGTTAACTTTTTTCGTAATAAAAGATTTCCATGTCCTTTTGTATACCTTTGAAAGTGTATACATGTAAAATTGCATGATGATCGGTTGAGTAGTTAAGGCGTGGAAGCAAACAGACGAACAAACTTACTTTCGCATTTAAAATATTAGTTATTACATTTAGTATTTCAATAATTTTTAGTTTTAAATGTATTATATTTTTGTTACGTGAAAAAAGTATTTTTGTTCTATCACATATTTTATGGATTAGTTTAATTTTATTAAAAATGAAGTGATTTTGCCATATAATACAGATGCAGCACCTTACTTATATAAACGTTGTACAGTCTCGAAATTTTTGTCGTTATTGTCTTACATCACATTTTTTAACTCGATCGATAAAAACAAAACACGGCATAACTATTCTAAGGCTATACAACGTTAATTAACATATCGTCGCCTTTCCCCCGAAGGCTGGCAGAGGTGTAATATTACACCTACACTTCGCCGGACAGAGGGCGAGCCTGTCGCCATACACCGGGCTCCAGTCATGTAGCAGATGGCATACAATACGCACATAATATAATATGATCACACAATGAACAAATTTGTGCGTGCCGTCGGCTGGGTTCGAACCTGTTCTCTCTAGCTTGATAGGCGGGCCTTCTCCCAACTAGGCTACCATCGCTTTTTCACGTTTATTAGTTTAGGGAATGATATTATGTATAGTATCACTCGTCTGAATGTTATATTACTACCAAGTTTTATAATTTATGTGTATTTTTCTTATACATATGTGTAGTATATAAATTGCAGCTAATAAACATTTTCATTTAATTTTTTCATTTCATTTCATTTCACTAACGTAGTCCCGATGGCCGCTCGAGCAGCAAGGTTATCGAATGGTGACCAAAAACCAAAAGACGACCTCTACACCTTCACCTCCCACGAGGTGAACCGATGATCCGTTGCGTGAATGTCTGAAAAAATATCTTTGGGGGAGGCCTTTGTCCAGTAGTGGAAGACTTCTGGCGGTTATGATGTATCACTAGGACTACCAATACAATTACTACGAGCTACTACTACGAAGGTTGCTTGGAAGATATTGTTCTTAGTAATATGGCCGCTAGTTGTTACACAATAGTGATATGTTTCCGTATTATTTCCGTGTTAGTAATTTCCGGTGTGAACAATATTCTTCTATCTATTATCCCCTATTTCTATGTAAGTATACATAGATAGAAATAAGGAAAAGGCGTGAGTTATATCTAAAGGAGCGTCAGATGTGTATTACAATACCCACACTTCGCCGGACGATAGTTAGTCCCAAATGCCACAATAGGGAAGCTGGTGACACACAATACGTACTTATGTTCAAACAATGAAAAAATTGGTGCGTGCCTTCGGCTGGGATCGAAGTGATCAAACCCGCTCTCTCTTATTTGAGAGGCGAGCCTTCTCCAACTAGGCCAAGATAGAATCCCTACATCAGGTAATTTTGACTAATATTTACCTGCAATTTGTGACCTAACCTCTATTTCCTAGAATTTAGCGCACAGTAGCCGGGGGCCCGTATTTCCGCTAATATAAGAATTCTCGCTGCATTCACTCCGGCCCGGGGTGAAACTTTACACCTGCTATCGACAGGTTAGACCACAATCACTGTGGATGCGTACTTAAGTAAATAACTAGTAATTCGCTTCGAACTGATGCCTAACAACCTCTATATCTCAACAACTCTTTGTTTGAGTTGCCTCATAAAGTTGGTTAATAAATATTTTAAAAAAAACCCGGCTACTAAACAATGAAACGGCACAAAAAAAAACGTTGAATCAATTTCGATAAAATTTAAATGAGACCACCTCTGAAATAAGGCTTACCAAACAATTAATATCTAATTGACGGGGTAAACCACCATACTTATAAATATTTTTGCCTGCAAATACATCGTACTTAAAGTTAAAGTTGTATGTCAAACATAAAATACATACACACATGTGTGTGTTGTGATGACTTATGGAATTGAGATGTGGTCGCTTACGGTGACGTCGTACGTCGTACGTACGTCCAGCGGTGTTATTCACAATCATTTGGAAACGTTTCCGATCGGATCCTACAAATTTCAAACTCAAATTGTTCGAATCTCAGTCTACTTTTATACATTTTGGAGTAGGGAATCAAGTATAAATACGATCGGAAGAATTAATCACGTTTAAAAACTTATGAATATAGACTGAGATTCGAATAATTTAGGCTTAAAATTTTTGAAATCCGAGCGGCAACTTTTCCGAATGGTTGTGAATAGCCCTGCTGCATGGTCACCCAAAGTGCAAGAGCAAGATTGGTTTAATGGTACTGAAGCTCTAAATTAAAAAATTGAACATAACTCTGTCTGAATGTCTGTCTTTTTGTAAGGGTTTTCACGGCTAAATGGCTGAACGGACCTTGATGAAGTTTGATAACTAGTAACGGTATTTCAAGAGGAGAGAGGTTCTTGGATACTATTTTCTGAATAAACGCGAACGAAGTCGAAGGTAACAGCTAGTAAGTTATCAGTATACAAATGCCAAGTTGTCTCAATAGAAATCTGAGATCTGCACTTAGCTCTGTCAATAAACAAAAATAATAATAATAAAATAATAATAATAATAGCCTTTATTAACAATCATATTTACATTTTCTTACTTACATTTCCTCTTATTTCTACACAGTATTGCCAGTAACAATGGTTAATACTTATATTATAAATGTAATTTAAATATAAATAATGTTAGACACCGGTTTTGTGATTGTCTTGCTTTCCAGCATAGGCCTGCCCAAGTGTTCTCCATAGCGGTCTATCTTTTGCTTTCCTCGTGCAAGCCGTTCCTGCTACCTTTTTAATATTGTCTTCCCATCTGTTATACTGTCTTCCTTTACTTCTCTTTTTATATCTGGGGCACCATTCCGTCACTTCTTTAGCCCACTTTATTATTAATAAACTAATCTGTCAATAAACAAACATACATACATGCAAATACGTAGTAGTGCAAGTGGACTCTGAAACTAACATATAATTCCTAAGACTTTAATACTCGTAATATAATATTACCTAATACTTTTGTAATTTATTGTAATTACCTTTTGACGAGTCCATTATAAGAGCATCCTCAATTCATTTTTTAGCTAAAATTGTTTAGGAACTGTTACTTAATGACAATAAAAATTATTCTATTCTATTCTATTCTAAAAATCACATTATATTAAAAATCACAAATATTGTAAGTGCGAAAGTTTGGATGGATGGACGTTTGTTACACAATCACGCCAGAACGGCTGAGCGGATCTAAATGATATAAGACACAGAGATACATACAATACAATACAAATTTGGCACAGAGATAGATTATAGTTCAGAATAGCATTTAAGCTACTTTCTGACTTCGGGGAATAGCGCGGGGTACAGCTAGTTTTTCATAGATTTTCAGTTTTTAACCCCCGACGGAAAAAGAGGTGTTATAAGTTTGACGTATCTGTGTGTGTGGCTGTCTGTGGGATCGTAGCTCCCGAACGGATGAACCGACTTTGATATTTTTTTGTTTGAAAGGTGAATTATTCGGGAGTGTTCTTAGCTATATTTGATGAAAAACATTGTTTATGAAAATCGGTGTCAGGGTTTTTTTTTTTAATTCACACTTGTTTAGCAAGTCCCGACAGTAAGTGCTTCTCGCCGCTCACAGTGAATTCCCTCGCTACCAGGATTTGCACCTTTATTATTCACTAGCGCTGTCACCCGACCTGCCTCGAACGAGACAGTTTTGTACCGCCCTATTTCGGTATCCGAATATTTTAATGTATTTCTTGACAATGGGGGCACGGGAAACATGAGACGGTAGATAGATGAAAGTTTAAAAAACAACAGAGAAAGGAAGGGAAGGAAGTTAGAAAGGGCCAAATAAAATACGAAAATGTTTTGTACCATGAATTTTAATCATATTCTAGAAATTTGCAAATAACACAGTCTTTATTTTTTTACCACTAGTGAGCGTTTATCTCTTTTTTTACTAGGTGAGAAAAGGACGTCAACGATCTAGTAAATGGGTCAGAAAATGGACGTTATTCATTTGATTCGCTGACCAATTTTGTTATGTAGCTCATGTCTACGAGGGTCTTACTGATGTGCTGCGGATGCTACGACGCTACGCCGTAGGACAAAGCTACAAAATAAACAAAAATCATCTTTCATAATATCATTATTAAGTTATAAACAGTTAATTCTTTGTTTCTAAAAGGAAAACAAGCAAATAACAAATACTTAACAATATTTATCGTACTTCAAAGCTCGATTTGAGGTAATATTTTACTACAGTCAACTCTCTGACAACTTTGAACCTTAAACCTCAAATATAGAATCTATTTTAGTTCGTACACAAGTTTCGAGTAGGGCGACATTGATATAGAATCCAATCAGTAGCCCGTTTTAATTGCTACATTAACTCATTGGAATTGTCCGGGAAATTCTAATTGTATGGTTACAGCGAGATGGAGTTTCACCTATTACTGTCGTGGGGAATAACTGAAGTAAGTTCGTGTAGGCTTGGTGTAGGCTAGCTGAGCAGGCCGCTGCGGCAGCTGTGGCAGCTGGTTGAGTGTTGTGGCAGAAAAAAATGCGGACCGTTATTTCATCAAGTCAGCCTATAAGACGTCCACTGAAAAAGGCCTCCCCCAATGATCGTTCAGATCGCCCGATCGTCAGTCAACCTTGTGGGAGGCCTTCCCACACTGCGTCTTCCGCGTCGTGGTCGCCACTCGAGGATCTGCTTCATCGGCCGTCAGTTCTACGAGTGATGTGCCCTACCCCCTGCCACTTCACTTTGGCAGATCTCCGGGCTGTGTTGGTTACTTTCGTTAAATACTTCCTAAAGACGCATGTGCTGCCGTGGCGACTCTGCTTTAAATAATGTCCCCCCCCAGTGTCTTGTCTGTTCTTCTGGGTGCTTGGTCTTCTTCCGAACAAGGTGGTAGCCATTTTCTAAAAATCAACCCTTAAGGAGCTGAAATACCGCTGTAACGAGTATAAATTATAAATTCAAAAAAACCCCGTCACTGATTTCCATCAACACCGATTTCCATCACTCATAACTAAGAACACTCCCGACTAATTCAACTTTCAAACAAAAAGAAACAAAATCAAAATCGGTTCATCCGTTCGGGTGCTACAATGCCACAGACAAACATACACACACACACACATAGACACGTGAAACTATACCATGTTGTTTTTACGTCGGGGGTCAAAAAAGTTGTTGAAACAACAATAAACGGTTAACAATAAATAAAATTATTTTAGATCTGTTGCTTTTTCCCACGACAATATTTTTTGTTGCAGCAACAATAAACACACAACTCTCTGCCAGCAACTTCGGGGGAAAGGCGTGATGATGTGTGTAATATTATGTTATGTTAGCCCTTTTTTCAGTTATCTTGAGAATCCGTGCGATTCTTAGCAAACGCTTCCACTTGGAATGTATAAGTACTCATTATGTTTAGAACTGGAATACGGATCTGCAAAATAATAAGTGTACATTAGAAGAACAATATTAAAACTGAAATTGACAAATTTTATACGAGATTTCCCTTAACAATAAACTTTGAAAAGACAAAACACTATACCACTTAGCAATAAACATCGTATAACTTCGAAATAGTAGATACAGTGTTTCTTTTTTTTTTTAAATTTTTGAATTCTATAGATAAAAACAAAACACTGTACAACTATTCGAAGGCTATACAAAGTTTATTGCTAAGGAAGTTTATGCCTTAGTCATTTTTAAGCTTTGCTTAACTTTTGTGATGATATTTTAAGCTACGATTGTAATTTTTCGTGTTTATATTCAGTGATTAAAATGATACCTAAAAGGAAAAAGGATTACTAGCTATTACCCGCGTCTTCGTTTGCATTTATTCAGAAAATAGTGTCCAAAAAAATTCCTCGTGATATACTGTAACTAGTTATGAAGTTTCATAAAGATCCGTTTAGCCTTTTCGTCATGAAAAGTCTAGATGTTTCTAACAGACAGACAGATAAAGTTACTTTTGATCTTTTAATTTTAAAATATTGGTGACGCGCGCACACTCTCCTCGATAAAGATCGCCGAATGCGGTTCAAACTATAGTCGAGTAACCGACTTAAATCGGACGTGAGTGATTCCCATCTTATCTACACTAGTATTTTAGAGGCAGCCTAGTTGGGAGAAGGTCCGCCTCTCAAGCCAGAGGGAGCGGGTTCGAACCCAGCCGACGGCACGCACCAAATTGTGCATTGTGTGAATATATGTGCGAATTGTATGTCATCTGCTACATGACTGGAGCCCGGTGTATGGCGACAAGCTCGCCCCCTGTCACATTTGGGACTGAATATCGGCCGGCGAAGTGTGGGTGTTGTATTTACACCTCTGCCAGCCCCCTCGGGGGAAAGGCGTGACGATATATGTATTTTAAAATCGAATGTAACTCTGTCTTTCTGTCTGTCTATTTGTAGGCTGCTCACGGCTAAACGGCAGAACGGTTTTTAAAGAAATTTTAGGAACGCTTTTGGAAACTATTTTCTTAAACGAGATCGAAGTAGTATTACACCTAGTAGGTTAATAACAACTTTTTAAGCATGCTTGCTTTAGTGTGTGTGCTTAGTATGTATTTTGTATACGATTACGGGGTAGCAAATTCTGGGTCTCAATGAACAATTAGAACATACCAAAGCTTCGGGTGTGTCCATGTTCCAAACTCTTGGGGTGTCAATCCATACTGGCATCCCGACTTTGATGCAAACGATGTCAGAGCCATGAGCGGAGACCAACTGAAATAAAAAAATATTATGTAACATATTCTGCTAAAATGTAAAAAAAACTGGTTTAAAATATTCGAAAAAACATCATATTGTTTAAATTAAAACACCGACCGGATGTGTTAAACCCCATCAAAATCTAACCCTCAGTGAGAGAGTAATGAATTATGCTTCATTATAAAGTTTTCAAACTTCAAACATCTTAGCTAAATATTAACGTTTCAGTAGGACCATTTTTTTCGGTTCCATAGAAGAAAATGATTTATTTGAATCACTCTTTTAAACATAGTGTGGTCGATGACATCAAAAAACGTAGTCGCTGACATCATGTCGGAGGCTGTAGGGCACTTTGGAGTATATGTAGACTCTCTGACGCCTCCGACGTAGCTTAACGGTTGATGTAAAATAGACAGAAAGCAAAACCCTTCGGTAAAAAGTCTAGTAGAGTTTTTTTTGGTGTAGGTGTAGTAACACGCCTGGTAGGGGTATATTACAACACCCACATTTCGCCGGACAATATTGAGTCTTGAGACTGAATATGTGATAGGAAGCGAGACTGTCGCACAAATACCGGGCTCCAGTCATGTAGCAGATGATAAACAATACGCACATTTGTTCACACAATGAACAAATTTGTGCGTCCCTTTGGCTTAGATCGAAACCGCTCCCTCTGGCTTGAGAGAAAAATCTCAGTGGCTTGGATTGTAAAATAGATTTGGTGCTTATAAAGACAAGAAACTTACCTGTAGATAGTAATTCAATTTCGTTTTATACTTGGGGCGCACTTGGAAGATCTCGTGGTAGAATTTAAATATATCAGCCGCTGCTGGTCCTCGTGAGTAACACTGCAGACCGCCCAGCCACCAGTGGCCGTTGTAGTTAGGTTTAGAGTGCTTCGACTCTACTGCGCGGGGCACGAACCCTGGACGAAGCCAAAACAGCGAGGAGTGGTAACGGCTCTTTTGGAAAAGAGCGTTTGGCTTTATTGAGTTTTATTACTACGTATAGAGAAGACACCGCACGTCACTACTATGTATAACTTTCAGATACGAACCGCTAGAGAACGGAACACCTTGCCATCATCTGTACTCCCGGCTAACTAGGAATCAAGGCTAGAGTGAATTAGTACCTTCTAGGTCTTATTGCTCCATCTTACACCACAACGTCGTTTAACATCAGGCGAGTTGGTGGTCAAACGTTGACCTATTCTACATAAAAAAAAAGTTCCATTCAAGTGCACCCATCCGGCTACATTTCACTTAGTTGTTTGCTAGCTCTCGAGCTCCCAAGTCGCTTTCGACCTATTGGTCGTGAGAAAATTACGCCTTAAAAGCTTTCTAGAGCTGTGTGTTTGTACTGTGTGGTTAGATGAGAAACTCTTGTTTAGCGCTGCAGCAAACTTTTAGTTTAAACTGTCAACAAAACTGGAGTATAACTTTTCCTTTTGATAGCTTCTCTGTACATAGTAATAGAACTCAATGTTTGGCATATAAATAAAAAGGTTTCCAATAGCCTAACTACTATTAAAACAAATTACCTTCTATTTTTTTTATTTACTCAATATGCCTGGATGGGCGCTAGTCACCTGCTGTTAAGTTAATATAATATTTAACAGCATTTACTTGTGATTTGAAGAGACGCCAGATTTTAACCAAGCCAAACCTCTTGGTTTGAACCAGAAACCCTTTTGGTTCAGAAACCCTCTTACCAAATGGATCGTCGTCGTCGTCGAAAGTATCAATGGCCCTCCCCGTTATGCTTGCTTTGATCCAAGACATGTATGGATAGATAGCTATGTGGCGCTGAGGCTGCGGCGGCCTGCCGTCCCTGAGAGGATCTGGACAGGGGGAACCACCTGGAAAAGTAACACGTTACTTGCATATGCCATTTTATGCTGTCCTAGCACATCTGAAAGCATGGGATCAAAAACGTAAGCATGGTTTTGAGGTGACATTTTTGATGTGGTGGTTCTGGTTGCTCTAAAGTGACGTGACTCCTTTAATAGTATTCCTCAGATCTGAGGCTTGTGACCAGCTAGTATTACTCTCCCCCTTTTCCTCTCTGATGATCTTCCACTAGTTTCCTATCCTCAGCAACACGAAGGGCTTGAAAGCTTGAAGTGTCGAGTTCGGTGCGTATTTTGTTCGGACCAACAAACACATTAAGTTACAGCCTTGTGACCTTTTGCAATCAACTATCCAGCTGCCATTACTTGTCAGTAATAGTTATAATAATAGTTGTTAGTTATAAATTATCTAACAGGCCGTAATTATTAGGAAACAGAAAATTTTCTAAGAATAATAGAATAGACACACACACCAGTTGAATACCCACACAAACACACCACACCGCACACATTCAGCTTAACACACACTCTCACACACATACATATAGAGACAACTATCGTCGTCACCTCAGTCGGTTGAACGACAGATTTTAATTTTAATTTTAGTAATAATTGTTATTTTTATTGGTTGGTTTTTGTGGATGTAGTATTATAGAAACTAGGTACATTGATTGAAATACGCTTATTTATTTATTACTAATTCACCATTAGCAAATTGAATTAATTACTCTAAAATTATAAAATTGAAAATGTAAATCAATGTAAATCTGTAAATTAATGTAATTGATAAAAATTGTTCCCAGGAAGATTACTAGCTACTGCCACTCAGGGTATCCTACCGCGGTGGCTAGTGACCCTAATTAAAATTTCCTTTCATTTGTAAAATTTTTAAAATGATTGTAATGTGTATATTATAACGTAGCCAGAAAATAAATTTATCTTATCTTATCTAATAGCATAGGTAATTGATTTAGTCTCAAAACATACCTAAAGACAAAGCAACTACGGTCCAGTGTCCAGTGTGCTCGTGAATGATGCTTGATGCCCCGGGGTGGAACCCACAGCCTGTTGTGCATATTATATTGTTCGTTTCAGGAATGACAACCTTAAAATAAGGATTATAAAATAAAATATTTTATGGACCATTTACACATCAGTGAAGTCACTGACTGTTACGGGAACGCATACGGGCAGGTCCGTATTGTATAGTGATGTGGCTGCCTACAGTAGAGTGCTTGAATTCACTCATGTCAGTAAGTTCTCTACGGATCTTCAGGCCAAACGTGTGCGACGATGTTTTAATGCAGCGTGATCCGACAAAAATATCGTCATCGCCGATTACGTCGGTGATTACCAGCGCAAGCACTTCACTAAGAGCACTGTCGTCATTCGTCACTGACACTGACAGATGTGGTGAGCTCATAGAAAATGTATGAAAAAATAATTATTACGGTAGCGGTACTGCGCCGGAACACTGAAATGTGTGAACGGGTGTTTACAGATCAAATTCATGCCACAGAGTATGCATGTAGCAGAGCCACGCAGTAGTTCATGCAAGGTCTACTTACTTCTGTACCGTCGTCGTCGTACTTATAGCAAAGTTCCTTGGCCAAAACAGAAACTTTGGTTACATCTTTTGCTTCTTCCATTATGTCTCTTGGAACTTCTGTAATTTTATTCATTGCTAAGAAATTTAGTGATTTAAAAACTGGCTTTCATCCATCTACTTAATTTATTTCATAGTTATTATTTTACAAAACTAAGCAAGCACTTAAATAGGGTCTTAAAAACTCATCGCATAAAAGGTGTTAAACAGAGAATGACCGAGCATTACCGCGTACGAAGCCACATGCATCAGCTAGTCACCAAAGTTTGTTACCTTGTGTAGTAATCTATACTTTTTACCATTGCTAAAGTCCACAAGATAAATCTGCTTCCTCTCTTCCCCTTTTTCGGTTATTAAATAGTTTCTCAAGGGCAAGCAAACTGGTACCATGTACCCTGAAATCAAGATAAAACAGAACAGGATCACAAGGTTTGTCGTTTTTGTTAAAAAAAAGCAACGAGCTAATAATTAATTTCCCAAGAGACGTTACAATAAGCCACACAAAATACTTTATTAACAATTTTATGTAGAACTTTCAGTGACATGGTTCTTTGTGAGAGTCCTCGCCTGCACAGCAAACCCAGCCACCTGCTCTTGCCATGCTCTCCTTCGACACCTTACTCCCGCGTCACTTTCCCGCGAAGAAATATTTAAGCAGTGCCACCATGATACTGATTATAGAGAGTAGACTGAGTAGAGGCTCTTTATCCGAACAAGGCGGTCGAGTCTATTAAAATAACTTTGACGTATCTTTGATACCTAAATTGAATAAAAACATTTTGACTTTGACTTTAGAAGCTTACGTGATTCGATTTCAGTCAGCATCTTCAATAAAGCAACGCTGTCAACAGCCCCGAAGTGTTTGTACTCTGGGTGCAGCACCACGTCAGCGATGGGCACCAGCACTCCAGCGAGGTTGCACTCCGCGCCCTCAGCGAGCGACCTCTTCGTCAGGTGGCACTCGGTTTCGTCACGCTCGTACTCACCGAAAGCAATGTTACCCCTGTACCAGCATATTAACTTATGTATATTATCTCTTTACTGATATTTAGATATATAGAATAAGATAGATAAACAATTTATTGTTCACAAAAAACAAAATGTACGAAGAGATAACTTAAACTGTAGTGTAACAACTGGAGGCCTTATCACTAAGAGCGATCTCTTTCAGGTAATAAACGTTGTTTAGTCTGCTTTCACACCACAGATGTGCAAGGATGAGTACCAATGTTTGTTAAGAACCAATGGAATCACTTCATTTACCTAGCCTCGCTAGTATCATAGTTTGCTAAAACGTCCATGTTGCATTATACATCCCTCGCTGCACATTCTTGCACATCTCTGGTGGCAAGCAGCCTAACCTTGGTATAGGCGTACAGTGCTTTGTCTTCTTCAATTGCATTTAATATTCAAAAGAAAGAACAAGACAAAACATTGCAACTATTTCGAGGTTAATAATACGTATAAATGGCATCTAAACTTGCAGTGATTGTTCACGAGTATTCACTGCAAAGGCTACATAAGCCGAAAAAGCACACCATCCATGCTTATTGCTCATCTACACATTAGCTTAGGAGCAAAAGTCTCGTAGCCGAAATATGGATAGGACGTCCTCATTATCATGACGTCGTCATCATATTACAAAATTGGAAAGTTTTGCCAATACATATGTATATGTCAGTTCCATTCTAGTGTATGTTAAATACTGCGTTAACGAATGGTTTACTTATTTGAGCGAGTGACGAAGCAAATGGCAGGCCGACGTAGGTTCGAATGTGTGTTTACTGCGTTCATCGTTTACGTCTCTACATTGCCTTCCCCATTGCCGCTCAAATTAACTTAGTTGAATGAACAAGTAATTTGGAAACTGCTGATCGTGTTGATCAAAGTTGGCTCCAAACGTGTAATCGTTTATTTTAGTGTATGGCCTTTAAATTCATCTTGTCACGACAGCGCTAAATAATGGGTTCGTGTAAAGAGGTTTTAGGCCAGTAACTGCTGATAGTAACAAGTTTTACGGAACCACATGAATGTAAGCGCTCTCGGGACAGCAAATTTGTTTAAATGTAACTTTAATCTGGAACTTGGCAGTTCTATGATTTTGTGGTCTTTGTGCTTGGCTTAAAATGCTTTGTTGCTGCTTACTGTTATAATGTCGTACTTACAGAGCATAACCTTCAGGGACGTCATGAGCGTCCTTGGCAACAGACATCACGTACTGGCGGGTGATGAGGACCACTCTTGGCACCCTGAAGTAGTGAGGGGTGCCTTTCTTTACTGTAATTTGAGTAAACGATTATTTAGAAAGAAGCAAGAAAGAAATATTCATTCAATTCGATCTACAAAACACTACAAAGACTGGAACAATACACAACGAAGATGTCACACATGATTGATAGATAGATAGATAAACTCTTTATTGTTCACACCACAAATAACAAAAAAAACCAAGAGAATAATTATAATAATACTTATTTTATAGTGTAACAACTGGCGGCCTTATCACTAAAAGCGATCTCTTTTATGCAACCTTGTTGCGTTGTAGCGTTACATAAATTAAAATGAGCTGTCTGTGTCAGAGCTTTAGTAAAGTATCTAAATTTGTATTGTTATATTTCCAACACTGTTTTGTGTATTATTTCCATTTGTGTTCTTTGACCACCACAGAATAAGTAGAAAGACTATATAGTCCTTGTACCTACCTACGAGTATAAAGCCTCGAAATAGTTAAGCAGTGTTTTGTCATCCTTTTTCTTTAAAACTTTTAACTAGATCGAAGAAGATAGCACATTGAATAACTATTCTGAGGCTACACAGCATTTATTAGAAAAGGGGAACATCTTGAAATGATAAAGCCCTGTAGGGTATCCGTGCACCTGCAAGCTAAGCGGCCGACTGCCTCACAATGATGTTAATGAAAAATGAACTTAATTCTTTGTCATTACGTTTGTTTTTAGATCGACTTGCCGAGCGGCTGGCGAGCGGTGACTGTGATTACTCGCTCTAAAAAGACGATTTAAAAGGACTTTATGTCACAAAGTTTAAAGTTCATTTTTCATAAATACCATTGCGAGGTGGTCGGGCGCTCAGCTGGCAGGTGGACCTTAGTCTTACTATGTATGTACTGCAGAGTGGCCAGCCAGGTGTATTTCACATCCTCCAGCGGTCCTTCGTCTGGGCTGTAGCTGGTGGAATCAAAATCGCATTCCATGAACTGACATCTGTTCCGGTGGAAACCTGAGACGTAAGCATGGCTTTGTATTAAAAAAAACATTTTTTTTCACAATTCCAGCTGCAACTGTTTAGAAGCCATAACTTACTTTGAGGCGATTTTCCACCCCCAGGCCTCATTCCTTCATATGCACCTCAAAAACAACGAAAACGGCCCAAAAATTATTGTTTATCAAACACGACGAATAAACAAATTTTAAGTGCAATAAAAGTTATTAAATAAATAAATTATAACCCATCAATGACGGGTTATTAGTAAAATATAAGCTTAAACTTCCCCCTTACTAATAATCGCTGTACAATCCATAGCTACGGAATAGTTTTTGTGTTTTGTCTATTTTCTTTTAAACTTTGAACTCGATCGAAAAGACAACACTGTGGCAAAATTGCCCCAAAACCCTAAGGGGCAGAAGCCACTAAATTAAAAAAAAAAACACGAAGCCACTAATTAAAAAATAAAATAAAAATTACAACACTGAACAACTATTCTGAAGCTATGCAACGTTTATTAGTAAGATTGGTTTTAACTTTCCTTAATTATTGACTAAAAAAACTCACTCCGGAAGATCACAACCAGTACAACAACTTTCCACATTTAACCGACGTCCGTGACTGCTTATTTTAAAATAGCGAATACTTATCAAACAACGTCTATACTATAATTCAATCATTAGAACTGTAACGTTATAAAATTATGAACGTAATTGTATTTCAGTCTGTATGTTGATTACCTTTTTACGATTTAGCAGGTTCAGTGGTGCGATCAAAGAAACGAATTTAATGAAGCTGCGCTTCATGTCATCTCGCTCGAACAACCGCATTATACTACTGGTATGAGTGAGAAGACATAATTATTGTTGCTTCGTTTAGATTCGTTTCTTTAGTAATTCGGTTAATAAATTCAGCGGAATTTAACGTAATCAAAAAGTATTTATCATGATGATGAGAAAAATACTAATAAATTATACACCTATTGAAATTAATACGTGCGGATTAACTAAATCACTAGTAAATTCGTGTGAAACAGCTAGTGAATACTGATGTTGTTATATTACTATTATTTGTTTAATAATATATCACAAACCAATACTAATAAGGTTGAGACATTTATAAACACTATATTACAAACACCAAGCATGATAATTAGATTAGTCTATATCATAGTCATTGGTGTTTAAACAAGTAACATTGTTAAAAGAAAAACAAAACCGGCTGCAAAATATTGTACACTACGTCACTTCCACTATCTACGAGTAGACGATTCAAATGACACCTCACATGTCACAATACATCAAGCTGTTTAGGCTGTAGAGCGTGCCAAAAAACCTCATACAAACCTATTTTTTTTACACCTCACATACAATCATACACTCGAAAACATAGCCCTCCTTCTTGCGCCGTCGGGTAAAAAGACAGATAAGGTAAATTCTAAATAAACAAAATGACAAAATTTTCGAACCTGATCACAAAGTTTTACGAGAGTCGGTTTAGAAATGCGACCTAGAGAGGAGGACAGCTGAACATCGGGACATAGGAAAGTATTTTTACTCAAGCTGAAACGGTCAATAGCAATTTTCAAATTTGAATTTATTTATTCTTTGAAAAAATAATGCCCCTCAGTTTCTTGCCTCTTCATCTGAGTAGAGGCTCTTTATCCGAACAAGGCGAGTCTATTTAAAAAAACTTTGACTTTCATAAGTGGATCTTTGACACCTAAATTGAAAATAAACATTTTGACTTTGACTTTAAAAGTCTACTTATAGAGTATATTTACGTTGGTCATTCTGTACCTAAAGCGTATGTTTGAATTTGACCTAGATTAAATTTAACCTATTTATCTGGGATCCAGATGTGCTATTTGAGCTAAGCAAACAGCCTAGATCAAATAGAACGTCGGAAATCTAGATCTTGCCCCAGATATGAGCAGTCAATATTGATGGGTCAGAGGGTTATTATATTAAGTCAAAGTCTGCGTTCAATAGCTTGTTCAAATATTCAATAGAAAATAAACGTGTTACAGTTTTCTTTCATATTAAGTTTTTTAAAATTGTGTTTTACTTAATTTTTTGATGAATGATGTTTGACCAAATATTGGATCAAATGACAGTTATACTGTTATATAGTTATACAGTAGATAGACAGTTATATAGTTATACTGAATCTTTGTAACCAAGGCTTATAACATTATTTTCATACACTTATGACAAGAAATACACATTATAATTATATAATTAATCACATTTAGAGCACTTTTTTATCGAAAAATCCCCGATTAAGTATTTACCTAGTATTATGTTTAGGATTAAGAATGGATTAGGATTTAGGTAGATAGATTTAAATGGATACCAAATATAGGCAAGTATATATGTGCCATACGCAATGCACATTTCATGCACACTTAAACATTTTATCAACTTAAAAATTAAGTTACTAATTTGTTTCAGTACAAAAAAACCTAGAAAAGTTTGAAGCCGCTTTATATGTTTGTTGTATGAATATGTTTTAGATTATCAGATCTCTAATTACAAAAATGGTGTCCATATTATGTCACCGAGTGCCCTAGTAAAGATGCATTCACCTTTAAACGATTGTATTTTTACCCGACTGCGCAAGAAGAGTGGTTATATTTTTCGAGTGTAAGTAATAGTATGTATGAGGTTTCTTTGGCACACCCTACAGCCTAAACAGCTTCATGGATTTCGACATGTGAGGTGTCATTTGAATCGCTTTGATAGTGGAAGTCACGTTAGTAGCCGGGTATTTGTTTCTATTTATAATGTTCTATTACAAATTTTACTTGTTAAATTCGCTAACGTTCGAAGTTCAGCTTCTGATTGGACTAAAAGCGAGCTGAATTAAACTTTTCGACGGTTCGGCTAATTACCAGCTTGAGGCTCTAGAGTCTGTTGAGCGGCGGGCTAGGAGGCTCATATGCGACGAAAAGCTAGTCGCTACGAGACTTCTGAGCCTTGAACATCGGCGTAAAGTGGCGTGTTTAGCTACTTTTTACAGGCTGCATTTTGGCGAGTGTGCTTTGGAACTGCATGACCTAATCTCTTTTTCCACTTTTTACAGCAGAACAAGTCGGAAAACGCATACGTACCATCCCTACTTAGTCGACATTCCACCAACTCGTACTAAACGGTTTGCCCCCACCTTTCTGATACGAACCGCCTAGGGAATGGAACACCTTGCCATCGTCTGTATTCCCGACTAACTACAACCTGGGTATCTTCAAGGCTAGAGTGAATAAGTACCTTCTAGGTCGTCGTGGTCCAACTAACGTGACGTGTGGTCTAAGAAGACCATAACATAACACTAAATATCAGGCGAGTTGGTGGTCAAACGCCGACCTGTTCCAGAGGTACATAAAAAAAAGTGTCACGACCTTATTGTCAAATCATCTAACCAACAGCTAACGCTCGACCATGAGCGGAGCATGAGCATGTAGAAATAGAATCACTTGGAAGCAAATGCAACTTTACCAGATAGGAAACAAATTCAAAAGCACGCAAGTTCCCAACTCTCTTAACTTTGATAAAAAGATACAGAACTCACATTTATCACTCTGTCAAACCTAATCATATCTGAGGAAACGAGTACACGTGTAGGTTTACATTTAATTATACCTATCTCATCAATCATGTCGCGAGATGCGGGAGTAAAAATAGGTGAGAGCAAAGGAGCGATGCCGTGTTTTGGATGGCAGCCTTTGAGATAATTATAATCATATTTAGGTATGGGGTCAACCGGGGCAAGTGCGTCTTTTGAGAATTACTGACAAACCCTTCACACGAAGGCAACTAACGCCATCTTGTACAGATTATTGCAACTAAAGATAGTAAAAAGATGTAGGTCTAATTTGTGAAGGGTATGTCAGTAATTCTCTACAGACGCATTTTCCCCAGTTGACCCTATAGGTATTCAGTTATGGCAGGTGATAGGTTCCACTTGGTAAATTGCTTGACTTCATGATCCAAAAAACAAGGTACACTCAGCAAACACGTAATGACGTCATCGTCATCTGTCTCTTTCGAACTTGTTGTAAGTTACCTATTTCCGGTCTGGCTTAAGCATCTGCGTCTGCGACGTCACTGCGTGTTGCTGAATGCTACACCTGGCGGAGTATATTATTAATGCTTAACTCTAAACAAAACAGAGCTATGTTGGCCTAGTGGGATGGACCGCGCTTTCTCGATCGTGGAGGTGGAGTGTAGTGGAGGTCGTGGGTTCGACCCTTTCCGTGCACCAATGAACTTTTCTCGCGTAAAAAAGTTTTTTGCATTCAAAATTTAACACGGCTCTTACGGTGAAGGAAAACATTGTGAGGAAACCGACCTAGAAGAATAATTCTCGGACATGTGACATCCACCAACCAGCACTGAGCCAGCGTGGTGGAAAACGGCTCAATCACTCTCGACGTAGGTTAGATCGGTGTCCCTGCAGTGGGACGTAAAAGACTGTAATGATGATGATGAAAGAAAACAGCATTGTTTCTCGAATAATTAGCTGGGGCCTACACAATGTAATCGTTAACCATCAACAGCAATGTATCGCTGTTGATGGTTAACGACCGAAGCGAAATCTCAGATACTATTAGGATTTTCTACTAGCCTACTCTATCGTGATGCGCGTGACATCAGCATTTACGTGTTATTGCGTTTAAATACATTTATTGTTGATGATTCCGTATTATTAACCCCTAACGCAAAAAACGACGGGATGTTATAAGTGTGACGTCTCTCTCTCTCTCTCTCTCTCTCTCTAGATCTCTCTCTCTCCCTCTCTGTGTGTGTATGCGTGTCTGTCTGTAACTGTCGTAACGAACGGATGAACCGTTTTTTTTTATTTGGTGAATTAGTGGGGAGTGTTTAAGAACAGTCCCCACCAATACAATTGCTTGCCAGGGGTTTTTAATTTTTTTTATTTGTTGAAATTTAAAATTTGTGAATAGCGGCAACGTGAACTTTTTTTTTTACAACAGACTAGGCACGCGTTTGACCACTGACTCGCCTGATGGGAAGCGATGACGTGATCGAAAGTGTAACACGCTTGCCTAGGAAAAACCTATTCACTTTACTCTTAAACACCCCCGGAATGTATTTAGGTCAAGTTTTAAAAGTGTTTCTTTATTTAAAAAATTACACACGGACTCCGGGGACCGTAACCTATGTTAGCTTATATCTTAATTATTATTTTAAGGGGAACAGGCAAAGGGGGGTTAGTTTAAAAGTGTTAAAGAAGAATTTGTCTAAGTCACCTACACCATCGGTCAATGAAAGTAGTATAGTTATTCCAATAAGTGACTGCGACAAACGGAAGTGCGACAAATATCTAAACTTTTTTTTTTACGTAGAATAGGTCGGCGTTTGACCACCAACTCGCCTGATCTTAAGCGACGTTGTGGTCTAAGATGGAGCACGACGACCTATAAGGTACTTATCCACTCTAGCCTTGAAGAAACTGCAACACAGAAGTTTGACTGCACCCTAGTGTGAACTGTGAACTGAAGATAAAGAGTGATATCTTACTTCAGTGTGCAGTCGACATGACAGCACATACGACAGGGCAGCGACGGCAGGTCGACAATATGGAACCATGACGGCGACATAAAAAAAACCCAATTTGTCAATCTCGAATCCTAATTACTTCGCACGTCACGCTGCTCCTAATTACACTTTAATTAGCGGTAATCGTGTGTAATGAGCGGGGGAACATATGCTGGCGTAATAGCCAATCTTTGAGAGATTACCTGCGGAAGTTTAGAGCGCACGACTCACACAAAAACATATTTACAAAAGGATATTTGGTTATATGATATCTCTTACTTGCATAATTGATTGATCTAATTCTGTTACTTTACTAGCTTTGTCCCGCGGTTTTAATCGCGGTTAAAATTCCCGCGGGAATACTTCTTAAAAGATAAGACGTACGCGCCGTCTTCGCTTCTAAATTCAAAAATTCGCGCTTTCCGCGCGTCCGCTCGTACTTCGTACTACAACTCAGCTATTTGTAATGTCAAAACCGACACGTTACTAAGATTGATCGTCGTACATCACCAAAACTTAATGAAATAAAGAAAAATTACGCATTACATCAACAAAACTCTTTTATTTGTTCTACACCAAAATTAGGGAAGGAGAAAAGAGGAAGTAGGTACTAGACGGAACCAGTAGGTGAAAATCGTGTTTTTTGAAGTTTTATCATAATATACAGGAATTATTACGTTGTCTGTCTATCTGTACGCGCTAGCACCTTATTCATAATTTCCATGAACTCTTTTCTTTCTTATCTTTTTTTTTTCCTTTTTTGCGTGTTTACCTGAATCGCCAGTTCTAAATGTCTTCCGGAACCGGCAACTGATAGCCGATCCGTCCGGAATCTGTTTTTCATCGTCCGGTAATTACGACGACTCCGAATTTCGGATCGACGAGCGATCAGATTAATCTACTTTTTGTACGACTGACCTTGTTTAACTTTCGAAAATTACGTATCACATCACATTAATGGAATCAATGAGAAAGTTTGTGTGTTGGTTCAGATTTATGTAGGTACATATACTTTTTTTCCTTTTTTTTATAATAAAACTAGCTGCGCCCACGGTTTCACCCGCTATTAAAAAGTATCCTATGTGCTATTCTAGACTATTATTTATCACTGTGCCAAATTTCATCCAGATCAGTTCAGCCGTTCTGGCGTGAAAGAGTAACAAACATCCATCCATCCATTCTCACAAACTTTCGCGTTTATAATATTATTACGAGTAGGCTAAGATATTACTAAAATATACATTATGACTTTTTCTATCCAAAATAACATTTCAAAGTAAAAAAAAAAAATCTTAAGTATTCTAGTCTTAAGTACCAACCAGATAATTAAATAAATAGATTCAAGCGTTTTAAAGTCAGGCTGAAATTAAACACACACATAAATCAATCCTCAAGCTGACGGTTTTAGTAAATTAGTTTTGTCATAGTATTTTGTTAGCAAACTGATTGTGTTAAAATTTAGCAAGCATGATATTGCATCATAAAGTCAAATTCACTACATTTTTCATCCCGCCAAGAGAGATAACATCAGAGATTTACATAGCAGTAGAACCGCGGAGAAAACTTGGTTCATCGTTAGTTTATACTTACTTACTAGAAAGTTCAGTTACCAGAAAAAAACTACAAATTTTCATTCCCCACACACACATAAGAATCTAATCCACACTTCAACACCCAGCATGTAAATACATAATAAATCTACTTGTAAACGAACGCATTACTTGTAACAGTCACTTGCCATGAAATGATGGTATGGCCGACTAGCCCAATTTCATACTAAAATTACACGAAAACCAACCATAACTACTCGAACATAAAGTCGAAAACATCCTAAATGTAACCTAAGCACACATCGTACTAACAGCTACATGAAAACTAACCCTAACGGCTAACACATAAAGTCGAAAACATCCCAAATCAAACCTAAACACACATCGTACTAAAAGTTATACCAAAAGTGCACTTTCCCATTACGAAAATAAGGTTGAAATCAGTTTACAGTGATAGATACATAGGGTAATAAATTTAGTACGAAACACAGCATTTCGCGGGGATGGTATAGAGTAGGTAAGTAAGCGCAGATGTGACAATTTATTAGATTAGGCAATGATCCAAAATAAAGAGGGGTAATTTAAACGGTAAATTAGCTTTTAGGTCTGTTAAGTAGCTTCAAATATATAACAACGTAAATAGAAACATACTTTTACGTTATGTTTACGTTTAGAATTAACTAACATAAAGAAGTATAACTTTATAACATAACGAAATTTAAATATATCTTTGTATTTTTATTTCTTACTACAAAGAAGACGAGGGCGTCCTTTAAGATAAAAAATAAGTATATTTATTTTTAAGGAATTAAAATTAAAATATTTTTCATTACTTCGTAATTTTTCTTATCCTTCTATTATTTGTCTTTGCGTCTCTTTTACATATACTTATTTGTTATTTATTATTGTTAATGTCCTTCTATCGATCTATCAATTCCTATCCATCGTCTTCCTATTCATTTTCCTAATAAGCTATTTGTCATGCGTTTAATTACCTACTATTATTGGCGCTCCTCAGCAAATGTGTTCACAAACTCTTTTAGTCATAAAAAACACTTCGATTTGTCCCTATTTTTGTCTTAAGCCCCTCTATTCCCCCATCTAGTCTGTGCTCTCGCGGCGCCAGTCAGACGTTGAAACGGCACAGGAAGCGGCTCCTCACGCGGCTCCCTCCTGCATGAGATATTAAATCTGCGGTCGAGTCCGCACCGAGCTTGAGAACTGCTGAATTTTTAGTTAATTTAATATCTCTTTTAGCAATGTGTGGTCTGTAAAGTTTTGGCGATATTTTCGTTTTTTTTAAAGATTAAAGAGACAGGCTGATGTCCACCTTGACGTATTCGTCAATGGCGAAACTGGCTAGATACGGTAGCGGTTGGATGTGGCTCGCAAACCCAAATGGTATTAAAGGTCCAGTTGTAGCGCACAGTACAAGACGTGACCGTAGAGGTTGTATGTGTAGGCATAGGAAGGCTTCGGACGGGTCTTGATGATAAGGCGCTTTGCATCTAGATCTTGTAGGCGCTTTTCTTCAAATTTAGTGACAGCCCTAGTAACAGAGTTGCGCCACTCTCTGCAAGCTCTTCCCCTTTGCACGGGATGTTAAGTGCAGTGAGATGGCGCTTCAGAACATCCCTGTAACACAGATATTGACCGCCAGGTTTGCGCTTTCCCTCCTTCAGCTGTGAGTAAAAGACAGCTTTAGGCAACCTGGAGTCATTCATAAGCACAAAATGTCCGCACAACCTCAGTTGTAATTTTAAAAGCATGGACTCTATGCCTTATAATTTTCATAATCCGTCTTATAAGGGACGTAAAAGAATGTAATGATGATACTTTACATAATTGACCGAGCGAGCGGAAGCGTCTATGTAGCTTCGACAAAAATGCGATCGTATGTCTCTCCGGATGGGGGCTGTCTTCCTCTACAGGTCACATTTCTCTGTCTTCCTCTACAGGTTAAAATTTTGTTAGTTTGCTCAATATTTATTGAGTAAAACATTTTTTTGACTTGTCACTTTTAAAAATTTTCCAAAATGGCGAAGATAAATAATTCTGAAAAAAAAATCAAAAAAACAAATTAAATGTCAAAGTCAAAATATCTTTATTCAATTGGGTATCGAGGATACACGCATGAACGTCAAAGTTATAAAAAATTACTCTACCGGAAAAAGAGCCATTACTCAGAAGGACAGGCAAGAAACTGAAGGCTATTCGATTATTTTATCGCTTATAGTATTCGCTTATCCTACTTTCTTCCTACTGATATTATAAGCGCGAAAGTTTGTAAGAATGGATGGATGGATGTTTGTTACTCTTTCACGCCAGAACGGCTGAAGAACGGCAGATCTGTATGAAATTTGGCACAGAGATAGATTATAGTCTAGAATAGCACATAGGATACTTCTTAACCGCGGGTGAACCCCGGGGCGCAGATAGTCGGACACATAAAATTAAGTTTATCCTAAGAAATGGCCTAAGATTCGTGTAAAAAAATTTTGGTAGTAGCTTAAACTAGTTCAAGATTGGTTAAGCCATTCATTTAAACGTAAAACAATTCTTATATTTAGTGCAAGTGGCCTTATCAGTTTTAGTATTGTTGGTTTTAATTAGTCATATTTTTAACCCCTGACGCAAAAACAACGGGATGTTATAAGTTTGACGTGTCTGTGTGTGTGTCTGTATGGCATCGTAACTCCCAAACGCATGAACCAATTTTGATTTTGTTTTTTGTTGTTTGAAAGGTGAGTTAGTCGGGAGTGTTATTAGTTATGTTTCATCAAAACCGGTGTTGATGAAAATCGGTGTCAGGGTTTTTTAAATTTTAATTTATGCTTGTTATTTTTGTTTCTATGTTTTGACTCACAGGGTGATGTGGTCGCTTAGCGACATTGCCCATTAATTAAATAATAATAAAAAACCTAGTAAACTGATGGAACTGATGGCGGTCGAGTCTATTTAAATAACTTTGACGTTCATAAGTGTATCTTTGATACCTAAATTAAATAAAAACATTTTGACTTTGACTTTGACTTTGGAAAAAACCTCATGCCATGCCCATGCTAACCTCGCCGTGCAAAACAATGACTTGTAAGTAGTAATAGGTCCGGAACCGAGTCCGGAGTCCGGAACTATAACGCTAATAGAGGGTGATTCACTGCGACTCAGGCTGCAGTCAATAACCGTAAAATGTCTGGCGCAGACTACACAACACACAGATGGGAAATTTTTGGAGAACATTTTCTCCAAAAGGCAAACAAGAACAAGCCGTCTTATGAAAACCACTACTCTACATTTACATCATTTTTTACACTTTGATTAGTCTCCTCAATCCTAAGGTATTTTATTTTATCGATTTGTCGTGGTTTTAAAAGATGCAGTGACAAGTTTACGATGTCTTTCTAGTTTTAATCCTAACTAATATTATAAATGCGAAGGTGAGTTTGTTTTTTTGTTTGTAACGCTTTCACGTCTCAACTACTCAACCAATCGTCTTGAATATTTGCATACATGTTGTCTGGGAAACAGAAAAGGACATAGGGTACTTATTAACCCAAAAAAAAAAACGGTTCCTGTGGGACCGCGGGTGAAACAGCGGGGCGCAGCTAGTATTTTTTTAAAGGTCACAGTATAGCTTATACGTAGCTCTTTTACCGGTGACAGAAGGTACCACCTCATCATACAAAGGTACCATTACCAAATATATACTGTTGGCGACGATTAGTTAGAATAAGTTAGCAAGTTCGTACTTGTCAGGAATCCTTAGGTAAAATTATGTAAAATTAAGTAAATGTTGCATCAGCCGCATCGCAGTAACTATTATGGATCTGTTTCCAAAGAACTGCATAATAGAGATCACAGAATAGGTAGTAGTTACTGACCGGAGCCGGGTCTCGCGCTCTATTGTTTAGAAAATGATACAAAAGAAACCTTCCTGGAGAAGCATTTTTATGGGAATGTTTTTATAATACTTTAGGGATAGAACAATAGGGTGTTTACTTCGATCTATTGTATTTCTCCGAACTTTCTAGATTAAGGATATTGCTTTAGGAAACAAACAATTTTTTGTATGTTTTGGCTATTGTGAATTAGAATGTTCTAGAGACCATAACCCGTATAAATACCCGGCCGACGGCTCCTCAGCATGTTCAGTTTTGGATACGCCACCGACGTAGTAACAAGTGTTCAGTTTTGTTTAAGCCAGCGAAGTGGCGACAACAGTATTCAGTAAGACACCGAAGTGTAAACGTCGTAGTACAGTAAAGTATTGTTCCGGATAAGAAGAAATAAAGAGGAAAATCTGCAAGAAGCCTTTCATTCCTTCAAGACTGAGAAGAACCCCACGAGCGATCACCGAGAAGCACTACGCGACATCCCTGAGGCGGGCACACCAGCGCGTGCCGGTGCGAGAAGGACACGTACATCCATCTATCTATCTCCCTCTCGCTCATTCGGCACAAAGTGTCTGCCACCCTCGCGGTCAAGCAGAAGCCCTGTCCGCAACATTTGGTCCTTCGAGCCGGATCGTCGCGTCGTGTATCTTCGTGGGAAAAGGACCGTCTCTCCAAGCAAGATGCCGGTCACAAGGAGTCAGAAAGGAAACGGTCAACGCGATCACACACCGACAGCTACAGAAAGAACAGCAAGCGGTACTACGGGGAACACCATTGAAGGAACATCGGGTACCACTACGGAAGACACCTACCCTTCTGGAACTACGCACGAAACGACGACTGTTGTTCAAGAGAGCACACCTACTGGGGGCGATAGCCCGAAGATCTCTGAGTTTAAGACGAAGGCTGCGTCCGTGGCATCGGCAACTAAGAAGAGGAAGATACTGGAGGCCCGCGCCGAGTTGGCTCGCCTACGTCTGGAGATTCTTCAACTGGAAGATGATGATTCAGTTATCAGCGAACCGATGGACAGAGAAGAGAACGTCGACAAATGGGTCAGCGACACAGCAGAAATATCGCCTGGGGAGAACCGAACTAAACCCAGCGAGGAACCGAACAAGATCTGCGTGGAGTCCGAACACCCTACGTCTGCCGTCGGTGGGACAAAGGAACTGGCTGATGCTATCATCAAGGCAATCAACACGTCTACGAAGAACGTTACTATGCCCAACTACATGAACGAGCTACCCTTCTACGATGGAAGCAGCGGTGAATGGTTAGCATTCAAGACAGTGTATGAAGACACGGCATCGAACTTTTCCTTGGTTCAAAACATGACAAGATTGAGAAAAGCCATTAAAGGAACAGCTCGAGAGGCAGTCAAGAGCCTCTTGTACTCGGAATGCAAACCCGAAGAAGTCATGGAAGCACTACGTCGCCGCTTCGGGAGACCAGATGCATTGGTACTGGCCGAGATGGACAAGTTAAGGAACCTACCGAGAATGAACGAGAGCGCTCGCGATGTTTGCGTGTTTGCAAGCCAAGTCAACAACATAGTGGCTACGGTCAAGAGTCTCAAGAAGCCACAGTACCTACAGTCACCAGAGATGCTGAAGATAATAATAGACAAGATGCCTGCAGTGCTACGTTATCGATGGTTTGACTACACAGTGGAGACAGAAGATCCGGACTTGGTGCATCTAGGCAAGTTCCTTGACCGAGAAGCCGATCGTTGCGGTCCATACGCCATGCAAGAAGTTGTGTTCAAGAATAACCAAGGAGGGAACAGAGAAACCACTCACGCAGCAGTGGAGCGAGAACCGGAACATTGCCCACACTGTCAAGAAAACCACTGTCTCTTCGAATGCAAGAAGTTTCTGGAAGCATCAGTGAAGGAACGCTGGCAAATCGCAATGGAAAGAAGAATATGCTTCAAATGTCTTCGGATCGGACATCGGAAAGAAAGCTGTAAGAAGCCGTCGTGCAAGATCTGCCAAAGATGGCATCACGCCCTTTTACATGAAGATCGGGAACCGCAGCTGGCGCCGAAGACAGAAACAGTAGAAGTTGCCAACAACGTGCTTCAAGTTAACGCCGCGAGAACCATGAAGGCATATTTGAAGATGGCACCAGTAGAAATTTACGGTCCGAAAGGAGCCATTAAAGTCCTGGCTCTGCTGGATGAAGGCTCAACGGTGACGCTACTAGATTCAACAGTAGCCAACCAATTGGGACTGCAAGGACCGAAGGAAGCTCTAACACTGGAGACTGTTGGCGGGAAGCTCATCACGAAGAAGGATTCCATGAAGATCAATATGACTATAAGGGGAATCCACCAATCGAAGAAGAGAACCGTCACTGGGGCGAGAACGATAGATGAACTGAACCTGTCGCCTCAAATAATAGACAAAAACAAGATCGGAGAATATCCTCACCTCAGAAAAATCGTCCAGCAGCTTTACTACGAAGGGCAACGACCAAAGCTGCTTATTGGGCAAGACAATTGGGACCTCATTGTCTCCAGGGCAACGCGTAAAGGCAAGAAGAACCAGCCCGTCGCCTCACTTACGCACCTAGGATGGGTGCTGCATGGATGCGACTCGGGGGCATCGAGATCAGTTAACTTCGTGACCTGCGGACACGTTTTCGCCCGGGAAGAAAAAGGGGATAAGATGATAAAGAAGCGCTTTAGCGAGGAGTCATTGGAAGTCCAACAACAACGGCCCAGTTCAAGAAAAAGAAAAAAGAGAGATACAGAGACCGCCACGGCTCAAGGATCTGTGAATCCCGGAGTGCAACCGATACCTCAAGCACGAGGGCGAGTATCGCTCCAAGCACGTGTAGTGAAGGCAAGAAAACGACGGGAATCAACACATGGTGGCTCTGCTAGCAAGAAAAGTGAGGGTGACTCCACTGAAACCGGTTTCCATGATGCAGCCAGAAGTTCAAGCTGCGCTTCTGAAGAACCAGATGGCACACTCTATCGAAGAAAGGTTAGTCGCCAAGGCAAAGAAGATAGACGACATGTACTCAATTTCGAATTCAACACGATTCTCGAATTGGAACCGACTGTACCGAGCAATGGCACGAGTACTGAAACTCGTCGAATTACGCAGAAGAGTTCAACGAGTAAATATCACAAGGAAGAAAGAAGAATTGGATCCCATTTGGAAAAAGCGCCAGAAAATGGCAAAAGCAGGTCGCATCTCATGGGCCGAATGAAAGAACAACGATCGTCGAAGTTAAACAGTAGTCCGCACCTTTCCTGCGACGAACGGAAGCCAAAGAATAATCGAGATCTGAACGAAAGGCGGCATCCTGAGACGTCCAAACTCCGAGACACTTCTACTGGTCCCGACGAGAGCCGACGAGCACAGATCAACGAAGTGCCACACAACGATGTCGCCAAGCCAGAGGATTGTGCTTGCGCACGAGGGGGAGGATGTTGGCGACGATTAGTTAGAATAAGTTAGCAAGTTCGTACTTGTCAGGAATCCTTAGGTAAAATTATGTAAAATTAAGTAAATGTTGCATCAGCCGCATCGCAGTAACTATTATGGATCTGTTTCCAAAGAACTGCATAATAGAGATCACAGAATAGGTAGTAGTTACTGACCGGAGCCGGGTCTCGCGCTCTATTGTTTAGAAAATGATACAAAAGAAACCTTCCTGGAGAAGCATTTTTATGGGAATGTTTTTATAATACTTTAGGGATAGAACAATAGGGTGTTTACTTCGATCTATTGTATTTCTCCGAACTTTCTAGATTAAGGATATTGCTTTAGGAAACAAACAATTTTTTGTATGTTTTGGCTATTGTGAATTAGAATGTTCTAGAGACCATAACCCGTATAAATACCCGGCCGACGGCTCCTCAGCATGTTCAGTTTTGGATACGCCACCGACGTAGTAACAAGTGTTCAGTTTTGTTTAAGCCAGCGAAGTGGCGACAACAGTATTCAGTAAGACACCGAAGTGTAAACGTCGTAGTACAGTAAAGTATTGTTCCGGATAAGAAGAAATAAAGAGGAAAATCTGCAAGAAGCCTTTCATTCCTTCAAGACTGAGAAGAACCCCACGAGCGATCACCGAGAAGCACTACGCGACATCCCTGAGGCGGGCACACCAGCGCGTGCCGGTGCGAGAAGGACACGTACATCCATCTATCTATCTCCCTCTCGCTCATTCGGCACAAAGTGTCTGCCACCCTCGCGGTCAAGCAGAAGCCCTGTCCGCAACATATACCCTTAGCAATAAACGTTGTATAACCTAAGAATATTAATTCAGTGTTTGTCTTTTTCTTACTTTTAAATTTTTGAACTTGACCGACAAAGAGAAAACACTGTATAATTATTCCGAGGCTATACAACGTTTATTGCTGAGGGGACATTTTTATCTGTTTGTTGCGTATCTGTGGCTTTTTAGTCTGTGACCGTGTGAGTAACTGCTCGCGCGGTGTAGAATTACGACATCATCGGGTACAGGACGCGGCGCAACTGACGACGGACACAGACTAAAATATTAGAGGAGACAACAATCACAATAAACAGCATTGCCTATTATTGACTGAAGCGTCTCAGAGTCTTCTATGACAACTAGCCATTTGTAGGTATGAATGTATACTTTTTACAAAGTAATAATTAAATATTTTGGACAAACATTTATGAGTGTTAACGACTAAGTAGAAGAAGATGGATTTATTATATTCATCTTCTTCCACTTAGTCGTTAACACTCTTGTCAGAGTGGTCGTGCTCTTCGGTCAGGGTGGTGTCTCGCTACACAATTCGTCACCATTCGGCACGTATAGCAGTTGTTTTTGTGCACATATTCATCTATCTTCTCTATAAACAAAAATGAATTGACGAAATGTATGTACGCGCTAAACTTGCGAATGGCTGCACTAAATTGGATATTTTTTTTCCTGGGTTCGTTATTGTCGGGCTAAGGTTTCTATAAAAATATAAAAAACAGAAACGAAAAAAAATTGATATAAGTATGTACATATTTTATATTCTGCTGAAATAGAGGCTTTGTGTTTTATGTTATTTATTAATTAACTTGAATACTTGCTCACCCGATTTTCATGAAAACTGCAAAAATGTTGTTGAAATAAATCAGTTTTTTAGTTTAAATAAAATTTTAAATACAAATATGAGCCACTCGATAAAAGGGTTGTAGATAGCTGAGAGATCTCAGTTCAAAGCGAAGTACTACTAATGAAGATATATCTTCATTAGTAGATGTTTCTTCAAATGACGGACATACTCGTATTCTAGGATATCATTGTCATCATTTTGTCCCACATCCTAACTAATATTATAAATGCGAAAGTGAGTTTGTTTGTTTGTTTGTAACGCTTTCACGCCTCAACTACTCAATCGTTTGTCATGAAATTTTTCATACACGTTGCCTGGGATACAGACTGAAAAGGTCACAGGGTATTTTTTATCACGAAAAAATTAACGGTTCTTGTGAAACCGTGGGTGAAACCGTGGGTGAAACCGCTGGGCGCCACTAGTTTACTAAAAGGCCAACCCTGAAATCACGAAAAAGATCAGCTGTTCTTTACAAGAAGTTCCTTTTTTTCGATTTTATGGTTGACCCCATAGTTAAGGTTAATCAAAAAGTAAAAAAGAGTCATAAAGTATTTTTTCTCTTGGGTTCAAAGATACACTTGTTTATGAAAATCTAAGTCATAAAAATGACTCTACCGCCTTGTTCAGAGTAAGAGGCAATACTCAGAAGAACAGGCAAAAAAACTGTGCGGCATACGGTTCATTGGTCAAAATGATGAGTAACTATACAATGATATCCTAGAATATGTCCGTTGTTGAAAGATACGTAGATAGTGTTTGTTTAAAATGAGTACTCAGATATAAGTATTCAGTAGTATTGTAATACCTTATGTAGTTTATAACTTACTATAATTTTGCCAAGTAGTTTTTCCAGAGAGCAAGATGTTGTAAGAATTTCACCTACCAAATATTGCACGCCCGACACGGTTCCACTGGCACTGTTGGGACTTTACGCTATATTTAAGATCTTTGAGTACTCAATGTAGCAAATTAACGTTTCTGATTTCTGATACACGAGGCAGCTATTTTAGCATTTAGCTAGGCATAAGCTAGCCATAGTTGTAGTAAATGTAATTGAAACTAAACTCCATTGAAGGTAATTTAGTAATGAAATGCCGCGGGCGAGCGATGTCGCGCCGATCTCACCCGGAGAGACGAGACTCGCTGGGTAGAGTAGACGTGAGCAGAGAACTTAGATAGGCAATAGTCTATTTTGGAAACTACACTGTACAAAAACTAAATTAATAAAATACTATAAAACAAGTAACAGTATTAGAAAGCAAACAAAAATAACCGACTACAATGTAGTATGACACCACGGATAATTATAATTAAAATGTTGTAACCTATGTCACTTCCACTATCAAGACGATTCAAATGACACCTCGCAAGTCCAAATGGTTTCTTTATCACGCACTACAGCCTAAACAGCTGTAGGGCGTGCCAAATAAACCTCATACATACTTACCCACATACATACATACACTTGAAAAACAAACCTCTTTCTTGCGCAGTCGGGTAAAAACTTTTCTGAAATAAATGACAATTGAAAACTTATTGTCAATGTGATATTTTTTGTCGTGTTTAGGGTAGGGCGGCATCTCATACATACGATGTACTGTGATCAATTGTAAACATTTAACACTATGAGGTGGTTCGTGTCTAACTGAAACCTTTTATCTCTACAACCACTGTCTGTTTTGGTTCTTATTAACCCTCGACGCGATAACAACAGGGAGTTATACGTTTGACGTGTCTGTGTGTGGCATTTGTTTTTTTTTTTTAATTTGAAAATTAGTCGGGAGTGTTCTTAGCTATGTTTGTTGAAAATCAGTGTTGATGAAAATCGTTGTCGGGGTTTTTTTATTTTTTTAACTTATAGTTGTTTAAACTTACAGAATTGTATTGAAATACTCTCTTTACCTGTAGGTAAATGTCATTTAGATTTACCTACTCAACCTAGAGTTCAATACGTGAACGCGACATATGGAAGCGCGGATAACACAAAGCTCTTGCCGGACAAACTAATATTGACACATAAGCTCTCGTTGTCCCAGTAGACGACCGTCACCCGGTCGATAATTATATTCTCTACTCGCCCCTACTCTACTCTTGACTCAGGTGAACGGCAGAAAGCTCTTCATGCACTAAAACGAGGTTTCGTTCTCAATGAATTTGCGTCTAGTTTATAACTGTTCAGCTTAAAACAACTACGCTCTATCTGCGCTGCTCAATCCATTACATAAATTGAAGTTACATCTAGATGAGATACTTTGAAATGAATGTTCAAGTAGGTCTTGTTGTTTGTCTAACATATCTAAAGATATATTATTATTATTCTTATTCAGTCCCAAATGTGACAGTGGGCGAGCCTGTCGACATACACCGGACTCCAGTCATGTAGCAGATGACATACAATATACACATATGTTCACACAATGAACAAATTGGTGCGTGCCGTCAGCTGGGTTCGAACCCACTCCCTCTGGCTTGGGGTCTGTGGGCAAAGTGCGTCTTTCGAGAATTACTGACAAACCCTTCACAAATTAGGCAAGTTACGCCATCTTGTACAGATTGTTGAAACTAAATATGGAAAAAAGATGTAGGTGGCTCCTAATTTGTGAAGGGTTTGTCAGTAATTCTCGAAAGACGTAATTGCCCCACAGACGCATTTGCCCCAGTTGACCCTACTAGCTGCGTTTCGCGGTGTTTACTTGTGGCTAAATAGTACCCTATGTCCTTTTCTGTACCCTTGACCACGTGTATGCAAAATTTCTTGAAGATCGGTTGTGTAGTTAAGGCGTGAATGACTGGCAAACTCACAAACAAGCGAACACATAAACAAACTCACTTCCGCAATCGCTATGTTAGTTAGGATACTCGTAATTAAGATTAGGATGGGAAATGCATGAAGATACTAATTAGGAAGTTAGTTTGTGTGTGTGTTCCTTCTCCACACTCAAACGGATAATCAGATTTTGATAAGGCTTATAGGTAGCTTAGCATAGTGATTAACACATATCTCAGTTAATAATACGGAGCGCAAGTAGTTATTAAAGAGTTTGAGAACAATTATTAAGGCGTGTGACATTCTCCCTGGCCAAGGTGAAACCACTCAGTCTGTACAATAATATAAGTTTAATTTAACGAAATTAGAACAAAAAGGTACAAGTCAGTAACTTTTAATATAATTACTTTTTACTTAGAACTATAATTAAAAGTTAACACTGTTCTCTTGCAGCTCGAAACTTTCAAATCTATTTCGTTCCTTTTTCAAACGTACTTAAAGTCTTTAATAAACTTTCAAACCATTTTCAACCGTATTTAGGCATGCAAGTCAGTCTCAAGTATTTCTCTCAGTTTTCCTCTGGCATTATTCCTTGTCATGTTTCCGAACAATAATTGTGTGACGACAAAAGCACTCATATAACCGACTATTTTTGCTCGGGGCACAAAGCGCCCTCTGTCGTGAATTATTCAAGTTGAAGCTTACCTTGGTTTGGTTGGTTTTGCGTTGGCCAATGTTTTGGCAAATGCTTGGTGTTGTTTGAAAAAGGAATTTTGAAAACTGCGCTTTAGAAAGGCAGGCAAACTTCTTTAATGTTTAGCAGTTTAATGTATCGCTCTAAATTTGTTTATGATAAAATATTTTTGCTACTTCACAGTTAAACGAACGTCTTAAACTTACTTCTACTTCTTTTTCTTGATATTTAGCCCTTTTTTAGTCCAAACAAATAATAGAACGAAGACACTTTGGGGAAAAAAAAAATTCCAAAAAGCGACCAATGAGAAATCTTACATAGCAGTTCGGTCCTAAGTTTGTCCCAACACGCTGAAAACGAGAAATGTTAATCAACTTTGTTCCAAATATTGTCCAAACATACTTACAACAAGACATCTTTCTCAGAACCTTGATTCAAATAAACTACCAACGAGAAATCTTCAACTAAATTTTAGTTCAAACATTCTCACAACATGCAACGAACAATCTTATACAGCGCTGTTACAAATATTACTCCAAGATGCTTCCAACAAAACACTAAACAAAACCTTGATCCAAGCTTTGGCCCAATGCGTCCAACGCACGCTTACATTTCCTGCTATATTATTCATTTGGTGCAGTACGTTAGACGCTGCATTATGAAATTGATTACCCGCTTCCAGGGAGAAAGTTACTGGCGCTCTGTATGCTTTAGAATAAGGAAGGAACAAGGGAATTTAGAAGGAATTCTGGTGTTGTATAAAATATAAACTAGCTGCGACCCGTGGTTTCACCCACGGTCCCACAGGAACCGTTGATTTTTCCGGGATAAAAAGTACCCTATGTCCTTTTCTGTACCCTAAACAACATGTATGCAAAATTTTAAGACGATCGGTTGAGTAGTTCTGACGTGAAAGCGTTACAAAGAAACAAAGAAAATGAACAAAGACTCACTTTTTAATATTATATGTAGTACTTTTGATTTTAGTCTAACCTCAAAGCAAACACTCATTGACTTCGTGTTACTTAACAACGCCATCTGCTGTTGTGTTGTTAAAGCAATTAGTTGCTCACAAAAAATAGTATTATTATTCGCCAATAGATGTCAGGAAGAGTCATATTTTTCAGTTGAGACTACTCAAACGCCTCCTTTTTGTTATTTTTCTTCCAAGTTTATGTTTAAGTTGATTATCGATAAAACACGAATAAAATGACATTTTCTAAAAATGATTCCTAGCTAGATCGATTTATTGCCCCCGAAACCACCTATATACTAAATTGTATGAAAATCGTTGGAGCCGATTCCGAGATTCCAATTATATATATACAAGAATTGCTCATTTAAAGATATAAGATACAAGTACCTAGACTTGTATCTCTTTGTAGGTAGCGGTAGGCTCAAATGAGATGGATAAATGTTACTGAATATCCATATATTAATAGTACATAGTTTACGTGAAAGGTGACTAACACATAGACTGTAGCATATGCGTAGCACTGTAGCATATGCGTAGCATTGTAGCATATGCGTAGCACTATAGTATATGCGTAGCACTGTAGCATATGCGTAGCACTGTAGTATATGCGTAGCACCGTAGCATTATTTCGTGAGTATAGACATCGTAGCGTAGATACTTTATATCGTAGCATGCTTTACCTCGGAACGCTACGTGGCGGAGAATATTATTATACCACTAGCTGCGCCCCGCGTGTTTACCCGCGGTTAAAAAAGTAACCTTTACTTATTTCAAACTATAATCTATCTCTGTGCCAAATTTCATCCTGATTTGTTCAGTCGTTCTGACGTGATTTAGTAACAAACATCGATCTAATATAGAACATAATTATAATCGAAGATAGAACATCTATTGAAACTTTCGAATGTATGATATTAGTGTGATAGTGTGATGCATCACCTTACACCCGAAAGATATCATCCTTTTTTGGGCAATCGGGTAAAATGTAAGATTTTTTTCTTATGCAACTTCTAATTTATCTTCTACTTCTTAATACTTTTATAGAATATTTTTCTTAATACAATAAACCTTTATGAAATGTCATTAATTATAGATTATGAACTATGTTGATATTTTCACAGTAACTTACAGACAAGAGCAATACAATGGAATGATACAGGTTTCATCAAAGCTTAGATTAATCTAGGTCTTCACCAATAATTTGAAATACGATCCCGAAATAATTTACGATCTGGATTAGTGTGTATTTGAATAAACAATACATTTTCAACAATTGTAAGATCTTGTGACAAAAAACGAGAATTAGGCAATTTAGTTTTGCGGAGTAAGGTTAGATAATGTATATGTCTATTTTTTTTCCTTCCTCATGTTAGTATTTATTTTGAACAAGTTGCACCCCGGTGTTATACGCGGTTAAAAAAAGCCTACTATCAAGCTACCAACACACCAAATTGCATCAAAATCTGTACATCTGTTTGAGCGTCATGAATAAAAAAATACACTTACAAGTGAGTAGGGTTCCATTTCACTGCCCCAGTTGGTAGTGAACCTGCCTTTGCTTTGCTTTGTGAAGCTTGGGGGCGTAGGTTCGATTCCCACCTAGGACAAACATGTGATGAACATAAGTGTTTGTTCTATGTCTGGGTGCTAATATCTATTTATGTGTGTATTTAAATATATGTATGTGTACCTATATCAATCGCTGGCAGCCATAGTACAAACTTTGCTTAATTTTGGGCCAGGCGACTGTGTGAAAATTTTCCGAATTTTATATTTAATTACTAGCTGTCACCCCGCGACTTCGTTCGCGTTTATTATTTATATACATACATATATGTGAGCTATCCTATCTGTTAAGTTAGATCGAACTGCACACGGTGTGCAAATTTGATTGAAATCGGTTAAGTAGTTTAGAAGTCTATAGCGGACAAACAACGTGACACGTAATTTATATATATTAAGAAAAGATTGAAATTGACATAAAAAATAACTGTCTGGAGAGCGGGTGCAGTAACGGGTACCCACAGTTCGGGACTATGTTTTTAAGATTGTACCGAAAAATGTCTGTTTGTATATAAAACCCGCGTTATGTATATTAAAACGAGCGTATGTCGTATATTTGTAAGTATATTTATTTCCTCGTATCATCCAAACGGCTAGATGATTTTGACAGTTTAAGATATCGTAATATTCGTCTTAAAAACCTAAATGTCTTTAGGTAGGTGTGCAGTCGAGTTTTTGGTTGTTTTATTAGACAGATGTAGACTATGGTGATATGGTTCATTTTGCAACAACGTCAAAAAGTGCGCGAAGATTTTTCGTTCAGCCTGAGCCGAGCCTGGCACGATCCAAGAGGAGAATCGCCTTCATTCACACTGGGTTTATTCTTAGAATCAGGCATTTAGGAGTCTTAAACAACCGTCTCTCTACCTACAGACAATACCCTGGCACCCTAGATGTAGGTCCTGGACGTGCGTGGAATGTTTGCGGCGTGCTGATTGTTTCTCGCGAGGCGGCGACAGAGAGATTTATTGTACTTGCTAGTTGTGATATATTGCTGCGGCTATTTTCGGCTTTTGGGCTATGGATTGACTTAATTTGCTACGGTGAGGCTGGTGGTGATTTGGCTACTTTGTACGTGCTAGAAATGTCAACATACTTCACTCCAATTGTTCAGTGAATTACGGTAATTTTGTCAATGTTTGCTCTATCATGTTATCAGGATCGGTGCTTAGATAATGTGCGGCCAAACACAACTACAGCGTTTGTTTAGAAAATCTGACCTGAAACTAATACTGTCACAGTTTGTTTGTGTTTGAGGTCAAAGTTTAAATTGATAAAATTGATAATAATTTCTATTTTAAATGTTAATGTCATTTAATGTCATCTGCTGGGCCCGGTGTATAGCGACAGGCTCGGTCCTTGTCACATTTGGGACTGAATATTGTCCGGTGAAGGGTGGGTGTTGTATTACACCTCTGCCAGCCTTTTCAGGAGAAAGGCGTGACGATATATATATTATAACAGTAACAGTCTAGAAACTAAGCTCTGAGCTTGGTGTTGGAGGACGCGGTAAAAGGCATAAAATGCGGCCTCCAAAATATTCAATAACCTTCTTTGACATTCGGCATAAGTGGAACGGCTCACGACGCAGTAGAATGACACTTTGTAGTAATGGAGCTCAGTAGGAGCATACGCAACGGGACAAAGGTATGTCGACTCTGTTTATCGAGACAGACGTACATTTACACATAGCCTTGTCGCATTCTAACACGATACAAAGTGAAAAATGAGATGTAATAATAATGTACATGTAATACTATGATAGCACGATGGAGGCTATCCACCAAAATATAGGTGTTAGTACACCTAGTTTGGTGGCCATGGCTACACATATTATTGTAATTTTTCCATGTAATAAAATTATTTTGATTTTGATGAGAATAATTTTGTCGCGCGCGCATGCTAGGCCTGCCAGAATGCATTTGGGTCACTGCGTTAAGATACTTTTGACAGTCTGTCGCAATTACAATCACGAATGGATACAATAACACGAATCTAGCGCCACGCTATCTACTGCACTGCACACTAACTACAGCCACGTATTGTCTAGACCAACTTCAATCAACTTACTCGTCAAAGCTCCAGCGTGCATGAGACTCCCAAAGTTGCCAAGTTGCCCAAGTTACCCAACTTATCCCAACTTACCCTATTAATCACTGCCGGACTGATCGAACTCTGAGTGGTATGTTGTGTCGACTTACTTGTGACGTCACTCTGCTAGTTGAATATCATGATGTTAGTTATGTGGTGGGTTGAGGGTTTAGTTACACGATTCATTTTAGAAGAGACATATAGCAAAGTTGAATACTTTATGAATAATTCACTTATGTATCGAATGGTATATAGGTGATCAATCATCAATATTTCATCTACGTATCGATGGGATATTAGTATAAGCGATTCGAATAGTATTTTATAGTGAATCGAAGATACTCAGGTGAATATGTGAAGATTTCACCTATGTATGTGTTACTTGTGTATCGAATATTGGGAACATATGGAAAGACTTGTTAAATAATTTGGCTATAATCCAGTAAGTCCAATTTAATTTTAATTTTAATTATGAATTAAATTTTTGTAAAAATTTAATATTCATATTTAAGTATATCTATTTTTTATTCTATTTATGTTCTAAATTTAATTTAGTTTAATTTTAATTAAAATATAATGTTAGCGATTTTAATAATATGTAAGCGCGCGATCACTCTACTTTGGTAATGCTTTGATCGGACCCCAAGATACCGGCTGCGCCGAGTTTGTGGCCCGTAGCGTTTACAACTTACTTTTGTACTATTCGCTAAATAAATAAATTTGATTTGATATGAATTACTTCACTATATCTGATAAATCAAAAAATAATTTAAGTCTGTTGCGGATTAATGACCTGAATTGACCTGACAACTGAGGCTGAGACTGACAACTGTTGTCGGTTAACAGTTTTAAGCAACAGACTTAAATTATTTTTTGATTTATCAGATATAGTGAAGTACTTAACTTAGCCCTGTGGGAACAAAACAGTTCAGTACGCGCAGGTCTCATTTTTGTCAAAGTCCTCGGCGTCTTCCCCACACCTTTAACTGCGCAGTCCCAGCTAAAACACTGAAAATCCAACCACATTCACAAACAAGTACGCGCAGACTGGGCTTGTACAGGCAAGTCAAAATCGCGCAAGCCATGCCGCGTGGTTGACGCGGTGTACAGTAAAGTTTTACCAACCACACGCTAGAAGTTCAATGTTCAAACTACGTAGTAAAAAGTGTGGGGAAGTTGAAACCTATTGAAACCTAGGCCTATAAGAGTCCCAGCAGACTGCAGACTTTCTATCGTCCGCTATTTTAGGCGGATTGGGCTGTTACTGCTACGTTTGAAGGCAATTGCAATAGCATCCGATACGGACTCGCTATAATGTGCGCATTCGCATACCTCTTCACACTGATTAAGAAGACGATCAAACTATCGGCCGATAGAAAGTCAGCATTCTTCAGGGACCCTAAAGAGTCAATTCCGTCATTGGTTCCACTGTACACTAAAACCAATGACGAAGCGTAAGTCCTCAATTTAAAAAAAAACCAACTACGTAGTTAAAGGAAAAATAATTACTCCATACCAACGAATTATTCAAGCAAAAATATGTAATGTATGCATGCCAGATAAAGCTCTCCACTTATCCCATACATGCTCTGCAATGGAAGCCGAATTCATCGCACGCGGAACCCGCATTCATGTTTCATGCATCCCACACGCGGCAATGTATCGAAAACTGCGAACATTTATTAAACTCGGCAACTTAAAATACCTATCCGAGAAATATGCACAAAATTAATTCGGCAACCGTGAAATTGATAGTAATTTATATTTACGTCGGGAGCTGTTGAGTTGTTTGGTTACTAAGAGAAATTATTATCATCCTTTTAGTCGAGTAAGTATGATGGTCGAGTGTTAGCGAGCGACACCAACCTTCCATTTTTTTTTTTTTTTACCCAGGGTTAACCTTTTATAGGTACCACCCTGCCTCGGGGGAGGCAAGGTGGTTATGTGGGGGTCTCCGCCCTAGTGGCGGCATACCCACTAAAAACCCTGGGGGGTTTCTTCTCGGCGCCCATGTCTCGGGGCTACGGGAACACTCTTGCACTCGACCGCACAGCCCCGACGACGCTGGTCCCCTAGGACCCTTCCCGTATGGTTAGTTCTTTCTTCGAGAGCACACGGAAGCACCGCGCGCGCCACCTCAGGGGTTACGCTTGTCGGGCGACGGACCCCCCCGGGTCCGCTGCCCAAGCCCCCTGTTATGGAGGTTGGAGGTGGGCGTGAAAGATCCTCCTCCGTCGCCCGGCTCTCCGGCGGCGCATTGGAAGATCTGACGTGTCCTCTCGTACGCGTTCCGCCGTTTCCTTCTGGAACATTACTTGTTCACAGAAGGAAACTGTCGCCTCCCACGATCTCTCGCAACCGAGCATTGATTTAACCAGTGCTGGTAGCGAGAGATCGCTTCCCACAATTGAGACGAGGACACGTCGCTCATTTGCCCAAGCTGGGCACTCCTCCACGGTGTGCTGCACCAACCTTCCATACGCCATCCCACTGGACCACGTAAGATATAAATGTACAATGAGTTTTATTATCTGTGGTAGATATCGATGGTTGACTAGTTTTCGGTTATTTAGAGATGGCATTGATTTGGATAATTGAAAAATTGGTTCTATTAATTACTAACCCCCCTCTACCTGTATTCCCCTTAAATAATAATTAATGATTTATGTTAACAAAAGTCACGGTCCCCGGAGTCCGTAGAATGTAATTTTTAAATTTAAAAAAAAGTTGGTTCTTGAAAAAATAAATAAAGCTTCGTTGAGAAAGAATCCGGTTGAATCGAGCTTATTTTGGACTAATTGCTGTTTTTTTTTTCAAAAATTATACTCTACGGACTCTGGGGACCCAAAAGTTTTAATTGTTATTTAAGGGGAATACAGGTAGAGGGGGGTTAGTTATTAAGTCTTAATGTAAGGTTAGGTTAAAGGTTATCAGTTTTACTTTTTACATTGTGAGTACACCACGAGCAGACCAGCGACCCGCCAGCAGCACCCGATCACGAGTTTGACGCATGTGTCAGCCATCGCTCTCCTCAACCATATTTTAATTTTGAGGGAAGAGAACGACCCGACACACGCCTCCGCCGCAAGAAGGTGCCTGCGATAGACATGTCTAAATTTTTTTTTTTCCTCTCTTTAAAACTGCCATCAGTCGGTATCGACTATAATCAGTTCAGTGGAACTACAATAGGGATTTGGGTTTTGGAGGCCATTGCCTCAACCAACCATTATTTTAGCAAGATTTGCTTTCGTTTTAGTCGTTTCACGGCTTGCGAAGTGTCAAGCAAGTTAATAGCCAAAGGATTTGGATGTATGGCTAAGCGTTCCGCATAACGTCTTGTGTGCTCTTTTATTTCCCCCTTTATGGTTGGCATATTTAGATACTCATGTATCTCGTTATTGCGAGCAAACCAGGGTGAATTTACAATGGTCCGCAAAATTGTGTTTTGCGCTCTTTGCAGACACATTATATTGCTATCGCTGGCAACCCCCCACAGCTGGATGCCATAGGTCCAAACTGGTTTGATAACCGCATTGTACAGCAGTAATTTATTTTCCAAAGAAAGAATTGAATTTCGTCTCATAAGCCAGTACAGGTTTCTGTATCTCAGGTTGACTTCATCCCGTTTGCGCTTTATGTGAGTATTCCAGGTGAGACGGCGATCCAGGTGGAACCCTAGGTACTTGATGCACTCGCAATGTGGCAAAATATCATTTCCTAGATGAACTGGGGAGCAGATTCCTCTTCTCAGGCTGAACGTGATGTGATTTGATTTTTGGGCGCTGGCTTTAATCCGCCACTTCACTAGCCAGCGGTACATGCTGTTCAATATTTGCTGCAGCTGCTCACTGGCTTTTGCAGCTGAGATGTGACAGGATAGATAGGCGATGTCGTCCGCATAAGTAGCAACAGTCACAGTAATAATGTCTAAATTTTAATGACAAAGTCACGATAATACTTTTCGATGAATACTTGTACTAAGATGCGTTTAGTAAAAGAGTATCAAATGATTAGATAATAATTTTAGTTTTTTTTTTTATGTAGAATAGGTCAGCGTTTGACCACCAACTCGCCTGATGTTAAGCGACGTTGTGGTCTAAGATGGAGCACGACGACCTATAAGGTACTTATTCACTCTAGCCTTGAAGTTTTGTAGAGTGAACAAGTACAAAGAGCGCAGTTAAGTGAGGCGCTACAAGTGCGCTACTGCTCAGACCCGTCTTTGGAACGGTTACACCGGACTACATCCCGAAACACGACTAGGTCATTGGTCACACTTGGTCCGGTGGGTGGTAACAAGCCACGGCCGAGCCTCCTACAAGAGTTTGCTACCCGGTTAGCACTACCCCGGGGACCACGTGTCAGATAGAATCAGAATAGAATCACTCCTATAATAGAAGGGAATCACTCCTATGGACGTGGGTAGCTCAGCCCCCAAAAATCGCTCTATAGTCAAATCGTTTCCCACCCTTTCTCATAAAATCTGCTATCCAACAATTTCACAAAACCTTAATAGAAAACTTCCAAATAAAAACAAGGATAAAATAAAGTTACAAGTGGGTTATACTAAGAACATTGCACAGTTACACATGCAAATAGAAAATGAGGATCGCGTCTTCAAAATTGTGGGTACTAAGTGTATGCAGCAGTAAAGTACAAGGAGGTTAGCTCCCCGACTATATCCATAATGTAGGAGGCAGCGGCATGTGAATCCGAGACATATTCTTCGTTGCACCAGCCAAATATAATTTTTGGTAAAAAATTTACAAAGATGATAAAACCAAGTATGAAGTATTAAGCATTAGTGATTTAAGAGAAAAAAATACGTAAATCGTAACCGGGATCAATGGCTTAGTCTAGCGTCAAATATACGTTAGTCGTCGCTTAGTGTCCAAGTAAAAACAATAAGAAATAAAATTAATTTCCAAAAACATTTAATGTAAACCAAACCAATAAAATATTTTGGGTAAGATCGCGAGACGCTTCAGTTTTTGAAGAAAGGTGCGAACAACTCTAGTGAAATACAAATAGGCATCGCGAAGTCTGCACTCCGTGCTCCGAACCATTAGATTTACAACCTAGGTCCTCGACGCGCCCCATATAACTATTATCAGGGCTGAACGCAGGGAAGGATATGGTGGGGCATCTTACTTCCTGATTGGGCACACTCATCAAATATGTTCATTGTGTGAACAATACGTATTATGTGCGTATTGTACGTCATCAGCTAAATGACTGGAGTCCGGTGTATTACGACAGGCTCGCCCCCTGTCACATTTGGGACTGAAAATTGTCCGGCGAATTGTGGGTGTTGTATTACACTTCTGCCAGCCCCTTCGGGGAAAAGGCGTGACGATATGTTAGTTTATGTCCAATATGTAAAATGCGACAAAACAACTACATTCTAGCTTCTTTTTTGGCTAGTCGTAATGTTAAATTATTTTTTTTCGCATTTTCGAATATGAAAAGTATACTTACCGGCCTTTATCATGTCTTTCCTCTAACAAATAAGAAATCTGTTCTATTGTTTGTCCATGAAAAGTTAAAATAGGTAGCAAGATTTTTTCACCTATTTGCTTTCTGGTTCATCGTAATTGTAGAAAAGAACTTTATTTGTTGAAGCTTTCTTCATTATTCAAAACCACATAATAAGTATTTATTATTATTTGTATGCCGCACCAGACCAGGACATGTGTACTACCATATTTTAAGATCTGTATGTTGTGTACTAAACCATGTTCCCACAAATAAATGAATCTTGAATCTTTATTTGCTATTGACAAAACAACAAAAAAATTACATCGTCAAAAAAAAAATGCGTATTTGCATAACAAAAAAAAACTTCTTCCACTCCCTGAGCAAATCCTGAGTACGCCCACACCTATTACATTATGTGTTCTGTATTCGGTGTATTTGGGACAAATGGAGGTGAGCTGCATGAAAATGTTTGTAACTTGCGAGAAAATGGCAAAGAAAATGCAGGCAGCGTAGTGTCTGTTCGGTTTCAGTTTGTTTTAACTAACATGAAATGATTGCAATGTAGGCAGCATTTTGGGTAAGTACAATGCTTACTTACTAAAAGTAGTGATTAATTTTATTAGCTTCAAATTTTACTGATTTAGTTCTAATTCTTTTAGTGTTTCTAGTTTTTAGTGGTTATTTCTTTTTACCGAGCGCGGCAAAATGTTTATAGCGCTCCCGCTTAGTTTAGAAGGTTAAGAAGTTTTGTTAATTGTCACAATTCAAAGTTGTAAAGAAAATATTAGGTCTGTGTCTCCATCTATGGTCTATGTCTGTGGTCTGTGTATAGAGTAGTACTGTAAACAAGTATAAATTAAAAATTATATAAAAAAAACCATTTTTATCAACAACCATTTTTATCAAACATAGCTAAGAAGAAGAACAACCCCGACTAATTCACTATTCAAACAAAAAAAAATCAAAATTGGTTCAGCCGTTCGGGAGCTACGATGCCACACACACATACACACACACACACACACTCAGAGAGAAAGAGAGAGAGAGAGAAACACACACGCACACACGCAGAAACACACTGGACGGACATAGTTGGACTGCAGTTAGCAGAACACAGGACCGAGGAAGTACTGATTACTAGCAAGAAGCAGGTGGAAACCATCACATTACGAGTTGGAGCGCACGAAATCGAATCTCAGCCGTCACTTTAGTATCTAGGAGTAGTGATCGATGCCCGACTTGACTTCGAGCGTCAGGTACAACACGTAGGGGCCAAAGCGTCGGTATTAGGAGCGACCTTATCGAGTGTTTGCGTTTTTTAGGCTTTAGTCGCAGTGCGTTATGCCAGCCCCGTTTTACATCTTAATATATAGTTACTTACCTACTACTGTATAATAAAAATATACCTAAGTCAAAATATTTAAAACGGACTGGGAGTCAAAGTCAAAATGTTTTTCTTCGATTTGGGTATCTTTGATACCCCAATGATAAAAAAGACTTTGACTCCAGTCCGTTTTAAATATTTTCACATGTATTTTAGCCTATTAAGAGCCCACGACGGCCAGACCTTCGTTATTGAATAAAAGCTGAAAGTTCTCCTGTGCGTGTCCCCTATACAGTTAAGAACGACCATGGACTATAGAGTTTAGGTAGGTAGTGGTTATAAAGGTGTATAAAGTACCTTAAATTCGTTAAAGTATGAAGCTTATTTTTTTATATTTTATTAGGGATAACTTCAGAAATCTCGCTATTCATTGCCGGACACTTATGACAGTTGCTACCCACTGCCAGAGACCCCTAAATTAAAAAAATATATATATAATTATACCTTCGTTACAGTATAAAAGCTAAATTTTATATATGTTACTTGGGGACCTATGAAAAAATGTTACCTCAAAAGCCGGACAGTTTTAATGGTTTTTACACCTTGCCAGACACATTGAAAGTCCGCTCTAGGTGCGAGCGCGAGCGCTTAGTCGATTGCGACCTTTAAAGATATCCAATAAAAAAAAAAAAAAATATTATTATAAAATACAAAAAATAGCATTATTACATGTAAAAAAAATATTTATTCGTTGTCGTCGATATTTTCATTTTCTTCGTCACTACTCGCCCAGTCGATTTTGACCGGAAGAAGTTGCGAAATTTTGACGCTAGTAATCTACCACCTTGCAAAAGCGAGCTATTGCAACAATTTCTGCGAGCAAATTATGGCTGAGTCTGGACGTCGTGGGCTCTTGCTCTATTTTTGTACTTATGAACGTCAAAGTTTTGACTCAGAAGAACAGGCAAGAAACGGAGGGGCATTATTTTTTCAAAGAATAAATAAATTATTGTCTCACAAATTTTGGCTTACAACTAGGTAATATCTTTACTTATTTAATAGTCTTTTCTTAAAGCCAAAACTTCCGAGACCCTGGCATTTAAGGACCTCGCCGCATCACACATGGGTGCAGCCAGGATGTCTTGGAACATGCCAACATATCGGGGGTATATGTCATACAAGCTGCGCCCCGCGGTTTCAGAAATCAGAAATCAGAATTTATTGATAACTCCAATAGTTACACGTCACAGTTCGATAAATGTCAAAAGTTAAAACATGTCAAAACAGTAATTACATATGTCAAATGAAATAAATAATTAATGTCAACAAAATAAATTGCATACCTATTATTCTTAATAATATAACTATCATTATATAAAATAATAATAATAATTTAAAAGTCTCTTATTTAAAATAAGATTCAAGGTCTTAAAACAGATTATCTAGTAACCAAGCTCTGAGCTTGGTTTTGAAGCACGCGGTAGAAGGTGCATCCCGAACGGTAGCTGGTATACGGTTATAGATTGCGGGCCCTAAAATATATACTGACCTCTTCGACTTGACGAGACGATGTGATGGCGTCATCAGTTGGTCTTTCTTTTTAGTACTACGCAAATTAAACCTGCTATGGACGCCCCTACGTCGAAATATGTGTAGGTTAGCATGGGTGCATGTTTCACCTGCGGTTAAAAAGTATCCTATGTGCTATTCTAGACTATACTCTATCTTTGTGCCAAATTTCATCCAGATTTGTTCAGCCGTTCTGGCGTGAAAGAGTAACAAACATCCATCCATTTTTACAAACTTTCGCGTTTATAATATTAGTAGGATTCACTAAACATACGCGCTCTCATAGTCTCGCTGATGCCCAACATAGACACGTGACGTTTTGGCGTCGGGGGTTAAAAATGTGTCTGTTAATCGTAGATGGAGAATGAGCAATTTCCGTTTACTACGTTAATTGTAAAATATATATTTTTACGATTTCAAAATTCTTTCACTATTAAAGAGCATAAACCTCCACAATTATTTAGTGCCATAGGTTTTGATACATAAGTGAAGCCGCGGGCAGAAGCTAGTACTAAATAACGATGATAGATGGAGAAATCCTAAAAACGTCTCAAATGAAACCGCAAGACGCAGCATTAAAATATACAAACCATATAACGAGAGAACATCTTGCAGATTTCGCAAGCCTGCATGCGCTCGTATCCGATAGACGCGCTGATCCTATTACAGATGGTCTAGCAACGGATTTGAGGACAACTGCATGTTCGAAGACATTTTAATATCATGCAATTTTTAAGAAGATATTTTGGTATTTTTAGCTATACACTGACTAAAATCCTTTACCAGAAAGGGGCCAAATCAAATAAAATGCCTTTATTATATTGAGATTTTTTTAAATTTATTTATATTTTTCTTTTTTTTAATTACACTCCACGGACTCCGGGGACCGTGATCTTTGTTAACATTAATCTTAATTATTATTTAAGGGGAATACGTGTAGAGGGGGTTAGTTATTAAACTTTAATCTAAGGTTAGGTTAAAGGTTATCAGATTTACTTTATACATTGTGCACCCGCAAGCAGCACCCGATCACGAGTATGACGCATGTGCCGGCCATCGCTCTTCTTAACCATATTTGAGGCAAGAGAACGACCCGACACACGATGATGCAAGAAACTTACTTAACCCACTTAACACTAAGGTTAAGGTTCAAATTATTATTTTTTAATTTGAACCTTAACCTTAGTGTTGGTAATAATTTAACTTTTATATCTTCATGGAAAAAATATGCCCCTCAATCTTTCTGAGTAATGGCTCTTTTTCAGAAGGTCGTAGAATAATTCATTTGACGTTCATACGTGTATTTTCGAAACCCAATTTATCAGACATTAGAAATCAGAGATCGGAATGCGGTGGTGATGGAGGCTCTGGGACGGCAGGAGGTCATGATGTTATGATAGTAAAAATACAACATTTGAACACGCTTCTGTGAGACAATTACAATTTATTTAAAAATATCATAAACATTGTACTACTTGCCTGCAAATTTTCACGGAGATCGGATTAACGTAGGTACTCAATTTATCGTCTGATAAAATATATTAACATACAAAAAATGCTGACTTGTTCCTGTAGACTCGACTTGTTCCTGTAGACTCTGACACTTTACTTCGCTTGATCAACAAATACAAAAAAATAGAGGCTTAAACCGCATAGTATCTGTACTGCAGTGTCAACTCTAGTATGTAGTAAATTCTGGCTCAATGTTGACCCGTCGTCCTACGTCAGCGAACGACGCGACGCGACGCGACGCGACGCGACGCAATGCGATGTGGAAATGTCAGACAGTAGCTGTGCCAACACTATTACCCTGCATGGGCCTATACATCAATCCAGGATGAGACGCAACGAATCCACGTCGTATTGGTCGTGTACCATTGCGTCGCGTCGCATAGCGTTGGTCGCTGATGAAATTGCAGAAATTCGTCTCTCGTTGCTGCATTTTAGAAATAGCGCCAGTAATATTTTGCATGCGCTTGTGTGTTAATATTTTAGCATTACCGCTTTGGCTCTGTTCTATAAATAACTAGCGCGCTTTTCAAATTGGGTTGCTGTTTTTGGAAAAAGTAGCTTTCGTATTCATACGGACGTGGATCAGGCCCATGATCGTGGATCTATTCTGACGCGTGAGATGTTATCTTGATCGCTCTCACTCCTATGAATTTTCAAACGAAAGAGACAACGATCAGAAAATAACTCACGCGTAAGAATAGAGCCACAGACTCGCAAAGTCTGTTCAAAGGCTGTTCAAAGGACATGGCATACTGATTTCGTTATCATAGTCAAAAGGTTTCCTCTAATTGTTTTAAGACCACTATTTTTAATATAATGATTATAATGTTTTTGAAGTTTTCATCCTATAGAGTATATCCCCATTTAACTCCTAACCTATCTTAGTTGTACATAACGTAGAAATTTATATATTTATCTATTTTTTTTTCGCATACCAGTAAAACAAAATATAGTTAAACACATTTAATCAAAGTTAAACACATATGAAACGCTGCAGTGACATAACCCGACAACTCTATAGTAGGTACAATAAGCAAACTTGTACTATGGCTGCCAGAGACATAAATACATACTTATCTACATATTAACACCGAGCGTCATAACAAACACAAAGTTCATCACATAAAATGTTTGTCCTAGGTGGGAATCGAACCCCAAGCTCAGAAGGCAGGTTCACTACCACCTGAGCCACCGATGCATTTAATTAACTAATTAATTAATTTCCATAATATTAGTCAGATTTCAACAAGCAAGCACATATAATTCTGAACAATAAACGGAAACATTTGCATAGCGAACGCTCACACTGATTTCGTAATCCACCTTGTTAAGTTAACTAGCGTCCAGATAAACCGAGTTCCGTAGGATTAGTGTCGTTTTAGTAGAAACGCCAGGTTGTTCTTACCTGACTACAGAGGCGATATGAACGGATGTTATTCTGTTTTGTATGTCCGTTTGAAAACTTTGACGTTGTGTATCTTTGATACCCAATTGAGTAAAAACATTTTGACTTTTTTTTTAATTTAAAATACCTGATATTTGATCTAAGTGTCTTTAAGTCTTGAGTGAATTGGTTTCTTTTAGGCAAGCATGCCTAGAATGCCTGTCCCACAGATCTAAAACAAATTTGTGGTCTACATACATACCTATACATATAGTCACGTCTTTTTCCCGTAGGAGTAGGCAGATACCACTTCTCTCCACTTGCTACGATTCTGGCACACATCTTTCGCTTCGTCTACTTCCATGAGTCCCATCACACATACTCGTTACGGGTACTCCTTACCTGGCCTTTTTTTAAAACGTCATATGATCCTCATACGTTTTCCTAAGTTACCCCTTGCCGACTTGACCATTCACACTCGTCTTGTAAATCTGCTTCGTCAATCTTCTTTCATCCATCCCAAAAACAAAGTCCGGCGACCTAACTAACTTCGACCTAGGCGACCTAGACTAATTTCACATTGGCTTAAGGTATTCTATAGCCATTTCGACTAGAAGAAGAAGACGAGCGAAGAGAGCGAGTAATGATACTGACGAGCCTCTAAACTTACCTACAGAGTGACAAAGTGCAATTTCAATTTTTTTTACGACTTTTGCACTTCTGTAATCATTCTTAAGTAACTAAGAATTTCCCTTGTATTATGGATTCATTTAACAGCTAATGATGTAGACAACCTCCCTATGAAATGGAATTTTTTATTTGCTTTGTCTACCTTTTGAATAAATCAGTCAAAAGATACCCCTTAAAAATGCGGATATTTTTCATAGCTCTATTTTCGCTTAAGAACGTTTTAAAAAAAAACCAAGAACATAGGGGCAAAGATATTGTTAATTTAATTGTACATGTTAAATTTCATTATAATCTGACAAACGGTTTTCAAGAAATTTGAGTAGCGCGTTTGTTTGGAAATTTCAGAACGTCGCGGCCCTCTTAAGAGAGAGAGCACTGCAAACAGCGAAGTGAGGCCGGTTTTTGTCAACATAATAATGTTGCAGTAGGTTTGATAATTGTTTAAATTTTTTTGTAAGCTGAAGTGTTTCAAGTTTCAGTTTTTGGATTTTTATCAAAATGGCGGAGATTGGGTTAACTGGGGCAAATGCGTCTGTGAGGCAATTGCGTCTCTCAAGAATTACTGACAAACCCCTAACAAATTAGGCAACTAGCGCCATCTTGTACAGATTATTGCAACTAAAGATAGAAAATGATATGGGTGGCGCCTATTTGTGAAAGGTTTGTCAGTAATTATCGAAAGACGCAATTGCCCCAAAGACGAATTTGCCCCAGTTTGACTCTGTTTTTTTACGTTTTTTCGAGCTCTTTATCTCATAGAGACATTAGTATAGTCGGATGGAGAGAGAAAAAGAGAGAGAGATTAGTTCTTCTTTGTTCTTAGTGGGTTGAAATATTACTACAAATTATTCCAGAAAACTATAACAGCTACTTCTAAAACTTGTTTAACAATACAGATTGAAACGCTTGGAAGCTTTCCAAATGATATCCTCAGTGAATTCTACTTGACTAGGTGGTTTAATATGCAATGTTCATATGAGTGTATGAGATCATTATTTGTAACAGCTTTTGTGAGCTTTGCTTAACTAAACAACAATTTTAACCCATTTCTAATCGTCGTATCGAAATAGAACTTTGTTCATGATGGATGTGTAGTGCGGATGACAAAACTATAATTTGGTAATTCGGAGCTAATCTGATGATGGACTCCGGAGGTGAAACGTGTGTTTTATGTTGCATTTTTTTACTTGTTATTTCAATTTCAATTTATTATCCTAATATCACTAATGACATGTTATTGTAAATCATCTGATACATGACTGGAGCCCGATGTGTGGCGACGGGCTCGCCCCTGTCACATTTAGTAATAAATATCATCCAGCTAAGTGTGGGTGTTGTATGACACCTCTGCTAGCCCCTTCGGGGAAAAGGCGTGACGATTCGATGTAAAATTTATTGCTATTTACTCATTGTTATTTTGATTTATTTTATTATTAGCTAGCTGCACCCTGCGGTGTTACCCGCGCCGCGGTTAAAAAGTACATATTACAGTTGTATAAAATGTTACTTATAGAGCTAATTAGATTACGCGTGCGATTTAATCAGAGCTCAGTTTTAGCTTGAGTTTACTTCATGAGGGGTAATTTGCGTGATATATGCCGCGCCCACGACCGCCCTAACCACGTTCATGACTCGTTCATGTCCGCGACTTCTCAAATCTGTGATGCGTAATCTGGTGCCGTTGCACAATATTGGTGCATCCAGGTTACAACAGCAACAAAAAATGCACTCACACTCAAACTTTCACCTTTATAACACATGTCTGGCGCTCACCGGTCGAGCAAGGTAGATGATGACGATGTGTCTGGTGATGGACACAGGTGAGGAAGAAGTACTAAATACTGATGTGCATTTCAGTACTAAAATAGTACTGAAATGCACATCCAAATAGTTATCATATAATTATGTACAGGGTGTTCTGAATTCATACCATAATCTTTCAGAGTAGAGTAAGAGTAGTTTCAGAGTAAGAGTGTTTCAACATTGCGTTAATTAATGCGTTAATGCGTCTCATTAATTTCGAGTTATTTCATATTTTGTCTAGTATTTTGTATTTAATTTTTCACAAAACAGTTATTCCGATCACCCTGTATAATGTAACAACAGCGCTCTAACCGTGATCAGATCTCACCGTATCTCCCCGCACGGCGTGCAGTATAAACTAATTGTTAATTAATTCAATCAACGCTAGTCTCGGACGGCTTATAGCTAAATGCATTATCTATGTTGTCATACACACACGGGTGTAAACTGCAAACAATGATCAATCTTAATGTGTATGTTAAAGAGCTCAGTTTTCGTCTTGCATCATAATTATAAACTTACATTTTGTGCGTTTCTTTTTTCATTTTATGCAGTTACTTTTTATCAGATTACTTTTTACAAACATTCATACATACATATCGTCACGGGTTTCCCCCGAGGGGGCTGGCAGGGGTGTAATACAACACCCACACTTCACCGGACGATATTCAGTCCTAAATATGACAGGGGCGAGTCTGTCGCCATACACCGGGCTCCAGTCATGTAGCAGATGACATATAATACGCACATTTATGTTCACACAATTTTGACATTTTGACATGTAACATTTTGTTATTAATAAATGGCTATGACTATGAATATGAAAATAAACAAATTGGTGCGTGTCGGTAGCTGGGTTTGAACCCACGTTTAGATTGGTGTATTATAAGCGCATTTGCTCAAGTTTCTTTTTTGGCTAAATTTTTTATTGAGAACTAGCTGTGCCTGTACCTGTGTGTGTTACTCGTACCTGCAGTTAAAAAGTAGCCCTTGTATGAATACAAAGTTGTAGCTTAACAAGGGCTACTTCGTACTAAATTTCATTAAAATCCGTTTATCCGTTTGTGCGTAAAGAAGTAACAAGCAAACACTTCACACGTAGCATCGTAGCACCATAGTAGCTGTAGAAGATCTACGGCGTAGCTTTGATTTACAGCATAACATTACTTCCACAGCATAATGTCATTATTGTATATTTATATTGATATTTTGCTGTGGGGATCAGCTGCTGAAGTAGAGGTCATTTTTATTTTGCAAAAGCGAGCGGTCCGCGCTATCTACGGGATGGGTCCCCGCGAATCATTGAGGATTTATTTAAAAATCCCGCTGCAAAATGTTGTACCCTATATCACTTTCGCTACCAAGACACCTCACATGTCGAAATCCAGGAATGAAAGAAATGCTGTTTAGGCTGTAGGGCGTGTCAATGAATTTTCAACAATACATATGTACATACACACAAATATTCATACAAACACTCGAAAACACACCCCTCCGTCTTGCGCAGTCGCGTAGAAATAATAATAATAATAATTATAATAATTTCGGGACACTTCCACACACGGTCGCCTGACCCCAAACTAAGCAAAGCTTGTACTATGGCTGCCAGATACTGATATACATACATAGATATTTTTAAATACATACTTAAATACATATTAACACCCAGACATAGAAAAAACACATATGTTCATCGCATAAATGTTTGCCCTAGGTGGGAATCGAACCCACGCCCCCAAGCTCAGAAAGCAGGTTCACTACCAACTGTGCCACCGAGGCAGTCAATGGAAACGAAGAAATGGAAAAGTCAAATGGAAACGAAGTAGATTTTTTTTTTTACAAAAGTTTAGTTTAAGAATGATTATGGCGTTAATAACGTTGTACCATTTCCTGTTGCCATCTTTTATTAATACGCTAAAATGGAAAGAGACGCAAATAGTTTAAGCCCGCTCAGATTAGCTTAGTTCAGAGGGTGGTTCAAGAGAACCGGCACCATGTTTATTGTTTGATGGACGCAGGACGCGCATGCCTAACGAGTCACTGGGTCGCAGTGTATTTGTCTTGATGACTGGACAGTGGTCTAGAACGCCTTTGTGTACACTGAGGTCTGGGAGCTGGTGCAAGTGATGATCTTAGTGTCTTCAAGCCTTGAGTGAATTTTTTTAAGGCATGCGTGATCCATCACAGTAACAAGCCCGACAGAAAAGATGTAAGATAAGGATGAGGTACATATTGCAGATATCTTTCTATACCAGATACCAAGTATCAGGATAGTAGAAACTTTCGAAAGGTATTTCACTCTATACTCTTTCACACAATTTACTAAGTGTGATCATAGATCGCACTAAGGATCACATCGCGGAGGGGATAACATCTCCGCATCGTTGCTGCTATCCTGGTACCTGGTATCTGGTATCGACAAATAGCCGTAATCTCGAATGCCACCGATACAACAAAGTCAAAACAAACCAAAGCCAGAGCTTTTTCTAAGAACCAGATTCCTATTTATGCGGTTGAATAAAACTTTTTATCTTATTTTTTCTTACAACTTACACCCAACCGTCCCGCCCAGCACATTTCAACATTCAGCCTTTGTCCTACGGGTTGGTTTCACAATGCCGGCTTAGTATCCACACGGCTCCTGTTCCTAGAAGGTCTAATAGTGTCGGCGTCTCGTGACAGACTTGTTACTTGTACTCAAGGACACTTGTCTTAACATACAAATCCTATGGTCAGCTATAAGGTTTAGCGCATACGGGTCACTTTTGCCTCTACAGTTTTATTTTTTCCCCATAGATTTTGTCTCTGTGAAATCTCTGTGTGTCTATAAGTACACGCACTATATAGTATAAAACAAAGTCGCTTTCCACCACTGACTGTCTCTATGTAAGTATATCTACTACCATTATTGTAATTAATTATTATCATTAGCGTAAGTTGGGAACTGGCGCTAATTCAATAAATTATTCAATTAGCTCCAGTTCCCGATTTACGCTACTAAATAGATCCTAAACCACGCACAAAACTCTGATGAGGGTTTTCACCATTACTTGTAAATTTTTTCACAGAAGGTATATAAGAGGCGGGTGGATCGCTAGGATCTTCATAAACTGGAACAGAGACAAATAAGCAAAACTAGCTGCAGTCCGTGCTATGTTTCAAAGAATTACCATTAGACTTACCATAGAATTACCATTTACATACCCAAACATAAATTAAACAATCTGGAGTACGAAACTGAAATAAATAATACTTTAAAATCTGTTGGTGCTTGGCTAGAAAATATAAATTTAAAATTAAATATAGACAATACTAAACTCCTGCATTTCAGAAACTACAAACAACTTCCTTTGCAACTTAACATTTCTTACAAAGATAGACAAGTTGATATAGTGCAAGGTACCAACTTTCTAGGCGTGAGTATTGACACTCATCTTAATTGGAAATCCCATATAAGCAAAATAAATAGTAAACTTTCACAGTATTGTTAGGTTTTATCCATACTGTCAAGTATCTCGTCTAAACAAATATTAACGCTTACTATGGATACGTTTATCCTCAGTTAAAATATGGAGTGATATTTTGGGAAAACTCAGTAGAGGTTAACTCTACTTTCAATATGCAAAAAAGATGTTTAAGAATTATTTTTAGATTAAATAGTTCGGATAGTCTCAGAGAGGTTTTTAGGACTAATGGTTTATTGACTCTTGCTGGAATATCTCGTACATTTACGAAACTTGTTCTTTTGTCAATAAATAATTTATACTTCTTTTGTAATACGCAATCCAATCGCACTTATTTTAGAAGTTCTAGACATAAGCATAATATCTGTATACCCCAACTCAATAATAGCATGTTTTCTAATAGTGCATATGTAATGGCTCTTAAAATGTATAATACCTTACCCCTTGACATAAAATTATTGGAAGGCTAGAGAAATAGAAGAGATATAGAGAATAGATTCAAAAGTGAACTTAAATCCTGGCTTACTCATAAAGTTTTTTACACTACTAAAGAATATCTTGAGGACCGGAAATTAATCTAATATCTATTATCTATAAGTACTTGTATTACTAAGTAGAAACTACTGTATAATTGGAAAACAAAAATTGTACGCTCGAAATAGGCTGGCTGTTGATACTAATTTACAACTTGGAACAACTTTTGTGCACAGTTATTCAATAAATATATTCTTACAAGCTGCGCCCTGCGGTTTCACCCGCGGTTAAAAAGTATCTATTATTTAGTAGTAAAACGTTCTATCTAGAATCATCTACACTTTGAGTGTGAATACCTAACTAAATTAGATATCTTTGTAATTGGATTTGGTTATTATGCTAACGAGAATAAGGTATAAATTGAATTAAATTAAGATTTTAAGATATTTAGTTAACACGTCTTCGTCTAGGGAAGAAACATAGGGAAAAATAATGAATGTTATAAAATATACCTTGTTTTTTAAACTTTTGAGTGCTGGGTCTTAAATGCATTAATATGCCAAAAATAAAATAAATGTTTTACGAGATAGAGTGACGAGACGAGCAAGTCCCTCGCCCGATGGTAAGTGTCATTCTTACCCAAGGCTGAGAAATTTGATGTAATAATTCTTTGTGCCAGTAATTTCTCTTTATTATACTATTATTATGTTAATAACTTAATAAGAAAAAATAAATAAATAGGATTCTGTAATAAAACATATAATTCTGTAACTTACTCATATAATATATTTTTTATTTGAAAATTCTTGGTACAATGTACATTTTCGGACTTATTCTGATATATGTACTTACTGGCTAAAATGTATATAACAATACTGAGCTCATTGGTTCGCATTGACGAAATTATAATCTTGTTTAAATCGTTTTCTTAAATAAATTTGATGTAAAAAATAATAATTACATAATCGAATCAGTACTCAAAAAAATGTGTATAATCTGATAATTATATTTAACTAAGAGTATCTTTTAGTTCGCTATCTAAAAGAAAATACTTAATAATGCCACATGGAATTCGCTATTTTTAATATTATATAGCTAGTGATTTTAATTATATACATCCCGATTAATTATAACGCTTCTAACAATTGACAATATTTTGTCTAATTATACATAACATAAGTTTTTATGACATTTACGTGAACAATAATATTTACATTATTATGATGATATACTTACTTAAACCATACTCAAAAAACTCAAAAAATCGTATATTGTTACTGATCAATATTACATTATCATCAAATTTAATTTTGTATTTTAATTTACTATTTTAATAATATATAACTTTACTACTGTGCAATATATTTTTGGATGGCTACTCAAATACAATTTAAATCCGTTATGCTTACAAAATGTATATACTTACTGAAATATAGATAACTAGATAAGTATTATATATAAATAATTATATATTTTACCTAATGCCCATTCCTTGAACAGGTTAACGTTATCAATTTTATATGCGAAGGCATATGTATTTACAATATAAATAAGCGAATCGTATTGCTTTTAATATTTTTCTCAGGAATTATCATAAATTATTTCCTATTTTGTTAGATATTAATACTATTAATTTACATGACACTAAATCAAACAGCCTATTTATGAAAGATAAAATTATTAAAAATTACTTCTATTTGTAAAAAATACAACATATTTCATAGTTTTTTTTATAGTTGAAAATATAATAATGGTTTAACTTTTATTAAACAGACTTTAGGTAGTATTATTTGAAATATGTTATATTTTGCTTAAAAACAATTCACATTGCAATTTTTGGCAATTTCACTACTTATTTAGTTTTTTTATTATAATATTTCATAATCGAGTGCGTTGTATTAGAACGTTTTATATAATGAGAGCTAAGCGTAGCATTGTGTTAATTATAGTTATATACTCTTGTATATTTACAATTGTTACGTTATAATTATATTAGTTGTATAGTACAAAACATTTTACTAAACATTTTGATTCCTACTTATGTTTAAGTGACTATTTTGAAACAATATACATTTTATTATATAATAAATTGCGTAAATATAATAAATATTTCTAGTCCATCGTATGTGCTTCACGACTAGATCTATAGAAGTGCTCTCATACGTATTTTTTCTTTCATATTCATTTTTATATTCTTTTTTTCATACTCAATTGTAATTAGCAGCAAAAACTGAAGTATATACATAACAGCAAAACTTAACATATGTGTTAGTACTTGCCTCATATATGCATTTTCATCAGATTGGACAATTGTTTTAATGCTAAAAATGTTAAATTCAAAATGTTTTACAAGTTTCAAACTTTGTTAGGCAGATACACTTAAATCCATGCTTACACGCTCTTCAAATTACAAACAATTAATTAAATAGATAAATAAAACGAGAAATCTACAACAAGCGTATTCACCCTGTTAAACCTTTGCATTCACTTATATACAACAGATCATTTAGCAATTAGCATTTTGGTTTTTAAGAATTATGCCGTACTGTAAATTGAATCTTACCGATCGATATAAATCGATTAATCGATAGGAGCATCTTGTCGACTATTTTCTCAACGCTCGTGTTAATTAAAAAAAATAGCACATGATGTCAAATGCATGCTGTTACTATGCACACTAAAACATTTTTAACATCTTATTAATTAATATTTTAAGTCACAGGATATTCAAGACAAGTCACACAAGCACACTACGCCTTCAAATTTCTACCTTACCCAAATGTATCCTTTCAAAGTACACTAAAGTATTAAAATAACTATAAGGTTGAAATTGCGTTGAAGGAAGCGCCCACATCCGTCTTCTATTTTATAAATATATTATATCTCATGTACCTTAGAATGCTCGTTCAACTAAATGCTCATATCGTGTGAGTATTTTCTTGGTGTGTCAATAGCTAAAAGGTTCAATTTAAGTGATTGCTAAGGTTTATCAGTGCCTTAACATGAGCTCTTGCAGGTCTAAAATGGCCCCTTTGAATGATTCACCTGACAACGAGTAATAGACCTAATTCCTGGCAGATCATTAGCAGTTCCGCTTATTTTTGTCAAACAGTTGATTAATTCTGTCATTCATACACAGTTCAGTAAATTATTAAGTGTATTTTGGTCTTAATATTGCCAGACATATAAACAGAGACATGAATCGCAATCCGATCCATTATGATTCGGAAAAGCAGACGTTTTAGACCTGCTGATTACCCTGGCTAGATAGCCTATTTAATCCGAGCAAGTCTTGCAGCATTGCTCCTTGTACCGCTTGAGAGCGCACATGTTCATGGCGCGAACGTTCTCGCAGAAACGGGACGAGTCGCGGCACACGCCATCTATGGACGAAATAACATAACTATACGGGTACGTAAAACATGAAACGTAAAAACTGTGCGTCAATCGCGTCGCAGCTACGCTGTTGTCACGATCAGTGTGACATACCCTATAAGTACGCACTTTGCAAAAAATGCGGCTTACAAAATGCTACACTGAATACGAAAGGTTGACAGAATATACCGTTAGTTGCTTGATGAACGATTTTTGTCTCTAGACTGGTAGCTCAAACAACGTAACGTAGACAAACATAACCCTCCATCATGTTGAAGATGCCCCGCAATGTCCCATTGTTGTTGTTCCCGCTAACTTTAACTGTTATCGTTTCGAAGTCCTAATAAATTTAAAAGAAAAAAAAGAGAACGGAAGTCAGAGAGAGAGAGAGAGAGCGGGTTAGATCCCAGCTGAAGGCACGCACCAAGTTGTTCATTGTCTGAACATATTAGGTGCGTATTTAATATCATAATCTGCTATATAACTGGAGTCCGGTGTATGGCGTCAGGGTTGCCCCCTGTCACATTTGGGACTGCATACCGTAAAATATGTTATGACTATATCAAGAATTTGAAAAAAAGGGTGAGAATTGGTGATGTTACTTTTACACAGTGGCAGAGAGCATTTCCGAGTGACAGCTGGTCTCGGCATCGCCTCACAAGCGGCGCCCGCGCTGCGCTCGCGCCGCCGCGCGCCGCCGCGCCACACGCAGCGGAGCAGTCGGTGCTGGCGCCCGGGCCCGCCGCACCCGCCTACACACTGTCACAAACAACCTGGTATGGGCAAGGGTCGTCTTCTTCTTACTTTTCTTTTCAGTAATAGATATCATAATAGGCGGCTTACATACTCTTGTAACTTAAAAAATTGAATTGACCCGGATAGTGTCCAAGACAATAAGCACTTTTTTAATACTGAAGTGTAATTAAAAAAACTGAGCGCTGAGCGAATATGTATTTTTTAGGTGTTAATTTCTTGTCTTTGACCACAATGTCGATTACATCAGGCGAGATCGTTAAAAAAAAATATAATAGAACCTTGTTCAAAAAAGTATTTTTATAAATCGACAAAGATAAATCATACCTAGCAAAGGTATTAGGTTCAATTTAACCTCTAACCTTGGTCCAAGGTCCGACAGCCCAGGCTGGTCTGCAAGGCTTGGGCTCTCGCCTGGTCTTCTCAGGCTGCATGCTGTAGTCGCACGAGGAGTCGTCCAGCAGGGTGCCGTTGGAACTGACGCACTCAACTCGACGACGGACGACGGCTGGTTTGGACAATAAAAATAAACTTCAACCGAGAAAACAGTTGCAATAAATTTTAAGGATTGGCGAAAAAAGGGAAATGGATTTGGGTCATAAGCCAACCGTTTTATGTTGGACATACAAATTATGTTAAAGCACACTACGTATTCCAAAACATGGTTTTTCTTTCCTAAAAAACTTTGCCTCCGTTTTAGGAACAACTTCCTTTGAATTGTAGTCGGGGTCTCTTGTGTAAAAACTAACTAAGTAACTACCCCAACTGCTGTAGGTTCGTAGGTCAAAAGACTTGTTCGGCCACCTCTTCCTTCTTCATCTTTTATTCTCTACTATTTAGATCTTTTCTTTCACATCCTTTTTGTACGTCAATTCTACTTACCAGCCCCTCCAGAGAGACACCTAACCTGCGACCACGAAGTCGCGCGCCACGTCGCGCAACTGCTGCCTCGACAATCACGCAGCACTTGTGGCGGGGTGATGTGTCGTGAGAGACACTCGTTCGTTTCCACTGTTGTCGTGGCGTTGCTGGTTTTGTGCTGCCATAAATAAACAAGTGATAAGATAAGAGGCAATGTATAAACAAAATTAAGTTATTTTTGATGTTTGTATATTTTACCTGACATACAGCACCTCGGATCCGATGGCCTAACTGACCGCACAGAGCAGTGCACGGTGACCAGTCGGTGGTCATCCAAACATATTCCTTCTCGTCTGGGGCTTTTGGTCTGAAAATATCGATGCTGTGTAATATATTATGTTCTAAAGAAGTCTTATTTCTATTTCAAATCTTATACCTTTAAATGAGCAATTCTTGTATATAAATATATAATTGGAATCTCGGAATCGGCTCCAACGATTTTCATACAAATTAGTATATAGGGGGTTTCGGGGGCGATAAATCGATCTAGCTAGGAATCATTTTTAGAAAATATCATTTTATTCGTGTTTTATCGATAAATAATCAATCTCAACTGAAAAATATGACTCTTCCTGACATCTATTGGCGAATAATAATACTACTATTTTTTGTGAGCAACTAATTGCTTTAACGACACAACAGCAGATGGCGTTGTTAAGTAACACGAAATCAATGAGTGTTTGCTTTGAGGTTAGACTAAAATCAATTGTTTATTATCCAAAAAACACAATTAAAAAATTAAAAAAAATACCGAGCAAAGCTCGGCCATCCAGGTACTTTAATTAAAACATCAAATGAGCAAGCAAGTTGGTTAGGGAATGCAAATGAATGCATTTTACATTTATCAACTTGAATGGTGTAGTAATGAACAATGTTAATTTATTCTTTAATTCTTTTCTTTCGTTTTGTATTGGTCACCCATAACTTACTGACCATAAACCAGAGCTGCTTTATTTTAAAAGTTACTCACATATTTTCCGTAGTAGTTTCAACATGCTCCACCAAGTTTTCAACTCTAAAATCCTGCATGTGCTTGTTATAATCTTCATTCACGATTATAATATCGGAGTCGTCATCTTCAGGGAATACGATTTGCTTGTCATCGAGACTTATAATATGAGTCTTGGTTGGGACTCCGTAGTTCTGGTACATTATTATGGAGTCTACAGTTCTTTGGCCTCTTGAATTTCCGATGGTCTGTGAATTCCAAAATACCTGAACATATCAGTTATAAATAGTAATTATTACGGACTATTTTGATTGATGTACCCTGTACATATGTTTTTTAATACACCTAAAACTTCTCACAGGTATCTTTTTTACATCATACTAAACAAAGTTTCATACATCTCTACATATATATATTTGCAAGAAAGATTAAGTTCGTACAGTCCGATTGACTGGCCGGCCATGATGCAATCGTAGTTGGGAGATGGAAATTGATGGGATGGATGACATAAGTAATTATGGACTCCCGTTCGTACAATGAATGGTAAATGATTATACATAGACACTCATGGTAATGCAAATTAAAATAACTTTAGTAAGAGTTTTGTGATTTTTATTTCATAAAAACCATGCTATTAATAAACCATTCCAATTTTTTGTTCATATACTTAATCTTAGTTAAAAAGAGTTAAATTAAAATGATCCAAAATTTGGAAACCATAACATAGGAAAACCAAAGAATCTCATGCAGAGAATTCAACTCAACCAAAGTTTGACCGTATTTCAATTTCAATAAAGTTTTAGTAACTCTCCACCTAAAATTGAAATAAAATGATATGAAACATAAACCAGATTTGAAGGTAGCATGCGCTGTAAAACAGTCTAATCGAAATTCAACGTTATGCCAACCCAAAAGAGTCTATTCTAGTAACTCCTCACCTGGAACTGCATGATAATAAAGTGCAGGCACGGCAGCAGTCGTGACGCACTGTTCCGAATGGGGGGGAGCATCTGTGAGGAGACAGCGGTTTCCTGAGGTCCCAAGCGGCGTGCGAGTTACAAAGTTAGACACTTAGCTATTGTATTGGTATAGGGAGTCTAGTGAGTGGGTCGTCATTGGAAAGAAACACATTTTCTGCTGGTGCTACTACGCCAATCATTTTTCTCTTTTTTTTGTGTTACACATTTTTCTTAGAAAATAAGATCCCTTTTTAATGTAATTTTTGGTCATTAATTTGAACGATATTTATCAGAATTTCAAAATTGATCAAAACAGGTAACATTCATAATGTTTAACTGTGTATTTTATTTGATTTCTTCGTATTAGAAAGGCAACTGAGTTTCATCGTAGTTGAAACTTGTTTTTAGTTTTTTCCCGTTAAGCGAAATTTGAAACAACACAGCTCGGCCAAAAGCCGCAGAAAAAATTAAAGAACTTTCGTTAAATATTTTTTATTTGCTGTTTCAGACTTTCGTGAACTTAGTTCAAGCTCTTTGGATTGCGGCAAACCCTCTGGCGAGTTGCCAGTTCATAATAAAAATTACTTTTTGACCTAGCGCAGCGTCTTGGCAATCAGATATGTACTTTTATCAGTTTAATTTTACAATTTTTTCAGTTTCTGCTCTATACCTACTTGGTTTAAAAAAAAAATCTTTAGCCTTTTGTAAGACCTACTTATGCGTCTTATTTGCGACAATCTCATTTGTACATTTTTAAGTTTTAAAATACAAAGCTATTTTTAAAGAAGCGTTACTCAAGGAGGTTACTTGGGACCTTCATTCTAAATCCTTTACGCAAGCCATTGAGACGGTCCTAGATGAGATCACTTTAATTTTGATTATTTGAGGCTTTTGCGTAATCTTTATGACAACAATATTAATTACGAAACTAAAATCAAATCACGAAAAGATATTCAAAGAAAACTCCACAAAACGAGGCCATCTTAAATTTAACGTCAAAACTGAAGTACCATTTAGAAACGAAATAAAATTGTTTAAATTAAACCGTATCAAGCACACCGGCTGCTACTTTTTAGTCGCACTAAACTAACCAAAGCTCACCGCCTTAACAATCAAAATAAAATTAACCATCTCCCTTAAACTTTAACCAGCTGCGGGACTGATTTAACTACCACTAGTTACTAAGTTAGAGGGAATCTCCGAGGTGTAATGTAGGCCTTTGGAACGGTTCATACAACTTCGGGGCTGTAAAACGAGGTCATAAAATTTACGCACATTTTATAGTCTAATAAAACAGTTATAGCGGAGTAGGGTATTTGAATAGAATAAGGTAGTTATCGTTGGGGAATGAATTTAGATAATGTTTAGAGTGATTTTATTGTGCTTTGAGTATTTAGTATGTTGACAGGTGTTATGTTTGAGAGACAGCAGGGCTAGCACAGGCCGGAGACATATTGTCTTTCCACTTTTTTATCCGCGCTTAGATGTGATAAGGCTTGGTTACGGATATGTTTGTCTCTGTCTCGCAGGACAAAAACTGTTGAAAGACAATTTGTCTCTAGCCCGGGCTAGCCCTGCTTTCTCTTAAACATAACACTAACACGGTGCTAGCCCTGCAGGTGAATTTCTCCCTCCAATTTTTGGGAGATAAATTCAAAATCAACTAATTTATTTTGAAAAACATGGGATATCATTAGTCGATAACGTTCGTAGATTACATTGGTCGACAAGATTTCATTAGTTGATTACTCAGTCGTTTGCCTGCATTCGAGGACTTCTCACATGCAGAGTAACGACTAAATTTCGTCATTGCTACCTCGGTCGATATACAGCATGTGGATAATATAATATTTCCCGAAAGCGGTCTTGGAAAATGGCATGTGAAGACAAAATCTCTTGCACACTGCAGACCCTACGGAGTTCCCGACAAATGAAACTAAGCCTTTATTTTACAAGACTAGTTAAGATTTTGTTTCTCGAGAACTAAATTCAATGCTTTCTCATACTTGAGACTAATTAACATTGTTGTATTAAGGAGCGTACTAAGTATATTATTGTGTAAGTAGTAGTACGATAGTGATAGCGCACATGTAATTTGACACTGAAATAAGGAGAAAGGTTCTAATTTTTTCTCCTAATTGTCACTAATTCGGAATCCAAACCCCCTAATAATTAACGTTGTATATGGAATGGAACCCTGGAATGGTCATGAGTGTTTTGAAGTGTTTTGGAATTTGGCTTGCTGTTAGGTTAACAGCTCGATTGAAAAAGACAAAACGCTGTAAAACCATTCCGAGGCTATGTAACGGAGTTAATAACGGAGTAAATGTGTATTCGTTACTCGTTATAAGTATTTTCAGTGGTAATATACATAGTTTGTTTGTAAAATTTAATACAATTATCTAACATCATTTTGAAGACGTTTTTGGTTAGACGATGCCAAAAGATGCTTTTGGGTGTGCAAATTGTTACAAACTTTTACTAAGCATCTGGTTGACTTTTGTCAACGTTCGTTTCAAGTTTTCATAAGATTTCCGTTATTCCTCTCTTTCCAACGTCACACTCACTAGCTCAAGACGCACACAGTGGTAACACCCTACACACACTACACTCTACCCACCTCGTTCTCGTCGTATATATCCCGGGCCTGCGAGTTGAAGCTCGGCGCTGGTCTGGTGCTGGTCGACGCTGGCCCGTAGAGCGCGTCGCGGACTTTGTCGACTTTACCTGTAGATAGTATTTTTATGTTTATAGCGGTACAACGACGTCAGTTTACAGCGGAGACGATTTACATATCCACACGTTTTTGCAATGCCTCCTGCTATGCTTCCTCTCTGCCAGTGTGACTTCCTTACGATTCGAATTAAGTATTACTGTTTATGTCAATAATATAACTTTTGCTTGTAAACTGTCTAGTAGGCTGTGAAGTGTTTTATCCAATAGAACTTTATTTAAAAATACGACTGCAAATTAATGAGGTTTTGTCAGTTTTAATTTGTCACCGCGAATTCGGTTTCCACGATACAGGCTTTCCTAGCGAAAATCTAAAATAAGTTCGTCTTTTATTTCTGTCTAATCATGAAATTATAATAAAATAAAAAATTAAAACCTAAATTTCGTCAAATTAACTTAAAAATACGCATTTATTTATAAATAAAATACGCAACTACAAAAATTCAGTCCCCATCCCGAATACCTCTACCAAAAGTGAACAATTTGTCTTTTCACGTAAAATATCATACACGCCTTTCCCCCGAAGGTGCTGGCAGAGGTATACATCACCCACACTTATCCGGACAATATTCAGTCCCAAATGCGACAGGGGCCAACCCCGTCGCCATTCGCCGGGCTCCAGTTACGTAGCAGATGACATTAAATACGCACATAAATGTTCACACAATGAACAAATTGGTGCGTGCTGGGTCCGAACCCACTCCTTCTGGTTTGTGAGGCGAGCCTTCTCCGACTAGGCTATCGTTGCAAGTAAATCACTTAATTTAAAAACTAATACAGCTAGAGTTCCAGTAATGAGAGTGCTAAAAGCTCGCCAGCGCTCGCTGGTCTCGTCAGGATAAATAGAACAGTCTCCCGAGCCAAGTATCTACGCTGTATCGCGAGTCGACGCCCTCTGGTGGCGAGAGCTTGATTAGACTTCGTATGCAGGTGGATATTTTACTTGGTCGGTAAAATTTACTGATACAAATTGTGAAGAAACAAGTTCATATTAAAAACCCCTGACACTGCTTTTCATCAAACAAACATGGCTAAGAACACTCTCGACTAATTCATCTTTCAAACAATAAAAATATTTCAAAATCGGTTCATTCGTTCGGGAGCTACAATGCTACACACATACACACGCACACACAGACACGTCAAACTTATAACACTCTGTCGTTTTTGCGTCGCGGGTTAAAAACTAATTTAAGTAGGTACTTAGAGCAATAACAGAGCTGGGGTATATAGACTACCGACTTCTGTTGTTCAAACTTCAAAAAAATATCAAAAAATCGAAAGTGTCTCTCTGTCTGTTTGTTCGCTTTTCACGGCTAAACGGCTGAACGGACCTTAATGTTTGATAATTAGTTACGAATGAAGTCGCGAGTAACGGCTGGTAGGTACAGAAAACTCTTCTTCTGTCTTTTAGTTATTATGCCTTTCTTTAAGGAAAAAGGTGGAGCTTAATTTTCTCATTTATGATGGCAACGTTGGTAGCCATGCAGTCATAAGTGGGTATTCAATTCTCAATAGAAAACCAGTTGGTACTGTCTGAAGACCACGCTATTCTGGCGCGTGCGATTTGTTTCGGTCACTGTTTCTCTCGTTAGAAATATCATGAGTAGTAACATAATACTGTACGTACTAGGAAGGGATCCAAGAGTAAAATTATTATATAGAGTTGTTCGACTATGACAGTGATCACATGCTATCCTATTCGCGCCTACCAATTTGCACTGTATGTGGTCCCACTCGTCGATTTTATAAATAAATAAATAAATAAATTCGGGACACTTACACACACGGTCGCCTGACCCCAAACTAAGCAAAGCTTGTACTATGGCTGCCAGGTACTGAAATATATACTTAGATATTTTTAAATACATATTAACACCCAGACATAGAACAAACACAAATGTTCATCACATAAATGTTTGTCCTAGGTGGGAATCGAACCCATGCCCCCAAGCTCAGAAGGCAGGTTCACTACCAACTGAGCCACCGAGGCAGTCAAAGATTAATTTTACAATCAAAATGACACACAGAGATCTCTAACAAGGGCCTAGTCTAATCCATAATCCAAAAAAAACAAGGTCTAGTAGTCCAAGCGCCAACACGTGATGACGTCACTCGTCATTGTTATCCGCCTCTTTTGAAATGCCTTATTTCGGTCTTGCATAAGCATCGATTGACACTGCGAGTTGCCCACGTGACTATTTTTGACTAGTAATACTATACATAGCATAAAGTCACGCCTTTCCTCCGAGGGGGCTGGCAGAGGTGTAATACAACACCCACACTTCTCCGGACCATATTCAGTCCCAAATGTGACAGCGAGCATGTCGCCATACACTGGGCTCCGATCATGTAGCAGATGACATACAATACGCACATATTTTCACACACTGAACAAATTGGTGCGTACCGTCGGCTGGGTTCGAACCCGCTCCCTCTGGCTTGAGAGGCGGGCCTTCTTCCAACTAGGCTGACATCGCCTATACCTGGCGAAGTATATTAATCATGGTCTGACCAAACCTATACGAGAATATTTTTAGTGACAAACTATCGTCTGGCAACAAAAATCGCACCGTGTAGACGGGACATTACCTAGTCTCTTTCAGAGATTCCTCCATGAATTTTAAAAAGCCATTTAGCCGTGAACAAGGACGTTGATATTACATTTTTAAACTTAATTCTGAATGCAGTTTAAATTTTAAAACGGTTTCTGAGCGTTGTTTAGTTGAAGGATAATTTTTTGGTCATTAAGGTAAGTTTAGTAAAGGTGATTGTAGATAAATGTTTCGATTTAACTAGCAAAAATTTTCGACTTCAAGTTTTATAAAGTATTTTTTTACTTTTTACCTAACTTTGGATATGACATGTCATTTTTGCACACATGGTCTTCTGATCCAATTAAGCAAAGCTTGTATCATGACTGCCAGAAACTAATATATTTTGTACCTACATACAGTTACGTATGTAGTAAGCACGTATTTGAACAAAATAAGAAAACTTAAAAAAGCGTCATAAAAATTACATTCATCGTTTATTTTTATATTGTTACTAGCTGTCACCCTGCGACTTCGTTCGCGTTTATTATTTATATATATATATATATATATATATGTGAGCTATCCTATCTCTCAAGTTGGATCGAACTGCACATGGTGTGCGAATTTTATTATAATTGGTTAAGTGGTTTAGGAGTTCATTGAGGACAAACATTGTGACATATTAAGATATATATATTAAGATAGGTACCTAAATATATACAACCAGACAGTAAAAACACAAGTGTTCGTCACACGAATGTTTGCCTTATGTGGGAATGAAACCCATGCCCCCAAGCCCTAAAACCAGCTTAGCCACCGAGCAAGTCAAAAACTTTTTACAAATTCACAAAGAAGAGTTACGTTTAAAGCATTTTATGTTTTTAGGTTCCATCGTAGAGCCTAAACTACACATCCGAATTTGATAAATGAGGCATGTGTCAATCGGAACGCTATTGTGGTCCGGGAGACGTAAGATACATTTTATACGAACAATATCAATATGATGGATGTTACAAAAAGAGTAGGGTTCCCTGAATTTGGAAATCAGGAAACAATGTCAAATAGAAGTCAACAAGAATGCTTATCTAATAGATGTCGTGTTAAAACTCGAAAAATGTCATCTTGAAAACAAGGCTTAGATCAAGTGTAAGCCTTGTTTCGCTGTCAGTCGCTCTGTAATCGCGTCGGTGTCACGACGAACAAATGAGCTTATAACACTGTAGCAAATGTCATCAACGTTATTGCGGAATGATAAAGCTTAGATTCGAATGAAGTATGTTTTTGATTATTCTGAATAGAACGGTAAGTGTCAAAGCGGAACCACTATAGAGGCCTGATTTTTAATTAAAAAAAATTAAAAAATTCATTTATTTCAGATAACTTTAGATCCATACAATTATAATAAAAAAAAGCAAATTATTATTTAAAAAAAAAAAATTTTACTAAAAATGTCAGGAAATTTGAAGAATAATAATAATAATAATTTAAAATGTCAAAAATAGTGAAATCAAAAACATTACAAATTACTAATACAAACATAAACATATTTAATGAGACACGACATCTGTGTATATCTGATCGAAGCGGGACGGACTCAGTTCTTACCTTTCTGTCTGTTCTTGTTGTAGTTCCGTCGCTGGTCGTGCGGCCGCTGTTCGTGTGACTGGTCGTCGGACGAGCCGCCGACCATGGCACGGTACCGCCCGTCGGCTCTGCTATTCACCGCATAACATTATTACACAGAACCGTATCATGATCCTAAAAACAAGGTCTAGCAGGAGCCAACACGTGATGACGTCACTTGTCATCGTCAACCGTCTCTTTCGAACTTGTTGTGATTGACATATTTCAGTCTTGCTTGAGCATCGATTGATGTTGCCCACCTGATCGTTTTTGCTAAGAATGCTATACCGGGTAGAGTATATTATTATACCATGAACCGTAGTAAATATTTATAAGTGGAACGTTGCACGGATGACACGCTACTGGGCGTGGAAATGTTTATGGTGCCTAATGGCGCCATAGACTACTCAGTTAAGCGGAAAATGTTGCATTCGGTTTTATTTGTAACCACGGCGGTCGCATAATTATTATTTCAATTTATTAGCTCAATAATGGCTAGATACAATGAAATTTACGTACAGTAGGAACGTACAAGTACGTATAGTATCCTGTACTTATATTCCCATATATTATTTGGCAAACATTTTTAAGGGTTCCAATATAATTCTATTGAAGCTGGTATTTCACCTGCCACCAGCCTACGTAGGATAATAATATGTGAATATTTATTGATACAAACACAAAATGACAATTTTAAATAGTTTCTTACAGGGGTATGTCTCCACCGAACCCGGGATCACATTGAATCAGCCACGAATCCCGGTGCGCTGTACCCACCAATCACGGGGTCAGTTTCCATCAAATACACAAAACAGTGTCACGTTTCGAAATATTTGGGGGTATAAGTCATCCTAAGAGAACAATCACAATAATTTAAAATGCAAACAAAATAGAATGCATAAATTGTAATGATTTTCATATTTTTCATTATGATTTTCACCTGCTCTTAATATATTTTCGAAAACGTGACACTATAAGATACCATAACATTGACATTTTTTGTTTGTATAATACGAGTGTTCTCTACCAATATAATACATACATAATTAGTAATATTAAGAATTCCGTTCAGAATCCTTGAGTTCAGTCTCATGACACATTTGCCTATGTATAATTTTTGGTTTTTCTGTACACACTATTTTTGGATGACAATCCAGTTCAAAACTAAGATGTATATATTGTGTTGGTATATCGATTGTTATTTGTTTGTGTGTCTAATAAATAAAATAAAATAAAATAATAAACTACTTTAATCTAAGGTGGCAGAGAGTGCACAACGCTTGCCACAAAGCACAAAGGGTCTAACGCTCGCTAACAACCCCTAAATTTAGCGAACACATAAGTCCATACAACATTTATGTACCTAGATGTTCCCTTAAATCCCCCCTTTTAATCCCTTAAATTTAGGAACACCTAGGTCTATACAACTTGTATGAATTTAGGTGTTCCCTTAAATTTAGGGGTCGTTGGTGAAAATAGGCGTAAGTCCTTCGTAAAGTTTATACCCAACAAACCTATCAGATAGAGGCGAAGAAGGCTCATCCAGTGGCTTGTGTCGTTCGATCTCCTCCGATGAAGGGAACTCTCCAGGTCTCGGCTTCACAAGGAGAGTCAGGTTGGCGCTGGAGCGGCCCGCGACGCAGGTGTACACGCCGTGGTCACGGAGAGAGAGGGACGTGATGCGGAGAGCGCCCTGGGTGGGAGAGAGATGGGAATTGGTGAGTGTCGTGTCAAACGCTATTTATATTACTAATATTGACGCAACGCAACAAATGGACTGCGTTTGCCGCAGGTGTCTACAGCGACTGCCGCTTAAAACAAAGGTGCTGTTTGTTTGTTTGTTTGTTTTACGGGGCATTATCCGCACTTAGCCACTTGATTGGGCCATTGTGCGTGTACTTTCCTTTTTTTCCCTCTTACCCTCACTCCAACCAACCCAGGTGTTCCCAGAAGGTTAGCAACCTTTTCAGGCCGCTACAAGCCTCCGGGAACGTCGATGGGGATTGAAGGATCTGAGCCCTAACAAAGGTGCTAAGTAGAAACTTGCAACTCGTACCATTAAGGCCAAGCGTTCAATTTTTCACAGACTGTTTGTCAGTTCTTCAATAAGTTAAATAAATACCAATAATGGACAGTTAAAATTTTATTAATATTTGTCCAAATAAAGTTCGGTGAATAAGAGCTCAGGAATAAATTTCAACTTTACTTTTAACAAATTATAATAATTTAAATATTTTTTTGCAAATTATTCAAAAATAGGTTTAGGAGAAAAAAATAATAATACAAACACATAAAACAAACGATTTTTATCTCATAGTAGGTATAAGCTGCACCCCACGTTGTAACCCAAGTCTCGGTTGAGAAGGAACCTAAGTACTATTTCAGAATATAATATGTTCTGAAATAGTACTTAGTTATTGAACCTAAGTACTATTTCAGAATATATTATATGAAAATGAAAATAAAAATGTATAAATGAAATGAAATTTGAAAAAAAATTGAAATATTGAAATGAATAACTTGCAGATATTCTTAAAGTCTTCTCTTAGAGTACTTAGGATATATTATATCAGTGCTATATTTCATCCAGATACGTTCAGCCGTTCTAGCGTGATTGAGGAACAAACATCCAAGCATCCAACCAAACTTTCGCATTTATAATATTAGTCTATTTCCATCTTACTCATTTTTTTTAAATAACTTCTCCGTTGAAACGAAGAAGATATTTTTTACCACGATTCATCATGGTAAATATTACAAATTGCAAAGGTAATATTTACACTTTTATTATGGAAACTGACGTGGTTTTCACACATTATGATTTAAAACAAGGGAATTACTCACGTACGATTCAGTCGATTATTCCGACTATAGTTTCAACCGCATTCGGCGGTCTTCATCAGGGCGAGTGCGCGCGCGCGGCTGCGTCTCGCATAGCACTGACTCTATATGCACTCGCATAGTGCTAGGCGAGACGCAGACGCGCGCGCGCACTCGCCCTGATGAAGACCGCCGAAAGCAGTTGAAACTATAGTCGGAATAATCGACTGAATCGTACGTGAGTAATTCCCGTGTTTTAAATCATAATATTTACACTACTTTTGTAAATGAAACTGCAATTCCACAAGAAGTTACAGCAGCTAAATTACCTACAGCTATATCGTAAAAATTAATAATATTCTAAAGCATTGTTCAGGATTGTTTTATATGCCAACCACACTTAACCCAGCTAAAGTGGCTCATAAAAGAAAGGCTAGAATATTAAATAGCACCAGAACTTATTTATGCATAAAAAAGAGTGCACAATTTCGTACAAAGCTAAGTTTTTTAGTGGCCTTAGATTGCTTAGTAAATCACTGTATTTTATTTATAACACTTTCTGGTTAATGAAACAAATACCTAAATTATTTCGATTTGCAGCGGTTTGAAGGAATTTAATATTGTGTTACGATTAGTGTTTTGCCTGCGGCTTCGCTCGCGTTTCACAGCATTATAATGGCACTCAGAGACTGTGTACCTTTCTTATCTGACCTGCTTTTCCTCATAAACACACAAACGTACAACATGAATTAAAAAATATATATGTACTCGTATGTGTGAAAAAAAAACCACACGAGCAAAACTAAATAAAACCGTTGTAGAACGAATATACTTAATCACACTATCACATCACACTTATCATACCAATAAAATGTCCTGTCCAAACAAAGGTTGCCTGGAAGAAATCGCTTTAGGCGATAAGGCCGCCCTTGTACTGCCGAATGATATTTTATTTCAATATTTTCTTTGTTTATTTAACTTTGTATTTTTGATGTGCAAAAAAGATGTATTGTATTGTATTGTATATTAAAGGCAAAAGTTTGTGAGTGTGTAAGGGTGTATATTTGTTACTTCAAACAGATGGACGGATTTTAATGAAATTAGGTATGGCTACTTTTTAACCACAGGTAAAACCACGGAGCGCAGCTAGTTACTTATATTGTTTTATCTTTAGTAGGTCTACATAATAAGTAGTGATGACATCTGGCAACCCTGACAGGTCTACTTACCTTTTTGGAGATCTTATATTTCTTCGATTTAGATATTATTTGGTGGTCCTTCGCCCACTGTATCTTGGTCCTGTTGTACCCTTTGACCGGACATTTGATCTTCACCTGGGTCCCGTAGAATATCGTAGCTGACCCACCGACTTTTACAGTCACCTGTTAGAAGAAATGTAGATTTATTTTGATGCCTTTGACCGTAGATAAGTATTTACAATAATACATATCGTCGCGCCTTTCTCTCGAAGGAGCTGGCAGAGGTGTAATACAACACCCACATTTTGCCGGACGATATTCAGTGTTAAATGTAACAGGGGGCGAGCCTGTCGTCACACACCGGGCTCCAGTCATGTAGCAGATGACATACAATATATTATGTTCACACAATGAACAAATTGATGCGTGTCGTCGGCTGGGTTTGAAGCCGCTCCCTCTAGCTTGAGAGGCGGGCCTTCTCCAACTAGGCTATCATCGCTGAGTTACAATAATATGCGTGCTATATATAGGTACATACAATGTCGAAAGTAAAACAAATGCAAAGAAGCATTAGTGTAGCTAGATTTGCCTACTTGTAATGTAATTAAGAAATGCCTAAGTACTTGCCTAACTAGCTCCTACCTACATTTTATTGCACGAATCTTGAACCATTACTTAGGAGACTCTTAACTTTATGCTCCCGATGAGCGATTATTTCGCCACGAGTATATAGTTTAAACTAGTTAAACAAGGATTTAGGCAATTCCAATGTTCAGTGCAACTGGGCATTAGTGTTCGCCCATCACCGGTGTTAAAGCAACGGATGCCTCACTCAGTCTTCGGACGGGTTTCCGTGGTTCGGATGACATGTTAACTTTAGGCCCCGTTTGTTTGTGGTATAACAACCAACGACACCAGGGATGGCTACTAGGTCTATAAAAACTTCCTTCTCTTCATGCCTCATGGAGTTGTGACTACCGAATCCAGTCACTCCCTCTATCTCTGATGATCTTCCGCCAAAGTTTCCTATCCTTACTAAAATCAAGCGCTTCGTAAATTGAGGTGTCTACTGTATATAATATGAATTAACATCCATAATTGGCATTTTTACACTTCGTTGCTGGTGTTGAAAAAGCGTGCCATACATTTTTATATATTTATGCGTCTTCAGCTGCTGAGACGTACTGTTACGGGCCGTGCCGGCTAGTGAAAAAACGCCTAATAACTTAGCATTCTTATTTTTGAGGTAGCAAAATATCTCCTACCTTCTTCTTCTTAGGATCGTGCTGTATGTAAGAAGAATTGGCAAGTGATATTTCGGGCGAGGCGGTATCGAGGAGGCAGGGCCGCGAGTTGCAGGACTTGGTGCTGGCCGGGCGAGGAGAGCTGCAGAGCGAGGCCGGACGCTCCACCACGTGAGACTGGGCCATTATCTGCTTACACTCCACCTGAGTTGAGTAAATAGGTGGGTAACTTCTGAATTCTGTAGGTAGGGTATTTTTTAAGGTTACATTAAAATGCGATCAAAGGCTAAATTGTATACACATAGCAGTTCGTTTCTATAATGTGAGAAGTAGGCGCAAGCAAAATGGTACGATGATTATTGCCATTATATTTACTCAATAAGACATCTGAACCACATTGTAACATACTAGTATGTGACAATGTGGTTTACCATCTTACCGCCTTCAAAATGTGATGCAACCGTCAAGCTATACCACACTATAATTCTAAGAGACAAGCAGCAGACCCAACAGTGGATGGAAAATTGTTGGTGATGACATTAAAGTATCCTTACATCTCTCTGCTTGAGTCCACCGCCGCAAGTCTTGGAGCACTTGGACCAGTCTCCGGTGTGCCAGCGCACGGGGCAGTCCAGCACGTTGCAGTACTGCCGGTCGGGCGGCGGCGGCTGCGGACACATGCTGTTCGGGACCACTACGGTGTTCGTGCCGCCTCGCGTCACCTGGGGACAATACCTTGGCTTAAAAACTGTTTTTCCAACAAACCTCTAGTGTATTCCGCATTTCAACGTGCAAATTGCAACTTATAGCGACGTTGAAGCTGAAATACACTAGAGATTTGTTGAAAAATTTTGAAGATGAACTTCCGCAAAGTAACGCCTCTTTTAATCAACCTTGATTTACTTTACTGTTAACACATTTTTGCCCTTCGGTTTTTTTCCTGTCTTTTTGAGTGGTGGCTCGTTTCCCGAACAAGGTGGTAGAGTTATATTTATAAAAAACTTTGGCGTTCATGTGTATCTTCTATATCCAATTGAATAAATACTTTTGATTTCATTTGATGTGTCCTAGATGACGAAAGATATAAGTAATAATAAATGAAGTTATATGCGACATGAATTTAGAGATTAACCACTTGGGATTATCGTGGTGTTCAGTAATGAGCCAAAAATGTAAAAGGAACATTGCAGAGTTACCTCATGAATGCACGTGACTTCTCTCGTCTGTATACCGATGCCGCAGGACTTGGTACATTGCGAGAAGTCTGTGTAGTTCCATCTGTAACAACGATTAATGTTAAAATTTATTAACAATTTGTAAATATGGCGTCGCAGAGTAGTAAGCATTTTTAGCTAAAACTTGAAGGTAATTTTTATTGAGCGAGTTAATTTTATCAGTTTTTTTCAATAACATAATAATAATTATGCTAATTTAAATTGTGAATTAGGCACTAACCTCGGAGGGCAGGGGTGATCGTTGCAGGTCCTCACTCTATTCTCCGGCTTAGTGAGTGGGTCGCACATGTATGGAGAAGCATTTTTGCCGTCTTCGTCTCGAACGCACTGAATTATCAGCTCCTGTGGTTGAAAATTAGAGTTCAAAATGATTTGAATTTGATGTCTTCATGTTTTTATACAAGACAGAAAATCCTATTTTTAGGCACGGAAACTTGCTTAGATTAGAGTTATATTTAAGCAAAATTTTTGTAATGTTAAATACGCAGCAATGATTACAATTTTTCACAACTATCTCCAGTGATTTGAAAACTCCAACAATTTTGAAACGGAGATTAGCTTTTGGCTTACCTGAACACCGCTCAGGCAAGAAGCGCTGCAGCTCGTGTAGCCTTTCTCTTTCCACGAGTATGACTTGCCAGGTGAGCCAGGCGCCACGCGGATGTTGCTGGAGGTGCCGAACGTCAGTGACCTGCTGCGGGAAACATCTCTAGTAAAAATTAAAAAAAAGAACATAAAACTAAAATGTAAGAAGAAAAGACCTGAAGCTTAAGTTTTTACGCAAAAATTGTTTGGATCGAATTGAACATTATGTATCTGAACCTTTTTGACTTCCTTGAAAAAAGAATCATCAGTTTAATAGATTTCAAAAAAGTTGCTTGTTTTGATGCTATTAGATACAAGTAGCTTAGTTCCTCAACCCTTTGCTTATTTAGCTCCTATACAAATTTAAACATTGTATTGAGGTAAACTACTTGCCTGCAAAATTGAGTAAAGAACACATTAGAGATACTCAAGCTATCCTGGAAATAACAAATGGTGAGTTGTCTCTGAGACTTGCCTAGCTCGATCAATAATTTTAGAATATGGACAAATACAGTTAAAAAAGATAGTAGTTCTTATCAATTACATAACATTTTCCTTCTACACTTGAAACTTACATTTCAGTATCAGTCGCACGATGACCACTAATCTTATCATAATCAATGATTAACTTACAATGAAAATTCTTTCAAACGTCTTATCGAAATCGCTGAATAAACCGACCAGTGTTCAACAAACCATTGACAATGTCGCTCGATGTAAATATCAATGAGCCAGACGAATTTAACTGCAACGAACTACACAGTTGTATCAAAGATATAGTCAAACTAAAACACGTCGAAGATTTCTCGTATCACGTAGATTACGTTTGTGGTAAAGGTGAAAATTTCATAGCAAATATATTCAGGATCACAATAAGGGAAGGTGAAGATGAAGACAAAAACTTCAGTGTTATAGTGAAAACTTTGATCAATACGGCGAGACAAGAACTGTTTCACGAGTTACATAGAAGGGAAGTTTTAGCTTATGAAGAGATTATAAAGAAATTTAAAGATTTACAAGAGTCAATACCGGAAGAAGAAAAAGTGTTCTTGCCAGATTGTTTACATACAAAAATAGAAAAGGCAAACGAAGTTATTATTTTAGATGATTTAAAAGCAAAAGGATTTGAAGTTGACAGTAGACTGGGCAGCCACGAGCGTTTAGATTACTCCCTAGTGAGCGCAGTTTTGAAGAACCTTGCCAAGTTCCACGCCTTATCATTTATTTACGATAAACATTACCACGAAACTTTTGAAGAAGTTAAATCCAAATTTAGAGACATAATATTCTCTAACAGCTTCTTGAATAAGAGTAAGCTGAGGGATTATTTTCACGATTCATTTGAGACTTCAGTAAATTTGGTTGAAGATTTGGAGGTTAGAAAGAAATTGGAGCGTGTAGTACCGAAAGTTTTGGATATTTTGCAAAATTTTACAAAACCTGGAGACAGGAATGTTTTGTGTCATGGCGATTGCTGGATAAATAATGTCATGTTTCAAAAAGAAGTAAGCTTAATTTTTGCTATGTTTGAATTTATACACCTGTGTTCTGTGATACGTACGAGTATTTTTTTTTCGACGATTCTTATCTTAGTACAAAACAAATTAGGCATATTATGTTATCATATCTATTTTATTTACTGTTGATAAACACAGAAGTTGACACCAATAATCACACCGATTTACTTTTATACTTCGGCGGTAATAGCTTATAAAACAATCCCAAGTATTTTGTTTAACTCATCAGTCACTTTTAGTCTATTCGTTTTACATTATCAGTCTTTGAATCTATAAAAATCAAAGTACTAAGTTACTGTTTTAGATGATGAGACAGGGTTATTCTTCTTTCATTACACGATTTTACACTTTATTCAACTGATCTAAAAGAAATATGAAAACTGTAGTCAATACTGCTTTTTTAAAGGCTTTTTTTGTAAATAATGTTGATTTGATTTTTGCTTTGATTTGACAGAATGAAGAAATCAAGAAAGTCTGTTTCATAGACTTCCAAGCCATGCGCTACGCAAACCCCACAACTGATGTTCTTCACTTCATTTACCTTTGCACCGACTCTGCATTCAGATCTGCCTACTTTGAAGACATCCTCAACGACTATTACGATAACCTAAGAACATTCTTGAAACTATACGATATAGAAGTCAACTTTGTTTACACAAGAGACTCCTTTGACAGTGATGTAGAAGAAACAAAAGCTTATGGTTTATTAATAGCGTTGATTGAAATGAAATTGGTAACTACTTCACCAGAAGATGATTTCACAATAAAAGGATCAATGCTAGTTTTAAATTCAAGTGAAGATGATTATTACAAGATAAGGGTTAATGATATTGTAAATGAATCTGTTAATAATGGAGTTTTGGATAAGCTTTTGGAAAAAATAAACTCTTGAGATAACCGCTTTTTTTATTTAACTAGATGTTATACGCAAATAAAAAGTAGCCTGTGTTAATCCAGGTTCAAGGCTAACTCTATCTAAATTCCATCAAAATTCGTCCATCCGTTTGAGCGTGAAGATTTCTTTGATGATTTCGCATTCTTAGCAATATAGTAGGATATTGAGCATTTTATGAACTTTATTTTTTTGGGACGTGGTTGATGATAATATATAATGAATAAAACTACACTATATAAAATAGGAAGTGATTCACAGTCAAAGACACAGTGACAAACATGCATTCTATTAATTCCCTTCCTGTGTATAAATGAAAACTAGTTATGACCGGATTTCTAAATAAACAATATGATTCATAACATTTAAGGTGATAACAAGTAGAAGAGATAAGACGATTGTAATGATAGTAAATGATATTCGATTGATTATTCGACCTCAATGTTAAAATGTGTCAATTTTCTTCTGATGTGGTATTATTAATATTAGGTGGACTTTACTGTAGTTAAACGGTTGGTCAACTTAATTTTTTTTTTCACATATCAGCTTGGGCCAGTAGTCGAGTCCAGAACCTTTTGCAAACTTAAGTAGCAGCTGCTACCAATTAAGCTATAATTGTCATCAAACTAAATAATGATCTTACCTATCTCCGCCATTGTACGCTGGCATGCCAGAATCTCCAAAAGATGTTCCGTAAGCCATCGAGCACGGTTCCATCACGCATCTCTCAGTCTCCTCCGCTGGTTTGGGCCCCATGCATTTACTATCGGGGAGCTTCGCGATCGTTCTAGAAAATTCTAGAAAGATCTTGCAGTGGACTTCTTTCTTCCGCCATCCTTCGCCACAAGTCGCACTGCAGGGACCCCATTCATCGTCTTTGATGTAGCTAGTAGAAATAAGGACACTGATTAGACAATTTTCAAGGAAGAAATAAATGGAGTTAAAAAGAAGAATGTCGATGCTATTCTATTTGATTCTATTAAAGATTCACACAATATAAAATACATGCCAAGTGCTCAGGGTTAAGATACTATAAACCTATTAATGGCTGGTATATGTAGAAGTATGCACCAGTGTATGTATCTAACCGCCAATCGTGTACCTGCAAATTTGAAATCTATGATTAAAGACTGAAGACTGTTTTTCCAGTGTATAAATTTGATAAAACTGTAGCAGTGTCAGTGTTCAGTGCTAGAATGTTAATAGAGGAAAAGTGTAGCAAAGAATATAAATTGTAGGTGCTAGGAGATTTAAACTTTATTGTGCAGTGCATAGAGTTGAAAAGACGAGTGTAGGTGAAAGCGATGGTATGTGAGACAGGGAGGTGCATTGTACATAAATTTATTGATGTATAAAAGGTGTTTATTTTACATAGTGGCTCTATTCTATGTCGGGATTTCACAGGATTTTCTACATCAAAAAGTCAACGTCTTCAATAAAAATACAGACACATTCGAGTTGGCATAAAAATAAGCTTCTATTTTCTTTAAAGATTTTACGCTCGATTTCTTTTTAGAGCAGATAAGTGTCATTGGGAATGCAATTGAGCTGTTTATTTTGACTTTACTATTATATATATTTATTTTATTTCCAAGATTTTATGCTGCTGATGGAGATTTAGTTTATTTAATGCTGTGTTCTAAAACTTTAACAGTGTTGTCTGTGCTAGTATTCGAAAATCTTCTAAGAAGCTAATAAATAAAATTCTAGACATTAAAAGGGTTAGTAATTAGTAAAGGTTTTGTAATGAGTGTCTGATGAAGGGTAAAGTCATTCCTGATGTGTGATGTCTGTCATAATCCGTCAACTTCGTTGGCGACATTACCGTGGCTTGCTTTGCTTTTGGCTTGTGTAAAGACTAGAGTCAAAGTAACGCTTCGACTTCTAGATAGCGTTAAAGAGGATTCATAAAAGAAAATCACAGAAAATAAATCAGAATTTCATTTCAATTTTTAACAGATAAGTACCTTAATATCAATTAATATTATTTTATTACTTTCTAGATACGACTAGACGAGACCTGGTAATTGTTGTCCATTTTCAACAAAGCCAAAATAAATTTAATTTTATTCAGCTATCCTAATTTTGTAAATCTGCTCTGTTACAACTACGATATTAATATTTCTAAGCCTTCAATACCACAAAGCCATTTCAAATATTACTAAAATTTAATACTTAGCTTAATCTTATATTGTCTTCTTCACGTAAAGACTTTTTCAATCTGATTGTGCCTAGAATATTTCTTTGACACAAAAATAACTAGTTTTGGCTTTTGTGAGATAGGATTTCAAAGATTTCGTATTTTCGTATTAGTTCTTTTGATTCCAATATGAAATTTAGTTAGAAATATATAAAGTAAAGGTCAATGTTAGCTACCTTTTTGATACGGTAGCAGTATTAGTAGTAGAGAAGTAGTTATCTTGCAAATCAATGCAAGAAATATTTAATTCATTCTACATACATCCTAAACATTTTAAAATACGGCAAAATAAAATTTCATCTGCAACCGGTTCCGAAAGCAGATTTAGTAGGAAACGTATCTTTTTCATTAATTTTAGAATATTCATTAACTAGTACAAATTACTAGAACTTTTTTGAACTATGATTGAAAACACTGGAAGAGATCACTTTTAGTGATAAGGCCGCCAGTTGTTACACTATTTAATAAGTTTTATCATAATTTTTCTCTTGTTATTTTGTTATCTGTGGTGTGAACAATAAAGAGTTTATCTATCTATCTATGATTGTTAAAAAGCTCACGGTATATTTTTTAAAGGTAGTATATTATTTTCGTTCTGGACACGTATGACGATGTAACTCGTGAGTTAGCTAAGAACCAGAGCAACGCCCACGAACTTGACGAGATTACTTTGAACGTTAAAAATCGTTTCTCGGTACAATACCTTACATACAACCAGCCACACGCAAAGAATATTTTGTAATTGCTGAAAGAAGACAACAACAAAATACTCTGAGCTATACACGAACATTGACAGTGTTAGAGCTCCTTTTCACGGAGTGTCGAAAATTTGAGAAAGAATAGTTGTCTTTTTTTTTGTATAATCTATGAGCGAGAAAGTAGAGACTGGTTTGGTTTGAGGGCAGTCAGATTGTTTGTCACATATTGCATGGAAAACCAAAATTTTCCAATTCTGATGTCCTTATTATTTATGTAAAGTTACCTTAATGGTAGAGAAATAAAATTTTGATTTTTTGAGCATAATACGTACGTGAAGTAGTATTCGAATTCTGTAGCGCAAATGTTTGCAACATTAAATATGTTAATTGAAGTTCAAAACACTTTTTTTTTATATTGACTCTGGCATAGGGTAAACAACGGAAACGCTCGAAAAGTTTTCGATTTCATAGAACAAAATAAAAAACAAATCCGACAATTTCTAACACTCGTGAATAGGTAGATTTTGGTTCTGAATTAATTCAGCAATTTTTGAAACAAAATTATCTTGGTTAATATTAGAAAAAAATATCGAAGGAATAGTTCGTTTTATGACTAGATTTTTTACTGAATTAATTCAGACGCTTATTTTAGTAAGTTTATCTTAAATACTATTTGCCATCGTAACTCGATGAAAGACATACAAAAGCTCACATTTAGATGATATTTACATGCAAGATTTCACATAATTCTCGGACTCATATTCTTATTAATAGAGTTAATGTACCTTCTCTCAGTTTAGCAAAGTTAAGGGGTTAAACAATTGAACATGATCTGAATGGCTTAAGAAAAGGATGGTCTGACTGGGCCTTAGCTAGACTTGGCGAGGGCACAACCGTGACCCACATATAATATGGAGAGGGCCGCGACGCTCTGAAATTTCTATACAAACACGCTACTCAAATTTCTTAAAAACAATTTGTCAGATTATGATGAAATTTAGCATGTACAATTAAATTAACAATATCTCCGTCCCTATGTTCTTGTTTTTTTTTAAAAACGTTCTCAAGCGAAAATAGAGCTATGAAAAATATCCGCATTTTTAAGGGGTCACTTTTGACTGATTTATTCAATAGATAGACAAAGCAAATCATAATTTCCATTACATAGGGAAGTTGTCTACATCATTAGCTGTAAAATGAATCCATAATACAAGGGAAATTCTTAGTTACTTAAGAATGATTACAGAAGTGCAAGTCATAAAAAAAACTGAAATTGCACTTTGTCATTCTGTAGGTAACTTTAGAGGCTCGTCAGTATCATTATTCGCTCTCTTCGCTCGTCTTCTTCTTCTAGACGAAATGGCTATAGAATACCTTAAGCCAATGCGAAGTTAGTCGCCTAGGTCAAAGTTAGTTAGGTCGCCGGACTCTAGGTACTTTCGTGTATGTTACAAGCGACCCGCTCCGACTTTGCACTGTACTTATGGACCTTTTAAAAAAAGATCTAACGATTGTAAAAACCGCATTAAAATCCCTTGAGTGGTTTAGAAGGAGATAGCGGATATACAGACAGAGAGACAGACAGACGCAGAAAGTGACTTTGTTTTAACTATGCAGAGAAGATACGGAAGATAATATACATGTAGGCACAGATAGAATGGCAGTGGTTTGTAGTGGGTACAGCCAAAAAAGCAAAAACGAATTAGAATTTCTTTTTTTTATTTTAAGAATTTAAGTTTTCACTCTAGTACTTAAACATAACAAGGTTTAAATTTAAAGACTTTTACTATAAACAAAGACAATTGTCGCAAATGTGACTACTTATGAATTAGTTATATCAGAGTCATTTTACTGAGACAAGGTACTTGATTATTAAGACTTTCACAGACTAAACTACTGTATGGTGTGTAGACTAACAATTATCGTATTTTAATAATAATTACAGAAAACTATTCATGAAGTCCTAACAAATTTTGATCTAAACTAATATTCTAATGTGTGTTTGTATGTATATTTGTAGGGGTAATCTCTTTAAACAAAGTTCACTGGCTAAATATACACTGTGCTAACTGGGACAAGTAATTTCCTAATGTAATACGTCTAGGAAATTTAAGAATGAATGCTCGACTTTCATAAGTTAATGAGAGCTAATTTCATCAGAGCTAGACCAGGTCTGAAACATATTGTCTTTCTACCGTTTTATTCCGCGAGAAAGAGAAAAGATATCCGTATTCTAGCTTTGTCACATCTAAGCGCGGATAAAAACAGTGGAAAGACTTTTCCGCGGCCCTTGGGGCCCTGCTGTGGTTAATACGGTAACAGTAGCCGAGTCTTTTTTTTACGAGAGTACCGTTTTTTTACTTAGTTGGGAAAAGGTCCGCCTCTCCAGCCAGAGGGAGCGGGCTCGAACCCAGGCGACGGTACGCATCAAATTGTTCATTGTGTGATCATATTTTATGTGCGTTTTGTATGTCATCTGCTACATGACTAGAGCCCGGTGTATGGTGACAGGCTCGCCCCCTGTCACATTTGGGCCTGAATATCGTCCGGCAAAGTGTGGGTGTTGTATTACACCTCTGCCAGCCCCCTCAAGGGAAAGGCATGACGCCATGTAAGGCGTGACGATATGTTTTTGACATGAAAAAAATACCTTGTTTTATTAATTGAAATATTCTTTCTAGTTTATGTATGTATGTAAGTTTGTATGTGGTTATGTATGTATGTGTTTATGTATGTATGTATGAGGTTTCTTTGGCACGCCCTGCAGCCCAAACAGCTTGATGAATTTCGACATGTGACGTGTCATTTGAATCGTCTTGATAGCGGAAGTTACATAGGGTACAACATTTTGCAGCCGGGTTTTTTTTTGTTTACATTCAAATTAGGTATGAATGTAACAAGTAACTAATTTACAGTAGCTATTACAACCAAACAGGCATTGTTAGTCTCCACACCATGAAACTACGTATTTCACAACACGCAACTTACGTGGCCTCGACCGGTACGTCCGGCTCGCCGATAAGACGCTCCGTCTTGGGCTGTGGAGGTGGGTACGGCTGGATGAGAGGCTGAGTGTGGTACACTACGCCAGGGAGGAGGTCTTCTATATCGTCCTGGGAAAAAGACATGGAATCCTACTTACATTAAAAATGCGAGGATCGACTACCTGGTGAGGATCGCGGTAAGTTGCTGGATGAGGTATTTTTCCTGTTTTGTTCAACTGTCCAGCTCTGATCCTGCTCCAATCTCACTTCCATCATACTCCCATCCCGCTCCTACCCACTCTCCTACCAGTCCCATTCTGCTTTCATTCTACTTTTATTTTAAATCCAATTGACAGGGCAGTATAGAACCGTAAAGGATTCAAACACTATTTTTATAAATCCTGGAAATGTGATATTACCGAGTGTCGCAATAACCTATGGTCCTAATGAATATGTGTAATAGAACTGAATTAAACTTAGTTCAGCTGATGCCGAACCTGAAGACGCAGCGTGGGCAGGCCTCCCACAAGGTGTATCGGTGCTCTGATAATCGGTGTATCGGTGTCGCAAGAAGCTTCTGAATAGAACAGTGTAAGGCCGGTCGTTGTGGAGATCATTAAGGGAAGCCTTTGTCCAGAAGTGGATGTCTCCTGGCTGACAATTTGAAGCTGATGCCGCTGTAAGCAGGTATTACAAGACCGGTGTAGTAGAGGCCTTTATCCAGCAATAGACGTTTTCTGGCTGAGATGATGATAATGTAGATACTCACTTCCGGTTCGTCAGCCTCTCTGTACGCGACACAGCTGATGCCAGTGGAGCAAGGTCTTGAGATCTCCGGCCGGGAGCCGGGATCGCACCCTCCGCCCGCGGGGGTACACTCCACTCCTCGGACTTGGACCCCGGACCCACAGGACACTGAGCACTGGGGGATGAAAATACAAAAGGGTTGTAGTTTACTGGAAATCTTATATTTTAGCTGAATCATCAATTAATCCTAACATCGAATTCGACAAAAAATACCATGAATATCTATGCATCTTAATAAGTTAGAAACATTTGATAATTTCATTTGCATTGCTAATGCTGGTAGATAACAGACATTTTAAATTTAGATCGCCTGAAAATCTCTTAAAATAAACTTTACTTCTAATACATTATGACCTCGTTAAAAACTCGCTAAGTTCAGTTCTATCATAAAAGGATTAGTAAAAAACAAGACAAAGTTGTCTACTAAACTATTAATGTAAAATAAAAAAAGTTTTCATAATCTATAGACAAGTTTTCAATTATTTTTACCCAATTAAGTATCCATCCTTCACTTCCTTGATGGCATAATTGCTCTAAAGCCTAAAGGGGCAGTAGCCAAGTTACAAAAAAATATTCATTCTATGTCCGATCTATGCATACAACGTTTTTTTTACCCGACAGCGTAAGAAGGAGGGTTATGTTGTTCGAGTGTATGTATGTATGCGGGTATGTGTGTGTTTGTCTGAGGTGTCTTTGGCACGCCCTACAGCATAAACAGCTACACGGATTTCGACATTTGAATCGTCTTGATAGTAGAAATGACATAGAGTACGACATTTTGCAGCCGGGTTTTTTGTTTTTCTTTTAATAATGTTCCTCGTTAACACACTAATTTAGCAGTAGTATCGTCGTCAAAACTAAGAAATAGCAGAACGGAGAAACAAGACATAACTAAACGCCGAGATTTGTCTAGTTCATACCTGCTTCACCTGAGAACGAGTCAAACTTGGTTTCTGAACCACAAATGAGTGTCAAGCCAACTCATCCTGCACGTTCGTGCAACCGCGAGCTCCGAACTTCGCCGAGTCTAAGCTAACAAGGAGCAACTCGGACCGAACTTGTGAGCCAAACTATCGTCAGACTTGATGACAAACTGAACTAAAACTTGTAAAAAGACGCGGACTAATTGGTGGACGTGTTTCCTCGAGTTAATTAGTGGTTTCATCAGAGTTTTGATTTTAGTTTAGTTTGGTTAACGGACGGTAAGTAATTTTTATTTGGAAAGTTGATTAACGAGCGGACGAACTTGTTTACTGTTGCTTGGTTTGTTCATCATTTAACTTCAGGCAGCGAAATATAAACGAAGAGTATATTAGTTCATAAAAATGTTTTTATAAATCAAGCAAAAAGTATGTGCGATGGTAGGCGTTGTAATAAAATTTGCAGTACCAAAAAAAATCGAATATGGCATTCTGCATAGATTTAGGAAAAAATATGATTAGGTCTGTGGCATCATCATCATCATCATCAGCCCGTAAGCGCCCGCTGCTAAGCATATGCCTCTCTCAGGTCTTTGTCCAGATTCGACCCACGACATTTACAACATCGTCGACCCAACGTGTTGACTAATGCTTCATTTGTCGATACGCGGCCACCAATCTGTCAACATTTTATTCCGCCTGCTATCACTCTGCCTGGCAACATATCCTTTCCAACTGCAGTTGAGTTTTGTGATTTCGATGTCACGAGCCTTTGTGCTAGGTCGGATCTCGAAATTTCTCACTCGGTCTCGTAACTTGATGCCGACCATGGCGCGCTCCATGGCTCTCTGTGCTACTTACATTTTGTGCACAGCGTCCTGTGTATGCGTTCATGTCTCTGCACCATAAGTCATGGTGAGCAGAACACTTCTTATTAACGCGAGTCTTTAGATATTGTCCAATATCGACGGATTAAAAGATGTCAGCGAAGTTGTTAAATGCCACCCATCCTAGCTGCATTCTCCTTCTTCCGAAGCTCTTTATCGAAAGACAAAATATGTTCAAAGTACATGTATTGGTCAACCGTCTCAAGTATCTCGATTTCAATCATTATGCTGGGGTTCCAGCCATCAGATACAGATCCAACCTTAGTTTTAGACAGTCTGTGATATCCAGTAACTTAATTCAGTCATCTCAGTTGCATGACTTTTCTTACAAGAGATACAGTGATCGAGTAATGCACTCGCCAGAATAGGGACTCTAGAGGATTAAGACCATGATAAAACCTACACAATACTACATTATTTGGTCCAACCATAGATAACTATTAAATAAGCATTGATGGCTCATGTTGCTAACTTCCCTTTACCGAAGGACTTATGGCGTGCGAGAGATGAACCTATGGTTCGTCTATTGCTAATTGTTTTTGGATCCACCTTTCAGTATATCAACTCAATTGACAGACGTAATAGAGAGCTATCCTAAAGCCCAAAATACTAACAACCCACGTTACAGATAAGAAAATTACAAAAATTCTATACATTTATGTACCTAAACATACGAGTATATACTTAGATACGTATCTGCGTAAGAGATCATAAAAAACAATTGAAACAAGATTGTTCCGAACAATAAAATAAAATAACTGAGAGCGTATATAAAATAGTTCCAGATTCACGTATCCAGAGATTCAATTCCTAAATAGCTAGAGTTTCCTATTTCCTAAAGCTACCTGCATTGTACAATGTGCGAAGATACAATAAAATGCGACTCGAACATAGTTGCGACTTTTCAATACTTTTAGTCAAACTATAAAGTTTTATACGACAATACAGTTTCAGTAGTTATGTAAGAGACGCTCGAGAGCTATGGAAGAAAGTTAGTCAGTGAATGAGATTGGATGGAAGTTACGTTTCGTTTTACATTTTGTTTATTTTGTGTTGACGCTTGTGTTTGGCTGGCATCTTGAAGTAAGATGGCGGTGAAACTAATCCGGCTAATCGAGCAAGATTCTTACTTAATGTTTTGATAAATTAATATTGTTGTTCATACATCTACGCGTGCGGGCGTCAGTGGGGCTGAGCGGGCGCGCGGGGTGTCAACCGGTGGACACGACCTCGCTAGCTCACACACCAACGACAACACGAACGCACCGACATTAACCGCTAGCTGTCTCAATATTATTTTACCTTATATCCTAAATAAACTACCAGTTATACAGTCCACTGCGTGATTTATTGACCAACATACCAATTAGGCCTAAACATTGTTTTTAAAAATAAATTTAATTTTGTCTCAAATAAAATAACTTAAATGTAATGGCTATTTACTATAATTTATTTCATTGATTTTATTACTCTTCTGAGTACTTTTAGCATCATCAACGATTTCCTAGCACTGCTGAGTACAGACTAGATCTTCTCTTTAGCGTCATCATTTCCGGTTTTATTTCGGTTTCACGCCTTACCCCCCGAAGAAATTACCAGAAATGTATCACGACACACATACAGCGTCAAACGTTTAAAATGAGTGTGCGTTTCCAAACTTAAGAAGCTTAGCTACTGTCTGTTGAATACACATTACACAAACGACTTGGACGTGGCATGTAAATCGATGTTTTGGATTTCCTTACAATTCCCAAGTTAACACTCTTGTTAAGACTTTGTTGGAGCGTCGATGAAAACTACAACTTTACCTTCGTTGGGACTTGAAGTTGAGTGTTTTTGGAATACTCAATACATTTATAGCAGCCATTGTTAGATTTACATGCAAATTTTAATTTCCATGTTTTAGGTTTTATAAGTAATCAAAACCAATACTGAAAAGCGAAATAATTTGTACGATTTCACGCTCAAACTACTCAACTGAAAATCATGAAATTTTGCATACACGTTGTCAGGGGACATAGTTTTTAATGGCGAGTAACATTGCAGGGCGCAGCCTAATATTTCAAAAAATTACCCGGATATAAAGAAGGGATGAATACGATATAAAGAAAGAATGACCCTGAAAAGATACTTGTAGCAACAATCAACATAGTACGGAGTTATTGTTCTATTCCATAAATACCCCTACTTCCAAGATCAATAATTACAATTATTTACAAAAGGCGAAAACTTTAGTAACTTGAAACAAATTTGAACTTTGAATTTACAAAATATCGTTTCACGTTGAAGTAGCAAATAGGTTTTTCGCCCCAAGTGAAAAGCCTTGGGGTAATAAGTGCATGGAACAAGCGGAAAGCAGCATTTCATGCACGTTTGTCAATCAGAAGCCTGTCATTTGTCGGTAATCATGTGTTCTAATGTTCTTCCGTTCAGCAGCATGATGCGAGCGGGATGGTACGCTATGACCATTGCCATAACTGGCTATGAGTACTTACTAATATCCTTTTTTTCCTACCTAAGTTATACACAGTACGGTACAATATTTATGCTTTTGGGTGAAGTACAACTTCAAGGGAGTCAAACCTGTCAAAGTGAACAACTGTTCAAACAAACGTTTGCAATTTTCGAGAAATACAAATATGGACTCTCCATTCAAATTGATTACGTGACTAGTTATTTGGTTTGGAGTTTATTTAATTTAATTTATTAAATACTCAAGACAAATTACAAACTATAAAAATCTAAACATCAAATACTCTAAATACTATTCTACATCGTAATTTACCTTATGTGTAAACAAAAACAAAAAACATAGACTCTACAACAATATTAATTTTATGCAGATCAGATGACATGCGTATGGAGGTTCGATTATTTTTCTTTCAATTTAACAAACTTATGTTCTGAAAGCTTAAATGGATAGAACAGCCAGCCTTAAGTCTTACTACACCCAAAGGCAGCAGTAGCAGGATGTGTTGATGCTTGCACTTACCCCCGACCACGGCCCCGCCACCCAAGACGGACACTCGTGCTGATTGCACGGCTGCGACGAACGAGGCGCCTGCGACACGCAGCCTGGCTCCAGGTTCGTTCCTGTTGGACAACATATCATCATCAGCCTAGGTCATAAAAAATGTGACGAAACATGCAGTGAGACATTTTAAGGGTGGACAACCCAACCAAACGTAGCTGAGTGCCTTGGTAGCTCCGAGTTTTAGGTACACCCGCTAAGTTCAACCGTTGAACTAGAGAAAGTTTTTGCCTCAGTATTTTTCTAGTAAGAAAAAAAAGTCTCGAAAGGGGCCTCGAATACCTCCATAACCCCTGGTACGATTTAGCTCACATACGAACTTAAAAATTCTATTGAGGTGAAAAATTTGCCTGCAAATTCAAAAAAGATCGGATCAACGATACTTAAGTTACCATCGAACAAACCAATGTCGAGATGTCTTAGTAAAGTGTGAGACCTCACTTTGCTTGGTCAACTAATCGAACAAGATAATTGAAATCACAGTAGCAGTTTTAATTGAATTAAAAGTTTACTACGACAGCAGGATTTCGTTGCTTAATGCTTTCAAAAATTTCCGCTGGTCAACGTGGTGACAAAGGGAGGGGAAACTAATCCTCATATCGCATAGTATTTGCTACAGTTAGAATGTCCCGTGGCCAGCACGTGGTCCGGAACTAAAAAAAAACTGTCGTAGGCATTAATTTCTATTACTACGTGGTATGATCAACAGGAAAATGCTCCATTTTGCTAAAGTTTGCTGTAGCGCTAAAACAAAACTTAGATAGGTAATTGAATTATAAGTGCGATATCGTAACACATACGAGGGTATATTTAGTGTGTTTGAACGTTTTTTTGTTTAGACACAAACATGTCTTGGGTATTCGAGAGCTACCAAGCATTCAAGTGAAGTATGGCCAGATGGCTGCACGTGAACGGAGCACAGTAGTAATGTGCGATGTCTTCTTTAAGCCCACCATTACCACGCGTACCGATCCGCGAACGATTCTGGATGTGAATGCTATCGGCGAGCGGACCAATCCACCGCTCGTCCACGAAGACGCGAGCGCCGCGCTGAGCTCTCGTGTAGTGTGGACGATGACAGATTTGTCCACTGATTCGTATGACGCAGTGTACGTCTCGTGGCTCGTCTAATGAATAGCGCGCTTATTCGTGGTAAAATAGGACTCAATGATCGTAAGTAGATATATAATGTTACCAGGATCGTAAGTATCCGCTCTAGTGACGTTGGCCGATCTCGCGCAGAGCACGCGGCGCGTCCTGACGCCGCCGCCGCACGTCGCGCTGCACGTCGACCACTCTCCCACGTACCATCTACAAACAACACACAATCATAAACCAAAACAAGTCAAGATAGAAATAAAGAGACGAAAACAAAATAAGACAAAATGATCCGAAAAAGAAAGAAAATTAAGACTAAAAACCAAGTTACATTATTAAAAGAAAAAAAAACCGGCTGCAAAATGTTGTACTTTAAGTCACTTCCACTATCAAGACGATTCAAATGACACCTCGCATGTCGAAATACATCAAGCTGTTTAGGATGTAGGGCGTGCCAAACAACACTCAAAAAATATATCCCTTCTTCTTGCGCTGTCAAATAAAAAGATACTCGTAGGTAGCCTTGCTAAGACTACATTGTAATAATTTTGTTGATGTTTCGATTTTTTTCTCAAGTGAGTGATTTGTAGTGTTTTCATCATTGAGAATAAAAATGTCTTTAAATCTTAAACCTTGGAAAGTATTCGTCAAACTTACTTGAATGGGCACGGGTGTGTGTTGCACCTGACCACAGAAGCCTGCGGCTTGCTGGAAGCGTCGCAGAGCTCTTCAGGAGCATCCGACCCGGTGAGACGGTCGCGACATACTGCTAGCGACATCTTGTAGCCTGAGATTGAATCAAACATTGATTGTATTATTATTATTATCCGCCTCGGTGGCTCAGTTGGTAATGAAACTGCCTTTTGAGCTTGGGGGCGTGGGTTCGATTCCCGACTAGGGAAAAAATGAAATCATTTCAAGACAAATATTTGTGTTTGTTCATGTGTAGGTGAAATATATATTTAAGTATGTATAAATTTAGCATAAATTTACAAATATAAATGCTTAGAATATCAGTCTCTGACAGCCATAGTACAAGCTTTACTTGGTTTGGGGTCAGGCCGTGTGTGCAAAATGTCCCAAATTTATTTATTTTAAAGTACATTTCTTTAGCATACACCACCGTCTATGCATGATCATAATGTTCTTATTCCATCCAAAGGTTGTCTGCAAGAGCTCACCTGTCCGAGACCGCCCTTTGCACCTATACTTGCACATTGAGATTAGTTTTATTTTTTAAATTTTGGTAAAGAGTTTTGTATTGAATTGCATTGTATTGCATTGCATTGCATTGCATTGCATTGTATTGCATTGCATTGCATTGCATTGTATTGTACCGTCTGTGCTTCATGGTTTACTTATAATTGTATTATTCCAACGCTTATTACACTACATCATCTGTCGTGCGCGATTGCTAGTCTAGCTATCTGGCCCCTATTCTTGCGCGTGATATTTTTTTTGGAGCCCGGTGTATGGCGACAGGCTCACCCCCTGTCACATCTGGGACTGAATGTCGTCTTGGAAAAGGACGAGATGATTTAATATAATCTAAGAAATTTTCTGATCTTTGTCTCTCTTGTTTGGCGAGTGTGGATGGGCAAGTCGGTCAGGGTCGACCTAGGCGCACGTATCTCGACCAAATTGAAGACGTCTTAGAGAAAGGCCAGTGGCCCTATTCGGATATTTAAGATTTTCATCTCACTTTTTTTCGTCCTTGTTGCTCTCGTTTGAAACGTCATAGGTGTGAGAATGACCAAGATAAAATCTCATCTCATCTCACGCGCAGGAATAGCCCTCCAGGTACTTGACGGGTCAGTACCTGTAACCGACGAGCGTGTATGAAAAGACTCATGAACGTGGAAGAAGCAAAAGATGTATGCCAGGATCGTAGCAAGTGGAGAGAAGTGGTCTCTGCCTACCGCTATGGGAAAGAGGCGTGATTATAATTATTATGTATGTATGTATGTATGTTTGTTTGACAAGTCTTAGGAGTAAGTAAGAGTGACCAAGATATCATTGATACGAGTAAGTATATGTAAATTGATTTAATTATCAACTCGGTAAGGGATGGTCACGTTTTTGAACCGTAATCTACCATTTGTCTAATATCTTTACCTCAAATAAGGCGAGCGACGTTCTATGCAATGTTAAGGATTTATTAGTTCCATACTTTTCTACTAGATGGCGTACGAATCGCTGGCCTGTCGCGCTAACACGCGGTTACGTTATGCTCACGCGAAACATGTCTACATAATACAAGTCGGTGGTTCACAAAAGAATTCCGGCTTGTATTATTCCTTCCTCAAAACTGAGTTTGAACACACCGTATCAGCTCAAGTCGTGCAGTATTCTATGTATGATATGAAACTCCCTACTGCAACGCACACTAATCGGAATCGTAACGTAATCGCCTTACCTTGGTAAAGTAAGGTGATACGGTGACGATCTCTTTCCGAGTTGATATGTGTGCTACGACCTTTACAATTGGAGGCCTGGGGGGCTATTCCTGCGCGTGAGATGAGATGAGATTTTATCTTGGTCACTCTCACACCTATGACGTTTCAAACTAGAGCAACAAGGATGAAAAAAGGTGAGATGAGAATCTCAAATCTCCGAATAGGGTCCCTGTCTTGTTATCTGTCTATCTCTTATAACACTACACTACCTACTGCAGACAGCCAAACTACAGATTACATAGCGTAGTAAGCGCTTAACTTATATTCTATGAAAACTGTATAAGAAAACAGTAAAGTAAATTAATATCACAACAAACAGCATTCATTACCAAGCCTCACGATTGCTATGAGCGATAAAGTAAGAAGCCTAACGATAATTTTCAAAAAAAATTGAGTCATTTTTAGAATATCATCAAGTAATATTATTATTAAAGGAAAAACAAAAATCCAGCTGCATAATACTGTACCCTATGTCACTTCCACTATCAAAACGATTCAAATGACATCTCATATGTCGAAATCCATCAAGCTGTTTAGGCTGTAGAGCGTGCCAAAGAAACCTCATACATACATACATACATACATACATACATACACTTGAAAAACATAACCCTCCTTCTTGCGTAGTCGGGTAAAAAAAAAAGCAAAAGTTTCAAAAAAATATCTTCGAGTTAAGAAATAACTCTACCAAAATATCTTAATCACAAAAAATATTTAGCTAAAAACCTCTAGCAATTGAAATTATTTCGGCAGTTTGCCAGCCCAACTCAGCGTTTAAAATGCTCAAAGCAGAATTTCCAGTCCACTTAACTAGTTATTATTAAATAGACCTTCATTCGACGTAAAAAACCTGGCATCTCCAGCTATTCTCGAGCCAAAAGCCAGGCCACAAAAATGGTAGATCTACATTATATTAACCACTCCTACAATAACACAACCGCATCTGCAATTACACGAACCACTCTCGCAATAACATAAACCACATTCCCAATTATTTTCGCATTAAATGACCTCCGAATGTACATTTGAAAAGATAAAATTGTTGAAATTGGCTTCGGTAAAAATAAACCGTAAAAGTTGCAGTGTTCAAATATCCATTAGGGCGAAACTCGGAAACCAAATTAAGGAAGGATTTAGGGTTTCTAGATGAGACACAAAATGCGCTTTTGGCAAAGTGAGCTTTGATGTCTATGAGACGTGCTGCATTCTTTGACTAAAATAAAATGAAAAAACGGGCCCACGAGAAGCTCTGTTTTGAAGTTGACCAAATGGGCTACGGGCTCGCATTACGTCTCACTCCTCAGGAGATACCAAGCGCGACTATTCTTTGGTGGTTATTTTTCTCACGAAAATCAGTATGTTGTATAAGCTTTCTCTTTTTGTTACAAAATATGTATCTACTAGCTGTTTTGCCAGCGGCTTCGCTCACTTTTTATACCCTATGTCAATCAGGAATAATGTAGCAGTATAATGGTGATTTTTTTTAATCGGACCAGAAGTTTTTGAGTTAATTCGTTAACAATAAAAAACATAGTTACATACAAATCTTTCCTCTTTATAATATTATATGTATATAATGTATCTATGTATGCATACCTCCTTACAAAAAACTTTGTTTACTTTCTGTCTGCAGGGGGCCACAGGCCCCCTGCAGACCCTGTTATATTTGGGTCTGAAGATCGTCCGGTAAAATGCGGGTTTTATACACCTCTGGCAACCCCTTCAGAGGAAAGGCGGGACGATTTTGGTTAAATCATAATACATGTTTATGATTAGGTATTAAATAATAGCATGCTATCTTTGAATTAATGTCACAGAATACGATCAACGACTAAGGCCCGTCCATTTATTTTATTTAGACGAAAGCTACATTAGCAATTCAGTTACGCTACGCTAGTATCCATTGTATTTTTCAGCGTGCAAAAAAATGATAGGGAAAGAGGATTAATGAAGTTAGGTTCATAAAACCAATTTAGATAAGTAAATTGCATGAAATGCTGTGGGTGCAGGAAGCTGGCGTTCTGCGTTAGGCGTGTAATTTTTGGACGGATGACAGAGAACCAAATTAATTAAAAGTAGAAACGTTAATTATGAATTGGAATCGCGATGAAAGAGACAATACAATACAATACAAAAACTCTTTATTGACACCAAATATAAATAAATCTAAACTAAACACTCAAAAATAAAGACGCAATGGGCGGTCTTATCGCTTAAGAGCGATCTCTTCCAGACAACCTTTGGATGGAATAAAAACATTATGATTTAGCATGGACGGATATTTAATTTAATAGACGTTATATTTAAGTAAAACTGTGTGGAAGTACGCAGATTTGATGTAATTTTTTCTGTTTTAATCGCGTTTTGTATGGGTGTGCTATTGTCTTTAAAAAACAACATTTCAATTTAGTTTAACTCCACAAAGATTGAAGATTCTCTTCTCGCACTATAAAGAGTTTGTGGAGCTAAAAGTGCAAACTTATAAATTATTATATTATGCAAATACATGAAATAAAATGTAGTCGGGCACGGCATAGCCTATATAGCCGGCATAGCTTCTTTCACAGGGTCCGGTCTAAATTAGAGACATGCCTTTTTATGTGATAAAAATTAGGCTTGCGTTTTGGCGCTATCTCGCTTGATTATGCAATGATGCAACCTACGCACGTGTCTTTGCCTGACTTGCTTAGACCACACCTGAGGGCTTGAAAAGAGGGTATTATAAGGTTAAGAATTATTTAGATGACAAAGATGTTTGGAGCCTTCCAGTTCCGCCAAAAAGTAGCCACTAGTATGTTTAGATACTTATTACCTAGTAGTAAGCCAAAATTTGTGAGACTGTAATTTTTTATTCTTTGAAAAAATAATGCCCCTCAGTTTCTTGCCTGTCCTTCTGAGTAAAGCGTCAAACACACAGAGGCGGCCTGGCGCGGCGGCTGACAGAGCGGCCAGTTGTATTTCATTGAAATGTATGGGAGTCTTCACACACGCGCGGCCACCACGCGGCTTGCAGGCGGCTGGCCGCGCGTCGGAAACATTTTTGGGGTTCCGTACCCTAACGTTGTAAACGGAACCATATTATTAAGCTTACGCCCTCTGTCCGTCCCTTCGTCTGATTGCCTGTCCTTCAAAGACAGACGGATGAGTGAGAGACATGAGGTGATGGTCAGTTATCTTTGTTTGAAATAAAAAAACGAGACATGTTTGCACACACAGTCATCTGACCCCAAACTAAGCAAAGCTCGTAATTTGGCTGCCAGAGACTGAAATACGTACATAATGTTTATTTTTTTAAAAGTACTATAATATATATCAAGTTACGTTTGTGGAAAGATAACTGTAAAAGTTTAGGTAATTACTAATTGCGCAAGACTCTAGTATTGTCTAATTTTCGATACCAACCTTGTACTTTTGTATTTTATTTGGTATGCTGGAACGGAACCCTTAGTGCGCGAGCCCGGCTTGCACTTGACCACTTATTACAACAAGCTACGTCAGCCGCGGATACCGCGTAGAAATGGGATTAAACGTTAAAAAAAATAAACTGATAACTGTTAAAAAACATTTTGAATAAAATGTTTAAAATAATTGTCATGTTGTTTAAAATAACTTGGTCGATAAATCAACGTTTCTTTAAATATTTATATTTAGGCATAATATGGCATACTTAAGTTGATTAGGGGTGAGAACTGTTTGTCCTAGACAAACCGCATTGGTTTTAAGGGCATATTTAGTTTAAATTGTAGTTAAATTTATGTTAATAATAAAATAAAACAAATAATAATAATAATTATAACAACAATTCGAAGACTTTTGTGGCCCAATCAATGAATGATGTACCAATATTCTCATAGATGACGTTAAATTCTAAGAAATGCAAACCGGAAATTGGATTTATCGATTAACGTTTTGAAGAATATTTTTTAACGATGTTAATGTTATATTTTTTCAACGCGTTAATTTAACTGAATAAAATTATTCATTGCTCATCTCTAGTACCGCGTTGACAAATGGTGAATGACGTTTAATGTTGCCACTTTAGCACTTTTCGGGCTAGATCTAGCATTTTTAATGTTGTGTTTTTGTAATAATTTATAAGTTGTCAAAAAAAGCAGATGTCAATCAGCCATCAACTTGCTCTAATTCAGCCAGTAGATATTATTTTAAGAAGATTTTGATGAAGATTTCGACTTTTCACAATTTAATAATAACTTAGTTTTTCGACCGAGCGAGCGTTAGTAAGCGAAGCGTCTATGCTTCGACAAAAGTACTTTCGTAAGTCCAAATTCCGCACCTTAGTCTTTGTCTACAGGTCGCATTTCTTAACCGATTCTTTTGAAACTTTGTGAGTAGGTTCGATGATTTTTTCGAATCATATCTTCGCTATTTTGAAAATTCCAAGGACTGTCTCGACGCAAATAAAATCGGCATAATTATCAAACCTGCTCACAAAATTTTATGAGAATCGGTTGAAAAATGCAACTTGCAGCCGAGACAGACTTAGCCTCGAGCTCTACAGCTTACAGAGCTACTAGCATTAGTTTGTTACATTTTCTGAAACTACTTATTTTAATAAATAAATAAATACTTGGAAAAAGTACTGGTCCTTAAAATAAATATTCAAAACATGCCAACAAACATCAAAACTGAAGTCATGATATCATGCCTCCTACCTTGTTTAACCTATGCATGTCAAACTTGGAAATTTACGTCCAACTTAACCTGCCAACGCGGAATAGATAGCGTATGCTCAATATTAAAAAGATGCAAAAAATTCGTCACACAAAAATTAGAGAAACCACCAAAGTGACGAACTAAAATGGAAGCGGGCTGGGCACGTAGCGAGGCTAAAGGACGAGAGATGGACCAACAGGCTAACAACGTGGAAGGGTCCAATCGGCAAACGTCTCAAAGGCAGACCCACATGAGATGGGCAGACGAGTACGAGACTAGACTGATAATAATAGCTGGTACCTGCTGGCCGCAAATAGCTCAAGACAGAGACACATGGTATTCTTTAGAGGAGGCCTTCACCTTCACTGGAGGAGGGGTTCAGGCAAACAAACTTCAATATTATTATTAGAATTAATTGTTTTTTTTTTTCAAAAATAAGTGAAATATGTGTAAATAACATTTTTTTTTTCTTATCTTTTTTTTCTCTTTCTTTAAGCTTTGTGTGCATCTTAGTTTTTGCATGGATTAAAATGCTTTTTATTATATACCTAGTAAAAAAAATTACCTACTTTCAGAGATCAGACCCGACTCGCCAGACATACTGGAAGTTGGTGAGATTTCTGTAATCCGGCAAGACGAACACCATGCCAACCTCGTCCGACCGAAATATAACGTGTTCGATTGGGGGATGGTAGTTACGTATCGGTTTGTGGTTTGTCTTCTTGATTTCGTCATTTGTTGTCAACGACAATACATCTTAACTTTGGCAACTTTAGTAACTTAGCCACAGAAATATTATATAATTTTTTTTACTGAAAATTTGTGTAAGTACTTACCTACATAAAATAACAAAACAACTATATTTATTCGATATGATTAATTTGCGCCGGGGCTGGGTTAATTTTGTATGGATTGTGATCATTCTTCGAAAATCAATTTGTAAGTAATGTTTTTGTAATTGCCCGAAATATACCTATGTAAATGCGAACACAAAATGCAGATTTTCCCCCGTTAAAAGTGTTTATTTTTTAGTCTCTTTTTTCTAGCACCACTTTTGATGCTAAAATTTGGTATATCTAGCCCGTTCTACCTTGTCCAACTAGGCCTTTTCAAAACCCAATGTGGCAACACTGCTGACGCTTCCGGCCGCCTCTGTCAATGGCCGCGGCAGTGTGTTGTCGCCGCGGCTGGAGCTGCGGCTGACAGTCAGTGACAGTAGGCCGCCTTGTCAGGCCGCCTCTGTCTGTTTGACGCTTAAAGGCTCTCTATCCAAAAAAGGCGGTCGAGTGTATTAAAAAAAAAACTTTAAAGTTCATGAGTGTATCTTTGATACCCAAATTGAATAAAAACACAATGACTTTTGACTTTGACTTGCCTGGATACAACCGAATCACTCGCGACTTGAGGATACCCAAAGAACAACTCTCATGGAACACCTAATCTATCAGATCTTTCTACACTCTTCACAAAAAGATGTGGTGTGGAATAGGTTGACATAACAAGTAACATCATTAAAAGGTAAACCAAAAACCCGACTGAAAAATACTATCACTTCACATCATCATAATCGTCTTTATTTTATAAAGACGATTCAAATGACACGTCACATGTCGAAATCCATGAAGCTGTTTAGACTGTAGGGGGTGCCAAAGAAACCTCAAACATTTATACATACACTTGAAAAACATAGCCCTCCTTCTTGCGCAGTCGGGTAAAAAGTGGAATCAAAGTGCTTCATGTGCCTAAAAGTCTTTTCCAGTTTCCTAACTCCCTGGTCCCAAGAACATGGTAATGAGCGATTAACGAGCCCGTAGACGACGAAGTTCTTTTGAATACGTAAATATGTAAATACTGAGCTCATTTTGAACTGGGATTTGGAATATCAGATTTGAGACGCTTAGTGACGGTCTACAAATACGGGGAGTTCTGCTTATTTATTTAGAGGGGATTTTTGGCCGACTTCAAAAGAAGGAGGTTCATTCGGAGGTTCACAATGCGGTTGTTTTTAAATGGTTTTATTGAGCTTCACTCTTATGTATGTGCTTTAGCTTTATGTATGTTTTTTTTTTTTTTTTTTTATTTAAAAAATTACACTCCACGGACTCCGGGGACCGTGACTTTTTTTAACATAATTCTTAAATTATTATTTAAGCGAAATACAGGTAGAGGGGGGTTAGTTATTAAGTCTTAATCTAAGGTTAGGTTAAAGGTTTTCAGATTTACTTAATGCATTGTGAGTACACCACGAGCAGACCAGCGACCCGCAAGCAGCACCCGATCACGAGTATGACGCATGTGCCAGCCATCGCTCTCCTCAACCATATTTGAGGGAAGAGAACGACCCGACACACGACGCCGCCGCAAGAAGGTGCCTTCGATAGTGAGCATGAATGCTCGAGATGGACCCACAATTTATATAAAACGATAACAAAAATAAAAACTATAACGAGAACGCTTTATGTATGTTTGTTTATTGCATGTTATATCTTGCAACAATTTCAACTTTAACTACTTCTACTGAAGCGATTATTTTGAAACTTTGCACTTACATTTAGTTTCCGTGAAAATAGGTTGCAACCTTAAAATAATAAAACTGTTTGACTTACAAGTCTTTAAAGAGATGGGTACCCGAGTGCGCATAATGGAGGGTTATTTTTTTTTGAGTGTATGTTTGTATGTGGTTATGTTTGTTTGTATGTAGGTATGTTTGTATGTATGAGGTTTCTTTGGAATTGCCTACAGCCTACACAGTTTGATTTATTTCGACATGTGAGGTGTCATTCGAATCGTCTTGCTAGTGACATAGGGTACAACATTTTGCAGGCGTTTTTTTGTTTTTCTTTTTATAATGTTACTTGTTTTACCACAGATCTAGGATGTAAAAGATCGACAGTGACAATTCGACAGTGATACAAAAAAACATTTGCGCATGCGTGAGTAAATTAGTGTTGTGAAAAGTACTTATTAATTTATCGATTGACCAAAAATGGTCCTCCGGGTGCTTGTCGATAAATATAATCTTTCGCATACCAATTGAGTTGTTTTTTGTTCCAAGTATAACACCGCTGCTGAGCTAAAATGAATGTTAATCACTAAACGGGTGTTAAGCTAGGCGGAAGAGTTAGATATCAGTGTCACCATGTATCTAAATTAACATAAGAAAAGTAAATAATAAGATCAACATAATACTATCCTAGTAATTCGCTTCGAATTGTGACCCTTGACCAAATTTACTCGTATACGGATTAGGATAAGTAATGATACTTATCTCATTGGTTTTGTACATTTATTTATAATTTACATTTAAATTATTTAATTTAATTAAATATAATTAAATTAGACTTGGATGTAAGACACCCAAAATGTGTAAATTGAATTAAAAATGATGATCAGAAATTGAAGGTACATACTTATATTTAATACAAAAATGTTTTACGCCTCATCATTCAGTACAAACTCGGAAGAATGTCAATTTACTTTTGATGGCATTGATTCAAAAATGTATGCTTTGTTTATGTATTGCACCCATCGCCTACCTAATGAACTTTGATAAAAACTATCGATAATAATGACGTCATCTTTTTATCCATCTCTAGTGAAAATCGAGCGTAAACTAACCAATATTTTAATGCTGAATTTCATCACCAATTCTGCTTTCATCTAGGAAATATAGATGTTACGAAGAAACGACAACAACATACCGCTGGTAAATCGGTTTTTGGAACCAATTTATGTTATGTTTTAGACAAAATTTAGACAAAAACATCACAATGGAATTTTCATATTTACCCATGAAACGACAAATTTTGTGGGTTACATCTTGGATTCACATCACAATTGCTAAACTCACAAGATGACATAACTGCATTTAGTTACAATTGCTCTCTTTTGAGTCTATTTATAATTATTTTACTAGAAATATAAATCATAGGAATTTTCGCGTGTTCCCAGGTGGCGCGCTGTCATTAATGACAAAAGAATTATTGACTAACATTTTATTTGTAGGCGACCTCTTTCTCTATTGTGGAGTTTACATTTCGATGGAGACTTCTCTGTCCCACGCTTCGTTGGTCTTTTGCGAAGCAAAAAAAATCTTAGGTCTGTGTGTTTTACAATGTTTTCTACCCCTGAACTCCGTCATTTATAAGCCGATTTGAATTTATTTTAAATTTGAAAGGATTTTAAGTATATTACTTTCAGGTTGGTCCCGTTTTTATTCAAAGTACAGTACTGATGATGAAAAGTCGTTTTTATTTTTTGTTAATGTGCTCGACAGACAAAAGAGGTGATTTACTGTTGCCGTAGAAGTAGAAGGTTCCGGTCTAATGATTATGAATTTGAATATCTGTTCTCGGTCAGGGAATTAGGTGTCAAAAATATTTTTGGATGAGAATTATAATAGTGCTCATACTCATTAATAAAATTATAGTAATGCGTAATGAGTATAGCATAAATTATTCTTTAAAGATCCCGCGACCACTTTAGACTAACTTCTCATTGGCTAAAGGTTTTCTATTGCCATTTCGTTTAAAAGGAGACGGAGAACGAAGAGAGCAAGCAAATATACTGACGGGCTTCTAAGGTTATCTACAGAGTGACAAATCGCAATTTAAATATTTTTTATGACTTTCTCTAGTCATTCTTAATTTTTTTTTGCAAAATGGATTAATTTAAAAGTTAATGATTTAGACAATGTAGAAAATTTATTTAATTAAAATTTTATTATTACTTACTTATATATTTTAATTCTGTAATTTTTACTATAATTTGATTTGATTCAATTTATAAATTGTATGTACTCGTATAATGTGACTTATTGTAATTTTAATTGTATGGACTTATTTTGTTGCCAATATAAATATGATATTTGAAATATATGAATTTGAATCTATGTAAAGGGGTTTTTGATTTCTTTTGTCTATCTATTAAACAAATAAAATTAGTCAAAAGTGAAGAAGTGAAGAACATAGGGGTGGAGACATAGTTTATTTAATTGTACATTCCAAATTTCATTACAATATGACAAATAGTTTCTAGGAAATTTGAAAAGCGCATTTGTATGGAAAATTCAGAGCGTCGCGGAACCCTTAACTCATAAAATATTTCACTTAACTTTACAGAGAAACAAATGGAATTAAACAACTTTGAGTCTACAAGGAAAGCCGTGGCATTAACCAAGATCCCGCTGGTTTACCGCGGCCGCCCGCCCTGTAACGAACCCATGCGTTAGCGGCGTTAGGGCGGTTAGCGGCCGTTAGTGGGCGGTTCGGTTAGCGGTGCCGTAACGACTCGGGTAACCCGCGGTGGGTGTTACACTGCTTGACCTGACATACGAGTTGTGGAAAACAAGCTCTCATTTTTTACTTCTTAACTACAAAAAACAGGTAACCTCAGAACGACTCCGTTCTGAGTTTGTCCCTTTTTTTGGTCACTCGGATAAAAATGCGCCAGTGTGCTGCTTCTTTTTGATCATAACTAGCAACTTTCGTTACGGGACCAACCCTGAAATAGCAAAACAAAAATCAGCTGTTCCATATAAAAAGGTATTGACCGGCGAATTAATGTAAGGATCAGCAGATTTTTGTTTTGCGATTTCAAGGTTGGTCCCTTAGTAAAAGTTGTTAGTTATGATGTGGAGAATCAGCCTTTAAAGTTTGTTAGTACACACTTATCCCAGCCCTAACTAATTTGTAAATAGCTGTTTGTTCGTTTGTTTGTTACGCTTTTACGCCTCGCCAATCGTCCCGTAATTTTGCATACACGTTGTCAGAGGTTCAGAAAAGGATATAGGGTATCTGTCATCCCAAAAAAATTACATAGGGAACCGCGGGTGAAACCTCGGGGCGCAGCTAGTATTAAAAATAATGGTGCTTAAAGTCGATCGGGGTTGGAATAGCAATCGCATGCCATCCCGTTCGCACTAACCTACTTGCACTATGAGCGTTTCTCTCTCACTCTATCGCAATCAGAATCAGTCAGTGACAATCATAATAGCGCACAAAGGCCTGTTCGATAACATTTGAATAACTTTCAGCAAAACAATTCAATGACAAAGATTGATGAATGCTGTGTTCGATATTTGTCTTGCAAATATAAATAGCGTAGTTACAATATAATGAAAAGTTGCATCGTACAATAAAGAGTTCACATTTCAATAACAGCGTCCATCCGAGACTGGGCAAAGCCCATTCTACAAATCAAGCCGTAAACCAAACTCAGAGACAACTTCATCCAATTCCAAGACATTCCGATCAAATATTTGGGCGAACTTAACCCAAATATTTGCCTCTGACCCGCCGTCAGCTACACAACAAATGGCGCAACACCAGGGCCGCGTGCTAATTCTTATCTTGATATTCATCTTTCAGGGGTTCTTAATTAGAATCGGCCTACGCTAAATTTTGGTCGGATAGCGAGGTAGTGGACGGGCGACTTTTGTGGTAGACGGTAGCGATAGAAATTCGACCTGTGTATGAAATGTGTTGTAGATTTGCATAGCATTAAAAAAAACTGAAATTGGAATGCAAACATTTCTAGGATATTTACAATATTACAATGTTAGATTGTTTACTACAGCAACATTTTACGAACAGTTTAATATTCTGATTGTTACAATCACACGAATTAATAAAATGAAAAAAAAAAACGATAACAAAAACAAAAGTGAAATTTTCACTTTAATTAAATTAGCCATTTAAAACTTTTTAAATCAAACCCATTATATTTTGTATAAACAATGACATCGATTTCGAAAGTAGTCTTACTTATTATTAATTTAAAAAGGCAGGAGTATTTGTAAAATTCAAATAGCCTTTAAGTAGCTCATAAAATCAAGATTTATGATTATTTCAACAAAAAAACGCCAAAATCGCCCAACACAGCCACAAACCTCGCCCGTCTGCCACTACCGCCTCCAAGAAACTGTTGCTCAACAAAAGGAACTCTGATTTATAGTCGGCTTGGAGTAATGGCGGACTCGCGATATAAATTACCACCGACGCGCAATTAACAATGCTACTGTAATGTATTGGCGCGCTAGTGACAGAGGTCGGCCTATCGAGCTGTACTGCTTTTGTAATTCAGATACTACATTTAAATAAACGGTTTTGTAGCACGTCTGCAACGTTTTGTTTTTCGTTTTTTTGGACAAGTTTGGATTTAGAAGAAAAGCAGTAAGTAAACATTATTAACATGAGAGTCGATATGGTAGCTAGAGCACTTATAGAAGCCTAGAGCGACACTCCGGTGGCTGGGCCTCTTAAAACTGGATAACTTGAGTAGGCGCTAATAGAAGGAAAATCAAACAATATGGACCACAAGTATGTCGTCAGCTTAAGACTAATATATGGGTATAAAAATTCCAGAGTCGGTAAAAGTGGAAAGAGTTTTCGAGACTCATTTCAACCACACACTTCTTACTCGTCCACTCGTTGAATAGAGCCTACTTGTAGGTCACTTGTACATGGGACAGTGTTCCTGTATAGCAGGAGCCGGAGCATAGCAAGCTAGGATTAGCGAGCCAGTAGTATCGCGGCCGGGAGCACGACGACCCATCTTTGTTGCACACTCCACACTCGTCCACTCGCCGAGTGGAGATTCGTCTACTCGTCAAATGGAGCACCTTTTTAGGTCGGATGTGAAAGAACATCGTACCTCCACCGGGAGCACAGCGAGCCAGGAGTAGCGAGCCGGTGGTACCGTGGCCGAGAGTACGACGATCCGTCTCTGCCACACATTCCGCACTCGTCCACTCGCACAGTGAAGTTTACTCATGGGTTGTTTGTAACAGCACAACGTACGTCTACCGCATCAGGAAGCGGAGCACAGCGAGCCAGGAGTAGCGAGCCGGTGGTACCGTGGCCGAGAGTACGACGATCCGTCTCCGCCACACATTCCGCACTCATCCACTCGCCCAGTGAAGTTTACTAATGGGTTGCACAGCGTACCTCTACCGCATCAGGAAGCGGAGCACAGCGAGCCAGGAGTAGCGAGCCAGTGGTACCGCGGCCGGGAGCACAATGACCCGTCTCTGTCACACACTTCTCCCTCGTCCACTCGCCGAGTTGAGTTCACTCATGAGTAGTTTGTAAAGAAACAACGTACCTCCACCGCAGGTAGCGGAGCACAGCGAGCCAGGAGTAGCGAGCCAGTGGTACCGCGGCCGGGAGCACGACGAACCATCTCCGCCGCACACTCCACACTCGTCCACTCGCCGAGTGGAGCCCACTCGGAGGTCGCACCCGACGCGCTGTGGACAAAAACATAGCGTAAGAGACATAAACTCCAACTTAGATCTTACGCACACATTATGCGACATGCCTCTGCGTCTGGTCGTCAAGCGTGTCTAGTTTACGTGCTTCCTGTCAGATTGTACTGAAAGTCATATCACAATCACCGTGTTAATCTTAAAGCATTCCAAATAAATCTTATGAAAAAGTGAAAGAACATCCTAAACCCAGACTCGAGCAAGATAAGCCCTAAAATAGTGCCAATTTCTCCACATTTGCTCAGCAACGTATTATTATCTCTGAATATTCTACAAGGTTTCTCACAAGATATGTCACTAGACAAACAGCTGGTAACAACAACACGTTCCAGACTTTAACTTAACGGCAATAAAGTTCAATTTCCTGAAACATTCCGAAAAATTTAAGGTGCATAATTTTTACTCCTAATGTGACTTTTATGGCTTTGAAATAAGGATTGTTTAAAAAGATGAGGTTTTTTGCGACGAAGCTGTGAATTTGTGAGTCGCCGTTTCTTACAGGTGGAGTAACGAACGCTTTTATTTTTTTAATCTGCCGTAAAACTGAAGTTGGTAAATAAATTACGAAGCTCGACTTTTAACGTTCTGTAAAATTTAGGTTAACTTGAAACCTAATTGCTGTACTGTTATGTACCTACTTAATTAACAAAGATTTGTTAAAGTAGGATCTGTTGGAAATTAAGTAGTCCGGTCAACAAGATAAATTACTAAGCTGGAGAAGTAAAGACCAGCTTCTGCAAACACAGAATATCAATTTTAATGTGGAAACTTACGTGGTTTTCACACATCATGATTCTATGATACGAGAATCATCGACTTTATCGTCAGTAATTGCTGTGTCATAAAATCGTAATACAGAATATCGAATTGTCCATTTATGTTATACGTAATCACACTGATATTTTACATACGAAAATTTGGATAGATTTGGATAGATGTATTAGGTATATATCTGATACATAGTTTTAGAGGCATTCGCTTGGGTGCAAAACTTCGGGAAGGGGACCTTTTTCGACTACATGCTCTGAAGTAGAGCTAACCGTTCAGTCTTTCAGATAAGCAAGCAAACATGAACGCTCAACAAAAAATGTTTTTCTGTTTTCTTTTGTCAGGACTCACTATTTAAGTATGGATTTAAAAATATCCTAAGTATGTATATCAGTCTCTGGCAGCCATAGTACAAGCTTTGCTTAGTTTGGGGTCAGGCGACCGTGTGTGACAATGTCCCGAATTTATTATTTATTTATTATATTTAAATCCTAGCCAGTTTTAAATACTCGATACGACAGAAGCCACGAAACCGACTCCTCTTAGCTCGACAAAATTCTACCTTCCTAACCCTAATACTATCTTTCCTTATCCTTTTTTTTGAAAATAACTTCTTATTCCTATGTTTCTAAATCATAAACCGATAATGCGAAAGTGAGTGGTCGTTTTTTTTGTTACGCTTTCGCACCTTAACTATTTAACTAATCATCAAGGAATGTTGCATACTCGTTGTCAAGGATTAGGAAACTGACAAAGGGTAGCTTTCATTCTGAAAAAAATAATGGCTCCTGTCACGACCGCGTGTAAAACCGCGGGGTGAAGCTAGAAGCTAGCTTTTATTAATCGTCATATCGTCACGCCTTTCCCCCGAAGTGCTGCCAGAGGTGTAATATAACACCTACACTTCACCGCATGATATTCAGTCCCAAATGTGACAGCCTGTCGCCATACACCGTCGCTCCAGTTATGTAGCAGATGAATTACAATACGCACATATGTTCACACAATGAACAAATAGTTGCGTGCCGTCGACTGTGTTCGAACCCACTCCCTCTGGCTTGAGAGGCGGGCCTTCTCCAACTAGGCTATCATCGCTTTTATCAATGAAAAACTTTAACAGATAACAATGTTAAACAAACATTATCTTGAAGCAAACGCTCTTTATCAATATTCAATGAGCTCAAACAACCAGGCAATCATAATACGCCAACGGTAAAAGCCAAACATTTCCACGGAGTCGAGAAAAAAAAATCTGTTCCACATTCAAAATAGCCTTGCAATGATACAGCTCATCATTTATTCAAGTAAAGGAAATCGAGTCGCGCCCACCCCGCACAAATGTGGCGAATTTTCCGATTATCATAATAAAGTAGGGTATACCCGTATTACTCGTCCCTGTCTAACATCTGGAGATGGAAAGAGAGAAAATTGGGTGACCGCAGAAATATTACGGGTGAGATTATTAGGGTAAGTGGCAACACTGAATGGAATGGTGGTAGCTTTACAGTTAGGAAGTTTTTAAGATGAAAAAAAGAGGTTTTAGTTTTTTTGTAAATCTTCTTATTTTCTGTTTTGTTAATACACTAATGTTTTTCATAAAACAAGTACATTATTAAAAGAATAACAAAAAACCTGGCTGCAAAATGTTGTTGTACCCTATGTCATTTCCACTATCAACCAAGACGATTCAAATGACACTTCACATGTCGAAATCTATGAAGCTGTTTAGGCCTTAGGGTGTGCCAAAGAATCCTCAAACATACACACATACACCTACATACCTATATACATACACTCGAAAAATTTAACACCTCTTTCTTGCGCAGTCGGATAAAAAAAACTTTTGATTCATTTCAATAGTAAGCTCTTTTGCCCACGGCTTTGCGCTCAATTCATAGCCTATGTCATACTCGTATAGTCACGCCTGTTTCCCATAGGGGTAGGTAGAGACCACTTCTCTCCACTTGCTACGATCCTGGCATACATCTTTCGCTTCTTCTACTTCCATGAGTCTTTTCATACACGCTCGTCGGTTACGGGTACTCCTGACCTGGCGTTTCGTTAAAACGTCTTCGACTTGGTCAAGATACGTTCACCCAGGTCGACCCTTACCAACTTGGCCGTTTACACACGCCTTGTAGATCTGTTTCGTCATTCTCCTGTCATTCAAACCATCTAAGCATTCTTTTCTCAATCCTTAACTTACCTCACTACATCATCTTTCACCCCACAACGCTGGCTTTCTAATAACGCTGTTTTTCAGTTTATCCACCAGAGTCACTCCAGCCATACTTCGCAAACTTCTCATTTCCACAGCATTCAATTTACTTTCATGCTTCTTCTGCCAGACCCATCACTCCCATACATAAGAGTGGGCATCAGAGCCTTGCCTATGTCACTCAGGGACAATGTAGCTTTCTAATAGTAAAATAATTTTGGAAATCGGACCAGTAGTTTTTGAGTTTATTCGTTACATTCATCCAAAAATATAAATCTTTCCTCTTTATAATCATTAGTAGAGCCATTCGACTGCCTCGGTGGCTCAGTTGGTAGTGAACCTGCCTTCTGAGCTTGGGGGCGTGGGTTCGATTCCCACCTGGGAGAAACATTTATGTGGTGAACATTTGTGTTTGTTCTATGTCTGGGTGTTATTATCTATTTAAGTATGTATTTAAAAATATCTAAGTGTGTATATCAGTCTCTGGCAGCCATAGTACAAGCTTTGCTTAGTTTGGGGTGAGGCGACCGTGTGTGACAATGTCCCGAATTTATTTATTTATAGAGATTTACATTATACAACATGCATATTGTGCATGCCTGTTTAAAATACCGATCGATGCTGCCCTAAGCATATGTTTAGACAAAAATGTATATTAATCATAAAATAGACACAAAACCTTCTATAAAACGACCTTTCATAAAAGATAATTAAGACAAGTTAAAAAAAGTTAACAAAGGCAGGACATCCAAAAAACTTTTTTCACCTCTTAAAATCTTGACAAATTTATGAAACTTGTACAAAAACTCCGACGCGATATCACGTACTTGAGAGAAAACTCAAACATTTGCGACTCAAAAAGTGATAAAACTTTGAAACGGCCACCCGTCTTTCTTTGGGTATTTTACATAATTTCATATATTATTTAAGTGAGAAGTTCTGTTGAAACATTTACATAATCTTGCGAGCGGTGTTGGGGGAAGAATACTAATTTTGCTCGAAAGTTTGTCGGAGCGATGATTGGTCAACTGCTTTTTGGTGGCAATGGCGCACTTCTCTTCGGGCTGATGCAGGGAATTTACATCTTGAAGGTTGTACGCAGTTGTACTATGTACCATGGGCGTGCCCACGGTGAAGCAAGGTGGGTCATCTGCCCCACCCCTCAGGGCCTACTATGACATTTTATTGCCATGATGGTTCCATTTGGTTTTTAACGCTGCGGAACCATGGATCTTATTGCGCGACAATACGATTCGCGGTCGCACAGCGTCGGAAACAAAACGTAACATGCAAATCGTCAAGCCCGAGGGGTCTGGCAGAGGTGTAATACAATACCCACACTTCGCCGCACGATATTCAGTCCCAGATGTGACAGGGGGCGAGCCTGTCGCCATACACCGGGATCCAGTCATGTAGCACATGACATAAAATACGCACATATGTTCATACGAGTATAATCAACAAATTGGTGCGTGCCGTCGGCTAGGTTCGCATCCCCTCCCTCTGGCTTGAGAGGCGGGCCTTCTCCCAACTAGGCTGCCATCGCTTTTTAACAAAACGTAACCATGGCAATACAATGTGATGGTAGGCCCTCTGATCCCTAACTCGAAGCTCAAAATGTACTACGTTTTTGAAGTAAACAAAATTTATGGTAGCGGTCAATTTAGACAGAACCGAATTAAAAATATCAAGTAAATAATTACTTTTTTTTTTATGTATAATAGGTCGGCGTTTGACCACCAACTCGCCTGATGTTAAGCGATGTTGTGGTCTATGATGGAGCACGACGACCTATAAGGTACTTATTCACTCTAGCCTTGAAGTTTTGCAGAGTGAAGAAGTACAAAGACGGTGAGTGAGGCGCTACAAGTGGGCTACTGCTCAGACCCGTCTTCGGAACGGTTACACCGGACTACATCCCGAAACACGACTAGGTCATTTCACGGCATGGCTTGGTCCGGTGGGTGGTAACTAGCCACGGCCGAAGCCTCCCACCAGAGTTTGCTACCCGGTTAGCACTACCCGGGGACCACCCACGTGTAGGGAATCAGAATAGAGTACACTCCTACGGACGTGGGTAGCTCAGCCCCCAAACACATACACTTTACACAAATCACACTTTACACTAATAATATTATAAAGGCGAAAGTTTGTGAGTGTGTAAGTGTGTATGTTTGTTACTTCTTCACGCTCAAACGGATGGACGGATTATGATCAACTTTGGTATAGAGGTAGCTTATATACCCGGGATTGATACATGGGCTACTTTTCAACCGCGGGTAAACCCGCAGGGCGCAGCTAGTTAAATATACTTTTAAAATTCTAACTATGTACTTATCTTGTAAATTTGCATAGACCCCACCTTAAAAATTCTAGATATGCCCATTGTGTTTCGCACTCCTTGAAATAACAAGGAAAGATGTACACAGTTGTACTATTCACTCCTTGAAATAACAACAAAAGATGTACACAGTTGTACTATTCACTCCTTGAAATAACAAGAGCAGTTGTACTATGTAGGTACTGCTTCAAATAACAACAGGGTTCAACAAAGAAGATCGGTGAAAGAGGAACGACGCTTATTCCCTCAAGTGCAGGCTGAGTAAACTGATAAAAATATACCTCCTAATTAAACGGTGACAAACGTTAAAAGCGATGGCAGCCTAGTTGGGAGAAGGCCAGCCTCTCAAGCCAGTAGGAGCGGGTTCGAACCCAGCCGACCACATATGTTCACACAATGCATTGTGTGAACATATGTGCGTATTGTATGTCATCTGCTACATGACTGGAGCCCAGTGTATGGCGACAGGCTCGCCCCCTGTCATATTTGGGACTGAATATCGTCCGGCGAAGTGTGGGTGTTGTATTACATTATTACCTCTGCCAGCCCCCTCGGGAGAAAGGCGTGACGATATGCTATGTTATATTAAGACAAACGTTAATAAACGTTGTATAAGCTCGGAATAGTTTTACAGTGTTTTGTCTTTTACGATCGAATTCAAAAATGTAAAAGAAAAAAAAGACAAAACACTGCATAACTGTTTTAAGGGTTTACAGTGTTTATTGCTAAGTTAGACAGTGTTTAATCTTATTCCATCGAGTCAAAAAAAATAATTACAAAAAAAAAAGACAAACACCATTAAGCATCAATTAGTTAGGGGGAAAACATTTTATAATATGGCAAATACTTTTCTTAGCTCAAGTGAGCATTTAATTTGAGTCTAATTAAAACACCGACAAAATGAAAAGCTAAAGCATAATAGTTCAGCAAAGTCAAGTAAGTTTCAGTTTATATACATTAGGTAGGAAATTTTAAATTAATTAATAAAACGCACGAAAATAGTGTTACTCTGAAAATGAATTCAATTCAGTGTATTAATCAAAAACATGGCTAATGGACACGGATTTAAATTGTATTACCACTAAACCATAAGTAATTACTTAACTATTAACTTGGTAATATAAGAAAGATTTAAGACAACCAAAGTTAAAGCTTGTAAAATGCGTTTTACCCATTGTTGCTTTGGAACAAGATATATCGTAACTTCATCATATCGTAGAGCAATCCATACTTCGTTTGCTAATTCCAAGTCTCTTCTAAATACACTTCTATTTAAAACATACTAGCAACCCGCCCCGGCTTCGCACGATACCTATAAACCACCTGTGATAAAATATCTAACTGATAGAAAAAACCGTATCAAAATTCGTTGCGTGGTGTAGGAAGAGTTAGCAGATATACAGACAACAAGTAACATTATAAAACAAAAAAAAAACCGGCTGCAAAATTTTGTACCCTATGTCACTTCCACTATCAAGACGATTCAAATGACACCTCACATGTCGAAATACATCAAGCTGTTTAGGCTGTAGGGCGTTCCAAAGAAACCTTATACATACATACATACATAGGTACATACATACATACATACATACCCACATAGATACATACTTACATGCATTCATATCTACACTAGCAAAACATAGCCCTCTTTCTTGCGCAGTCGGGTAAAAAGAGGGATAGACGCGGAAAGTGACTTTGTTATAATACTATGTAGAGATAATATCGATTCTGCAACAAAACTGAAGCATACTTTACAAAATTTCCCAACCCCGACAATAATACGACAAAACTTTATAATAATCCCCAAAAAGTCCAACAATATTCATTTCAAACTTTAAAATAACATCGCAGTAAAAGTTTTTATTTGAATGGCAAACGAAATATTACAGGCTTACATTCCGGACCACATAGTTTTAATTTTAAAACGGGGGCAAACAACAGTGCCTAGGACAAAGGCGTACACAGAGAGAGGGGCGCAAGTCACAAGTTGTAAGTTTGGTGCGGTCTGTCGAAGGATGGAATATTTGTGTAATAAAAATTGAATTGATGAAACAAATGTGCGTGTTGCTGTATGCCTGGAGTCCGGTATGTGGCGCCAGTCTCGCCCCTGTCACATTTGAGACTGAATATCGTCCGGCGAAGGTGTATTACTTCTCCGTTAGCCCCATTGGGGGAAAGGCGTGATGATAATCATGTTCGTATGCCATATCTAAAACGTACGAACCTACGCGAGTAGTCGTCATGTAAACGACATGTACCCATGTAAAAACGTTGTGGTTTCGTATTTTTGTAAATTTAAATTACCTGGACAATTAGAAACCTACTTATAAATTATAATTTTATTTGTTTCATAAAGACTTTCGGCAACTTAAAGCTGATAACTGGCACAAATTTGCTTGAAAATATTTAGTAATGGTGGCCACCACAATACGCCATTTAAAACAATTAGGATTTTATACAGAAGTAATACTGACACACTTTAAGTTTGGCTTTATATTATTTTTTAGGTAGCTAGGTACTTTTTTGGGTTTTAGTTTTAGTTTACTTTTATTATATTACGAGTATAAGTACCAATAATGTGTTTGATGAATTAAGTAAAAACAGATAAAAACACTGCTTTTATTTTCTCATCGTGACCAACTGTTTTACTTGTATAGTCACTCCATTGAGTCGTTGGATGTCGTAGTCCCTATTCCTATCTCGATGAGATAGTTTTTTTACCTACATTACAAATAGAAAAGAATAGAATAGAATAGAAAAGTTTATTGTCATAAAGTCACACTCAAAATAATTCATTACAATGTATTAGGAATGCTCCTGTCATGTACTCGTCATTTTACATACATTGGTTTTTATTCCTAAAAGTAACAAAATTTCAATTATTAGTCCATGCTTATTCTACTTACTTTATTTAATAAAATATAAAATTAATCTTATAAAATGGTAAATTAAAAAATAGAAGCTGTATAAGGTCTTCTAACAGTCATAAAAAATAAATATAAGTAACTTTGTAAATAAAATTAATGTCATAATAATTTAATTAGATTTTCATTGTATAATTGTGGGAGTCATTCATTAAATATGCGTTTACGCTGTAAACAGTTTTAGACAACAAAAGATGTTTGACATTCGAACAGAACACATTAAACGTCGTAGCAGTTTTAAAACATTTCGGCAGCTTATTGTACAATTGTTGGCCAATTACAATGGGATTTTTGGTAGACTTGCGTAACCTATGCTTTACTGTCAGTAGTTTTTCTTTATTGCGAAAATTTACATTGACATCTGTATATTCGCCACGGGATTGATACATATTACAGAATACATTTCCGCCCTAGGTGTACAAAGTAGAAAGGCCGGCTATCCCGCCACCTCTTACACCTTACACCGCCTCCAGCCTTATTATTTCGCGTCCCCATTCCGTGATGATGTCAGGTCGCATCCGCCATTGTGTCACGAGGTTTCAATACCTATTTTTTTTTTGTTCCGAAGAGAAAGGACTCTGTTTGGCTTTTAGAATCTTTGGAATTCTTCTGCGTTGTTTTTTTTAAATATTGTAGTTTAGATGCTGGTTTTTACGCTTTGAGCTTTAAAGTGGAAAAGGTGGTATTTAAATATAGACAATTAAATTGGTGATGAAAATGGTAATGGAAATGGTAATGAAAATGGTAATGAAAATGGTAATGGTAATGGACAATTAAATTGGTGATGAAAAATTAAAACCTAAAAGTAGGTAAGTACTAATCGATTCGATACTAGCAAATTATATAGGTATACCCGGGATGCAATAATTATTGAAACTACCATGTTTTAAATACACTTTGAGATTGTAGGAAGTAATCCCTAATGGTAATGGTAATAGGGGCTAACTGCATCGTTGGCTCAGTTGGTAGCGACCCTGCCCTCTGAGCTTGGGGGCGTGGGTTTGATTCCCTAGGTGGGCAAACATTTTTGTGGGATGAACACTTGTGTTTGTTCAATGTCTGGGGGTTAATATTAATTTTAGTATGTATTTGAAAATATATTTGTATGTGCATCAGTCTCGGCGGCCATAGTACAATTTGTTTAGTTTGCGTTCAGGCGACCATGTTTGAAAAATGACTCGAATTGATTATTATTAATGTCAAAAACTACCTACTGGTCCGATTTTGATTTTAAAATTCTATCTCCAAGAGAAAGTTACTCTCTGAGTGCATAAGCTTTAGAACGTGAACAATGCTGCAGCAGATAAGCATATCCCAGGGTGTTTTAAAAACACTGTTGTATACGCGAAGTGTGCATCCAGTATCGACTGGAGGACGCAATTATGCTACTTTAAATTAAATATTGACTACAAAAATGTTGAACACACATCGCGCTCCGTCCTAAAAAAGTGAACACTGCCAATAACCGCGTTGGTTTTATTTGTAAACTAGCTGCACCCCGCGGTTTTAGCCGCGGTTAAAAAGTATCCTATGTGCTATTCTAGATTATAATCTATCTCTGTGCCAAATTTCACCCAGATCCGTTTAGCCGTTTTGGTGTGAAAGAGTAACAAACATCCATCCATCCAACCATTCTTACAAACTTTTGCGTTTATAATATTAAGTAGGAAGTAGGATAGTAGGACTGGACTATTCGCTTCGTGCCGCCACTTTTTTAGAATAAAAGCCTTCAGCATATTATGATACAGGTTTGTTGACATTTATGTAAAAAAACCTTTTTTCTTGTGTTCTTAAAAGGGTCTTAACTCTTGCTACTTTTAACGTGCATTTTTGGTATTTTTGCATGAATACTTGTAAATGTGTGTACCTACGCATTAATTATCTAACAGGGTTTTCGTAACTCCTTGTATTTAACATGTAAAATGTAGCACAATAATTAGTAAATAGTTACTTAGAGCACAATAAAACGTGCCCGATCCGATATAATCGAAGGGTCACACAATTCACGTGAAACGTCGCGGTTTACCTTTAATTGGGTACGTGGATGGAATACAGTACAAGATGCTCTCTAAAGTCTATAACTAGATTGTTTTGGTTCAGTTTTTTACTTGCTTTCTTCATCGAAGACTATTTTTACCTATAAGTCTGTAAAATTGCACGAACTAGAGTTTAAAAAATGCCCTTTAGGGTTCTGTGAAGCTTTGAATTTCCATACAAACGCGTTTGTCGAATTTCTTGGAAACTATACGTCAGATTGCGTGATAATATTTGGAAATTACAATTAATTGTCACTCTCCTTTTCTACGTTCCTTGTTTTTTTTTAAAACATCCTCAAGATTAAATAGAGCCAATGAAAAATATCGACATTTGTAAGGGGTCACTTACTAAGAACTGATTTATTTCATAGATAGCGATATTAAATTAAGAGTTTTTGGAAACTGACGTGGTTTTCACACTGATTTCATGAAACGGGAATAACTCACGTACGATTTATCACAGTATGCTAGACACAGCCGCGCGCGCACTCGTCTTGACAAAGATTGCCAAATGCAGTTGAAACTATAGCCCGAATAATCGACTAAATCGTACGTGAGTAATTCCTGTTTCATAAAACAAGAGTTCCTTCTTAGAAAGGGTTTCTATATCAATAGCCTTTAAATTAATCTAGGTATAAGACAAGGAAGCTTCTTCTTAGTTGGTAATGAACCTGCCTTCAGACCTTGGAGGCGTGGGTTCGATTCGCGCTTAGGACAAACATTCATTAAATAAACATTTGTGTTTGTTCTATGTCTGGGTGTTGATATGTATTTAAGTATGTATTTAAAATATCTGAGTATGTATATCAGTCTCTATGATAGCCATAGTACAGGCTTTGCTTAGTTTGGGGTCAGGCGACCGTGTGTGGAAGTGTCCCGAATTTATTTATTTATTTATTTATGCGTGTTAAAATCTATTTACGTATGTATTTCAAAATATATACGAGTATATCAGTCTCTGGCAGTCATAGCACAAGCTTTGCTTAGTTTGGTCAGGCGAGCGTGTGTGCAAAATATCCCAAATTTATTTGTCATTATTAACCCTGTGTAATTACTAAGTTCACCATTCCCCGAGCAATTAACCACATTCCTTTCAATAGTAACCAAGCACGTGATGTATAAAAACGTCCAATTAGTTTAATTTACAGATTTCCGATCGAGCAGTCGATTCGATTGTCTGACGGACCCAATTAAACGGTTCCTTCAGTTATTGGACCCTTGGACCTCTGGCGGGATAGAGGAAAAACCTTTTCAGACTTCGCTATAATATACTTATGTATATACATTATACATACTAGTAGTTCTATGAGCTGAAGATCTCGCGGCTGGTGTCCTCTTCTGCTATCTTCTCTCTATAAATATGTTTTGCGCCATATAAAAAAACAAAAACTGACTCCACAAAAAACCTGTTCATTGTCGAATCTACTCATAAAATTCAAGAGAGCCGGTTGAGAAATGCGACCTAAGGAAGTAGACATGCCGACGCTGCAGCATAGACGCTTCGCTTGCTAACGTTCGCTTGTTCGACTACTATTTTATAATAATTTTTAATATTGGAGCTCTCAGTACTATGTTTTTAATCATTGACATAAGAACAAAATATGGCGTCAGGTGTAGTTACTGCGCCACCTGGGGAGCCTACATATCTTGTTGGCATGATGGTTACGTTTTGTTTTCGACGCTGTGCGACTGTAAATCGTATCGCCACGAAATAAGGTCCATGGTCAACAGGTATGGTAATAGGATGTCATGGTAGCCTCCCTGCAGTTGCTTGATGTCCGATAAGCTATAAGACGCCTCAGTGGCCAACAGCTTTAGTCTTATAAAAGGTAAGTACAAGTGGGGCAATTGCGTCTTTCGAGAATTGCTGACAAATCCTTCACAAATCAGGCAACTAACGCCATCTAGTACAGATTATTGCAACTAAAAAAAACGATATATATAGGTGGCGCCTAATTTGTGAAGAGTTTGTCATTAATTCTCGAAAAACGCAATTGCCCCTCAGACGCATTTGTACCAGTTGACTCTACATGCAAATTATTATTACGTAGTAACAAATGCTATTAAAAACAGATACAATGATAGCTTAGTCTGAAGAGGTTCTGAGGCTATTTTCCTTAACGGTTATGGGACCATAGGACCTATGGGTCTGAATTGAAAGGTTTGGGATATGGCGTGTAAACGATTTGTGGTTATTATAGAGTTAAAGTATGATGGTTATAGCAACACCCGCGGCTGTACTTGTGTATAAATGGTCGGACGGCCTATATGTAGCTTTTTTTATTCGTGGGTACCAAAATATGATGCGGCCTACGATGAAGTTTGTAATAATATTTTTCTGAAAATGTTTGACCATTATTATGAATAACTAGCTGCACCCCGCGAGTTCACCTGCAGTAAATAAGTATTCTATGTGCTATTCTAGATTATAATATATCTCTGTGCCAAATTTTATCCTGATCTGTTCAGCCGTTCTGGCGTGAAAGAGTAACAAACATCCATCCATTCTTACAAACTTTCGCGGTATTAGTAGGAAGGATGTATATTTGGCATCCATCATCGTCATCATCATTGCAGTCTCTTACGTCCCACTGCAGGGACACCGACCTATCCTACGTCGAGGGTGATTGAGCCGCTTTCCACCACACCCGCTCAGTGCGGGTTGGTGGATGTCACATGTCCGAGAATAAGTCATCGATTTCATTCATTAATTGTAAAAAATCATGTCTCCGCCATTTTGAAAAAAAAAAAACAAAAACTGTCTCGACAAAAAAAACAATATAATTATCAAACCTACTCACAAAATTTCAAGAAAATCGGTGAAGAATTGCGACCTGTAGCGGAAGACAGAGAGCCGGACATACGAAAGCATTTTTGTAGAAGCTGAAGCAGAGACGCTTCGCTCGCTGACGTTCGCTCGGTCGACTATTAGAGTCAACTGGTACAAATGCGTCTGTGGGACAGTTGCGTCTTTCGATAATTACTGACAAACCCTTCACAAAAGCAACTAGCGCCATCTAGTACAGACTATTGTAACTAAATATTTAAAAAAAGATGTAGGTGGCGCCTAATTTGCAAATGGTTTATTCGCTGTTACCCGTTCGCGTTTATTCAAAAAATTGTATGCATAAACCCTCCTCGTGATATACTGTAACGACTTATCAAATTATAAATAACTAGCCGCACCCCGCGGTTAAAAAGTTTCATATGTGCTATTCTAGACTATAATCTATCGATGTGTCAAATTTTATCCAGATCTTTTCAGCCGTTCTGGTGTGAAAGAGTAACAAACATCCATCCATCCATTCTTACAAACTTTCGCGTTTATAATATTAGTAGGATAATCCGTTACCTACTAAAGAGATCAGAGTTCAACATTAAAAAAAAAATACTGGCTGGTTTTGAGCGGAGTTTTAATTTTAGTTGTCAGTTGTTATTTTGGTACTATTCTGTAATGTTCTCTGACGCATTTGGTAAGCGGCGCGTTATTTTTTATATATTTACGGAATTTAATGTCAAAAAGATTTATTTAAAAAAAAAAAGTATCCGAAAACCTTTTTCGTGACATACCGGGGGGCAATTCCTGCGCGTGAGATGAGATGTAATGTAGATAACCTCATGGTCACTCTCACACCTATGACGTTTCAAACGAGAGCAACAAGGACGAAAAAAGATGAGATGAAAATCTCAAATCTCCGAATAGGGCCCCTGCAACTATTTTTCAAATTTCATCAAGTTAAGTTCAGCCGTTTAGCCGTGAAAAGCCTACAAACAGACAGACAGACAAAGTAATTTTCGATTTTATAATCAGTAAGGATAAGGATTTTCGCAAGACGCAATTACCCACAGGCGCATTTTTACCAGTTGACCCTACGTGCCTATACAACGTTTATTAGAAAGAACGATATTATATACACAAATTAACGCAATAAAAATGTACTTAACTTTACAACACAACATTAAAACTCAATAAAAAACGTACAAATCCATCCAGCGACTGTAAAAGAACAAAAGTGTATTCAGTTTTCTAGAGAATTTTAAGTGATTATCTCCAGAGATGGGAAATACAGAGTTTTATTTTAATTTTCCTCGTCGGCGTTGATTCAGAATACAGAAATGAGAATAAGACAAGCCGTGAACAGGCAGGCTCTTTGTAGTAGTATTGTTTAGGGAGTCAGTTGAAGGCGAGAAAATCACCCAGATTTGAAGTGCTTACTTCACTCATTTTTTTAAATTGTGACTTCCTTTTTAACTCCCGACTCTTAAAAACGATGGGATGTTATAAGTTTGATGTGTCTGTGAGTGATGTGTGTGTGTGTCTATGTGTGGCATAGTAGCTCTCGAACGGATAAGTCGATTTTGATTTTGTTTTTTTTTGTTTAAAAGGTGAAGTAGGCGGAAGTGTTCTAAGCTATGTTTGATGACAATCGGTGTCTGGTTTTTTTTAAATGTTTAATTTGTAATTGTAGTCTCGGGTGAATTGATCCTACTAATATTATAAACGCGAAAGTTTGTAAGAATGGATGGATGGATGGATGTTTGTTACTCTTTCACGCCAGAACGGCTGAACAGATCTGGATGAAATTTGGCACAGAGATAGATTATAGTCTAGAATAGCACATAGGATACTTTTTAACCGCGGGTGAAACCGCGGGGTGCAGCTTGTAATAAATATTAAAAAAAAAATTAGGACATTTTCACACACGTTCACTTGACCCCAAACTAAGCAAAGCTTGTACTGTGGCTGCCAGAGACTGATATACATACATATATAAAATATATTATCCATATCTCTCTTTATATATATCTTTTCTTTATGTTTGTTTTAGTTTGTATTTTTGGTGTGCAATAAAGATGTATTATATTGTATTGTACTCGTATATTTTTAAATAGATATTAACACCCAGACATAGAACAAACACAAATGCTTATCACATAAATGTTTGCTCTAGGTGGGAATCAAACCCACGACCACAAGCTCAGAAGGGACGATCACTGCCAACTGAGCCATCGAGCCAGTCCTATTTCTTCTAGACAAGCTTGCTCCATTGTTGGCCGCAACATTGTTTATCATCAATCGAGATGGTGTCAAAGACAAGTCTATTGAAGACCAGTGGCTCAGCTGAAGATCTCGTGAATCTCTATCTGTGCGTATTTCGAAATGGCTAATTTGATTTACTGTACGTTTACAACCCCCATATCTCATTAAAATATCACTATAATCCCCCACATCACTAAAAAAATCCCATAACATAACATATTGTCACGCCTTTCCCCCGAAGGGGCTAGCAGAGGTGTAATACAACACCCACACTTCGCCGGACGATATTCAGTCCCAAATGTGACAGGGGGCGAGCCTGTCGCCATAAACCAGGCTTCAATCGTGTAGCAGATGACATACAAAACGCATATAATGCCGCCGGCTGGGTTCGAACCCACTCCCTCTGGCTTAATAGGCGGGTCTTCTCCCAACTAGGCTGCCGTCGTCTAAAAAATCCCATACATACATACCGTCACGCCTTTACCCCGAAAGAGCTAGCAGAGGTGTACAACACCTACACTTCTAAAAATCCCATATTGATACCTAATTATCGAACCTGCTCACAGAATTTAACAAGAATCGTTTGAGAAACGCAACCCGCAGAAGATAACAGATAAACATATTTATATTTATTTATATTGTATTTTTGAAATAATATGTATTGCTCTGTAAATTTTAATGATAAGTGTAATTGGTGCATGCCGTTCTTATTGTAATAATAATAAATAAATAATAATAAATAATAATAAACAGCCGGCAATCCGCCGAACATTTGGATTCCGGACATCCGAAAGCATTTTTGCCGAAATTGAACCAGAGACACATCTCTCGCACTTAGTGCTCGCTAACTACTAACTTTCCACAGCAGTTATCTCACCTTAGTACTCTCCATACCTAAAAAGAAAACTGCAGAAAACACTTTCTCCAGAGTAAAGTTTTTCTTTTTAAATGTTGTAGAGACCAAAAGTCAAACAATTAACAACTCCACGTAATCAAACTCTAAAGTCTAAACCAACAAAGCAATTACAGCACGAAATAGTTCTTAACGTGTCAAAAACTTGAACTACTAATGCCATCTCATTCTCTTTTCACTGCTAAAGAGAGACGAACGTACTTAAACCACAGACATCCAATACAGTAGACTTAAACCGCTCCACCAGCGCCCTCATCCACATTCATAAGTCGTAACACAAACAGTACTGTGTCGTCGGTAATTATAATCAAATTTGCCACTGGCTTGGATAATATTATGGTAATTGTTTGTGCTTTGTCCTACTTCTGAGGTGGGTAACTTATCTGTGGTGTTCTTCGGTAAAATAAAATAAATTGACGAAATAAATTAAAATTCGCTAATAAAACTTATAGCTTATTAGCTAATAAAACTTCGCTAAAATAAATTAAATGAAATCAGAAAATATTTGAATACATAATTACGTTTACACGTATGAATAGGAACTTTCTTTTAAAAAAGAGATAGTGCATAAAAATTACAATACACTTTTAGTGGTTCTTTTTTCAAAGAATAACTAAAGACGTGCTGCGCTTCCTACGTCCTGAAAAGGAGTGAGACGTAATGCGAGCCCGAAGCTCATTTGAATGGCTTCAAAAATGCACTTATCATGTGGACCCGTTCATTCATTTTATTTTGGGATTTATAGTTGGGTATGTAGTAGTAGTAGTAGGGTGTAGTATATATGACAGCTCGTAAAAGACTTGATGAAGATTGAAAGATTTGACTGAACAAGTAACATTATTAAAAGAAAAACAAAAAACCTGGCTGCAAAATGTTGTACCCTGTGTCACTACTTCCACTATCAAGACGATTCAAATGATACCTCACGTGTCGAAATCCAAGAAGATGTTTAGGCTGTTGGGCGTGCCAAAGAAACCCCATACACACATACATACATACCCACAAACATACATACATACAATTAGCTTGTCAATTCAGACGTCCGTTTACTGGCTTGCAATTTGAACTGACCAATCATAGGCGCAGTCAATTCTGAGCACCAAACCAGACCGCACCAGTGCTACGCTTGCTACGTCCCGTGAAGCAGTAAGATTCTAACAACTACGAGTATGTTACAGTTTTCCACCTGCACACGCCATGAACTGCTTCAATCATTTCCGATTTCATCTCATAAAACACTCAACCGAGTAATTAGTGAAGTACCGTAGAATTACGAAGCGGACCGTAGATAATTAATTATTGCCCGAAGCATTCAGTTTTGGATTTGTTTGCCGACAAAGGAGCACTTTGGATACGCCTTTTCAATACACAAAATCAAAATTGTGGAGAACCATTTATAATGGGAATGGAAGGCTTCGGGATACTCACGGCTTGAATGATGGACAGACAAAAAGGTTGTAGGCATTATAAGGTCTGAACGTGTTAATTAAGTTAAGCAAGGTGTTTTACAAAGAAATATTTGATGAATTTTATATCTTCGAGCTTCTACGCAAACGCAGCTATTTACGCAAAAGTTTTTAAAACTTATTTAGATTGAAGTTGATCGGCTTGATGGCTCGTTGCAACGAAAGCAAATGACACTGACAAACATTGAAACGTTAGTTATCGTGTAAACATATTTTGACAATTTTAATTCAACTAACTGCGACCCGTGGGTTCACCCACGGTCCCACAGGAACCGTTGATTAAAAAGTATAAAAAGTATATTATACTTTTCCGGGATAAAAAGTACCCTATGTCCTTTTCTGTACCCTAAACAACATATATGCAAAATTTTAAGACGATCGGCTGAGTAGTTCAGACGTGAAAGCGTTACAAAGAAACAAAGAAAATGAACAAAGACTCACTTTTTCATATTATATGTAGTACCTTTGATTTTAGTCTAACCTCAAAGCAAACACTCATTGACTTCGTGTTACTTAACAACGCCATCTGCTGTTGTGTCGTTAAAGCAATTAGTTGCTCACAAAAATAGTATTATTATTCGCCAATAGATGTCAGGAAGAGTCAACGCCTCCTTTTTGTTATTTTTCTTCCAAGTTTATGTATAAGTTGATTATCGATAAAACACGAATAAAATGACATTTTCTAAAAATGATTCCTAGCTAGATCGATTTATCGCCCCCGAAACCCCCTATATACTAAATTGTATGAAAATCGTTGGAGCCGATTCCGAGATTCCAATTATATATATATATATATATATATATATATATATACAAGAATTGCTCATTTAAAGATATAAGATATGTGCACTTAATTCATATAGGCACATCTGTCCTAGGCTGCTCGTCTGTTATCAAGTTAATAAATTAAGAAATGGTTAATTTTTATTTTCACAAAAGAATAAAATAATAGCAAAACTAATAAATAAATAACAAAATTATAGCAAAGTAATTTTTAATTTTGTGTTTTGATTTTCAATTTAATTTACATTTTGACGAATTACTGTTCTGAAATAAACATTTTTATATATTATTATTATAAAACAATTATTATAGACATTACAAGTTTAATTATCGTGAATTTTATGTAAGTAAGTAAGTAAGTTATTATAGTTAGGTTTTAATCGATTGAACATTTGTAATATAAATATTATTGCAAAATATATTAGTTGTATTTTTTTTGTCAAGACTCGGTTGGGGTCGCTGCGCTAATATGTAATGTAATGTAATTTTCTTTACAAGCTCTGATGAAACGGTCCCAGGGTCGATTATCTTTTGTCTCAATCCACAATTAGACCCCAAATTAACCTTAATAAGGCGGAATGGGACAAGATCAAAACTGTTCCCCCAATCCATCTGAACCGAACACTTACACTTCTAGAATACTTGCAACTTTCAGTAGTAATTAAGCAAATGCCTGGAACTTTGTACTCGGTGCAGTGCTACTCAGCATTCGTTCTCGCACGTCTGGACCTAAAAACCGAGGCTCGGTCGTTGGCCTCAGATCGACAAAATTAAAGCCAAATCGGCTATGATATTATCACGAGTGTAGATTCCTGAGAGATACAACACGGGTTTTTTCAAGGCCAGAGTAAATAAGTATTTTCTGAGTAAGAATGTGTGCTTCATCTTCGACCATATTATCGACGTTGAGCGATAAAAAGCGATGATAGCCTAGTTGGAGTGGGCCTGCCTCTCCAGCCAGAGCAAGCGGGTTCAAACCCAGCCGACGGCCCCCACCAATTTGTTCATTGTCTAAGCATTATGTGCGTATTGTATGTCATCTGCTTCATGACTAGAGCCCGGTGTAGGCTCGCCCCCTGTCACATTTGGGACTGAATATCGTCCGACGAAGTGTGGGTGTTGTATTACACCTTTGCCAGCCTCCTCGGAGAAAAGGCGTGATGATATGTATGTTAACAACGATTACCACGAACAAGTGACATCATGAAAAGAAAAACAAAACCCGGCTGCAAAATGTTATAACCCTATGTCATTTCCACTATCAAGACGATTCAAATGACACCTCACATGTCGTAATCCATCAAGCTATTTAGGCTGTAGGGCGTACCAAAGAACCCTCATACATACATACATACATACATCTTGATAGTGGAAGTGACATAGGGTACAACATTTAGCAGTCGGGTTTTTGGTTTTCTTTTAATAATGTTACTTGTTACTTTATAGATACGAGTGTGATAGATTTCAATTTAGTTCACCAAACACCGAGTTCGTGTGTCTTTCCCAAAGCAAATTTCCAATGCCACAAGCACTGTGGAAGTAATCACGGTATGGTTGCCTTTTGAAAGGCAGCTGGGAAATTAATGTTAGCCCATGATGGTGGAGACCATTTCAGATCAGTTCGCTGGTCTGTGCGTCTGTGTATTGCAATATTGAAGTTGTGAGCCTATTCGAGAATAAAGATGGAGAGGAGTTAATCTTCAAAAATATTTTATTTATTTTTACATCCTACTAATATTATAAACGCGAAAGTTTGTATGTATGAATGGATGGATGGATGGATGTTTGTTACTCTTTCACGCCAGAACGGCAGAACAGATTTGAATGAAATTTGGCACAGAGATAGATCATAGTCTAGAATAACACATAGGATTTTTTTTTAACCGCGGGTAAAACCGCGGGGCGCAGCTTGTGATTAATAAAAAAATTAGGCGTTTAAAATCTGATTCAGATTTTTTAAACAAATGCTGGAGAGCAGTTTTGGGAATTTTAAGTATTCTTTGGACAAATATGCCAATTAACTTGTCTAGTTATTATGCTTATGTAGTAGCAGTACGCAAGGAAAAAAAATTTAATGCATTGTGGTGTAAATAAAATTTGACACTCATTTACAGTAGGTTCTACTTAAGACGCGGTCGTAGCACGATTTTTCACCCACACACACGTTTTCTTAAGCCGATTCATTAAAAGTTGAAAATCGTATATCATATTTAATGGGAAAGTGAGATCGACGCCTAGAATCAATTTTTTTTGCCGTTTTTATTGGTATTAATCGTAATAAGAACATTAGGAACACAATCAAAGATAAGTTGCTCGGTTAAATTTTAAAGAACTAATCTGGCTATTTAATAATCGAAAAAAAAATGTGATGTAATCACTGAAAATTTAGAGATCCACGCTCAATAAGTTTTTTAAGATGATTTTTTTTTCCAAAACGTGAATGATTCCTTTCTTTCAAAATTGTTCTTCGGTCAAACTTTAGTTGGTTGCTTCTTCTACCAGCTGTATTTTTTTGCACCTGATCATCATAATTCTTCATACAAAACTAGGCGCAAAAAATACTTGTTTTCGGTGATTTCGTGTAATACGTAAAAAAAATTAAAAAAATTGCCCGTCACATAGTTATTGTTTTTACTTGTTGTTGCTAGTGTTTTATCATTGTTCATATGTGTTTTTTTTTTTTTTTTTTATGATTGAATGGGCCCACGTTTGACCGCAACGCACCTGATGGAAAGTGAGGATGCGGTCTAAGATGGAGCACGCTTGCCCATGAGGTGCCTATTCACTCTTGTCTTGAAGAGACCCAGGTTGTATCCATTGCTGGGGAACACCGAGGCAGGAAGCGCGTTCCACTCCTTGGCAGTTCTGATTAGGAAGGAGTTTTGAAAGCGCTTCGTGCGGGCTTTATTAAAGCCGACGACATATCGATAGAATGTCTGCCTCGATGACCTATGGCGGAAGTCAGATGACGGAATCAGCTCGTATAGTTCCTGTGCACATTCTCCAAAATGGAGGCGGTAAAAAATTGACAAACTAGCCACACGCCTCCTGTGTTGGAGACTGTGCGCCATCTTCCTCTTTACAAGCCTGGTCATTAATTAATTTAATGGCGCGTCGCTCAATTGAGTCCAATGCCGTGTGCCAATGCAATGTACCTCACCATTGACATTTTTTCATATACTTACTTTTTTATACTCGTTTTGTTATTTAATTTGTGCCTTGCCTGTGACGTGTGTGACGTCACTCGCCGGTTCCAACGGAAGATCAGCGCTGGTTAACCACCATTAGCCAGCATTATGCTGAGTTGGAGCCGGTTTGTGGCAGGAAACCTGTTTTTTTCTTTGTTTTTTGTTATGTGTTTCTTTGTTTCCTGTTGCAAGTAAAGTATATTCTTTTCTATTCTATTCTATACCGGGTCTTAAGGAATTTACAAACCAAAGTCGCCGACAGCCGCCGATAAGTCGACGATTATGTTTTTTGATGTCAGCGGCCATATTTGAAAGAAATCAAACCGCATACATCATCGTCTCGACTGGCTATGTCGGAGACTCGACTTTAGTATGCAGACAAACGGCACGCATCAATTTGTTCATTGTGTAACATATATGCGTGTTGTATGTCATCTGCTACACGACTGGAGCCCGGTGCATGGTGACAGGCTCGCCCCCTCTCACATTTGGGAGTGAATATCGTGCGGCGAAGTGTGGGTGTTGCATTACACCTCTGCCAGCCCCCTTGGGGGAAAGACGTGACGATATGTATGTACAAACTTCAAAAATGCAAACATAAATTCAAACTCTACAATTACTCTTCTTCCTCCTCAAACTTGACCTGTTCCTTCCCATTATATTTTATCAAGAACGTTTTTAATATTATAAAGGCTGAAGCAATCTCGATAATAGTTTCCACAACAATACCCAGCTGTGTAGGAAGTATTATGAAATTCATAGCTTGTACAGCTTGCTTTTTCCTGACTTGGCTATAATTAAGTTTATGTTGGCTCGAGAATCTTTATGAACCGGGTTGTGGCTTGGCTCACTTGGCTCAGTGTTTTATAACTTTAAGTAACCATCTTCACTAATGGTGAACTATAATCGAAGTGGTCGGGAAACTGTCTCGAAGACAGTTGCTTCCAAAATTTTTGAACATTTTTTTGTACATAAAAAAATAATAATTTAAGGCTTTCGCAGTACAACTATTTTTATGTTTTTAACTAAATGTAACGAGATTTATCTTTTCAAATTATCCATTTGGATAAACGCATACCACAACAATACATGATCTTCCTATCTTTATCCCCCTCAGGTCTGGTCGGTACAGTGTGAACACTTTCTCTAATCGTCTCAATCCACTCGTCATCTCAGAAATACCACCCCTGTCATTCATGTCTCCTAAGAATACATAATACAAATTACACAATTCAATTGAATGAATCCCAACAACCATGATTAAACAAACTCTCGCTAAAGTTACGTTTCAGATAAAAAAAGCTAAATCAAAATCGGTTTATCCATTTAGAAGTTACGAAGCAACCGACACACAGGCACAAATATTATACTTATAACTTCCCCTGTATTGTGTCAGAGATTAAAAATAAATCTTCTCATCACTCGAACATAGTCACTTGCTTAAGCCCAGAACAAAATAATTTAACAATAGAAACTCAACTTCTGATGGTAGTAGATATCAAGTAAAAGGCACTGGAGAAAGTGAAACTGTATGTCAACTCGGATAATAACAGCACCTTCCGATTCGATTTATCCGCAACTTTATATTCGAATCACTTCCGCCCCCACTTTGCGAGGCTCGTGTATTTCTCAACCCTTCCATGGTGCGTGGAAGGAATTCCTATCGAATGATATGAAGAGAAAAATCGGTTAAAGAGCAAAAGCTAACCTCGCTTGTTGTAGGCTAAACAGTTGGTATACGAGTATTTAGCGAACAACTTTGCTTGGAAGGTTAATAAAAATAAAGATACAAATACGATAAAGATATTTAGAACAAAATTTAAATACTGAATAATGTCAGTGCATCACTTGAAAACGTATGGACCAAATTGGCTAAAACTTTTCACACACAAGGTCGAAAACCGAGCCTCAGTTCTAAGGTCAAAAACTGCGAGGCCGAATGCCGAGTAACCGCACCGGGTACGAAGTTCCAGGCGCCTAATTGCATACGTTATTATCATAATTTAGCTAAGACATTTTTTTCGGATATTTCGAAACAAAAACAAGACACCTATTTTAGCACCTCGTTCCAAAATCCATGGGTTTCCCATCCAACCTTTGTCAGAGGCCCCCTAAAAAGGTCCCGGGTTTTAATGGTTTTTTCACATGGTTTTGCTTTCGCGTTTGCTTAAATATAAACTCGTTATGTGCCGGGCTCCGCGCTCCCGTGTCGTGAATACTTAATGGGCATGGCGACTTTATGGGCCAAGGCACAAGCTTCAGCGAGTTAATTTGGCTAGAATATTTAAAGCTGGAACGCCAAATGCAAGTGCAGTCCGTGCGCAATACGGTCCGGTTTGCAAGGATCAGTAAAACATGAGATTCTATTAAAGACGTCACACCGAAAGCAGTCCGTTACGAGTAGCTGCGTGACGCATGGCCTGCTCGTTGACAACGACAAACTGACAGTACGCACACGACGGACTGCGACTGAGTTTGATGTGTTGAAGCTTTAGTCGTAAAGTTTAGCGTCAATCGCCTCGGTGAGACGGAGAAAAACTGACGGATGGAAAACTGTCGAACATGATGAGTTAAGAGGCAAATAGCGTTTAGAAAGTCCTGTGTATAAAAAGTGACATGAAATATTTAAAAAGCGGCAATGGGAGTAGAATGAATTTCTTCACTATGCATACAAAGTAGGCAGAATGACAAACCAAATCCCTGACGCAGAGAACCGTTGTCAGTATATTGAATGATACTTTGGTAAAAAATAAGTTTAAAAAATGTGGCCTATACCCTATGCACTGTTGCGTTGTGTGGTCCGGTGTAGTAATTATAATAAGCTAGCTGCGCCCCGCGGTTTCACCCGCGGTTAAAAAGTATCCTATGTGCTATTCTAGACTATAATCTATCTCTGTACCAATTTTCATCTAATCTGTTCAGCCGTTCTGGCGTGAAAGAGTAACAAACATCCATCCATCCATCCATCCTTTCTTACAAACTTTCGCGTTTATAATATTATATATATTAGTAGAATAGGATAAATAAAAATAACGTAACCCACTAAGCTACTCATTTTGTTTTTCTATCGTGATTTAATGGAACACACAAGTCAGGGACAACCAGTGGCCCTATTCGGAGATTTGAAATTCTCATCTCACCTTTTTTCGTCCTTGTTGCTCTCGTTTGAAACGTCATAGGTGTGAGAGTGACCAAGATAAAATCTCATCTCATCTCACGTGTAGGAATAGCCCCCCTGTACTCGGAACCAGAATTGATATTACACTGCTTAAATTAATCTGATACTCGTAATGAAACCCGTTCAGAATCGGACAGGTATCGGTTTGCCGCTATCGCTCGTATTTGATACCATCTCACGTTATAGTATCACAGTGCAGTAATTCAGTTAGTTATGCTTTGTGGACAGCGACCAAAATAAACAGGGTATTTTTGTGAAAACAATGTTAAAACGCCGTGACAAAAAGAGTTAATTATTGTGGACGCGGGGGATAATGCGGTTTCATGGGCCACTATGGTCGAGGTGCTTTTGGGATTACAACCCGTCTAGGGTTTCTTTGGGAATTTCTTCTTTTCTTTTGTGTGTTCATTTTGTTTTCCGTTGTTTGTATAATATAATAGCAGAATGGAAACGGCTTAACCGATTTGAGTGCAATTTGGAATGCAGAAAGCTTATGTTTGCAAAGCACATGGACTACTTTTTTTATTCCGGTATCGTAACAGATCTTGAAAGATAGAGCAGCTAAAATAGATATTCTATACAGGGTAATTTGTAACCTCTTGCAGAATTTCATGCATAATACTTGACAACATTTGATTCACATGATTTTCCATCCGTGATAATGAAAATTGTTAGCTTTGTATTTTGTAGCTTCCGTAAATCAATTTATATGTTTCGTTGAGGCCCACGAGTTCTTCTCTCATTTCAAACCTAAAGGTGTTAGAATAATATTGTTTAATAACTAAGACTGCAACTTGCTAATTACATTAGTTAAAAATAATTCAAAGTAACAATGAGTCACAACAATAAATTCAACAAATAAGATGTCACAAATGATATTAATATTAATAAAAAATAATATGACGTAAGTAAGCTTTCATACGAGTTCGTCATCTATGAGCTCTCACCGGCAGCTGCCTAGATAGCAGGTCATAGATGAATTAAAAATACGAGTAGCTCTGTATACGTTTCACCATTAGCAGTTGGCGGTGACACAGCACACACTACACGCCACGTGTCGCTTCACACTCGCTGTTTACAAACACGTGTCGTGTTCACACGTGCTGTGTGCGAACCGCTCGCCAGGACAAACATGGAATGGAATTTTTAAGGCGACCCTTTCACGGTCTCAGGGGAAAATAAAGACTGAATATTGTATGATTAGAAAAATAACGCAAAATGTCTTGTATCTTGTATAAAAATATCTTATCTTGTATAAAAGTTATAGTTTTAGCTTTTGGTTAACCAAGACTTTTTAATTTAGCCAGTTTCAAGTGTCACTGCGCTTTCATTTTGTGGCTTTTGGGCGGCGTAAAAAAACACCAGGGCTAGCAACTCGGCCTAGATGAGCTTATTTATTGTGCTCTAAAAACACATTTTCTAATTTTGAGAATAATTATTGCAACTATTTTTTAAATTTATTTGAAAAAAAAAAATGTTAATCAGGATTATGTCGGTGTCAGTCGTGATATCCACCGAGAACATTTTAGCACTAAGACTGCCTGAAACAATTTTCCGACAAAGATTTTCACCATCAACGACGAACAATATCCTCGTCTCAGGCGGGAAAGAAAAAAGGCTGGAAAAACCTCGTCGGATAAATCTCGATTCAGCCGTTTAAGGAGCTGGTCAGACAGAAAAGACGAAAGGCGAAGACGATACACGGACGGAACGTAGTCACCTTCATGTCGCCTTCATACAAAACAAGAAGCGTCGCGTCCGCGTTCTATCTACGCCCCATCGTCTCTGTGGGTATGGGGTGCGTCGTGTTTTTTTTTTGAAAAAACACGTATAATGACGTCACTCATCATCGTCATCCATCTCTTTCGAACTTTTTGGAAATGACTTATTTCGGTCTTGCTTAAGCATGGATTGACGTCACTACGTGTTGCCCACGTGACCGGAACGCTATATATACCTGGCAGAGTGTATTATTATACCATGATATTGTTTATAGGCTTGCCGCTTATAGGTTAGATTGAAAAAAAATTGTGGTTACTTTGTTATTTTGTTCTTTTTAGTTATTATTCAAATGAAATTGCTCAATGTTTTAAAAATACAGTTACTTAGTTCAGTTGGTGGTAAAAGCAGATTTTATCCATAGACATGACCTATGTAATAGAGCATATTCTGTGATTTTATCAATGTTTATCTTTTAACAATGTGCTTATACACGTATGTATGCGTGATTCTTATAGGCTCAAAACTGGCTGGAGTGATTTTGATGAAATGTTCAAGCAATCTTCAGATTAGCCCAGCACAGCAGGTGACGACATGGCGACCAAAAACGATTCGGAGTCGCGCAGCGTCGTTTGGCGTCAAAATGTAACCATCATGGCAAATGTTTTATTATTTTTTTATTTTTTTATTTCGTAATAACTATACATTTTAAAACACAAAGTATTGAAAAACTTAACAGTTTGTATCAATACCCTTATCGCTACACGCTACAATTCTTTATGCAAACTAAACTACCATAACAACTTCCTAACCTTACAACTACTACCATCTATAAATTATTGACCTCACATAAACTAATTATTAGGTAGTCATTGATTTATTTCTATATCTACACGAGTAAGCATCTATTCATCGCAGTTCATTAATCTACCTCATTTACAAGAACAAGCGACGTGAAGTTAGGTCCAAAACGCTCGGAATCGGCCGCCGCCTGCGTCGCAGCGCGCGGTTTTAAAATGTCATGGTAGGCACCCTGTGGCCCTATTCGGAGATTTGAGATTTTCATCTCACCTCTTTTCGTCCTTGTTGCTCTCGTTTGAAACGTCATAGGTGTGAGAGTGACCAAGATAAAATCTCATCTCATCTCACGCGCAGGAATAGCCCTCCACATCAAAAATGTGGACACAGCTATTCAAATAGTTATTCAAATAAACTGAACTGCCTACTAACCCATTTAGATTTGACACTGGCTCTTACGGTAAAGGAAAACATCGTGAAGAAACGGATATTTCCAACTAGATGAATAATTCGGAAGACATGTGACATCTAGCAACCCGTACTGAGCCAGCGTGGTGGGTAACGGCTCAAGCACCCTCAACGTAGGGTAGGTAGGGCGTAAAAAGACTGTAATGATGTACTGTTTTTTTTAAATATCTTTATACAATACAATACAAAAACTCTTTATTGACACCAAATACAAATAAATCTAAACTAAACACTCAAAAATAAAGGCGCAATGGGCGGTCTTATCGCTTAAGAGCGATCTCTTCCAGACAACCTTTGGATGGAATAAAAACATTATGATTTAGCATGGACGGTGGTGTGTGCTAAAGAAAAATAATAATAATTAAGGTTAAATAAACTTACTAATTTGAGAATTATAATAAACTACATACTAATACCTACATGAATAATTACTAAATAGGTATACAAATAAACTACCCAGTCATAAACATACACAAGTACCTACATCAATAAATATACTATAATATATACATTGAAATATGACAAATATTAAAAAAGGAAACTAGTCTACTTACTTATAATGAGCCAGTTTGGAAAAGTAGAACACTTTGAGCTGCGTTTTAAAACTATGAAGTGATTGAGCACGTCTAATATTAACTGGGAGTGAGTTCCAGAGACGCACGGCTTCAGTAGTGAAGGACGATGCATAAAAGCCAGAACTATGCACCTGATTCATAAGCAGTCTGTTTTCTGACGACCTAAGAGAAAGGGAATGGGAGGAGTGCAAGTATTGAAAACGTTCTTTCAGATAATTGGGAGTGGCAGGGTTAAATAAAATAGTAAAGAGAAACGAGAGGATGCGGCTATTTCGACGCATACGAATGGGAAGCCATTGAAGATTAGAGCGGTAATCAGAGACGTGATCAAATTTTCGGAGACCGAAGATAAATCGAATGCCGAAGTTCTGAAGACGCTCAAGCTTATTGAGCTGTTCCTCCGTAAGGTCTAAGTAGCTGGCATCGGCATAATCAAGGATTGGATGCAGGAGTGATTGAACAAGCACAGCTTTGGTAGCAGCTTTATTAACTTATTTATACTTTTTACTTAGAATACAGACACAGTTTATTTATGTACATAGTATTGGTTATTTAAATGAATTATTCGGCTGAACTCGCCTATTTAAGTCATTTAATAACAAAAAGTATGTAACATTTTAATTTATGGTAAAACATGGATGTTACTAAGGTTTACAGTTCATGATAGTAGATACATACTAAGAAAGTTAAGAGCTTTTTGTACCTGACTCATTAAAAAAAATATATTATATTGTGTGTAGAAAAACATAAAAGATTATTTGACATCAATCATCTGCATCATCATACTTCATGTGTACATCATCAATTGATGGCAAACTTACTTATCTACTTACCTTGATTTTAGTAAATGTACCTTCAATTCAATTCACCGAGAGGTAAAGTGAGTATGTGTGTGTGACGCTAAAAGCTTCTCTAATAATTTCATAAACTACTCTAGCTAATGGTAATGGCTTGGATATTTGATGACACAAATTAAACCTTATGTTTTAAGTATTAAAATACTTCTTAATCTAACAAGTACTTTAGAGCAATAGACCTAAATCTACACGAATGTTACTAATAAACTTTGTATAGCCTCGAAATAGTCAAAGAGTGTTTTGTCTTTTTCTTTCTTTTAAATTTTTACCCTATTGGAAAAAGACAAAACACTGAAAAGTTATTTCGAGGCTATACAAATCAAGATATTTTGTAGATGCAAATGTTTCAATTATGAGATTAAATACCTGTTATGTGTCTGAGTGTTATTTGTGTTAGATTTTAATTATTATATACATAGATTATTATATACATAGATTATTCCGGGATGCTACTACTAGTTTTGGATACTTGAGTCAAGAAATCACATAATAGTATAAAAGTATTAAAAGTGGAAAACTAGCATTCTAAAGGTATAGTTTTGACTTGCTTATTTTAAAAATAAAATTTAAGTATTATTTAGAGTGTTCTTACGGGTGCAGATAAAATGTGTATTTCATGGTAGAATAATATACTCTTTTGGATCATGGTGTAACCGAAGGTGGCTGCGAGATGGCCGGACAGTCATTCTGGCAGTAGACATAACATAGGCGAGACGTTATGGAGACAATTTGTATTTAGTGTGTAATTTGTGTCGAATTCAAGTGTAACTGCTTAATACAGCTTTTATTTACCACCCTGAGCTATTAGTTGTCTCTCTCTAATTAATTTTAGCTAAAATCTTTAAGGAACTGTTACTTAATGACAATAAAAAATATTCTATTCTATTCTATTCTATTCTCTATATTTGTATGTGTTCCATGGTATACCCGATACAGGGAAACTTGGGAGGGGAAACTAGGGAGCTGTGAATGTATAACTTTACTATTAATCTGATTTGATATTAAATACAAACAGAATTTCACGTTTGTATTACGATCATCATTACAGTCTTTACGTCCCACTGCAGGGACACTGACCTACCATATACCGAGAGTGATTGAGCTGATATCCGCCACGCTGGCTCAGTGCGGTTCCTGGTGGATGTCACATTTCTTTAGAATTATCGTTTCTAGAGCATGCCGGTTTCCTCACGATATTTTCCTTCACCGTAAGAGCATAATGTCATATTTAAATGCACATGACACAGCACAAGGACAGCACACAGCGAGGACCAAACTCAAGACTCTCTATCGAAAGGCGTAGCCCATCCGACTCAGCCTCTAAAATTACGGCTATTGAATTGACGTTGATTGCCTCTAATTATTCTATAGATACACTGCGCAAATTATGGGCGAGTGTTTTCATGTAATTTAATGTCGAACACACAGAATAATACCTATGTCGAACATTAATGAACTTTATTGATGTAGGCTTTCAACACACGCGTTAATTAGCTTACTAGTTGCCTGTAGTCACATCAAAGCTCATAATGTGAATATGAATTAACTAGCAGTGCCCTGCGATGTTGCCGGCGATGCTACCTGCATCAAAAAGGACTCCATGTCCTTTTCAGTTTTTGAAGTGAAACTTCTAATGCGACTTACAACAAGGTTGCGTTAAACGTTTAACGCTCCTGGGGAAGGAGAATAGAAAAAGACAGAGCGAGAGTGAATGCGTGGCACTCGAACGCATGCGCGTAGTATACCTGTTACAGGCCAGCGCGAGCGTTAGCAACGAGTAGTGTCCAATATTCCAACGCAAGAGGGAGAGAGAAAGAAAGACACACAAAAGTTTCACTACTTCCTCGCTGAGGGACTCCACACACCATTTTTTATATTAATCGACCATGAGACTACCTTTGACCACCAACTCGCCTGTTGGTGAGCGAAGATGTGGTTGGAGATGAAGTACGCAGTCTTAGAAGATATCTATTCACTCTTTACCTCTACAATAAAAATAATAACTAGGTACTAGACGAAATCACAAGATCTTTTCAAAGGACAGTGTAACACTGCACTAGTGTAACACTGCACTAATCTATACTAATGCGTATTTCAAAATCGAAAGTAAATCTGTATGGCTGTCTATTTGTAGGCTTTTCAAGGCTAAACGGCTGAACAGATCTTGATGAAATTTCATAATTAGTTACAGTATATAAGGGGAATACTTTTTGTATACTTTTTTCTGAATAAACCGCGAACAAAGTCGCGGGTAGCAGCTAGTAAATTAACATAATACATTTCTATTTTATTTTAAATTGAATTGTTATTTAAAATATTTTAACTGGTAATCTATCATGCCGACCGTTCCCTTGTTTCAAACCTATGGCTCAAAATAAATAAATTAAATTGAACTAAATATAAACGTTGTTAGAATTTATATGGCCTCGGAATAGTAACACAGTGTTTTGTCTTTTTTCTTTCTTTCACATTTCTAACTCGATTGAAAAAGACAAAACACTGTCTTACTATCCCAAGGCTCCAAGGCAATGTTTATTATAAAGGGGTAAACAATTTAGAAAACGACCAAGAAAAAGTTGCAGCATCACTAACTACAGTTCAAACCAAACTCAACAATCTTCCTACAAATTAATACGTAGAACTCTACGGCGTAGAGCGTAGAGTCTACGGCGTAGAGTGTAGAGTCTATGGCGTAGAGCAGAACATGTACGGCGTAGAGCGTAAAGTCTACGCTCCCAAAGCAAACCTTTTCAGTATTCAATTAGATTCCACCTTCAATATTCATCAGTGTTTCAACGTACTTACTGTTAGTATAGCGCCGGTGCAGTAATTCCATCTCAATTTCACAGTAATAACCAACGAGTATGAATTTAACAGGACAGAGTAAAACCCGGTCTGGGAAGTGCTTGACGTTGAGCTCTCTCTAGCGCAGCCAACGATAAACGATTTCATAGACTGTGCATTTTTAATATTATTTCTTTTTTATTATTGCACAGTCCTACTGCAGAGTTAAAATGTAGGTGATGAAGTGGTTTTGAAATGGAAATTTAATCAGTTAGATTGGTTACCGGTCATTGGTCAGTACCTATCGAAAATATAATAAAATTAATCTTGGGTTTTTATTGCGATTTAGTTTGTTCGGAAGATATCGCACTTAGCGATAATGCCACTGGTTGTTAAGCATTAAGGATTGGTAAGGAATTTAGAATTATGAATTTTTATATTTATTTTCATTTTGTACCAATTGTCAGCTGCCTGTAATTTTTGACAGACTAGTAGAATGAATTAATCCTGTATGTATGCCTCTCCACTGTGTAATGCTGCGTACAAGCCAAAGCCAACGATATCCTGCGTCTCGTTTCATTTTATTGCAACGAAACGGGACGCAGCGCATTCCTGGGCATTCGTTGGCTTGGTGTGTACCCAGCATGATGCAGGTGACTCAGGCGTTCAGATCGCAAATGTCAAATCTGATCGACGGAAACATGATCCAAAAAACAAGGTCTAGCATTCCAAGAGCAAACACGTATAACGTCACTCGTCATAGTCATCCGTCTCTTTCGCGCTATTTGTAAATGACTTTTTTCGATCTTGCTTAAGCATCGATTGACGTCGCTACATGCTGCCCACGTGACCGGAATGCTATATCTGGCAGAGTATATTATTATACCATGGGAGGAATGGAGCGAACTCTGTCGGTGCAGACCTTTAGCGTGTCCATGCAATAAGTCATCCACGGCTACCGTACAGATGACACCCGAACCTGGATCGCATAAATTAATTACTTACTCAGAGTGAGACTCGCAGAGAGTGAGAGAGTGAGAGAGTGAATGCAGCGGCTAAATACAGACGCGAAATTGTAAATGTGTGGCGCAGTTTAAATTTACACTTTTGAGAAAGCAAATTCATGCAAATGTTTTAAATTTGAATTCATTAGTATCGGGTACATTCTTACTTCCTTCTTTTATATATCACAAAGGTTTAAGTGTGTATTTGTTAGTTACTTCTTTGAGCTACAATGGATAAACAAATTTTGATTAAATATTGGTGTGAAGGTAGCCTACACCATGGATTATAAAATAGTTAACTATTTAATAAGTTATAAGTAACCTAATTTTTGAAACCGCGGGGCGCAGTAAGTAGACAAAATAAAAGTCATAATATCATTGAAAAAATGATGTTATGTAGATTGTAGGTGTACCTAGTGTTAGCAACACATAAAATAAATGCAGTCTATGCTCTGCTGAGTGACGTTTTGCGAGCGGACTGGAAAAGGAATGTCAGTTAAGAAGCGCCTGAGTCGCCCGCCGCGCTCAACCGGCACTTTGCGCTGGAGCACAGAAGAGGACGGATCTCGTATTGTTGTTCTTTAGCGTCTTTCTGTAGTACTGATCTAGGTGCCCATTTGATTCATACTGAAATTACCCACATATTGTACATGATTTGGATTGTTAGAAGTATTAGTTGTTTACATTTACATTAAGGTGGTTTTGAATACCGTCCCTTCAGAAATTGTTTACACTAGGTAGGTGGTTTAATAAACAGGTGGAAAAATTCTCGTCTAGAACAATTATTATTTATCGAAAATTTAGTATCATTCTATTAAACTGAAGTGCACTAAAACATTAAGCATACTGCAGAACTCCTCATAAATTCCAAATAGGTAACCTGTATAATTTTGGTGCACCAATTCGCTCCACTACCCGTTCGCAAATTATGTGCACACATAAACCCTGCAAGTTATTGCTGGCAAGCGCTGCTTTTCACTGTTTTAGTTCGCAAATATTGCCGCAATTTTCCATTGATTTGGTTCGGTTTGATTAAATTTTGATCGAGAGTTGGATTTAACTAAAGTTCGAGCGTTTTGGTTGAAACTGAATTATCTATCAGTTTATGTGGACAAATAGAACATTCTAATTGAGTAGAGATTTAATATAAATTAATTTAAAAGTTCGTAGGAGTGGTTGTATATTTATTTTAGTTTTGTAAGGTTCTAAAAAAACAATGTTCGAGGCGTTGACACCCGACTACGTCACTCGTCATCGTCATCGTCTCTCTCGAAATTGTTGTAAATTACTTATTTCGGTGTTGCTTATGCATAACGTGACCATATATTTTTTTGGCAGAGCAGGATACCAACGGCATTATAAAAAAATAACTTTTTGATATTTTGTTAGGGTTTATTAGAAAATTAGTAACACTAAATACTAAGTTGGTTTTTTAGTCTTTTCTTTTTTAGTCTTTAACTTGAGTTGAGTCACTAAGCCTTAGTCATTGCGGGGTCTCAGAGGTGCTTCTGCTACTGGTTGCAAGGCAGAAGTATGAGGTAAAATATTTTATATTGCGGTCTGTTTGCAAAAGTTTAACGTTTTTGCTCTGGCTGGTGACCGCGGGACAGACAGCCTGAAAGCAGGACTGTTCCTCCCAAAGCGGGGCGTACGGTCACGTTAGTTATGCATCGATTGACTTGACCACGTGTCACCAACGTGACCTTAATTGTCTCGAGACACTATACTTGGCAGAGTATATTATTAAACCATAGAAAGTGCTACTAACCTGACACCTGCCATCGATGCACATGTCGAGGCTCCCAGCACGGCACCTGGTACCATCAGACACTCTGGCCGCGAGGACTGCTACCACCACGCGTTCTTCTTCATCCATTGCTGCTGTCTGCAATAAAGACCGATTTCATTATTGAAGTTATGCTTCAATGTATTTCAAATACTTTCGACTCTCTTTACATATCTTCAAGATTGTGTAACAATCTTCTCATAATTAGAATAGAAACACGCTTATATGAACAGTACAATGACCTTTGTTGGTTATCGAAATCTACCGCATCAGGGATCTACATAGACTGCGTGCCTCTGCAGGTGAGAGTGCAGGACTCCACGACATTACGGTCGTGGGCTTTCCAATGGAACAACTCGCTATCGTACGGAGTATTGTCATGAACACTCCACTATAGGACTTCTTCCATCAGATACAACTTTAAAAAACCCTTATCGCATACCAGATCTGCACAGAATGGCGCAGAGTCCCTCTGCAGGTGAGGGCGCAAGGCATCTGCATCATCACGGTGGGTTCTCCAGTAGAACAGCTCCTTACTGTATGGATAATTGTCGTGAGCGCTGTACTACACGTATTCTTCCACAAGAAAAAGTTCAAGAAGGTAATCGTCTTCCAAATCTTACCGCATCAGGGATCTGCACAGAGTGGTGTGGAGTCCCCCTGCAGGTGAGGGCGCAAGGCTCAGCATCGTCACGGTGGGCCCTCCAGTGGAACAGCTCGCCACCGTATGGAGTGTTGTCATGGGCGCTGCACTGCTGCTCGCGCCATATGTCTTCCTCTAGCAAAGTGACATTGCCTCGGCAAGGCTGAAAAGACGATGATGTTCACATAAAATATAGCATATCGTCACACTTTTCCCCCGAAGAGGCTGGCAGAGGTGTTGTAATACAAAAACTACACCACTAGACGATATTCAGTGATAGAGGGAGGGCATGTCAACATACACCGGGCTCCAGTCGTGTAGCAGATCACAAACAACAGGTAAAAACAGATACGAGTATATACAAATGATGTTCATCTTATTCATATTTTCATTCATTCATTCAAATGTTTTATCTTTTAAGTATCACACTAAAATCATAAATGTGAAAGTTTGAATGGATGTATGGATGGATGTTTGTTACAAAATCAGGCCCGAACAGGTGAAAGGATCTAGATGAAATTCAGCACAGAGATAGATCTTAGTCTGGCATATGTAGATAATAATATATGGCATATTTTTGACGCAGCTAGTATCTTATAATTGTATATTTAAACTAGCTGTGCCCTGCAGTTTCACCCGCGGTCCCACAGGAACCGCATTTTTTTTTTAAGATGAAAAGTACCCTATGTCTTTTCTGTAACCCAGATAGCGTGTATGCAAAAGTTCATGACGATCCGTTGAGTAGTTAGGCCGTGAAAGCATTACATACAAACAAACTCAATTTTTTCGCATTTATAATATTAGTTAGGATAGTTAGCATTAATTAATAGGCTTATGTTTGGCTGTCATTTCGCCTGATGTAGAGCGATGGGATGTTTCGATTTGGATAGACTATGACAAAAAAGAAGAACAACAACAACAAACCTACTTACATACGCCCACAAAAATACCCTACTCCTGAGCAGTGAGGTAAAACCAACAGACCATTTTATTATCATACCAAAGCTTACAAAATGAAGTCAAAAATCTTTCTGTTACCAGTTCCAAGATCCTAAAAACTTTAGCGCCCTGCTCCCGGTCCACAAAAAGAGCAAAGAGTTATAAAGTCTGAGTGCTCTCCCGAACAGTGCTCAGTTTTGAAAATCTGACAAGTACAGGGATCTAGCATAACTTTTATAGAAATATACTTAGTACGCTTTCAATAGGTAGGTATATAAAAATGCAGTTTTTATTAATGCTTGATAAAAGGGCTATTTTCTCATGCAATAGTGGTTCTGTGAGCTGGAGACCTCACGGCCGACGTTTGTACTCCTCTACAGGTTGCATTCGTCAACCGATTCTCGTGAAATTTTGTGGGCAGGTTCGATAATTAATCTTTTTTTCCGAGTCAGTTTTCGGATATTTTTGTAAAATTATTGAACCTACTCACAAAATTTCAAGAGAATCGGTTCAGGAATGCGACCTGTAGAGGAAAACACAAATTCGGACAGAGATCTGGACAGAAATTCAGTCAGAACTCGGACATACGAAAGCATTTTTGTCGAAGCTAAAGCAAAGACGCTTCGCTCGCTAACGCTTGCTCGGTCAATTATTAGTGAAAAAATTCGGATGGTCTAAAATCACTAAATCAAACTAAAATGGCTAAATGGGTCTAAATTAAATTTAGCACAGATTGTAGTTATAGTTTGGATTAGCATATATAATCCTTTTTAACCGCGGGTGAAACCGCTGGGCGCAGTTTGTCTGTCATAATCTGGACCTTTTCAAGGTAAAAAGGTCTCTTCTATGTCTGCGTGCTTCATCTTCTACCACATCGTCGCTTACCAACAAGCGAATTGCTCAGCTGGTCAAACGCGAAATTATTCGCGATAAAAAAGCTTCAAACGAGCGAAGCAAGAAACGAAAACAGCATCATTATTTATGTCGAAAAATAAATTCAAGCAGCGACATATCACTGTACACAAAGAAACGTCTGCCATATCCCTCACAAGGAAACTCAAAGGAAGTCGGGACTCGGAGATCAAAAGAAACGAACGCACAATACCGTTGTCTCGATAATTTGTGAAAATTAGGCTTCTTTACTAAAAAGATTTGAGATATGAATAGACTTTATGTTTCTTTAAGAAGTTTTTCGTAAATTTAGCTCTAGTAGCTAAATCTCGGGATTTCACCTAGCAACTTGCAAAATCAGGTATTATTTGAAATGTTTATGGGCATACATATCGTCAAGCTTTTTCTCTTGAAGGGGTTGATGACTGAATGGTTTATGAATCAATTCAGCCCCCAATTCTACAAACCAATTGTTTCAAAATTGTTAATAAATTGTCGCAAATTGACACTTTTAAAAATAGCCAACTAATTAACAATTTAAAAACAATTGCTTAATAAACGCATGGTCATATATAAAAGCTATCTTCTAACCTTATTTCATCCAAATTTTAAAAATTGTTTTAAAAAAATATTTAAAAAATCGACTGTTAGGCGGTACCATGGTGGTAAGCAGATCGCAGGGTCAGCTAGTCAACAATAAAAATTTATTCCCGTCATCCAAATTAGATTTAGTAAAAAATAGGACAAATTTAAGTATTTCCTTTAAAACAAAAAAGAGAACTTTCAAAAACAGTTTAAAAACAACGAAAATCTAAAAAAAAATACTTAAGCCAAATTGAGACCCCCATTTTTTTATATCGGCTATTAAGAAATCAAAGTCAAAGTCAAAATATTTTTATTTAATTTGAGTACCAAAGATAAACTTATGAACGTCAAAGTTTTATAATAGACTCGATCGCCTTGTTCGGATAAAGAGCCACTACTCAGAAGAACAGGCAAGATACTGAGGAAATAAAAAGACAAAACACTATAACTAATCCCAGGCTATAAACGATTATTACTTAAGAGGAGACAATACAAATGCTCTTTCGATATTAATTATTAACAACATCCTCATGTCTCTCCATTAATAATTCACGAAATAATCATTTTCGGCAAACATCTAGAAAATTGGCTCCGTCGAGCGTTTGAACAGGTTTCAAAACAAACATAATTTAATTAATAAGGAAGGAGGCATCAACTTATAAAATCAGAGACACGAAATGACTTTCATACTAATATCGTACTCTTTGACCGAGCGAGCGCGAAGCTCGAGCACATAATAATCACATAACAAATAACCACATTATAATCGAAAAAACTGATGTTGTCGTCAGTAAATTCGAAATTTGTCGACCGATATTATACTGTACTTGCGTTGCTGATCAAGCTTTGATCCACACTACTATGATAGTAGTGTCGATCTATCTTTAAGTAACTTTTCATTAATTTATTAAAAAATATATAGCATTATCAAAAGAAAAACAAAAAACCCAACTGCAAAATGTAAAATAGTCTGACACTTCGGATATCCCTATTTGGGGTAGCCCTAGCCTAGTTTGGTGCCCACCGTTAAAATTTTTCTGGGTTCTTCTGTTTTACTAATTTGCTTATGTGCTATATTTTTGGAAATAAATGTATTATTATTAAGGAATAGTCAATACAATCCGAAAAAAAATCTTAGGTCACTCCCACTATCGAGACGATTCAAATGACACCTCGCATGTCGAAATACATCAAGCTGTTTAGACTGTAGGGCGTGCCTAAGAAACCTCATATACATACAAACCTCATATACATGCATACATACACACACTCAAGAAACATAACCTTCCTTCTTGTGCAATCGGGTAGAAATCATTTATTTCTGAATCAGCAATATCCTTATTGCCGATTGAAGGAAAGAATAAAATCAAAACCTACTCTGTATTTGTATAAGATATTTTCCCAATTCAAGCGTCGATACAGCGGTAAGACAAACTTTATCTGTATCATCATACCACAGATAAGAATACACTGATTACAAATATATTTATCCCTATTTTTTTTTAGGAAAACTGAAAAACTGCATATAAAACTACTACTACTCTTGTAGCATGTCAAATCCAAGCTCACCCCACAAATTTTCCAACCATTTATCCAAGAAATCTCAGAGCCAAATATCCACAGATTTGCGAAGAGAGAACAGCTTCATCAGATATTCCTCCCCAGACGGCGCGCAAAAAACCATTCGTCCTTGGGAGTGAATCCACGGACACTCACACTGGCTTCTTTGCATTACGATAACAGCACAGTATTTGCTTAAACAGAATTTAAGATACAATCCTAACTAATATTTTAAATGCGAAAGTGAGTTGGTTTTTTTATCTGTTTGATATGCTTTATATTATTTAAATGTTATGCCCGCAGTTTGTTGCCTGTTCTTCTGAGTAGAGGCTCTTTATCCGAACAAGACGGTCTGACTATTTAAAAAAAACTTTGACGTTCATAAGTGTATCTTTGATACCCAAGTTGATTAAAAACATTTTGAAGTTGACTTTGACTTTGTTTTACACTTTCACGCCGTAAAACACGTTGTCAGGGAAGGATGTACAAGAAGGACTTTTTCACCGTCGGTAACGCCACGGGGTCCAGCTAGTAATTTTAATATTTTGTGACAATCTAAGAGGAAATCTAATCGCTTCCTTCCTTTTAGGGCATTTTAAGTTTTGTTTCGGTTTCTCTTCGTTATTATTTTCTTGACAATAAACATAATTCCTAATTAGATAAGTAAGTTTATTAAAGTGGCTTTTGAATCAAATTAGCCGCAAACTGTGGAAAAAACCGTTGGCCGTTACTATGGCTACAGTCAAAGTCAAAGTCAAAATGTTTTTATTCAATTTAGGTATCAAAGATACACTTATGAACGTCAAAGTTATTTAAATAGACTCGACCGCCTTGTAGAAACCTATGGCTGCGGCAACCTAATCGAGCGAGTTCTCGCCGGCGACGTGAACAGTCAGCGAACAACTTAATTAGTATTTAATTTTTGGCGGCTGAGCTACCCACGTCCGTAGGAGTGTACTCTATTCTGATTCCCTACACGTGGTCCCCGGGTAGTGCTAACTGGGTAGCAAACTCTGGTGGGAGGCTTCGGCCGTGGCTAGTTACCACCTACCGGACCAAGCCATGCCGTGAAATGGCCTAGTCGTGTTTCGGGATGTAGTCCGGTGTAACCGTTCCAAAGACGGGTCTGAGCAGTAGTGCACTTGTAGCGCCTCACTCAACTGCCGTCTTTGTACTTCTTCACTCTACAAAACTTCAAGGCTAGAGTGAATAAGTACCTTATAGGTCGTCGTGCTCCATCTTAGACCACAACGTCGCTTAACATCAGGCGAGTTGGTGGTCAAACGCCGACCTATTCTACATAAAAAAAAAGTATATGTGTCTCTTTTATGCACACCTGTGTGCATGTAAACTTGTGTAAATCTATTGTACTTTTAGCGAGAAAATAGTCGATAGTTAGTCGCTTACTCGCCAGCGATCGGACGAATTCCTAATCCTAACTAATATTAGAAACTAGCTGCGCCCTGCGGTTTCACCCGTGGTCCTAAAAGAACCGTTAATTTGTATTGGATGAAAGGTACCCTATATCCTTTTCTATATCTCTGAGAACGTGTGTGCAAAATTTTATGATAATCGGTTTAGAAGTTAAGGCGTGAAAGGATAACAAAGAAACAAACGAACAAACTCACTTTCGCATTTACCGACCGAGCAAGCGAAGCTTCCATTCTTCAGCTTCAGCAAAAATACTTTCGTATGTCCGAATTCTGTCCGGATCTCCGCACGGGTCTCTGTCTTCCTCTACAAGTCGCATTTCTTAGCCGATTCTCTTGAAATTTTGTGAGTAGGATCGATAACTATAACAAAGTTTGTTTGTGTCAAGTGCCTGGACATAAAAAAACTGTACGAGTATAATTATCGAACTCGAAAAAAAAAATTGACGAGAATCAGTTAAGAAATGCGACCTGAAGACGAGTACAGACGTTGGCCGCGAGGTCTCCAGCTCACAGAGCCACTTAATATTAGTTAAGACGCGAATGCGAGTCTGTTTGTTAAGATAGGGTAGAAAGCTTTTAAAATAAGCTACTGCAGATCTACATTAGACAGTCTAAGACTGCTCAGACCGTATTTGCGTAGAAAGGATATTGTAGTCCGATCTACTTATGAGTTTAATCGCCTCGTGAGTCCTTTAGAGGGACGGGGTGAGGCGTGGGGAGGTAGGGTTGTCAAGGATAAAGTTTAGAAGAAAAAAACTAGTTTAGTTTACATTTGGACTGAGGTAGTCATACATGGTATATCTAGAGGCTCTGTGAGATAGAGTCCTCGCGGCCGGTGTTTGTCCTTCTCTACAGATCGCATTCCTCAGTAGATTTTCGTTAAATGTTGTGAACAAGTTTGATAATAAAATTATACAGGATTTTTCAAAATGGCGAATTTATTTGGGAGTTTGAGAAAAAAAAACATTTCTTCGTCGTCATTTTCTCGGTCTATAATATACTCCGGAGAAATTGCGCAAAATAATTGACGAACAATTTAAATAAATTAGTACACAACTCTAAAACCTGATATGATACCCTCATCACGTCTCTGGCTTGTGAACACTCCTTGAAAAAAGTTACCCGATGAGGCTGAAACTGTTGTCGCCGTTTCTGATTTTAAAAGACGTACGTGGCCTATTACCATGTTAACAATAAAATTTTTTTTAAAAAAATCGTTAAATCCCACGCATGAGTAAGTGTTTCCTTTAAAAAATTCTTCATTTGAAAAATAAACCATTCTTTTAATTCTAATCCTTACATTCAGGCTCCATCATCACATCAGTTTAATACTTACTTAGTACGTACTTAGTTATGTAACTACGACAAACTTCAGCTCTATCAGATACGAGCAAAATAAATGATTGACAAATTATTGTTAGAAATTTTGAAACGTTCTTCTTAAATACCTACATACAGTCATATACTACATACACACATACATACACAGAAACAAGGCCCAATTCAAAACACTAAATTGCTAAATGTAAACTAGCTATATTTCTAGCAATTTAGCGTTCCAAACACACTGCAAGTTAAATAAAATCTTATAAAGAAGATGTCCAATAAGCCACCAATCCACACACAACCACAGGATAACCTCCATAACCACGAGCGTCTCCAATAAGCAACATCTGCCCCCAATCCATTACTACTAAATATTTTCCTTAACATTTCGTTCACAACCAATATTTATTTTGTCTGGTCGCGCCAACCCTGTGGAATAACAATAAGTTACACCTACTTTGAAGTTATAGTAGATATTGAGAGCTGAGTAGGAAATGTACAGAGAATGGGTAGGGCCATTCTGCCCCACTAAGTGTCTGCCTTGGTGGGTCACAATACAATGTCAAAAGTTAAGTTTTGTCCCACTTATCCAGTAAAGTGAGGTGAAATACTGAAATAAATTCTTGTATTGTTGTAGGTATTATTAGGTATTTATTTACGTTTGTCGACCGATCAAGCGTTAGCGAGCGAAGCGTTTATGCTTCAGCTTCGACAAAAACGTTTCGTTTGTCCGAATTCTGTCCGGATCTCTGTATTCCTGATGTTTTGTGAGTAGGTTCGATAATTATATAGAACTAGCTGCGTCCCGCGGTTCCACTCGCGGTCCCACAGGAACCGTTTTTTTTTGGGGGTAAAAAGTCCTTTTCTGTATCTCAGACAACGTGGATGCAAAATTTCATGTTGATCGATTGCGTAGTTAGGACGTTAAAGCGTTACAAACAAACAAACAAACAAACTCACTTTCTCATTTATAATATTAGTTAGGATTTTATGATTAGGAGAATTTTAGAAATTTTAGGAGGACAGACTTCAGCCGCGTGGTCTCTAGCTCACAGAGCCAATAGTGTATGACAGTTGAATTCTAATATAATAAAAACCTATTTATTACCTACTCGTGTTTTGATGCTAGTTTGTATATATTTGTCGGACTGCATTTTATTTTTGTAGTTAGTAAGTGTTAGTACAAAAAAATGGGGATATTTCTATAAAATGGATTTGTTTCTCTGTAATTAGATACTCTGTGTTATTCGTAGATATTCAGAGTTTATCGACGAGCTAGCTTTTAAATCTGATTGCTCTGTTCTGTTTTTCTCCAATACACTGTTATTCTCGCTTGCAAATCGCCTGATTTATAATTCAGAGCGTGCTGCGGTTTTTAGGCGAGCGTTCGGGAGACATTTGATGGAGTATTAGAAATGCTTGCCGGCAAATGTATTTATAAAAAGTCTGGTATTTTTTAAAACCAATCTAAAGTTATTATAGGTTTTTGTTCGGTACAAGGTCCGCTATGATATTATGGTCTTAAGGATAGGTACAATACAGTACATCTTTAGCGATTATCTCTGTCTCTTTCTCTCACTATTTGGTTTGGTTGGCCATCTATGTATCATAGAGAATACATAGTCAGGCAGAGAGAAAGAGAGAGAGAGAGAGAGAGAGAGAGGGAAAGAGACTGGTGGTCAGTATTTCTTACTTTTCTATTTCATTTTGCTATTTCTTCAACACCAATATTGGTAATAGGACCAGAACACAGAAAATTCTTACAGAAAAACATAACTAGCGTTCATACCTCTAAGAGCAATTCTCTTACAGACAGCGCTTGGAGTTTCTAAAGGTAATTTTGTTCTTGACAGAATTTCCAAATTCAGCCAACAATTTGGTCTAAGCAGAGGGGCAATTCAGCTAACCATTGTCGATATTTAACTAAACCGTTGGCGTTTCGCTGGTCTTAAGAAAACGTACGGGAAACAGCTGGTTTTGTGAAACATTAGTGTTTAATACATTAATATTACATATTACATATTAATATTACATATTAATACACGAATGTTTCACAACACACACCAGTGAACACACCTCTGCCAGCCCCTTCAGGGAAAAGGCATGATGAAAATGTTGTTTTATGTTTCACAAACGTGTCACGGCTAGTCCTGCTCGCGCGTTTGTGAGACATTAGAAATACTGAGCCATTGTTATGAGCTAACACAAAGTCAACAATTCAGTTAAGTATCGGCTATGGTTGGCAGAATTACCCCCTAGGTCTAGCAGCGAGCGCAAATTGAGCAACTCGAAACTTCAAACTATCGTCCCCACACGCTGGCTCTCGATATGGACTCCGACGGAGAACTACTGGCTAACTATTAATCATACAGGCCGGGGGTACACCGCGGGTAAGGATTTAGGCAGCTTTTCCACCAGAGATGCAAGGATGCCTAGCGAGAGATATATTTGTTATAAACCAACAGAATCGCTTCATTTGCCTGGCCTTGCTCAGCGCAGCTCCTGTGTTAACTTAGGCTTAGTGGAGCGATGTTTTTGTACGTACAAAACAAGCTAGGAATGGAGGCGATCGAGAAACTGCTATCACCAAGACGAATTTGTTAGAGATATACATATGTGTACAAGAGCCCTCTAAATCCTCGCACTGCTCATCTGCGCACCGTTTCACACCTTTTAAATAATAAGTCAAATGGAAGGAACCAAATCCACAGATACGAGTTTTCAACACCCGGCTCGGTGGCTAGTGCCGGTAATTTGCTTTAACTCATCTATTTGTTTTTTTTTATTCGACCCTTACAGTGTGAAAACTAAGTAAACCTATTAATGTGAAGAAAAATAAACGTTGATGGCGTATTTATAGCTAAATTTGCTTCGATTTGCCTTCGTTAGAAAGACCTATGAGTGATTGAGTGAGCCTATAATTTTTCAAATGTTAATTACCATTAGTCTTGATAAAAAAAGTAAGTACTTGGTACTTGTATTTTTTTTTTATAAATTTGGAACGTTTCCACACACTCTCGCCTGACCCTAAATTAAGCAAAGCTGTCAGACATACATATATATTTTAAAAACATACTTAAATAAATATTAACACCCAGACATAGAACAAACACAAACGTTCATCGCATAAATGTTTACCCTAGGTGGTAATCGAACCCACACCCTCAAGCTCAGAAGGAAGTTTCACTACCAACTGAGCCACCGGGACAGTTATAATGTCAAAACATAATGTCAAATGTATTTATTTACACAACAAATGTCTTTGACCTTTGACATTTGACAACAAATGTCTTTGTTATTTGACCTATCATATATTGTCACGCCTTTCCCCCGAGGAGGCTGGCAGAGGTATAATACAACACCCACACTTCGCCACCCGATATTCAGTCCCAAATGTGACAGGGGGGAGCCTGTCGCCATACACCGGGCTCCAGTCATGTAGCAGATGACATACAATACACACATGTTCACACAATGACCAAATTGGTGCGTGCCGTCGGATGGGTTCGAACCCACTCCCTCTGGCTTGAGAGGCGGGCCTTCTCCCAACTAGGCTGCCATCGCTAACCTAACCTAGAAGTGTAAAATAAAGGCTTACTTTACACAGCAGTGTGGAAGTTTCCTTCGGTGTGCCCCCGGCCGCAGTTCTCATACGCTGAAGGCAAGTTTTCCGCTCGTTCGATACCGTCCGTAATTTGTTTACCGGTTACCGGTTAGTGATAGCTTTAGTTTTAATTGTTAGTTAGTGCCTGGTTAAGGAGAGGACACATTTGGGGTTCATATTGTTTATCTGGTTATACCTACATTAATAAATGTATGTGCCAGGGTTAAAATAAGTCATAATGTCTGGTTACTAACTTATATTATATACTAGCTAACTACCCGCAATGCTATCCATGGTTAATAAGTAACCTATGTGATATTCCAGATATACCTAGTCTATCAATGTGCCAAAATTCATTCAGTTCCGTTCAGCCGTTCTGGCGTGATTGACTAACGAGCGTCCATACATCCAAATTCAAACTTTCGCATTTATCGACCGAGTGAAAGTTAGAGAGCGAAGCGTCTCTGCTTAAGCTTCGACAAAAATGCTTTCGTATGTCCGAATTCTGTCTGAACTTCCGTCCGGACCTTTGTCCTCTCTACAGGGGGGCTATTCCTGCGCGTGAGATGAGATGAGATTTTATCTTGGTCACTCTCACACCTATGACGTTTCAAACGAGAGCAACAAGGACGAAAAAAAGTGAGATGAAAATCTTAAATCTCTGAATAGGGCCACAGGTCGCTTTCCTCAACAGGTTTTTATGACATTTTGTGAGCAGGTTAATTATGCAGAATTTTAAGAGGATCAAGAAGAAAGAAGGAAAGGGTTAAGAAATGAGTAGAGGAAGACAGAGACCCGGACAGAGAACCAGGCAGAAATAGGACATTATCTTCGATTTCCTTTTTGTTCAAATTAATATAAAAACAAAATAAAATCTTCTCTTTTCTATCTCTTACACAGAAAGCATTTTTGTCAAAGCCGAAGCAGAGACGCTTCGCTCGCTAACGTTCGCTCGGTCGATTACAACGGCCTTCAGACTTCTCAAAAAAACTCAAAAACAACATATAATCAACATATAATCAACAATAAACGTAAAAATAACAAAAGCATACTCACAATAATAATTGTTAGAAACTTGGAGTTCCCTTGAGGGTTTCAATCTCAGACAAACTTCAAACTTTCAAGACCATGCTGAATTGTTTTTCTTTTAAAATATCATCACCCTTTCAACAACAGCAATGTTCGTTGTTTATTGGATTCGATTCGCTTATCAATTGAAGTTATCTAATGCTAGAATATTTGCTACTTATACAGGGTGTTACAAAAACCCCGTTATATCCCCGAGCGCATCCAGCATCGGCTGGAGGATGCAATTAAGCTAGTTTATATTAAACATTGACAATAAAATTTTGCCCACACATCACGCTCCACCCTCCAAAAAGCGCGAACGCAGCCACTAATCGTGTCGGTTTTATTTGTTAACTAGTCGCATCGTGCCACTACTTTCTTAGAATAAAAGCTGCCAACATATGATTTTACAGGAACAGGAACAGGAACAACAGGAAGGATTTGATGGACAGGAATTTTCTCGAGTGACAACTACAAACCGGAAGACGTAGCGTGGGAAGTCCTCCCGCAAGGTGGACTGACGATCTGGTGAGGTCGCAGGAAGCCGTTAGATGCGGGCAGCGCAGGGCCGGTCGTTCTTGAGATCATTGTGAGAGGCCTTTATCCAGCATTGGACGCCTCCCGGGCTGACATGATGCAAATGATAACCAGTTCCATAAGTTCGTTAAGTTCCGGGTTCAATTCCCGGCTAGGCAGATGTTTGAATGACGAATTTAAACGTCTGTTCTGGATATACTCGTAGATGGTACTTGTCCATGAGTTTGTGTGTGTTCTATGGCATCGTGATATTGGGAATCCTAGTGGTAGCTATGAATATAATCCGTTGTTTAATATATATAATGAGTTAAGTTTAGAATCAAATATTATATCCTAAGTTCTGTCAAATTTTCCCATTTCCAACTAAACTTTCTAGTTTAACTCAGTTAACTCTGTGAAGCTCATTAATACAGTCATAAAAGGTTATTTATAAATTATTCAGAACCTCTAAACCATTCATGCACCTACCCTTAAACCCGAAGTTTGGCTTCAACCTCTATTGTATGAAATTAGTTGACCGCTTAGAAGTTTAAGTTCGTTAGAAGAGTAGGAAGTTTACAGAGGGCCGACTACTGAGAGCGCAGAGGCTTCTGATGCTATTATATAATTTGCTAGCTGCAACGCCTTGTTTCACTTACGGTCCTACAAGAACTGTTATATTTGTTTTTTTTTTTTTTTAATAAAAAAAAAATTAAAAAAAAAAATCGGGACACTTCCACACACGGTCGCCTGACCCCAAACTACTATGGCTGCCAGAGACTGATATACATCCTTAGATATTTTTTAAATACATACTTAAATAGATATTAATACCCAGACGTAGAACAAACACAAATGTTCATCACATAAATATTAATTATACAACTCAGGAAATAAAAAAACCCCATGGAGCGAGAAAGAGAGAGAGAGAGGTCTGGTCACTGAATCTGATCTGTCAATCTCACTCCTATGACTTTTCAAACGATAGCGACTGACCATAAAATATCTCGACTTAGGAACAGGGCTCCTGAATTCCTGATCCGGAGAAAGATCTTTTGCATGTTTTTATGAATGGGACAATTAAGGGGTTACCAAGCATTCGCTGCACGCACACATCGTCGTGTATGTAGTGAAGTACTTCCAGTGTTCCTCTCGGAGTGGATAAGCACTGAATCTCTGCACATTCACCATTCAGTAACGTCAAAGTTCTTCAGTAATAAATTCATGGTTTTGTTTGAACTCTCGTTAGCAATTAGAAGTCTACTGAATATTATTGTGTGAGGAAGTTGAATTGAAGTTGATCGTAGAAGTGGAAGTTAGAGGACGTTGTTAATAGAGGTATTGAGACTTGGACTTAGAAATTACTAGCTGCGCCCCGCGGTGTCACCTGCGGTTAAAAAGTATCGTATGTGCTATTCTGGACTATAATCTATCTCTGTGCCAAATTTCATCCAGATATGTTCAGCCGTTCTGGCGTGAAAGAGTAACAAACATCCATCCATCCATTCTTACAAACTTTCGCGTTTATAATGTTAGTAGGATTACAGCTGAGCGAGCGTAAGTAAGTACGTGAAGTGTCTCTGTTTCAGCTTGGGCAAAATTGCTTTCGTATGCCTGTCTGTCTGGTGGACGTCTGTCCAGCTGTTCTCCTCTGAAGGTCGGTTTTCTCAAACGATTCTCGTGAATTTTTGTGAGCAGGTTAGATAATTAAATACATTTTTTTGTAGTTCCTTTATTTGGGTTTCTTTTTTTCAAAACGACGGATTTGGGACTTTTTTTAACGTTTCTCGAGCTCTTAAGCTAACAGAACCACTATTCAATTAAAATTTTGTGATCGATTTACCAATACAAGACCATCCGTGCAATCGCAAAATTACAACCAATGTCGCATTGTCACCCAAAATATTCCAATCATTCTGCCAGTTTTCGAAAATTTTAACAACAATCCCGAAACTAACAGACGTTAAACTAACTAGCGAAACAAGCGCCGCAACGAAGCAAACAACAAACAATGTAACTTGCAGCAATCAAACTGTCTTGCGGCCGCGCGGTAATTGGTTCTGCGGTATGTAGTGTGTGACAGAATTAAATGCTTTACCTTGGAAATCACATTAAAACAAGTAACATATTAAAAGAAAAACTAAAAACCCAGCTGCAAAATATCGTACCTTATGTCACTTCCAATATCAAGACGATTAAAATGACACCTCACATGACGAAATCCATCAAACTGTTAACGCTGCGTAGGAAGTGCCAAAGAAACCTCATACATACATACGCTCGAAAAACAAAACCCACCTTCTTGTGCAGTCGGGTAAAAAACACTGAAATCAGATGTCGTTCCAAAATAACTTTTTTAATTAATTAGATACAATTACTAATTCTAATTCAAAGTCAAAAGTCAAAAGTCAAAGTCAAAATGTATTTATTCAGTAGGGTATCGAAAATACAGTTATAAACGTCAAAGTTATAAAAATGACTCTACTGCCATGTTCGGAAAAAGAGCCGCTAAGAAGAACAGGCAAGAAACTGAGGGGTATTTTTTTTGCTCGCTGACGTGGCGTACTACGATAACGTAGCGACTACGGCGAGCGACGATGGACTGGAACTCTATCTGTATAGTAGACAGAGATGCAGTTAAGAAAAATCACAGATTGATAGAGAGAGATGCAATTTCGTTACGATACCGCTTCGGTCGGTCTGGAATCAGCGTGATAAAAACAAAGACATAAGAAATTTAAATTATTTACAACAAGCTAAAGCTTAAAATTATTATCCTCTATACCTACTTTAGTATTATCCATACGTAGCTACCTTCGTACTTAAGATCCATTTTACTAACAATACTTTTGTAAAGCACAATTTTTTGAGACATGTACCGTTTATCCTTGTCCAATTTTCATGTTCCAAACAAAAGACAATTACGAAACAGAACAGTCACAAAGCAAGCAAGAAAAAAACGCGAGGACAAAGCAGAAAGTCACATCTTCCTCCCAAGGTTTCACGTTTCAGAGATTCCGCCACAATTTTCCCTTCCATAACTCATAAATTCGCAACAATTCCCTAACCAAACCTAGAGCATAATAATAAAAAGCATGATAAAAATACAAAAATAATGTGCGAGTACATTATTTCTTCCCCCCAGTGTACAATAAAGTTGGGACTCCCCGACTCTGTCAAGTTGTCGTCTAGAGTTTATTAAATAAATGCAGTTGAAACGCGGATTAAGAAAGCACAGATAAACTACTTTGAAAAAAATGGTAGTGGAAACCAAAAACTGGTGGTGAAAGCCAAAAACTCCTCGCGCACTTTTTGACGTCCAAATGTCCAAATGAACCAATGAGCAGATGATTTTTTGAAAACATAATGCCTCTCTGTATCTTACCTGTTCTTCTGAGTAGTGGCTCGTTTTCCAAACAAGGGTCGAGTCTATTATAAAACTTTTATTTTCATAAGTGTATCTTTGATACCCAATTGAATATTAACATTTTGACTTTGACTTTGAACCATATCACTATAGCCTAAAATACAAAATCGTATAACACCAACAGACGCTGCGATATTATGCAATGTTGTATGTTAAGACTAATAGGCCTACGATACGTTCTAATTTCCCCACACTTTTAATTATGAGTACTTAACTGAGCCGTGTGGTAATGAAACGATCTGCTCAGTTAAGTACGCGCAAGGCTCATTCTTGTCGAAATCGTCGGCGTCTTCAAGTCGGGCCTGCGCAGTTTTTCTTTTTTTTTTTAAGTGTGGGGAAGTTGAAGCTTATGGCAGGCGCATTAGGTTTACTTTTCAATGATGTCAAAAAGTACGCAAGGACAGACACACACACACACACACTGAAACGTCAAACTTATAGTACCCTGTCGTTTTTGCGTCGGGGGTTAATTAAAATAGACTTCAATTTATGTTTTATAACTTTCGTGGTTGACTCTCTACCAGCATCCTACTCTGTGTTAGAGTTTCTGCCAAGAGAACGGTTAAGGCCGACGTGTAAATTAGTTCAGTGGTTCCGTATAATTATTTTAAATGTGGCAAAGTTTGAGAGCCTTTGATGTCGGGGATTTTAATTCGGTGTTCATGAGGACGGCATTAAAGTTGCTAATTGGTTTTATGAAGTTTTACATTGATAAATGGACCACCGTTTTGTGAAAAATTTGGCTAGTTGAATTTTGAAGTGAGTGAATTAGTGGCTAGTAATTGTTAAGTTGAGCCTAGTTGCGCCCAGCGGCTAAAACATAATCCCTATAGTCATTGTGCTATTCCAGACTATAATCTATCGCTGTGCTAAATTTCATGCAGATCCCTTCAGCTGTTCTGCCGTGGTTGAGTAATCAAAAATATTTTATTGATTTATCGATAACTCTTATAGTTAAACGTCACATTTGAATATTTACAATTGAATATGAATGTCAGAACAACAATTATCAATAATTATGTCAAATGTAAAAATAATTCATTATTGTCATTAAACAATTAAGTATAGTAAAAATATATTATGTATGGCTATTATGATACAAAATGAAAATAGTTCAAAATACTCTTATTATTATTTTTTTTTTTATATAGAATAGGTTGGCGTTTGACCACCAACTCGCCTGATGTTAAGCGACGTTGTGGTCTGAGATGGAGCACGACGACTTATAAGGCACTTATTCACTCTAGCCTTGAAGTTTTGTAGAGTGAAGAAGTACAAAGATGGCAGTTGAGTGTGGCGCCACAAGTGCGATACTGCTCAGACCCGTCTTTGGAACGGAATTTTACAACATTATTAAAATAAAGACATAAAATCCGGCTGCAAAATATTGTACCCTATGTCCCTTCCACTATCAAGACGTTTCAAATGGCACCTCACATGTCGAACATCGAGCTAGGCCTAGTGTATAGGGCGTGCCAAAGAAACCTCAAACATACATACATACATAGACACTCAAAAAACATTACCCTCCTTCTTGCGCAGTCGAGTAAAAAGCTTCAATGTCTTAAAACATATTATCTAGTAATAAACATGCATCTATCCATCTAAGCTTTCGCATCATATAACATTAGAGTGATGATATCGGCCCACGTTTGTCTGCCACGTTGGTAGATATTAGTCAATGATACAGCTTCTTTTTAACCGCCCCTAACACCGCGGGGCACAGCTGTTTATCAATTTAAAAAAATCCTCTCACCTGCATATTGCAGATCTTGTATCTGACCGGCTCGCCGCGGCAGCCAGCTGGTGAGGAGCAGGTCCGCAGCTGGCGCGACACGCCGCCGTCGCAGGTACGAGAGCATAGCGACCACTCGCTCCACTGCGACCAACCACCGCGCTCCTGAGGACAACCAGCGACAATTTAATAATAATAATACTATTTCAAATTGCTCCACTGGGACCGCTCTATCATCACGGACAGGACTATTGTTGCCAATAAGCCTGATATCGTGCTGGTCAACCGGTCCCAGCGCCGGGCAGTGCTCGTCGACATCACCATCCCACATGACGAGAACCTCGTGAAGGCTGAGAAGGACAAACTAAGCAAGTACCTTGACTTAGCTCACGAGGAAACCGCCATGTGGAATGTTGAATCGACGATCATTGTCCCGATAGTCGTCACGGTAAACGGCTGCATCACCGAAGACCATCAAGGAATATAACCTGCAGATGGCCATCAGAGATCGGAACGCGGTAGTGATAGAGGCTCTGAGTCGGGAGGAGGCCAAGATGTTAAATTAATTGTTATAAAAATTGTAATAATTTCTATAAATTGTTCTCGTTATCGTTTTATATTTTGTTATCGTTTTATATAAATTGTGGGTCCATCTCGAGCATTCATGCTCACTATCGAAGGCACCTTCTTGCGGCGGCGTCGTGTGTCGGGTCGTTCTCTTCCCTCAAATATGGTTGAGGAGAGCGATGGCTGGCACATGCGTCATACTCGTGATCAGGTGCTGCTTGCGGGTCGCTGGTCTGCTCGTGGTGTACTCACAATGCAATAAGTGAAAACCTTTAACCTAACCTTAGATTAAGACTTTAATAACTAACCCCCCTCTACCTGTATTCCCCTTAAATAATAATTTAAGATTTATGTTAACAAAAGTCACGGTCCCCGGAGTCCGTGGAGTGTAATTTTTAAATAAAAAAAAAAAAATATATATATATATCGAGCTGTTTAGGCTGCAGGGCGTGCCAAAGAAACCTCATAGATACGCACATATTATATGTTCACACAATGAACAAATTGGTGCGTGCCGTCGGCTGGATCCGAACCCGCTCTCTCTGGCTTGAGAGGCGGGCCTTTTCCGACTAGGCTATCATCGCTATAATTGATGAACATTGTAATATAATCATACGAATATCTGTGTTCTTAATAGCACCAGTAGCGTACAGAATTTCTCGCCGTTTTTCCGAATTAAACCCAACAATGCACAGAGTGTTTAATCGCAGCGCACCAATTACTGCTTCGGATTACGGGATGAAACGCTTGCGAATGGGAAACATACGGGAAGGTATTGCGATGAAAAAATACCTTTAATAACCTTTTGAAATAAAAAAAACAAATTCCCGTCATCGGAATTGGATTTTGTAAACATTTTTTTGGTTTTTGTTGATTTTTTATAACAAAAAAAAAAAAAAGAACTTTCCGAATCGGTTCAGACGTCTTGGTCTTAATAAATAATCGATTAATATACTTAAAAAATTACGGTTATCTTCTCTTTTTTTGAAGTCGACTAAAAAGTACAGCCAGTGCTTAGCACTTAGCGCTTAGCACAACCACGCTGAACTTAGGCATAAGTTGAGACTTCTTTGATGGGGAAAAGGTTTGGTAGATCGATGAAATAGGCCTTAATATTGCAAGTAATAAACATGTTTATTTTGGTGACAGGGGGAGGGGGAGGGGGGTGGGTTTACCTATGAAGAATTTGATGCTGATGCTAAAGGGTTCCGTACAAAAAAAAACGGCAAAAATCATGTTTGTTGTATGGAAGCCTCCTTAAATATTTATTTTATTCTATTTTTTAGTATTTGTTGTTATAGCGGTAACAAAAATGCATCATCTGTGAAAACTTTTGAACTATCACGGTTCATGAGATACAGCCTGGTGACAGGCGGACGGACAGCGGAGTCATAGTACTAGGTCGCATTTTGCCCTATGGATACGGAACCTTAAAAATCAACTAATTCGCTACTTAAATACAGCCAGAATTTAACCATCTAAGAACACCCGCAACCCTAATAGCATTTCACATAATAAACGTGGAAAACGTTTCCCTCTGTTTATGTATTTGACATAATTATCAATGACATTTTTTTTATATTGTTTGACATTGTAAATATTCAACTGTGACGTGTAACTACAGGAGTTATCAATAAATTCTGATTTCTGATTTTATGTCAGGGGTTAAAAACATTTTTCATCACATCCACCGACTCCCTTCCCGTATAACCCCACACACGCGGATGGCATGGATGGATCCTCCCAACTGTGAAATTCGATACAAAAGCTTCACTCGTCTCATCGACTTGTGTTGCAGAGTTCCAATGTTTGCATTGTTTATCTTATTCGGGCGATGAACTGAGGTAGGTAAGTAAAAATCAGTTTACTTTTCAGTTTTTTTTGTGATGATTTGGTTTCAGCGATTAGTCCTACTACTTATAGGTATTATAAACGCGAAAATTGTGTAAGAATGGCTGGGTGGATGGATGGATAGATGTTTTGTTACTCTTTCACGAACGGCTGAACAGATCAGGATGAAATTTGGCACAGAGATAGATTATTATAGTCTAGAATAGTACATAGAATACTTTTTAACCGAAACCGTGGAGCGCAGGTACTTATTCACCGAGTTTTAGCAAGCGAAGCGTCTCTGCTCTAAAGCACCCATATTTAAAATCATTCGGAAACGTTTCCGATCGGATTTCAAAAATGTTAAACTCAATTTGTTCGAGTCTCAGTCTACTTTTATACATTTTAGAATAGGAACCGAGTATAAATCCGATCGGAAGAATGAATGAAGTATGTTTAAGGGTCCGGTGACCAGTTTAGACTAACTTCGCATTGGCTAAAGGTTTTCTATTGCCATTTTGTCTAGAAGGAGACGACGAGCGAAACGAGCAAGTTACGATACTGATGAGCCTCCAAAGTTATCTACAAAGTGACCAATTGCAATATTAATATTTTTATTTGACTTTCGCACTTCTCTAATCATGCTTAAATAACTTAAGTATTTTCCTTGTCTTATGAATTAATTGAAAAGCTAATGATGTGGACAACCTCCCTATGTAAAGGGATTTTATATTTACTTTCTTCATCTATTAAATAAATCTGTCAAAAGTGACCCCCCACAAATGCAGATATTTTTCGTAGTTCGATTTTTTTATAAGTACGTTTAAAAAAAAACAAGAACAGGGAGGGAGATATACCTACCTACTTGTTTTAATTGTACGTGCCAAATTTCAGCATTATCTGATGTCGACTAGTTTCCAAGAAGTTTGAGAAATGCGTTTGCATGGAGAATTAAGAGCTGTGCGGAACCTTTAAAAACTTATGAATGCAAGTTGAGATTTAAAGAATTTGGGTTTTTAATTTTTTGGAATCCGAACGGCAGCGTTTCCGAATGATTGTGAAAATGGGCGCAGGTTGCATTGCTCAACCGAGAGATAATAACAATATTAAATTCAGGACATTTCCACACACGGTCATCTAACCCCAAACTAAGCAAAGCTTGTACTAAGGCTGCCAGGGACTGATATTCATACACGTATAATGTATAATTTTTAAAAATACATACTCAAATATATATTTTACACCCAGACATAGAACAAACACAAATGTTCATCACATAAATGTTTGCCCTAGGTGGGAATCGAACCCACGCCCCCAAGCTCAGAAGGCAAGTTCACTACCAACTGAGCCAACGAGGCAGGCGAGATGCAGAGATAAGAGAGAGATAGACCCGTGAGCCACTAGTGTACTTCGTGGTCAAAGATGTAAACGTGTTATGGATAGTTAGGAAAGTTAAAACTAATACCAAATTTTTGAGATGACAAACAACAACAACAACTCTTTATTAAAAACATAAAATAATTACAATAATAAATAATAAATAAATAAATTCGGGACATTTCCACACACGGTCGCCTGACCCCAAACTAAGCAAAGCTTGTACTATGGCTGCCAGAGACTGATATACATACTTATATAATTTTAAATACATATTTAACATCCAGACATAGAACAAACACAAATGTTCACCGCATAAATGTTTGCCCTAGGTGGGAATCGAACCCATGCCCCCAAGCTCAGAAGGTAGGTTCACTACCAACTGAGCCACCGAGGCAGTCAATAGTAGTACTTAAATAAGGCTTAACTAAGTTTTTAATGGGCGGCCTTATCGCTCAAAGCGATCTCGTCCAGGCAACCTGAATGGACAGGAACAACAACAGGACAAACCTATGTGCTTTCCATCGTATAGTCTACTAAAACAATCAATCATCATTCCAAATTTTATCAAATATTTCTCAGCAGTTTTACAGGCTCCTAAAGGCCTAATATAAGAAACACTCACTCAAACTTTCGCATTCATTTGACCAAACAAAATCAAAAAAAAAATTAGGTCCGTCCATTTATTTTAGTTTTGTTTGGGGTGAGACGATTTTTATTTGTTTTTTTGTGCAATTCCATGTTGTTATTTTACTCAAAAACTACTGGTCCGATTTTGATGCAGTTTTAGCTATGAACCCATAGCTAAAATAGGTTTGGTGCATGTTCTTAGATAGGTGTGACAGTGTCAACTCACCAGGGGGCGCTGCAGCAAATATTGGTTCTAAAAATCCATGTTTACAATATACTCCAAAACTTCTAGTCCGGTTTCGATGAAGATTTTTCCTTTTACAATTATTTTTTACGAGGTTTTTCCCTATTTTTTTAATTTTGTCACTTGTGTCCAATATTCCCTATGATAAACGGACGACAGACGTATGATCCTCTCTCTGCGTCGCTGACGCGCAGGTTTGCTCGTAACTTACATATGAGATTTTATAGCCCTTTCTTTTCACCATAACAACCCCTTCAAGAATCCGGATAGCGGGTGAAACCGCGAGCCGCAGCTAGCTAGTAATTTTAAAATGATTATTTATTCTAACACTCCAACCGAAAAATAGATCAGTGCGCACTCAATTTCCGTTGTTTCCGCATAATTTGCGCGCACAATTACGTATTCCGGTCATGTGTATGCAAAAACGTCACGCGCGCGAATCTCTTCCTCATACGGTGTCGAGTTGGTTGGGTTAGTCGACTGGTTGATTGACTGGTTGGTTGAGTTGTGGGTGGACTGGATTGTTCGAGTGCTCCATTGATTTGCTTGTTTTAAATTTAGCGTATAGTATATTTTAAACTGTGTTCAGTTATTATTCTTTCTGTTTTAATATTAATGCCGACTTAGGTTAATATTGTTTTTAATGAATATATGATTTTTTATGTTCTGTACATGCAAGCTTTTTTTAAATTAAAATTTAGTGTCTAATCTCAAAAGTTATAAAATGTATAAATGTATCTCTATCCTAACTAACGCTGGAACCACGGATGAAACCGCGGGGCACTGCTAGTCCTAACTAATATTACAAATACGAAAGTCAGGTTCATACAGGTTGCCTGGAAGAGATCGCTCTGAGCGATAAGGCCGCCCATTAAAAACTTAGTTAAGCCTTATTTAAGTACTATTGTAATTATTTTATGTTTTTAATAAAGAGTTGTTGTTGTTGTCAGTTTGTTTGGTTGTTTTTTTGTTTGCTTGTAACGCTTTCACGTCTCAACTACTCAACCGATCGTCTTGACATTTTGCATACACGTTTTCGTGAGTACACAAAAGGACATAGGGTAATTTTTATCCTGAAAAAAATAACGGATCCTTTGGGACCACGGGTGAAACCGCGGGGTGCAGTTATTAGTTGTATATAATTATTAAACCTACTCACAAGATTTCAAGAGAATCGGTTAAGAAATGCGACCTGTAGAGGAAGACAAAGATCCGGACAGAGATCCGGGCAGAAATCGGACATTTTAGCAAAGCATTTTATCAAAGCTGAATCAAAGACGTTTCCATGGCTAACGCTCGCTCGGTCAAGTAGAACAAAAGTAAGTAAGTAGTAAGTAAAACAAAAATCCTAAGTCTAAAGACTATTGTATTACCGTCAAATTCGTTCGGCGTTAAAACAATGTTTCGTAGCAAATGTCTACGCAAACGTGTAGGAACGTAGCCATCTACGCCGTAGCACCTACGAATTACCATCTATTTCCATTCTGCCTTTACGCATACATAAAACTGTTTTATGTCACAGCCAATAAATCAAAAGAATAATCCTCTAAACAAACCTTCGGTCGTAGCCCGTTACGCTGTAACGCCGTTATGCCGTTATGTCGTTACAGTAGGTATGTTTGTTTGTATCACGTAGGCGTAGAGTTTTTTATGCGGACGGAATCATGTAATAATTCGTACTGTCATGGTGGCAGGGGCGTTGTAGACTTGCGATATTTTAATTTATAATTTAAAATGTGAAAAAGAAATAAAATCTTGCGTGATTTAGTCGTAGTTACAGTATAAAATACACGTAAATTTGGAAGTACTTATGTAATGTTTTTTCGATAAAGTTCTAAACGGAGTAGAATTTCAGTAGGGTCAACTAGGCAAATACGTCTGTGAGCCGTTGCGTCTTTCGAGAATTACTGACAAGCCTTTCAAAAATTAGGCGCCAACTACATCTTTTTCTATCTTTAGTTGCAATAACCTGTACAAAATGGCGTTAGTTACCTGATTTGTAAAGGGTTTGTTAGTATTTCTTGAAAGACGCAACTTCCTCACAGACGCATTTGCCCCAGTTGACCCTACAGAATATTTTGATTAGGCATAAAAATAATACAGCAACTCTACCTCTAGAGCTAACTACCTAAAAATATCAAAAACTTTTTTTTTCCGAAAGACAGGGAATAAAAAATCTTAATATTTATAAATCTCGTGTCACAATGTTTGTCCTCAATGAACTCCTAAACCACTTAACCGATTATAATAAAATTCGCACACCATGTGCAGTTCGATCCAACTTGAGAGATAGGATAGCTCAAAACGCGAACGAAGTCGCGGGGTGACAGCTAGTAGTATATAAATTTGAATAAAGAAGCAAGTTGCAATAGCTTCTAAGCAATTCTGTTTCTACAATTGCTAACGCACACATAGTACTCGTAGCTGTTGATTGGACGAGTAAACAATATGATCAGGTGACATTTTTAAAGCTCAAATTTGTCCAAAAAGCAATGACGGCCTAGTTGGAGAAGGCCTGCCTCTGAAGCCTGAGGGAGCGGGTTCGAACCCAGCCGACGGCACGCACCAATTTGTTCATTGTGTGAGCATATAATGCGTATTGTATGTCATCCGCTACATGACTGGAGCCCAGTGTATGGCGACAGGCTCACCCCCTGTTACATTCAGGACTGAATATCGTTCGGCAAAGTGTGGGTGTTGTATTAAACTTCTGCCAGCTCCCTCGGGGGAAAGGCGTGACGATATGTATATTATATATATATTTATATTTTATCCAATCAGTAACTGACGTTCGAGCCATAGCGATTTAAGGAGTAGAATCGGTTGGAAGCAATCGCAACTTGTCTGAGGCCTTCCGTTAAGGCTGTGTAGCTTAAAATTAGACATACGCTAGCTCGTAGTTCGTATGGAGAACTTACATCTTTCCATAACGTCTCCCCCGATTTCGCTCATAATCGAACTTAAAATTGTATTTGAAAATTACATGAAGATCCTATTTAAATACTTATCAACGATACTCAAGTTATCGAAAAACAAAAAAAATTACAAGATCTCCCAGTAGAGTCTAAGAACTCGCTTCGCTCGGACAGTAAATAACCGTTTTTATAACAATAATAATAAAAACTCTTCGCTTCTTCAGCAGTCGGATAAAAAACATATTACGAGTATAACAGTAACAGCTGTCCTATCTAATAGGTAATCTGTGACCATAAAATACGAGTATCATCTCTCCTTTCCTCTGAAAGGACTGGCAGAGATGCATTACAACATCCACACTTCATCGGACGATTTTCAATCCCAAAATGTGACAGGAAGCAAGTCTGTCGCTATACACTGGGCAAGGATATAATACCAGATGACATTAAATACACACATTTGTTCACACAATGAATAAATGCGTGCCTTCGGCTGGGATCGAACCAGCTCCCTCTGGCTTGAGCGGTGAGCTTTCTCCGACTAGGCTATAAAAAAGAAGAGCAGAAAAGTCGCAAGTCTACCGCCAATCCTTTCACACATCCATCTCTCACCATGAGCGCAAGTAAAACAAAACAGATATTCCTTCCCATACATATTTGATATCACTCATGTGTCTGTACTGTTTCTTTGATGTTATGCTCGCGCCGCGCATTCTTTGTTTTGTATTACAACTGAAGGGGTTGTTATGGTGAAAAGAAATGGCTGTAAGGAGTCATATATAAGTTACGGGCAAACCTGCGCGTCAGCGACGCAGAGAGCGGATCATCTGTCTGTCGTCTGTGTCTCATGGGAAAGATTCGACACAAGTGACATAATTAAAAATTTAGAAAAAAACCCACGACGGTTAAAAAGTAATTGAAAAAGGATAAAACCTTCATCAAAACCGGACTAGTAGTTTTGGAGAAATGTGGCAACATGGGTGTGCACAAAAATTGTTTACTGTAGCGACCCCTGGTGAGTTGTCACCGTATTATCAATCTAAAAACACGCACCGATCTAACCCAAAGCCATAACTGAAAACTGCATCAAAATCAGACTTGTGGTTTTGGAGAAATACGGCAGCATGGATGTACACAAACAAACAAACAAACATCCTGTCTCCCCAAGCGCATATACCGTCTCCGTTACCTCGTGGGTAAAATGTAAAGTAATGGACGGGCCTAATTCGTTGATTTTGTTTGGTCAAATAAAGTCAAAACCATCAGACTTATACTTCAACATCAACATAACATATAAAACGGCAAACAGCTGCTTACTAGCCAAACTTTTTATACGGCGTAGTTGTAAGTAATTAGTATGTAACACTTTTATTTTAATTTTCTTTTAGTTTAGGCGACTGGTGGATGTGATCACCATAACAAACCATTTGGTTTTTTGGTGCAACACCTATATATAAAAATGTAAAAAATAATTAAGGGACAATAAATAACAAAAAATAAAAAATCGTCACTCCTTTCTCCCGAAAGGGCTGACATAGGTGTGATACAACGCCCACACTACGCCGGACGATATTAAGCCCCAAACAGGGAGCGAGCCAGGCGCCATACACTGGGCTTTAGTCATGTAGCAGATGATAATATTATACAATATATCTCAATACCTAATAAGAAACATAAACACGCATTTAGAATATTTGTTACACAAAAAGAGATAGCGAATAGCAATGAATATGATAAAAAAAGAACCACTGAAGACCTGTCGCGCTTCTTAGCTCCTGAGAAAGAGGGAGACGTAATGCGAGCCTGGAGCTCATTTGATCGGGTTTAGGAATTCTTGTGGGCCCGTCCTATTATGGGTTATGGGGTATATTTGTGTATTTTATTTTAATCGAAGTAGGCAAGCATGGTCCACCGTAGACTGCGGCCTAGATGTCGGTCAAATGCAAACCCAACTGGATCGAGTTGACTAATATTTGAATTATAAAATTATATCTGCATCAACTACTTGTCCGAAAAATTTCATGAAGAACTGTACCCAAGTTATAGTCGAACAAACACATGCCAATTTGTCCCAGTAGAGTCGATTTATTCCATTCTTATACCTAAAACGTATCCCAATGGTACCTATACTCTGAGATTTTTTTTTATGTAGAATAGGTCGGCGTTTGACCACCAACTCGCCTGATGTTAAGCGACGTTGTGGTCCAAGATGGAGTACGACGACCTATAAAGTACTTATTCACTCTAGCCTTGAAGTTTACTAGAGTGAAGAAGTACAAAGACGGCAGTTGAGCGAGGCGCTACAAGTGCGCTACTGTTATTTATCTGTAATTTTACAATAAGTATTTATTTGTTTTAAAAAATTAAACTCACCGGGGACCATGACTTTTGTTATTATTATGAATTAAGGGAAATACAATTTAAGTGCATTAGTTGTCAAATCTCAATTGAAGGTTAGGTTAAAGATTATCAGATTGACTTATGGCTACATTGTGAGAACGCCACGAGCAGACCAGCGACCCGCAAGCAGCACCCGATCACGAATACGACGCATTTAATAAAGTGATATAATAAGTGATGGTTGGCTCGGCTCACCTTGCCATGGTGCGTGGTGTTGTCATGGTGCGACTCCACGAGCTCAGGGTCCTCGGTGGATATGTCGTGCCCGTGCCTGTGGGATGCCGTCACCTTTAACTGCAACAAGGAAAGAACGCGATCATTGAGATGTATCACATTATCGCATTTCAAACTCTCAGAACAATAATTGCTTTAGTTATTGTTCAGAGTTCAAACTAATCACATCACGCTAATATTATAAATGTCAGTGTTTGGATAGATGGATCGATATGTGTTACTCAATCACGCCAGACTGACCGAAAAGATCTAAACGAATACAACAATACAATACTATTTATTGACATTATGGTGATATAATACTCAATACACAAAACTAAACTAAATGTGCAAGCATTGGTTCAAAGGGTAGATCATGGTCTCGAATAGCACATAGGCTACTTTATAACCATGAGTAATACCGCGGAGCATAGCTTGTACATAATGCATATATAAGGGCAGGTGTTTAATAAAGAAAAGAAAAAGAAAAAGCGATGGCAGCCTAGTCGGGAGAAGGTCCGCCTCTCAAGCCAGAGGGAGCGGGTTCAAACCCAGCCTCAAGCCACATGCTCATGTGTGAGCATATTTTGTGCGTATTGTATGTCGTCTGCTACATGACTGGAGTCCGGTGATTGCCGACAGGCTCGCTCCCTGTCACATTTGGGACTGAATATCGTCCCGCGAAGTGTGGGTGTTGTATTACACCTCTGCCAGCCCCCTCGGAGGAAAGGCGTGACGATAAGATTATTTGGCCACTGTGTGCGTTCAGCGGAAGACCATCTCTAAGAAAGCGTTTCACGATGAGTTTTGAAAACAAAATTAAGCATAGGTAAACTAGCATCAACAGCATTTCGAACTAGCATATTCGAACGCGTTATCAAGCTTCTGAGCACACTCGTACCTACCCTCACTCCACCTACCCCTCTCGTATCGCAATAGGTTCGTCCTCATTTTATTCTGTAGTTCAAAAATGTTTTTACAGACGAGTCAAAAAGCCCCTAAAATACTTTTTACTAGATTGGAAATCCACCAGTAATCTTTTTTTTTTTTTTGCTGTGTAAAAATGCACTCATGACGCACTAGTACCTACTCTGGCAGTCAATCAAGCAAAAACCATCCGTTTGATTACAGCACTGAGCCCCTACCCCGGACCAATCGATACTGTTTCTTTTACTCTCACTCATACACCGTTTTTAATGAGAGAAACAGTGACAGACTGTTTTGTACCGGTTTCTTAACTAAGTTTTATACTGCTTGATTTTTTTTCTTACACCTTTATAATCACATCACATTATAAAGGCAAAAAACCTACTAATATTATAAACGCGTAAGTTTGTAAGAATAGATGGATGGATGGATGGATGTTTGTTACTCTTTCACGCCAGAACGGCTGAACAGATCTGGATGAAATTTGGAATATAGATAGATTATAGTCTAGAATAGCACATAGGATACTTTTTACCCCCGGCTAAAACCGCGGGGCGCACCTAGTCATATTATAAAGGTGAAAGTTTCTGAATGTGTATGTTTGTTACTGATTTTAAACTGATGTTAAACGGATGTACGGATTTTGATTTAGTTAGCACATGAGTTTTTAACTGTGAGTAAAACCGCGAGGCGCAGCTAGTAAATTTATGTAAATTCAATGAAAAAAGATAAAATAGAGCTTTAGATAATTTTAGTTTGAAAGAGCATTACTAGAGATAAGCTTTGGCTGGACTGATTTGGCTAAAACTTTCTATATTTTAATAAAGAGGCTGAAGAATCATCGCACTGTGTGCGAAAGCTGCATTATTAGATGTTGTTAAAATAAAAATCGTCACAGAAAATATAAATCATGTCACATTATTTTACATATTTTGGGAAGGTGATTGACGAAACAGGTTTACATGGCGAGTGTGGATGGGCAAGTCGGTCAGGGTCGATCTAGGCGCACGGCACGTATCTCGACCAAATTGAAGACGTCTTAGAGAAAGGCCAGGTACTTGACGGATCAGTACCCGTAACCGACGAGCGTGTATAAAAAGACTCACGAAAGTGGAAGCGAAAGATGTATGCCAGGATCGTGGCAAGTGGAGAGAAGTGGTCTCTGCCTACCCCTATGAGAAAGAGGCGTGATTATATGAATGTATGTATGTACATTATTTTATTGAACGGTATGATAATATAACCGTCAGTGACTAAAATAATCTCTACCGTCCTAGAATAAACGCCCCGAATCCATATTCAATAGCTTATCAGTGCGGTGCGATCGGGTAAGTTCATTCTATCCGGTTATATCCGGTACGGTATCGATTCCCTAGTTTTATTCACTAAAATTGGTCAGGCGAAACGTATTCATGATACAAGAATAGCAGAATTATTCACAATAAGGATAACGAAAGATAAATTCCAAAATATATAAAATGTTGTTGAGTAATATTGACCTTTGGTCATAGAGGTATTAAATACTTCGCAAGGACAGGGAAAATAAACAAATAACAAATAACAAATAACCACCATTCACACACGCGACAAATACGCGGACGAGCGCTGCGCCGAGCCCTCGCCGCCTAGCGCGCCTGAGCGCTCGTGTAATATGTGGACGATGACAGATTTGTCCATGATCCAAAAAAATAACTAGCATTTAGCAAACACGTAATGACGTCATCGTTATCCGTCTCTTTCGAACTTGTTGTAAATTACTTATTTCGGCCTTGCTTAAACATCGATTGACGTCACTATGTGTTGCTTAATGCTATACCTGGCGGATTACGTGATTATAAATCATGTATTTGTCCACCAATTCGTACGGCGGGCGCGGCATACGGCCCGTCGTCTAATGAACAGCGAGCATAAGTCAGACTATTGTGAATTCAGTTGGACGCCAATTACGGTCATTGGTGCTATTTCACGTATCTTTCATTATCCATTGCATATCTCACACGAATCACGCTACAATGCAACGTAGTTAGCACAGATTTTGACAGGTCGGCTAGGCTCAATTAACTAATACTAAACGTCTTAGGGCAAAAAGTTCAGAGTATCGCTTCTATATGTTTAGCTCAATGCCTTAACCTCTCCGTGTATAAAATGAAAAGTTCAATAAGTTTTGTCAACAAAGCGCATATTTTCTCTGGTCCAAATAATAAGAACCGTTCTGCTAGTGTGTATGGTTATATATAGCTATAAACCACTAGTCTATCCCGTTCCACTTAGCTACAGTGTGACAAAAAGTATTCATATTAACAAGGTCAACGTTCTACGTTCAATGTCTAAAGTTCGAGTTGTTTCCATGGAGGAGAAATTGTTAAGTAGGTACTTATTGTATAGGTGGAGCTAAACTTATTCAAGTTGTTTCCGTGAGAGAAATATTGTTGAGTGTTGAGTAGGAAAGATGGCTGAGAGAGTACTAATACAATAATTGAAATAACTGCTTTAATTTTAATAAACAAATAACAGCTGACCTTTTCCGTATTTAGGTGGTCATTACATTATTCAATTTGCTGTACGCTAACTGAGCTGGCGTGCTAAAATTGGATAGTGTAATAGCTGTTAGAGAATTAGCAATCCATTGTTTTTCTTGTACATGGGCTTACCCACGGTAGGTTCTCATACTGCGAATTGAATAGTGTATGGCAGCTTTAGAGGTATTTAAATCCGTATGACACTGTAAGAATGTTTCATACCAGTTTTATTCAAATGTCCGAACTAAGCTCGCACGTCTAAACAGTGTAGCGAGAGTTAATGTAGCGGAAACTCACTGGACCGTGTGATCCCGCCCGATACTATCTCCGATGCGATACTTCGTTAAATTATTTGAAGATTTTATTACGATAAAGTCGGTTTCAGTCGGTGGTGTGTGGTATTGAAATCGGGTCCGATCGGACATCGTGGGAGGTTATTTAGTAGTACAGTGTGCAGTATTTAGGATAAATCGGACGTGAGTTAGTCCTGTTTTTAACCTCCGACGCAAAAACGACAGGGTGTTAGAAGTTTGATGTGTGTGTGTTTACCTGTGGCATCGTAGCTCCCGAACGGACGAACCAATTTTGATTGTTTTTTTTTGTTTGAAAGTTGAATTAGTCGGGAGTGTTCTTAGCTATGTTTGATGGAAACAAGTGTTGATGAAAATCAGTGTCGGAGTTTTTTTAATTTCTAGATTTATAATATCACTAGCTGTCACCCCGCGACTTCGTTCGCGTTTATTATTTATATTCATTATATATACATATATATATGTGAGCTATCTTATCTGTTAAGTTAGATCGAACTGCACACGGTGTGCAAATTTGATTGAAATCGGTTAAGTAGTTTAGGAGTCTATAGCGGACAAACAACGTGACACGTAATTTATATATATTAAGAAGATATAATATATAAGGTGAACCTCGTCAGTACCGGTAATAAAATCAGGTGTTTTATTATTGAGGTTATTTTATTATTTGAGCTCGTGTTATTACGGTTATTCGAAACTAAATTCACACAAAAAAAGATCACGAGGTCCGTTACGCAAGTCAAATTGGGTAAAAAAATGGCATAGAAAACAGAATAAGTTTCAATTTAAAAGGTTTTAAAAACTAGTTTTTATATTATTGCACTGTCATCAAAGTTACGTAGGTATATATACTTATCGGACACCGGGATAGGTCTGAAATCTTACATGCAAGATTTGTGTTATCATACATAATACACAAATGTGATGTTAATAAAAACCTTGCAATAAATAGCTTGTAAGTATGGCACGATCTCGAATAAAATCTATTTACACGATTTTATCATTTATCGCAATTTCATACTTTTGAAATAGCGTACTTCATACTTATAAGCTTCGTCCATAATAAAACATTTCACCGCAGCAATAATCTGTCAGTATGTGGCCAGTATTTAATTTTATGGTTCGTAGAAGCCAAAAAAACTCATTGTCAAACCCCATTTTCATTTTTATCAGCATCGATTTTACCCGAAAAAGCGAACGAACCATCATAGTATCTGAATAACTTTTGATACAAAAGCCGGAGTCAATATTTATAGTAGCTTTTTTAAAATTCCGCTTTTTCCTCATTTCCATTTGGACTGCGAACTCATAAAATGAATACATATCAGCCTTCATACATTTACTAACGAAAAAGCAAGTAAAAAAGTTTTTGCGTGAAATGAAATAATGTAAAAATTTCAAAACGAGCAGGCAACCAGAGGCGCCAGAGTCATTGTAGAGATAATGCTTAACATTTACTTAACAATAAATTACTATACAACAACTGTACGCTAATTCAACAACTAGAATATTCCTAACATATAATTGTAACTAAAACGTAACTAACAATACAACAACTTAACAAAGAACAAAACTAACTTAAATAAACAATACAATTACTACAATTGTAACTTTTAAACTTTGTGTGTTACCAGTCATGACATAAGAAGGCTCCTGGTTACCCGAAGAGAAAGAGAGAGGTTTGTGCTCGGAGTTACCCTGCGAGATTGAATCAGAAATGACGATATCCGCAGGCAAAAGGAACCGACAGAGCCCGAAAAATTTCCAGATTGAACTAGCAGTGGGCAGGGCACCTCCCTCGTAGAGCCGACGGCTGATGAAGCAAAAATATTCTCAAGCAGCGACCCCGAACCGGAAGACGCAGCATAGGAAGGCCTTCCCACAAGGGGGACTGACGATCTGGCTCAGGTCAAAGGAAGCCGCTGATTGTGGGTAGCGCAAGCCCGGACGTTGAGGAGATCATTGGAGGAGGCCTTTGTCCAGCAGGGGACGATTTCCAGGTTGCCATGATAATGATGAAACTTTTACCGTTTCTACAACTAAAAACTTATAAGTTATAAAAAGTACTTGTACTTTTTATCATTTTTACCCTAAAAATTTAATACAAAATAATTATTTTACTATCAGAACAACGTGAATTAATCTAATTAGCAACAAACGAGACATCTAAATATACATTAATTACAACGTTCTCAAAGCCTCAAGTTAGAATCTTAGAAATCGAAGAGTAATCTGGAATTCCACGTAAATTAATTTTGAATTTGATTTCAATTAACGCAGAATTTACTACTGTATTTCAATGTTTTTATTGTTCGAAAATACGATGTTTGACAATTACACGTGTTATGTAAACGTGTAATTTGTGATTTATTTATATTTTTAAACATTGAATAACCTTTTAATAACGGATTAAGGGTCAACCCACAAAACTGCGAACCGGAACAATGGAAAGTCGTGCGTGACGCAGAAAACCGTAAAGTTAACTACTGCGATGCAATTTCGTGCCATGCTCACTGCCATAGTTTGAATGACTGTCTGACAAGGTCTGACTGATGCGAATCAATTACATAACAAGTTTTTAAGATGCGTCGTGCGAGCTCCGTGTCTGCGTTGCGACGACGCGTCGAAGTTTTGTGTGTTGACCATGTGTTGACCCTAACCATTTACTCATTGTTGATTCACTGTTGTTGACACATTGTTGTTTTACCTACAGATCATACTTCTCAATCAAACCAGAACATTCTTACCTCTTTTCACGACTACCCATCGTTATGTCACTATAGCAACTGACAGCAACCATCACCATGACAACTGGATTTGTTTTGTCAATGGTAAAAAATCCTAACGCCTGGAACATTAACTTGAAACAAAATCATCAAATATGGTGATTCTCCACGTGAAAAGAGGCGATGAAAGTCAGTTTCTGTATGAAACTGATGTGCAGAACCTAGTAGACGATGTGGTGAAGGATATAACAGCGATCTTCAACGGAAGGCTGAAGGTGACCAGGATCTGCTATGAGATGGAAGAGCTGATGAAGCATGGGACGTTCCTGCCACCGGAGATGCAGGGTTTGACAGATGAGCAGGTACTTACTTACTTATTTTATCTTGTATCTCCCAATCTTAATCTGCCATAAGATAGGTACTTACTGCCTCGTCAAGCTAAGGTACGTCCATTGAATCACTATCCGCGCTATAGGTAACATAGAAGCACGTAGGTCTTTCAAATCATTTTGTGGGAATTAAACTGACTTAAGCCATCTTAAAGTATAGATAAGTAAAAAAAAATTAAGTAAATTGTCTGAGAGAATTGATTGTTATAACAACATTTTTCAGTACAAATATTGTTAAATAGTTTTAAGTCTCTACTGACAAAACCACTCTCTATCCTTCGATATCAGGCTACGATGATTGTTATGTGCAAGCCACCGACGCTGCGCGACAGAAAATTGTATCTTAGCGCAATAAGGTTCAGAGTCGCGCAGCGTTTGCCTTTGAATCGCAATACGATGTCACGGTATGTGCCCAGACCTCTTTTTATCCATTTCCCCAATTACCAGATACAAGAACTAAAGCTCGAAGATCCGTGGGCGAAGCGCTGCTGCCCGCCTAACGCCGAGTTCTGTAAAGACGAGATGGGACGCCGCTGCGGGATGGCCCCACCGGCCAACATGCAGGAGGTGCTGAAGAAAGCCATGGAGGCTGCCAAGGAGTTTATCAGTAAGAAACATGTGAGTAATCACAATGAATCAATCATCAAAATCAAAATAGAATCCAAATGTTTTTTACGTCACCGAAATAGGGAGATATGAGAACCTAAAAATGGACTGCTTACATTTAGACTCGTGCCGCTTCTTCTTAAATTACGAATATAAGAAAATATTACGTATAATTTGGTGCAGTGAATTAATTGCAATTTGTTTAACAACTTTATTGAAAATTGATTAACGAGGTAAAAAGTATTTGAAACAACCAAGCCAGGCTGTTTTTATTTTCAATATTGCATTGGTTTTTAACTTTATAATACTATGGCAGCTTAATTCCATTAGTTGAATACTTTCACAGACAAAAGTTGTAAAATAAGCTTAGGTATATATACAACGCATAGGGAAAAAACAGATTTAGCGATCCTTAAATTCAGTTTTGACAAAACACTTCATCAAAACCGCCTAAAAATTACTTCATAATATTTTTTTTAATCTACCGAAAAATAAACAAAAATTATGGAGCACTAGCTGCGCCCCGCGGTTTCACCCGCGGTTGAAAAGTATCCTACTCGTATGTGCTATTCTAGACTATAATCTATCTCTGTGCCAAATATCATTCAGATCTGTTCCGCCGTTCGGGCATGAAAGAGTAACAAACATCCATCCATCCATCCATCCATTCTTACAAACTTTCGCGTTTATAATATTAGTAAGAAGATTCTATCACTTTTCTTTTTAACTTTTTAGCTCCCTTAAAAGTCCCTCAATTTTATCCTAAGGTGGATCTCCGCAAGAATCTAACCCAGAAAGACGTGGCACGAGCGTTGGACGAGCTCCGTGGAGCTTCCAAGATCGTGTTCCCCGCTGGTCTCCCGCCCCACGACCCCGTGAGGATGGAGCTGGATAACGTGGAGGACTTGTCTGGAACGCAGGCGGCTAACGAAGTTATCGATCCGGCGAGAGCTTGCATGTGGACTTGTGGGAAGCAGTTTCTTTCGGGGAATAAGCTGAGTGATCACTTGGGTAAAGTCGTAAACCTAACTAATTATTAGACAAGCGAAAGTTATTTGTTTATTATGCTTTCACGTCTCAACTACTCAACTGATCTTCACCACCGTTACCCAGGAAAAATTAAAAGTTTCTTTGGGACCGCGGGTGAAACCGGGGGGTGCAGCTAGTAGCCTCCTATTATGTGCTTCATTTTAGGGTAACGTCTGTTAAATATTGGAAACGTCTATACGTATTCTTTAAATAAATGTAATTTATTTCAGGTGCATGTCAGTTTGTAATTATATGTATTTCTGTTTCTCATGTCAGACTTGCTAAACGGTTCGACAGATTTTTACTGACTTTAGATTTGACTTTGTTTTGAAAATATTTTGAATAAACGGCATAAGTATGAGGTGTAATTAGATATTTTTATGTTAACAAAATATAGATTTGGATGTAAGGCTGAATAGTTTGTATAGTTTGAGTCTTAATCAGAATAAGATCAGTCAGAAGTTTCATCACAATTTTTGTTAATCTTGCAATCTTCTTTTGTACATTTTCAGGGAAGAACAACAAAACCAAGGTGATGATCAAGCTGTGCTCCAGCACTGAGGGTGCTCCTGGACGAGAGCCCATCATGACTGAGGACGAGAAGAAGCAGCTGATGCTGCACGCTTACAGGTTGGGATTGCGGGCCTTGAATGCCTTCCACCGATGGAAAAAGGCGTCTCTATCTGACAAATAGCTAAAAAGAGACTTATTGGAGAATGCATGGTCTTGAAAAACTTTCACCAATTGCAAAATGCGTCTCAATCTGACAGATGGCTAAAAAGGAGACTGATACCAGCCATGGCATACCCAAAATTTGGCTTAATCCTAATGAGCTTGATTCTATCATTTTGGAAACATATCTGATAAATAACATTCGAAAAGACTGGATGCTGGGCTGCCGGCTCCCATGCGTCCAGAGATCTATACGAATGTGTGAGACACCTCAAGTTACCATTTAAGTTTTTTTTTTATAACTGAGTATTGAAATATCTGAGCGTGTTTTGAGACACACTTGAAATGGTATTTTTTTTAGGAAACAAGAAGAATGGAAGAAGCTGGAGCAGGACGATGACGACAGTTTTCTTGACTCAAAGTGGGCGGATGCCAACTCGATGAAGAGGCAGTTCCACGGACTCGACAACATCTCTTGGAAACCGAGCATCATTAGAAAGTAGAAGGAATTTAGACGAAGCTTAATCTTAGCTCATTATTTAAAAACTGCATTAGGGGAGAAAGAGAAGAAAAACGGTCGTCGGCTATCTTTCTCGCTCATCTTTACATTTTTGAAGATCAATTTACTTAGAGGTCATAAAAAAAATTAATAGGTAATTAGATAAAATAACATTAAGTGCTTACTTATCAATGTTTAAAAAAATATTTTGACTCCTACTACTACTAAAGACGACTTTTTAAAATATTTCGATAATACCTAATGTTATTTTAAAAAGTTTTCACTTGTTGATTTTATTAAATTCCCACTCCGTGATCAGCGAACAGAGAGATAGCCGACAACTCTTCATATCCGCTGAACAAACAGAGGCCCTATTCTTGCGCGTACGATGCTACCTCTGTCACTCTCCCTCTCATAAATTTCCTAAATAGAACGACAGTGACCGACATAATATCCCACGCGCCAGAATTAGGCCCTTCGTTGCAAATTCATTTAGAAAAAATGCACGCTATGAATATTATTTCTCAATATTTTAAAATCATGGTTCTAACACAATTATTAATTAATTATCTGTTAATTTAATTAGCCTGCTTCCATTCAATACTGGGTATAATTATTATTTACCAGCCGAGCCTACCGAGCCAGGTCTTGGTTTTCTTCAAAATGGGTACCTACATAAACGAAATTAAAATGACAATGCTTGCTTTTAACTAGATTTGGCTCGTCTAGACGAAGTTAAGTATTTCCAACTCTTAATTATGAATTTAGTTATTAGTTCTTAGTTGAAATTAAATTCGTTTTAAATTGAAAATTATTGTTTTATTCAATTTTCCGAGTCTCTAAAAATGAATGTCATTATTATTAAGATGGTTTTATTAAATTTTCGGAGTAGGTATAAGGTTTTGAATACAGATGTGATAATAATGACATTTGCATTCAAAACCTATTCCGAAAATTTAATAAAACTATCTTAATAACATATCCACAACGTTCTTTGTACTGCGTGACTCTGAGTCTCGTCATGTATTGAGCAAACTCAATGTTGAGAGAGCGGCGAACTGTAACAAACAACATGTGACTCTGCCGCTCGTCAGCTAGCGATACGCCACAAATTGAGTAAGTACGGAAACTGATCGGACCTTAGTCCGGACACTCCATTAAAATAACATGTTTAACACGCACACAAACAAACATACACACATACCTAAACTCAAACAAATCACTGCTGGCAACATTTACAGAACTACTCAATACGACATAATTTTAAACTTGGTGTAATTTTTTTTAATAAGTAATGTTCAAAGTGAACACTCGCTTAACTATACCCCGGACGAAGATCTTAATTCGAGTCTAGGGGTAAGCTGAAAATCAGCCTTGCTTAAACTGATCTAGTTTTACGCAGCTCAGTGCTGAGCTTGCTCCCTTTGCCGCCGTATAAATATTTGCTACCTATATATTGTACCTAACTACTTCTATTGTGTTTTTTTTTACTTTGGCAATAAATATATTTTTCATTCATTATTTTGCATTATAGCAAGTCTGGAAATGTTAAAAATTGTTTATGCGTACACACATTCTGTTCTTTTACTAAGGAGCTACCGGGTTGAATACTAAGAAAGGATTCCTGTAGGATCGCTCCCCTCTCGTGCTCCTACTAAATACTTCTACTGATAGGAGCATTTTCTACCCGTGTTACTACCAAGCTTACTACCACTAGATAGGAGCACCGGGAAGTAGGAGCATCGAGTCGTTGCACAAGTATAAATTTAAAATTTAAAAAGTCCGACACCGATTTTCATCAAACATGACTTCCAACTACTTCACCTTTCAAACAAAAAAAACAAACGAAATCAAAATCGGTTCATCCGTTCGGGAGCTACGATGCCACAGACACGTAAACACACATACACACACACACACACACGTGTGTGTGGCATCGTAGCTCTGTCTACTCATCGTAGCTCTGTCTCTGTCTCTGTCTGTGGCACACACACACACAGAGTGTGTGTGTGTGAGTGAGAGAGAGAGAGAGATATAGAGACACATCAACTTATAACAGCCATTCGTTTTTGTGTCAGGGGTTAAGAATTAGAATTACTTATGGCATGCTCTGATTAAGTACAGGTGAATGCAGTTTTCTATATAATATAAATAGCCACTGGCACTATACATAAGATTTGATTAATTCCTAGTTTCCCAAATATGCGCTTATCGGGCACATAAAGTTAGGATTCTGCTAAGGAATGGTTTGAGATTTATACAAACAAAATTAGGTAGAAGCTAACTAGGAGTAGATTAAACTAGTTACACAGGGACTTAGGCAATTCTTATATTTAGTCCAAGAGGCCATAAGAGTCACTTAACTTTGAAAGCAGATTCCTGTTTAGATATAAAATCTCCTTTTGTTAGTTGATTATGTTCTTAGTCTTATAGTGACATACTTCTTTAATAATGGAAAACAATTGAAAAACCAAAGCCAAAGTCAAACTCAAAATGTTTTATTCAATTTGGGTATCAAAGATACACATAAGAACGTCAAAGTTTTATAATAGATTCGACTGCCTTGTTCGGAAAAAGAGAGCCACTCAGAAGAACAGGCAAGAAACTGAGGAAATGAAAAATAATAACAAAAATAGGATAGCAGGTGGAACCGCAAAGCACTGCTAGTACTCAAACAAAAGAAATCTTAGAGAAGTCATGCGTCAGGGCACGCTCCTTTGTGGCTACTCCATCCGTCATCGGCTGATCGGATGTGGCGCGCCCATTGTTGCATGATTGATGGCGCGGGCGGGCGGAGTCACTGTCGCTTCACTCAAATTAGCACGGGGGCCTACCATGACATATTATTGCCATCATGATCTAAATAACATTATTAAAAGAAAAACAAAAACCCGGCTGCAAAATATTGTACCCTATGTAACTTCCACTATCAAGACGATTCAAATGACACCTCACATGTCGAAATCCATCAAGCTGTTTATGCTGTAGGCCGTGCCAAAAAAATCTCAAACTTACATACCCACATTAGGGCTAGCCACTTGGCCTATTCGTAATTGCTTGCTTATACCCACAGTACCTGGATGGCCGAGCTTTGCTCGGTATTTTTTTTTTTAATTGTGTTTTTTTGGAAAATAAGCAATTGATTTTAGTCTAACCTCAAAGCAAACACTCATTGACTTCGTGTTACTTAACAACGCCATCTGCTGTTGTGTAGTTAAAGCAATTAGTTGCTCACAAAAAATAGTATTATTATTCGCCAATAGATGTCAGCAAGAGTCATATTTTTCAGTTGAGACTACTCAAACGCCTCCTTTTTGTTATTTTTCTTCCAATATCGATAAAACACGAATAAAATGACATTTCCTAAAAATGATTCCTAGCTAGATCGATTTATCGCCCCCGAAACCCCCTATATACTAAATTGTATGAAAATCGTTGGAGCCGATTCCGAGATTCCAATTATATATATATATATACAAGAATTGCTCATTTAAAGATATAAGATAAGATACATACATACATACATACATAGGTACATACATAGTTACGTACATACACTTATTTTTTCAATATAATTTTGAACAATTATGTGTAATTCAGATTCAAAAATAAACGAATTGAATTGAATTAAATTACCGGACAAAATGTGACATTATTAACTTATTTTACATTAGGCGAGTTGGTAGATAAAATCAAACACATGCTACAATAATTATACTCCGCCAGGTACCTATAGCATTCAGCAACACGTAGTGACGTCTATCAATGCTTGAGCAAGACCGAAATAAGTAATTTAAGACAACATTATGATTTATACCTCGGGAATGTTTTAAGTATGTATTTAAAAATATATAAGTATATATGTATATCAGTCTCTGGCCACCATAGTACAAGCTTTGCTTAAATTGGGGTCAGACGACCGTGTGTTCAAGTGTCCCGAATATTTATTATTATATTATATTATTTATTTATTAATTAATCACGTACGATTTAGTCGATTATTCCGACTATGGTTTCAACCGCATTCGGCGGTCTTCATCAAGGCGAGTGCGCGCGCGCGGCTGCGGCTCGCATAGCACATGCGAGATAAATGTAAGTTTATGTTATTTATGTTTATGTAATAGTTTTATAAATCATAATGTGTGAAAGCCACGCCAGTTTCCATAATAAAACTAGCTGTCACCCCGCGACTTCGTTCGCGTTTTGAGCTATCCTATCTCTCAAGTTGGATCGAACTGCACATGGTGTGCGAATTTTATTATAATCGGTTAAGTGGTTTAGGAGTTCATTGAGGACAAACATTGTGACACGAGATTTATATATATTAAGAAGATTTACAACAAGTTCGAAAGATATTGACAATGGTACTGATGACAATGACGTCATTACGGGTTTTTGCTGAATGCTAGACCTTGTTTTGTTTTGATCGTGGTCAAACATTGACCTATTTTTGTACGGAAACAAGTTGTCACAAATCCTCGCTTCGTTCGGCCAATACGAGTACACACAAAGTTCAAAGTACCCAAAAGTCTCAGATAAAAGTATCTGTTTCTATTGTAACACTGACGATGTTATGAGAGAATAGAAGAAAGTTTCAGAGTACTTACTTCGAAGTTGCAAGATTCAGGAGAAGTTTGTCAACTAGTTTGTCGACTAGTTTACCGATATGATGAATGTTTATTACGAACTTCTGTTTTACCTGTTTGCTGTTTATTGTAAGCTTTTCGTTTCAGAGAACTTACTTAAGGTACGAGTAAGTGTTTATTTTTAACAAGATAGAATTAAGTACGTAGAT